>JASCIT010000001.1:20000000-21250000 GCA_036711955.1 Digitonthophagus gazella | reverse complement strand
CAAACCTAAGCGGTCAAAGGGCACAAAATTTTAATAAATCTTTATATTTCTATGGACCAACACATATGCAAAATTTGAAAAAAAATACCTATTCCTGCTAGAGGTTGCAATTTCAATGTCACACAGTACACATTCGGTATTTCATACCCCTTCGCGTTCTAACCTTTTTGACATATGAATGTTACAGGGACAGATTTTTCAAATGTGTTTTTCGTGTTTTAATGTATTAGGTGGCTTTTTAATACTCCACCCGACATTTAATCTGCCTCAATCTTAAATTTCCATGGTAATTTGACTCCTAGAAGAGTAAATATTGAGCGTTCAGAAATGATTCTAAAATGTTTAAATTGGTGCGCTAGAGATTAATTTTTAAGGTTGGTGCAATAGCCTATAGACGTATCATGGAAAATATCGAAAGATATCAGGTGTTTATTTAAATTCGTGCTTAATCATGCTTTGAAGTTTTATTAGACAGTGATGAAAAGATATATAGGAAACGAACGCGACAAAGATGCTAGAAGAGCTCATTAGTCACTTGAGCGAGCATTGCAATGAACACATGATATTAAGATATTTATAAAGATAATAAATTCAATCATTATGTAATAATGAGTGAAACAAACTAATAACAACCATTTTCTTGAACCTTATCATTGCAACTGACATCCGATATTTAGCTATCATATGCATGTGTATAAAAACCGTCTACCGCACTGCTGTTGTAACACTGTTGACAAAGTACGATATAAACATTCCGAATGTAATAATATTTAACATTAAAAATCACTAAACTATAAGTGCGCCAAATTCAACACCTTACAATCACTTGTTTTACGACAGTGTTTTTCAAGAAAAAAATATTTAAATAATCTGTTTGATTAAAGTAAAAACGTTTAGGAACAAATGCTACAAAACATTCTTCTTGAATTCACATTGCTGGTCTCTATATCAATAAGTGTGGAAGAAAACGTTTGTTTAAAGGCTAAAATTACGGACTTTATGAAACCTTTGCGATTTTCAACTCTGAACCAAACCAAGAATGTTGTCACGTTTTGCGCAAATTTCTACACACCCTACACATGAAAAAAACTATATGAGTACCCAAAAGGAAAGTACCTAGCCTAAAAAGGGAATTTAAATGAAATTTGAAATATACCAGGAAAAGCAGTAGTTCACTTGAAACAGAAATATTGTGGAAAGATAATATATCTCTGAAAAAAGTCACCAACGGTGACTTTCGATTGGCTATGTTCTAAAAAATATATAGAAAAGTAGAGACGAAGCTTTAATTTTCTCAACATTTTCCTGAGTACTTAATAAAAATATCTATTCCTGGAAGAAAAATTACTCTCTACTACATTAATAGAAGCAAGATATTAAACTTCAACCGGACAGCTTTGAACTTTCAATAGATTGCCTTCATGCTCTTTCAGTATTAAAAGAAACAATTGATTCCTTAAATCTAATCATGGAAAGACATATAAACTCTGTAAATTTATCCTTGCAAACATTCATTTAGGAAACCTCCAGCAAGTGAAAATTAATAAAACTCTTAAACCAACACCGTCTAAAAAATAGAGCTTAAAGAAAAAGTCAAGAGTTTGTTGTCGAGCGCAAATCAACTCCAGATATGACGTTTTTAATTTAGTTTTATTTTCTGTTAAAAATAGTGTTATGCGTGGTGCAGGATATCTAAAATTGACTTAAATAATTCAGTGTATTGGTTATGAATAGGATAAGTTACGAAATTAAAATCTTGCGTTCCTCGCAAACGAACCACTTTTAGAGCTATCTGTATATATGTGCGATGTATTATGACAATCAACATACAGCATTCTATTTACTTATAATGTAATGAATCAAAAATGTGTATTTATGTTAATACACCTAATAATTTTAAATAATCCTTAGAACTACTTTATAATTAATAAGATAAATAATATAATTAAGATTGTTATTGCTTTTGGGTAATTTGTACGAAACAAAAATTTCAACTCGACCGTTTTCAACTCTAAAACCTTGATTTTCTACCACTGAAATAAAAAAAAAATGAATCCGTTTACAAAAAATTAAGAAACAACAATTTCGCCGATTTGTCCAATTAGAGAAATTCCCATCGCCTAGTCATTAGTTTTATGTTGACTAACCGCCACATAATCCTTGTTATAAAAAACTTTAAGTGGTCGTTCATACAAACTGCTTTAGAAGGACGTTTTTTAATGCTTTATACACAATTAAAACTTAGACATCAAGTGTAAAATCGTTTACAAACGAAATTAAATTCTTGTAACTTTAAAATTAGTAAAAATTATTTTAAAAAATGGAGACTTACTCTTGGAATTAGTCGAATCACTTGTTCTTCTCACTTGAAATAAAAGGATAAATTCTATTCAGCATGTCAAAAAATCCTCGACACACAAGTCGAATCACATTATCACATCACTGAGTACCAGTAGTTCGTACACGATATCCAGTTCATCAAAATAGTACTTTTCATCTTGAACTCGCGATTTTGATGTTAAGCACCGATAACGGAAAAATGTAACTAGAAAGACAATTTGTTTTCTTTTTAGAGGTTTCTGATGTTAGCTCGGAATCTTTCTACTACAGGATTTTAGATGAGAGAATTCGACCACGATTTTTAGTGTAAAACACTGCGGCTAACCGTACGTCTTTTGGAATGATACTGGAGACTGGCGTCGCGTCGAAGGGAATTAAAATCGCTAGCGACGCAGGCGCCATTCAACGACGCCACAACCCGACGACTCGTGCAACAAGCTGCCCAACGGAAGCTCTCTCTCCCGTT
This sequence comes from Digitonthophagus gazella, assembly GCA_036711955.1. NCBI lineage: Eukaryota > Metazoa > Arthropoda > Insecta > Coleoptera > Scarabaeidae > Digitonthophagus > Digitonthophagus gazella. The sequence continues at coordinate 21,247,194 of JASCIT010000001.1, read as the reverse complement.
TATCCCGGCTTCGTGAAGTGGGATAGATAGGACAGGTAATGCTGCCCAGCTATGTTCGGCTCACCCTTTTTACTATGCTGTGTGCTCTTTTCTTGAACTTTGTTCTTACTTTGCAGTTCTAGTTACCCAAGATGTTATGTGTACAATGGGAAAATTCTAAATTCCCATGGAAGAAAGGAAGCAATAGCAAGCTGAAAAACAAGAGCTTGATCCTGCATCCTTCTCTCTATGGAACAATTTAGAATTTTCCTATTGTACACTCGGTATCACCAAAGAATAACCTTAGACAGGAAGAAAGGTCTCCATGGGACTGCATGGGAATTCAGTCTGTTTCTCCTAAAAAAATATTTTTAGTGACGCCGAGTGTACATACATGTAATAATAATATAGTTTATTATCTTACTGTTAGTTTTATTTCAAAATAGTAATAAAAAATCATTAAACTTATTTTCCAATTATTGTCATATAGGGACACATCGACCCTGGCAACGAAGACCATAGTTGAAACTCCTATTTAATCGAATAAAACTAACCATAGTCTTCGTTAGGCGGATAATATTACTAAGCATGACAGTAGGGCTGATTTAGAGGCGATTCAACTTTTTAATATACAATGTTACCTCGGTATTCGCATCCTTTAACCGTTAAGGTGCAGTGTCAATCACGCGACTGCAGCGGCGATCGTCGCGCGGCTCTGGCGACTTTGCGTCAGCCACTCGTTTGCATTGAATTATATAGATACAATTATATTATTATATTATATTATAATATACATATGTATATTATTATATACAGGATTGGTATAAAGTCACGGAACGGTCGAATAATTTTGTTATTTGAGAAGTATTAATTTTGAAATTCTACCTGATTATATACTTAAATGCGACGAATTTAATAATAATATTTTCATTTTTCTCTCGTTTCCGGTTTTACAGGAAAAGCTCCCAACTTTTTTTTCTTAAATGGCATGTATAGTATACTCGTGCATTTTCGAATGCAGAATAAAAAACTACGTTCAAAAATACCAAAATTCTTTATTCTATTAATAAAAAAGCATAATAGGACTTAAATTAAAAAAGCCTGTTTAACACAAAATCAAACAGACACGTCACCTTACTGAAACTTCATATTGCTGTCATATGTTACCTGTGTCATTATCAATAATTAATTAGTAAGTTAATAAGAAAATAAGAAATGACTGTAAAACTTGTTACAAAGACAGTAATATGTTTATTTTATTGAATGAAACGCAATTATTAAAAAATTAACTAAACTTATAAATAATAAACGATTAACTTTAAGTTATAAATGTTCAAAATGCGACCCGTTTACCGTTTGACACCGACGTAATCGGTCAACAACTTAATGAATTTTGTATTATTTGTGGTGTAACGCGGTGTATTTCCTCAAATTTTTGTTGCTGTAACTTGTCTAAATTATTGGGCTGAGTTTTATACACTTGGCATTTCAAATGACACCATAAAAAGAAATACAGTAGGGATGAAAGTCTGGTCAACGGGTTGGCCGTTCAATCGGTCATCTGCGCCCGATCGAGCGTGCAGGAAATAATAAACATGAAATCGCAGGAAATAATAATAAGCATATGACAGTAATATGATATTTCAGTAAAGTGACATGTCTGCTTGATTTTGCATTAAACTGATTTTTTAAATATAGGTCTTGCTATGCGTTTTTATCGATAGAATAAAGAATTTTGTTATTTTTGAACGTGGTTTTTTATTCCGCATTCGAAAATGTTAGGAAACGTATTTAGGTACTTTTGTTTAGTACGGTTGGCAACAGTATAGTAGAGAAGTTAGTTACACTAGAGTTAACACCGATTATTTCAGAAATGGTCAACTTTTGCGAGATTTCATAAGTTTACCTTATTTGCGTAAAAATGATCAACGAATCGTTCTTAACTCTAAAATTTATAAAAATCTAAATAATAAAAAAATTAAGAGAGTTTTAAAAGTATTATTTGGTGTAGAAAGCGTCCTCTGCAATCTTGACAAAAATTGGTATCAAATTAGTATTTCCAGTCTTTAAATTCGGCGTTCTACCAATTTTCATAAAGATATTTCAAATATAAGGGAAATTATTGAAGAAAAACGAAAATAGAATGTTAACTTTAAGGGTCTCTATCTTTGTTATTATTAATAATTCAACTTAGATAAAGTTTGCCAATACTTATAAAAATTTCCTACTTGGTTGCTATAGATATCTTATAGAGGATTCCGAAAGGATTCACCATAGAAGAATAGCAATTAATTCTGTTTTCTTTTCAAATTTTTCAAAATCACCATTTTTGACTAACGACAGTTTTCGTTGGATAGGTCGATATGTAAACGATATATTATTAATCGGAAATATCAAAGAAACAGTTTAAAAATTGAAAAACGAATTCAAAGCAAAAGATCTGGGAACCTTAAACAAATTTTTAGGAATGGAAATTCAAAGAGATAAAAATACGTTAAGAATAACTCAAGAAGAATACATAGATAAAATTTTAAAGAGATACAATATGGAAGATTGCAAAGGAAAGAAAACCCCAATGGAAACAAAATTTCAAATTGAAGAAAGAAAGGAAGAAATTGTAAAACAGCCGTACAGAGAATTAATTGGTAGTTTGTTATATCTAGCAACAATATCAAGACCAGACATTGCTTTTCCAGTGTCATATTTAAGTCGAAAATTGGAAGGACCAACAAAAAGTGAATCGGAGGCAGGTAAAAGGATAATGAGATACTTAAAGGAGACCAAGAAGTTGAGTTTAGTGTTCAAGAAGGATAATGAAAATGATTTAACAGCATATGCAGATGCAGACTGGGCAGGAGATAAAACAGATCGAAAAAGTGTAAGTGGAATGACAGTATTGTGGGGAAAGAATTTAATTTCATGGAGTACAAGAAAACAAAATTGTGTTGCGCTTTCTACAGCTGAAGCAGAATACATCGCAGCAGCGGGTGCAGCTCAAGAGGTTATTTATTTAAAAGGGTTTTTGCAAGATTTGAAAGTGAAAAATAAAAGTGTGTTATTAGCGGATAATCAAAGTGCATTAAAAATGTGTATGAACTATGAAAATACAAAAAGAAGCAAACATATAGACATTAAAATACATTTTATTAAGGACTTAATTAAAAACAAAGTATTCACAGTCGATTATGTACAAAGTGATAAAAATTTAGCCGATATATTAACTAAAGTTGTTAGAAGAGATAAGCTTGAATACTTTAAGTCGCAAATACGTTTAGAACAATTGTAGTTTTTGTAAAGCAACAATTGAGGGGGGATGTTAGGAAACGTATTTAGGTACTTTAGTTTAGTACGGTTGGCAACAGTATAGTAGAGAAGTTAGTTACACTAGAGTTACAAGATAAGAATAAGGGCGTGTTGTATTGTAATAATAAAAAGTGCTTTCTAGTGAATAAATTAGATTAATAAAGAAGCTTGTCATTGTTGTTTAATCTCCTCATTATCTGAACGGCAAAGTTCATCAGAAAATGCACGAATATACTATACATGCCATTTAAGAAAACAGAGTTGGACGCATTTCCTGTAAAACCGGAAACGGTAGAAAAATGAAACTGTTATTATTAAATGCGTCGCATTCAACTGTATAATCAGGTAAAATTTCAACATTGATACTTCTCAAACAACAAAGTTATTCGACCGTTCCAGGACTTTATACTAACCCTGTATTATAATTATATTATATCGATTGACACTTAATAAGGCGGCTGTAGACGCGCTACAATAGTCACGCGTCTGTAGCCGCGCAACGATCGCTGCTGCAGTCGCGTGATTGACAATGCACCTTTAGACTGCCACGAGGCGCGATTGCGCTTCGTTCATTTATGTCGCAAAACGTTGAAACTCGTAGTCTAACGGTTAACACAGGAAATTTCTCCAACATATTAATACAGGCAATAATCCAACGATAAATACAACTCCTCAATAATTTTGTTGGGGAAAGAAATATTTGTTTTAATAAAAGCGGAATAACGTAAAAAAAGGAAACAATATAGATATAATGCTAGAAAAGCAAGAATACTGGAGAGCCGTAGATGAAATGGTGACAAACATCATGAGAAAAAGAAAGAAAACACGAAAGAAAACTGGAAAATGGAAGAGGAAATATACAGTAGACCCCCAAAATTACACTTGTATGCCTGAAGTTAAATCTTGATGGGTAGTTCTGAAGGCAAAGGCGGAAGGGTTTTAGTTGGTCGAAGCATTCAAGATGAGTACATCAACCCAACACTGAGTGGTTTATGATACGGTCACTTAGATAGTGATTCGTATCTCTCGTTTGACAACAGATCTCCTAAACCCCTCCTTAAACAAAAAAAATACAACTCCTTGAGAAAGTTTACCACGATAATTGGAACTGGGTTTTGTATTTCAGGGTACGAATTCTGTAGAGACTTTGGCTTCTCCGGAATTATTATTTTTACTACGTTACTTAATTATTGACATAAACTGAAAAGTAAAGTAATCAAACTAATCTTTGTATGAATCAATCTTTTATTGGACTTCCAATTGATTGGATACTGTTCTTTGTTATTCACTTTCAATGATCTGCGATTTTCAATATAATACATAGTTACAGTAGTACTATCTATTCTAGGAAATAATACACACAATAAAATAACATACAACGATGCTATTTTGTACTATCATGGGCAAAACTCTCCAATAAGGGTAACAAGTTTTAAAAATTCGAAGGTCTTCAACCCGAAGTTTTGTAAATTGCTGGAGAATTATAAACATTAAGTTTTGCCAGAGATTCTCTATCAACGAGAAGACAAATCACGCCATATAGAGAAATATGTGAGATCGCTCGAGTATTCTCGACAAAGTTAAAGAAAGGGGGGTCTGATTACTGCCCCCCCCTTCTCTCTTTATAGTGCTATTTGTAAAAATTTTGTTAAACCGGACAGTTCTAAACATGATTATAGAAAATCGAGGATTCTAATTGATTCTAAAGCGAACATAGCGCGTTAAGAAGTTTTGTAAGAGAAAAAATAATTTCTGAATTAATGTAGCTATTCAGAAAAAAATGAAAGATCCTATGGTGATCCTATAAGCTGTTTAAAGAAATTTGGACGGATAACAGGTCGCGAAAATATTTTTAAATACTCTGTAGTTTCCGACATTTTTCGAATAATTTAAGAAAAACTCACGAAAAACATTATTTTTAAGGTCTTCTAACGACTAAGCGGAGCAGCTTTGTATATACAGGTGTCCTGGAAAATATGGGAAAAAGTTCTCAGTTGGAACGATGTCCAGAAATGAGGTGTACAATTAAATATACTATTTTCGGCGAAAGATGTCTCATGCGTCATTAATTAATTATGTTATCCTAGACTACTATTTTCAGTTTTCGTCTCTCTCTGACATGTACAATTAAATAAAAAAAAATATTTGACATATGTCGAGAACATGGCGACAACTAATGACGCATGAGACATCTTTCGCCGAAAATAGTATACTACAAATACCTTGACCAAAATATGATATTTAGCTCACCATATACATCGTGTATATTAAACATATTTTATCTAACAGTAATAAGGTGTATACAGATCTGGAAATTTCGGTTCAGGACATAGGAAAATAATGCGTGCAACAGCGACGCATATAGAAAGTAGATTAGATAAACAAAGAGCGATATAACTTTTAACCACGCCTTTTCCGATCCGACCCTAGTTGCCCAACCAACCACCTTCTTCCCACGAACTGTCGAACTGACAGTTTGACAGTCTGACATGGTTAAACAGTTATATCGCTCTTTGTTTATCTAATCTACTTCCTATATGCGTCGCTGTTGCACGCATTATTTTCCTATGCCCTGAACCGAAATTTCCAGATCTGTATAGTATGTTCCAATAGGGAACAGAAATGTAAATGGAAGGTTTTTAGAATACTACCTTAAAAGGTCGTTGGATTAAGTAACTTGCGTATCTCTCATTTTTTTATATTGAAAGTTTGAAATTTCATATCTATTCTCTTTTTTAATAAATTTTGATTGAAAATTTATGATTTATAAAGTCTATGAAATTATCTAGTGACTATTGTCAAATTTCATTGATATTTGAGCCTGGTTGAAAGCAAGACTTCTGCTATAAAAGAATTGTGTAGTTTCGATAAATAGTCGTTTCACACCGTTCAGCGTAATTTGAGCAAATCTGAGAGTTCTCAAATTTGATATTTGACTAGAGTATACCTTTCTTTGTTTAAGGAGGGATTTAGGAAATCTGTTGACAGATGAGAAGTCCGAATCGCAATCTAAGTGACCATATCATAGACCAGTCTGTGTTGGCTTGATGTATTCATCTTGAATACATCGACCAATTAAAACCCTTTCCCCTCCGCCTCCGGAACCACACATCAAGGTATAACTTCAGAGGCACATAAATGTGATTTTCGAGGCCTACTGCACATTTCTTTTTTTATTTTCTAGTTTTCTTTCATGCTTTTCCTTTTTCTTCATTATGTTTGTCACGATTTCATCTACGACTCTCCAGTACTCTTGCTTTTCTAGTATTATATCTATTATGTTTTCTTTTTTTACATTTTTTCCAACTTTATTAAAACAAATATTTCTTTCCTCAACAAAATTATTACAAATAAAAAACGTGTGTTCTGAATTATTTATTGCTTCGCAAAACCAACAAAAATCATTCTCCTTCTTTATTTTGAACAAATAACTACAAAAAATTCCATGACCCGTTAGAAAATGCGTTAGATAGCAATTTAATTCGCCCCATGTTCTTTTAAACCTTTGATTAATACATTGGTCCATTTATTTCCGTGATCCCATCTCCTGCTTCATTTTTCCAATAATTCTTCTCCAAATAATTTTTTGTGTTTCTTACCTCTACTATATAGGTTACATCTTTCCTTAATTAATAGATCAATGGGCGGTAGACGAGTCACCACTTCAATATCCACTGTAGAAACCTAATCTTCTACTAATTGAGGAAAGCATATTCAAACAGTATTTATAATTTAGAGCTCTACTCCATGTCGGAGCAGTATACAAAATGACCGAAAGGACAATAGAAGCAAGGAGCTTCCTGTTCTTCTCTTTCGGTCTTCTGATATTTAGCATAATTCTTGATAAATTGTTTATCATGGCATTTGCTTTCTTATATATTTCCTTTATACAGGATGTCTCCGAGATGCGTGTACAACGTAAGACCTGAGATTCCTTGGCTTGAAACAGGTCGATTTAACTTATCTATATCCAAAGTTGCTTCGTTTTGTCGCTAGAGGACTTTAAAAATAATATTTTCAATGAGTTTTTCTTAAATTACTCGAAAAATCTTTATTAGATTTTATTCATTTTTTGACCACGTCTTTATATCAGCTGGGTAGAGCTTTCTGTGGAACAAATTCGAATTTCGCAACATACAGAGTGTTTAGGAACACTCTTACCGCAAGTTATTCATCCAAATCCTTTTAACCATCCTGTATAATTTTCTATCAATTCTTTTTCTGAATAGCTACATTCATTTAGAAACTATTTTCTCTCTTACAAAATTTCAGTTGGGCAAACGGTTTTGTCACAAAAGAAGATTTTCTAAATGCCTACAAGCCCAAAACTGTAAATTAAGGTAACATTAGCAAAATTCAAAGTACCAATTTCTTCACGGGATATGAAGATCTTCCAAGGAAACCACATATTATAGGTTTGGAAGTAGTTTATTGCTTAAAATTTTCAAATTTTCCCTAGCATTTGTGAACGTTATCAAGGTTTAGACCTTTCAGTCCGTATTATGCACATTCTATTGTTGAATGTTTACTGATTGAAAAGAGCAATCAGTAAACATTTTGCACACTGTATTATTTTTGCCCTGATGATGGTCACAAATCCTGGCAAAATTTTGTGCAATAAACTACTTCCAATCCTCTAAAATGTGATTTTCTTGAAAGAGCTGCATATCCTGTGAAGAAATTACTACTTTGAACTGTGCTAATGTTACCTTAGCTTACAGATTTGAACTTGCAGGGAGTTAGAAAATGTTTCTTTGTGGCTAAACAGTTTACCCAACTGAAATTTCATAACAGAGAAAATAATGTCTAAATTAATGTAGCTATTCAGAAAAAGAATTGATAGAAAATTATGCAGAGTGGCTAAGAAGATTTGGATGGATAACTTGTGGAGAGAGTGTTTGTAAACGGCTTGTATGTTTGGAAATTCGAATTTGTTCCACTGAAAGCTGTAGTCAGCTGATATAAAGACATGGTCAAAAAATGAATAAAATCTAATACAAATTTTTCGAATAATTTAAGAAAAACTCACGGAAAATATTATTTTTAAAGTCTTCTAGCAGCGAAACCAAGCAACTTTGGATATAGATAAGTTAACTTAAATCGACCTATTTTGAGCCAAGGAATCTGTGGTCTTACGTTGTACACGCATTTCGGAGACATCCTGTATATGCAAGAATAAGTTATCTTTAATCACACTTGTTGATACCTCACACTGCCATCTCGTATTATTTTCAGTTTTTTAATTTTCACTTTGAACTAAAATAAACTATTACAGTGCCGATTTTTTAACAGTTCTAAAAATGGCTACTTTTTATTGTAAACTGAACTTGTGATGTACATGTTAAAATTTATTACGTGTGACATTCGACTTTATAACTGTTTGAATGATAAAAGTTCACAGAGCCAAATATTTTACTGTACCCGTTTATTTTTTTCTCGAGTGTATCTATTCGGCAATGGTTTAAGAAAGAATCTTAAAAATGGGTCAATTACTCTTCACCTGCTGTTAACGCTCGATACTTAGTAGCACTCTCTTCTTGGAAATTGTGAGTTGACTAACTAATAAATTGCGCCGTGTATCGAGTACCTTCTGCTTACATTACCGCTATCAGCAATATCGTCAACATCACCCCGCGAATAAGTTTCGCTTGGTTTTGCTGTTGCCTGTGTGGACAGCATTAGAGTTACCGATTTTCGGTTTCTGCAATACGATGAAAAAACCTACGCTTTTCTAGAGGCGCAAAGCGTTAAGACTCCAGTAATATCGAGTGTTCATTTAAATTAATCCTCAAATGACCTGTGGATTTTATTATACTCCAGTGTTCGACAGCTTATAAATAACAAGAGGGAAAATGGGGTAGATTAGTTGTTTTTGACTAAAACTTGCCTAAATGCTAATCTTTCCAGTAATGATGCAATGAGTATCCCTAAGCATCATTGACTTTCGAATCAGTTTGAAAGTAAGATTTTTGTCATAAAAATCTTTTATTCCAAATTAAACCCATTATCGATAAACAGCCGCTTCAAGCCCTTGCTACAGTTTGACCAAATTTGACGTTTGTCAAATTTGAAATTTATTTGATTAGAGTACGCTCATACATTTTCCTTTCCTTCATCGCTTACAACCTTATGTTACCCCACTTCTCCGTTTTACCCCACCCTCCCCTACCTCCAAATTTTTTTTTCAAATTGTCAACAAATATTATGAATTAATTGTCGATATTCTAATATTACTAGTAAATTTACTAATTGTATACTCTGCTTTGAGTTGAAATTGAATTATTCACAGTTATATCCGTGAAATTGAACGTTGTTGGGTCGGAAGGCGTCAGTTTCCAACACTTTCGCCTTAATTCCGGATGGTTTCCTGAGGGAACGTCGGCGTCCGGGACGAAAGTAGGTTGTCTAACGACAGCAGCAGGGCGGCAAGTTCGCAAATTAAATTTCCTTCCTGAAATACTGCGAGGAATTCAACGAATATAGGGAAACTTTCCACGTGTATTGGTTCGGGACTGAGGGAATCGGGAAATCTACCTCCAGGTTCCTTTCAGATCGTGTAGAAGGGGTAGAAGGTCCGCATTGTTTCAATATTAGCCGGTGGCAAAAACTCAGCTTCGATAATTGAAACGAGCACGGATATAAATCACAATTTGTGTCCGAGCTTTTGATAAACAGCTTTTAAACGAGCACCGGCTACTTAAACGCGAATGGTCTAGGATTAAAGTTAAATCTCCAATTTGGTCCCTTCTGGGACTGTTTTGCGGCAGTTATATTTCCGTTAACTTCCCCCCAGATAACGAGTTCCAGATGAGGGCTTTAATGCGCCTCTTCCACTTTTCTCTTGTTTTTCTTTAGCCAAAGTAATTAAACTCGTCGTTTATCAATGTAGAAAGTTTCAGAAATTTGTAATTAGGTGTCTCAACGTGATTCAACTTCAATTTTTTTCGGAAGAAAATAACTATTTGTGTAATAAACTATGCAACAAAAATTAAAATTAAATTAAAGTCGAATCATGTTGGGGAACCTAATAGTGTATTATTATACGAATTTTATTTATCAGTAAAATTTGGCAAGAATAATTAGTTGCGTGTCTTTTTCAACCAAAAAGGAAATAGTTATTTACATATCGGGAGCATAAAAATAATGCTTAGATTCCAGGGCGACAGTTTAAAAATCCTAAAACCTCCGGCCCGAGGATTTGCACATTGCCGGAGATTTATAAACATTATAGGGTAAACTCACCAAATCTCGGCCATGCGCCTAAAGTCGGCCTTCCAGTTTTTTCCATATGGATTTCTATAGAAAGGCCGACTTTAGGAAGCATTTTTAGGGGGGCTGACATTCGGGCAGTTTACCCTATTATCCAGGGGTATCTTCATATAGGTTACTCACGCAACTGGTTCGTTAGAATTTTATTGAGTTCGGATATTGGTACATTTTTGAAGTTTTAGATTTTCACGAACCAGATACCAAATGAAATGTTTTAAAGAATACTACATTTTGTCACCTTTGATTTTAACCGACTACGACCTTTGTTTTTCAAACGGTCATGCATATTTTTCTCCTCGCTATTCACAAGAATTTTTTTGTCTTACTTTTTTTTATCAGGAAGAACAGCCACCACTTGCAAAATCTCGGAAAGGTACTTATACAGCTGTCCCACCGAAGTGGACAAGTCGGAATATCCCGAAAACTACAAGTTCGATGAATTTGAAATTTTACACACAGATTTAATACATGAAATGAATTTCGAATGTATTTTCAGTCATCCAAGACTTTTCAAGGCAATATTTATTTTTCGTTAGATTGCTTTATTCAACAATAATTTTACTTGAAACATTTTTTGTATCATTTGTAGTTTCAGGAAAAAAATTCTTCATAATTATTTACATTTGGTTGGAGTAAAAGTCAGTCATGAAAAAAAGTATCAATTTACGGACGTAGCTTCCTTGTATTGCGATTTATAACATGTTATTTTACAACAATCAAACGTAAAAAATTATGAAGAATAATTTTCATTAATTTTAAGGTCGTTATCATTTTTTTTTAAATTTTCAAATTAATTCAAAACCTTCAAACAAAAATTAACACAAAAAGTTAAATTTATAGATACGTCTGTTTTGCTTGCAGCTTTCGAATTTTTTGTAGTGAGTATTTGGCGTATCTTGCGTTGTTTTATATTGTTTGGTTGTTATCTCCGCATTATTTGTTTTAGTGTTACACTATAATCCGAAATAGAGCTGCACCATGAAGAGAAAGATGAAAGAGTACTCGCCAATGTTACGGAAAATGGACTTAGTTTTTCATTTTTCTCTTCATGGTGCAGCTCCACTTCGGGTTATAGTACAACCAGTATTCCTACCTTATAGAAAGTTTGCAGTCGCACTTTTAATAAAAAGAAAGAAAGCATAATTCTTATTTAATTTGTGGGTGAATACGATGAAACGCGTATCGGAGGTAAGCTTTTTATACTGCATAGTGTTGACTTCTGGCCCAACCTTATCGGAACTCGTAAATACGTAAACAAACCTGTCGAAACGCATGAAAAGAACAAAATTCAATCAGCACACTTCCCGTCCCGGAATGGGGAAACCCTCAAATTTATACTACAAACAGCGACAGGTCGTTATTTGTTGCCACGCGTGCTCTGAATGGCATTGGATTGAATGCTTTTTTCCCTTTACTGGGAAAAGCGGTGACTGTTTTCCTATGAAATTTATTCTATAATGTATTCTGTGATATATTTGCCTTCAAGTTAAAGTTCTGTTTGGTTTAGAATAAAATAAGAAAGTCGTTGCATATGATGTCATTCATGTCATGGGTCGGTATTCGACTATCCAAGATTTTAGAAAAGACGCCAGAAAATATGCTTATGTATGTTAAAAGAAATGTTTGTTCCATAAATGATATAAAATGGCCAATTAAGTTCCATTGATGTAAAATATCAACTTTTTACAAGATTAGAAAATGTGGGCGTATTGTTCTTTTGCTTTAAACCATCGACATTTTATCATTGTACATTATCATTTTTATATGATTTTACACCATTTTCCGACCACGATTTTTTTTGGACATACTATGTTGGACTCAAAACCATCGTGATATAGATTTATATTTATACAGGATGGTCCGTAACTAATGGGTATAACAACAAATTCCTCACGTCAAAACATTATATTAGCCAAATTTATTTTCTGGAATTACTAATAATAACAAAGATAGAGCCGATTAAAGGTAACATCCTATTTTGTTTTTTTTTTCAATAATTTCTCCTACTTTCAGAATATTTTTATGAAAATTGGTAGAAAGCCGAATTTCAAGATGGAAGGTATTAATTTGATATCAACTTTTGTCAAGATTCTAGAGGACGCTTTCTACCCCAAATAATCATCTTAAAAGTCTCATACTTTCTTCAGTCGTTAGATTTTTATAAATTTTACAGTTGAGAAAGACTTATTAACCATTTCATCGCAAATTCGGTATATACGCCGTACCAGCTATAGTGAAAGTCGATCGATTTATGGTACAATATTGCGCATGCGGTACAAGTAAGTTGATGTGTGTTAGAAAAAGAGCACATATTATTAGTACATCTGTTCATACGCTTTTAAGCGATGAGTCACTTTCACTATAGTTGATACGGCGTATACTTAGGAAGTCTCGCTAGAGCTAACCATTTTTGATATAATCAGTGTTAATTACAGTAACAACGTGCAAAATTTTAATTAATCTGATCGAATAAGTAGGCAAATGCGACTACTTAAACAGATTGATGAGTAAACATTTTAAAAATGCTGTAAACATTCAGCAATCAAATGGCGTCCATTACTTAGAAGTTTAGCCAAGGATTTGGAAAACAAGAATTTTTGTACAGACCCCTGCATTTCAAAATTTTGGCAAAAACTTGCCATAAATTAAATTTGCTAACAGTTTAGGTAAAAGCGACCCCTATAAAAGTGAATTGAAAATTAAAAAATCATAACGTAAGGGTTTTTCTATTATTGTTTAAATATGTGCGGCAGAATTGGAACTATAACCTAAAAAAGGCAATATTCCCAATAATGAACAAGTTGTGGAGGTTTTTCGAACCGTTGGGACACCTGTATATTCTAATACAAGTAATATAGTTTTTCTTGAAAAAACAAAGACCCAAACGGAAATTTACATGAATTCTTCAGAGATTTTTCTTAGCTTCTGACGTATACTTTAAACATAATATACAAATAATATGTTATATTATTTTCCAAACGGGTAAAACCATTTTCAAGTGTATGATGCCAACTTGCAGGGCCGGATATGAGGCGATTGAAGCGATTGCGCCCAATCGGCCCCTACGTTTGAAGGGGTTCCGCATTTTAGAATTTGTACATTTAAAAATTTACATCTTACAAAAGTAGATATGTAGTGTTCGGTTTCATAAAGCTCCATGAAATGAACATTTTGTAATATAAAAAACCTGGACTTGTGTATCATGACCTTTCTTTTAGAAAGATTTGGTTTCAAGTAAATGTTTTAAGTTTATATTGTTTCAATATGTAAAGGGCAAAATCAAAATTTTTGTTTAAACTTTGTGGAACCCAGCGAAAAAGATTTAATCGGGCCCGCACTTATTGGATCCGACCCTGCCAACTTGCAATTCAAAATATCTGCAAAAAATTATTTCAATTTCTAAATGATTCAAGAAAAGAATTCAACAAAAAAATTCATTTTCATATGAATGTGTAACAATTGTAGAATATGCTATAACTAGTAATAAAGTATGGAAACCTTCTTATTGATTCTGTAACATTGGGTTCCAAAGTATTGGTAAAAGTTCACGTGTTTTCTGCATCGGGTCACGTTTAATAATGGCTTATACATATATACAGGTGCCCAGAAATAGTGTTCGTATACTTAAGGGGGTAATTGTATAGAAAAAATGTGATGAAAATTCCTATGAACATTTGTCCAGAAATCCCTCCTAAAGAAGCTACAACTCTTTGAAGATGGTATTCATTGTGTGTGTTTTCTCTTTGTTAATTATATTACCTATTGTATAGATTTAGTAAATGAATTTTAGAACATCCCCTAGAGTTTACACAAAAAATATGGTGACGGTAATGAAAATGATCTACAATGAACAGCCTTTGATTATGATATTTTTTTATTGATAATTTTTTGAAAATTTGATCTCAAAATTGAAATGGTTAGACAAAAATACACATAATATTAAAATACTCGTAATTCAACAGTACCATAAAATTTCTAATTACACCTATCTCCCGATTTACACGAAAGATATGTTCCGCAGAAAACTGTGTAAATTGAAATGCGTATTTGTTGTACTTAAAACCGTGTAAATCGTACATAGTCTAAAATATGCATGATAAGTCATTTCTTTCAACGTTAACCAATGTTGGAAAGTAATTAAATAGCGTATATTTAATTTTCTACTACATAAAAGAGGTAATTTGTTTATAAAATATATAACAAATAATTAAAAATGTACATAAATATGTATAAAATTTATTATACCTACGGAAACATAAAAGTAAACTAAATTCACTACATAGAAGATATTACAAACTGTTATCATTTTTGTAAACAATTAACATTTTCTTCCTAATTGGCATGATATCACTTTCATTACTACTTAGATATTTTTACTTGATATAATTCTGTGTTGGTTTACATGAAATAACTTCAGGCTGACCACATTTTACTATAAAGTCTGTTATTACCTGTTGTGTATTTTCTTATCTTTATAAACCTCCTCACATTGAAATAAACATTTATTAATATCTCTTTGAAAGCGGAGAGCTCGTTCCAGATTAAGATCATTTTATAGAAAATAGTTACTTAATTTCCACTTAAAATCGACAAACTATACTGAATTTGAAGTAAATCGTGAATTTGTTAGATGAAAATTATGTTTTTTAATAATTAACAATAATAATCAAAATCATTATCTAGTGGCAAAAAATTTAATATCACAAAAAACCAATAATCGTTGATTTTCAAAACCGTGTAAAAGCGAAGTCGTGTAAATATAGTACCGTGTAAAACGTGCGATAAGTGTACATATATACCGTGTGCACACCGATGAGTTGCGGATACGTTTAACGTAAGTGGAAAAAAGACGAAAATAAGGTTTTCGTTAGTTAACACAGGACAAACATACTAC
The DNA here is from genome assembly GCA_036711955.1 of Digitonthophagus gazella. NCBI lineage: Eukaryota > Metazoa > Arthropoda > Insecta > Coleoptera > Scarabaeidae > Digitonthophagus > Digitonthophagus gazella. The sequence continues at coordinate 21,231,749 of JASCIT010000001.1, read as the reverse complement.
GTTTACTTATCTGACCGATTGGAGTTGATATGTGTCTTTATCTAACTCATTAAAATCGTATGCAAATGGATATACAATACACTCCGCTTGATTGACACGCCGATTAATCGAGAAAGCTGCTAGACAAATTTTAAAAGAACGAATGTATACATGTATGGTTTTTACGATTATATAATTGGGATAACTGCTTAATTGGGATAACTTGTAGGAAACCCATCGTGGCCCAATAAAAGGGAGCGCATTGTATATCAAGAACGTGATACCAATTTAAAATTCTAAAACCGAATTAACTTATAAATAGTAGAGCCTCATTTTCCGGAAATGCTTCTTTGGATTGGTTCAAGAAAACGAGAACGCGTCTAGAATCGCTAATTTTCTCCCTAGGTACGTCGAGAACAGCTAAACCTCGCGTGAAACTTTCGGAACGCGCATACTTCACGGGTCTCTGCTCTTGCAAGTCGAAACGGGCACTAATACGGAACATGGATGTTCCAAGTTAAAATGGAAGCGAATTCTCGTCGTTTCGCAGAGGACTTACTTTAGGAAGTGTTTAAAAACTATCCGGGCGAAACTCTGTGAAGGCCTTATTTGTTCAGAAGTTGTTCAAATTAGATACGTACTTTAAGATGTATTAGGATTTTAATGTAGCAATTAATATTTAAAAAATGCGAACATTGAATTTTAATATCTCTACTAAAATTGAAGCAAGTAAAATAATATTTAAGTTAGAAATACCGGATATTTGAACAAAGGCTTAGATATCATTTTCATGATGTAGGTATAATCATTCTCATATCATAAAAACACTAAAAACGATACTGGAAGCAACAAAAATGAAATATGAGCTTTTTAGACGAGCTCTCGGCTATACAATTGGTTCTAATCCATCATCGTCCTCTTTAGAACTAATAAAATTAGAATTTTTATATAATAAATTGAACATTATAATGGATATAAATTAAATATTATATGATAAAATTTGAAGACTTTATGTAAATACTGGCGTACCAACATAAACAATCTAATTTCATCTCGTTTCACGATAAGGGACGGAATTTGTGCGTGGAGCGTCGGGTCCACGCTGGGGCTATTTATTTTAACTCGTATTTTGTAATTAAACCTGGCTTTGCGGGCGACACCAAATTTGTTGCGAGGCCGTAAAATCAACCGGTTTATGCGTCATTTACGGAACTTCAGTGTTGATTGCAGTTTGCAAGTCTATGGTACCTTAAAAATCGTTCTGAGTTTTCCCAATTCAGACATATTATTACTTCCTACCCGTATGCTTAAGTTGTTCATGCAAGGATCGCTGCAATAAATTAATATTTTACGTTCTTGATTACTTCATTGTACTATAACCAGAAATTGAGCTACATCATGAAGAGAAAGACAAAAGAGCACTCGGCAGTGCAACGGACAGCGGGCTTACTTTTTCATCCTTTTCTTCATGGTGCAGCTCCATTTCGAGTTATAGTACATGGTGTCGGGAAATGTGTACAACGGATTACCACAGATACCCTAATCAAAAATATGATGATTTAACCTAACTTATTTATATACAAAGTTGCTTAGTTTAACCGCTAGAACACTTTAAAAACAATATACTTATTTCATGAGTTTTTCTTAAATTACTCGAAAAATCTTTATTAGATTTTATTCATTTCTTGACCATGTCTTTATACCAGTAGGGTACAACTTTCTGTGGAACAAATTTGAATGTCGAAACATACGGGGTGTTTAGAAGCATTATTGCCACAAATTTTCCATCCAGATCTTTTTAATCAACCTATATAGTTTTCTGTCAACTTTTTTCCATAATAGCTACATTAATATAGAAACTATTTTCTCTCTTACAAAATTTCAGTTGGACAAACGATTGAGTCATAAACAAATATTTTCTAAATCCTTGCAAGGCTTAATCGGTAAGCTAAGGTAACATGAACAAAGTTCAGAATAGCAATTTCTTTAAGCGGTATGAACTTCTTTCCATAAAACCAGATGTTACAAGTTTATAAGTAATTTATTCCTTAAACTTTAAAATTTTCGCCAAAATTGATGACTATCATCAGGATTTAACCCTAATTGGCCAGTGAGATCACTAGACCTAAGGCTTTGTTTATGGAGTGTCATAAATCAAAAATGCCATGAAAAAAGCAAATTGTAAAACTTTTGCACTCTGTATTATTTTTAGACCTGATGATGGTCACAAAACCCGTCGAAAATGTGAATATTTTAAGCAATAAAGTACTTCTAAACCTGAAAAATATGTTTTTTTTTTGAGAGACCTTCCTTTTTGTCCAGCTGAAATTTTATAAGAGAGAATAAATTGACAAAAAATTATACAGGTTGGTTAAAAAGATCCGGATTGATAACTTGTCTTGAGAGTGTTTTTAAACACCCTGTAATTTTCGAAGTTCGAATTTATTCCACAGAAAGCTGTAACCTACTGGTATAAAGACATGGTCGAGAAAAGAATAGAATCTACCGAATATTTTTCGAATAATTTAAGAACTCACGAAAAATATGATTTTTAAAGTCCTCTAACGGCTAAACGAAACAACTTTGTATATAGATAAGTTGGGTTACATCATCATATTTTTGATCAAGGTATCTGTGGTATTCTGTTGTACACGACATTTTCGGACACCTGTATACAGGAAAATGTGAAACGAAATTTATGAAATCCCTTTAATAATGGCAAAAAGGGGAATATTGTTACATACCGAGTGTTTCATAACGTTAAACAAAGCAATTTCTCATGATACAATAATAGTCAAACCGTAAATATAAGAATGTATTTCTTTTAAGCTTGTATTTTTCTATTGTGAAAACTTACTCTCTTTGACTCATTTTTGGGTTCTGCAACAGTTATGAAATGTTCTGTGTAATTCCATGTATTATTTTACTTATGCTTTAGTATTTAGTCACCCCTATTGATAATCTTATGAAAGCTTATCTATAAAAGCGTAAAATAGTTAATTGAGAAAAAGACTTTAAACCGATTGTTTTCCAAAATTTGGTTTTTGGATTATGATGCCCTGGTCGCAAATGAGCAATATCTATTATTATTAAAATGAAATCAAGACAGTTGTTTTCATTTACGGCCTTTACTTATGATGTACATAAATGTGTACATAAAATCAAAGAATAAAAAATTTCTGTTTAAAGTAAGACAATTTTCCAACAAGTTTTTAAAGTAAGACTGAGTTTTGTTTTGTTGAGTCATACTGCTAACGATTAATGTTGATCTAATACCAGGAATCTCAGTTTTCAGTATCACAAAATTACAACCATATTACAGTATTCAGCCTCTAATGGAGTTGAACAAAAATGCAATAGCAAATTCCTGTTATTTTTTATTCCGGTCGAGTAATTTCTAACTCTAAAGTTTCTCTAACTGAAAGTAGTCCCATTCATTACTTTTATATTTCCTTTGATATTGGAAACTGAAATAAATATAAAATCAACTGCATTTTTATTATACCCCGATCCTTAACTTTCCTTGCAATTCAATTTCATCACTAGCCCATTTCACATAATCCCCTCAAGACGACTTCCTTTGTCCCTGGGATAACTCAAATTAGAGTTATTCGTTACAATGGTGGCGGAATCGTTAATTAGTCCTCGCAGACAATGCCCGAAGGGCCTATTCACGGGTTCTCTTTAAACCTCCCTTCGAACCCACCTCTAAGACCGTGCGGCTTTAATTGCAGAAACTCTCTATACAGACGACTTTTTATAGTCGGCCTTAAATTTTATTCGCCCTTTCTTTTATGTCTTATTTTATATTCAAGTTTTGTTTTCCTTTTAGTTTATTTAAATTGTGATGACGACACCGCGACCGGTTTCCTCCTTAATTAACATGTAATTGCGGGTAATTATACTTTTAAGCTTCAAATATACGGAATTTCATGTAATGTTGTGTAAATTTCTTCTTAAATACATCCTACACTTCTTAACCCTTTCGTGGATAAATTATATTTATGAGAGTTTCGCCACTTTTTAATTAATCTATCGTTAGTGGTAATGTTGTATACCAACACACTAAAATTGTACGTAAAGTTAGTGGTAAGTATGTTTACGAATATCTGCGAAAGGGTTAATAAAATGTTTACTTGTAATACCTATTTACGTTAGATTCTTGTTTCTACAGCGCATTGTTGATTGATAAAATTTTTAGCAAAGGAATTCCTAACAACATTGGACTAAATAATTTATGCGAGTAAAACGATGCGCACACATGAAATGAAGTTTTAGACAATTATACTGGCTGGAAAGGATTATAACTGACGCTTCTGCACGCTAGTACGGAAATTGAAAGTAAATAGACTCGCTGCAACACAATGGGCCTTATGACACGAAAAGTGAACATAATCCTATAAATCAAGTTTCTCTCGTTCTCCCAAAAACACTCGGACACTATAAACTCCGGGACAAACAGAACGCGGCGATTAAAAGGTTTAAAGGCCGATAAATCAATTCGGAGACGAACGGTTCGTTCAGAAATGAATCATGTCCATCCGAGGCAGGCGAAACCTTCAACCATTCGTCATCATGATCATAGGGTGGGTTCGATATATAACTCAATCACGATAATTTTGCTGCAACCTTCTATATACAGGGTGTAATTAAAAGTTACACAAATATTGTAGCTGAAAATAGTCATGGTTAAAACGATACTGCTTAAACATTTAAAATTGTGTTATACACATTTTGATGGTTTTCGAGATAAATCGAAATACAGGTAATAGCAACTTTGAGATACACTACAATTTCCCTGAAATTTTATATGGAGAGTATAGTTAATTAGAGTGTTTTTGAAGAGCTTCTCAAAACAACCTTTGTAGAATCATTTTTTATGCGAACTATAACAAATTAAATGATATAACTTATACCCTATATGTATGCATAGCTTTCAATAGAAAAATACATTTAACAATCACCAACGCGCAAGGTTGCCACATGATGGTTGCCACTATTTTATTTAGAATGAGCACAAACGTCTCACATTAGAGCAATTCGATATCGCCTCTATATTTGCGATATCGGATTGCCCCAATGTGAGATACATGATGTAATTCTATGTAAAATGTCACCAAGTGGTAATGTCACGTGTTGGTGATTGCTAGTTGCTTGTTATTGATAGCTTTAGTGTAGAGCATGCCTAAGAAATATACAGATGTTCCACAACTATTTAATAATTCAATTTAAATAATTCACTGCAGTTATGTTAATAAAATAACACTTGTCGACAAAAAAAAATTTTTTTGTAATATAAAGTTGAATATCATACTATTTAAAAGCGAAAATGTAGAACAAAAATTCTAACATGTAAGATCTTCTTGTCACATTAACCAAATCTCATGAACAGGATGTCCTGTATTCGTTGTCATCATATACTATCTCCGAAACTAAAAGAGATACAAAAAAGTAGCTTACATGTTATCATCTCGATTTTCAAGAAATTGCGAATGTTAAAAACTACATAGAGCTGTCGTCTTTTGTTTTCACCATTTACCATTTAGTATTTACTAAAAACAGTATTTTAAGTGCTTTTTAGACTTGTTTACTGTCCGTAAAATACTTTTACATATGCCCTTAGTAAGTATTAAATGGTACCGTTGTACAGGTGTCCTAACTGCGATGCCATAATAGACTATCTTCGAAACTAAAAGAGATACAAGAAAAGTAGCTGGTGTGTTATGATTTATATTTTCAACCAATTGCGAATGCTAAAAACTCCATACCGTCACCGTTTCTTTTTTTGTCTGGAAGGCAAAAAGTCAATGTGTTGCGAAAACGACAAATGCCACTATCTCACTTATTAACAAAGATAATGTGTTTTAATTAAAACATTATACGGGCAACTTTTATGACTAATACAATGGTGTAACGAGAAAATTTTTAGCATGCTTCGTTTCCGAGATTTAATACCAAACTTCATTTTTTAAATACAACCCATAGTTTTTTAAATGAAAATTTTAATGAATTAAGAAATAAGTATTATTATAAATTATAAATTTTGTTACCCACGTGCATATTTACAACTCTCAATTTGAACATATACAGCGTGTCCTACCGAAGTGAACTAGTGGAAATATCTCGGAAACTACAAGTCGAATAAATTTGAAATTTTGTAGACAGATTTAGTACATTGTAAATTACATTTGGAAAATATTTTCAGTCACCCATGACTTCCGGTTATACCGGAAGTGGTTAAAAAATTATTATTTTCGAACGCAATATTCATTTTTTGTTAGGTTGGTTAATTTGAAGATAATTTTACTTGAAAGATTTTTCCCTATCATTTGTAATATAAGAGGAAAAAAAATAATTTTTCATAATTATTTACGTTTGATTGAGGTAAAAAAAGGTTAGCCATGAAAAAATAGCATCAATTTATGGGCTTAGCTATCTTGGATTGCGAGTAATAGCTTATTTTCCACCTCAATTAATTGTAAAAAATTATGAAAAATAATTTTTTCCTCTGAAACTACTAGCGACAGAAAGAAATGTTTCAAACAAAATTATCTTTGAATTAACCAACCTAACAAAAAATAAATATTGCGTTCAAAAAAAATTCCTTAACTCCTTCCGATATAACCGGAAGTCATAGATGACTGAAAATATTTTCGAAATGTAGCTTAATATGTATTAAATCTATGTATAAAATTTCAAAGTCATCGGACTTGTAGTTTCAGAGATATTTCGACCAGTCCACTTCGGTGGGACATATTAGAAGCAATTTTGTTAATTATTCAATAAGTATAAGAAATGTATCCAACGAACTATATACACTGGTCACCAGAAAAAAAAAACTAATTAATTTAGGCCATAGTCAACTTTGGTTTGCATTAAAAAAAATGAAGTTCTGTATTAAATTTAAAAATCGAAGCATGCAAACAATTTTCTCGTTGCATAATTGTATTAGTCGTAAAAAGTTACCTATATAATGTTTTAATTAGAACAAACCATCTTTGACAATAAGTGAGATATTCGCGTTTATCGTTCTCGCAACATTTCGACTTTTTCTCTCCAGAATGCAAACAAAAGGTGACAGCTGTTTGTAGTTTTCGGCATTCGCAATTTCTTCAAAATCGAGATCATAACATGTAAGCTACTTTTTTGCAGCTATTTTAGTTTCGGAGATGGCCTATGATGACATGGAATTCAGGACACCTGTGCATGAGGTTTGGTTAATGCAACAAGAAAACCTTACATGTTACAACTTTTTTCTGTACATTTTTGCATTTAGATAGCTTCATTCTACCACAACATGGTATTCAGATTTATGTTACAAAATTTTTTTTAACTACTTACTGCAATTTATCAACTAATGGAATTAAAACTTTGAATATCCCGTAAACGAATCACTTTCGAACCTATGTTCGTTAGAACATTTTGGCTTGTTTTCAGTCAGGGAATAGGCAAGTAAAGGATATAAATAGGTATACGGTTTGTGGATAGGACACAGGGCGTTTTGACACAATGATACGGATATAGTGGTGTAAAAAAACCTCTTTGCAATTAACGTTGATCCTTACAATGACAAAATATATACGAACACTTCCAATATAAACACGCGGTTCGTATGAGTTGCCTAATATTCTTTATTATACGGTATAAATTTAGCGAAAGCGAACTTTGAAAACTATAATGAATTTTATAGGAGAAAAATACACTATCACACATTCACCCAAAAACCCTAAAAAACAAAACTAATAACCTTCTTAATATTAATTATTGTTGTCCTCGTAAAGCAGCTGCCTCAGCATGAATGATTTATTACCGGCGCCACATTCTCCTCTTGCATATCAAGTCGGTTTCGCTATTATGAATTTTGTGTTCACCGCCAACTTTGATTTGAATGACGTAGTTCCATCTAGGCGACCGTTGGGCTGCTTCTATTTACCATGAAGTTCTAACGACCGACGGCACCGCCACGGGCAACAGCGCCCTCTTGATTGCGCAGCAAGTTTCAGTGATTGTCCGCGGCCTCCTTGGTACAAAGCGCGAAAATTGAACTCGATTGAGAGATTAATTGAACGTTCTCGGCAAAATAAGGTTGATTTAGGACACGACCATGTTTGCTTTAAACTTGTAACACGGATAGTATAGGTTGGCGTTGAAAGGGACTGGTTAGCTGTTGAGTTCAAGTTTTCGGTGAAAGCGATTGTTAGATACAATAAATGAAACCTAAGGTAGATTAAACAAATTTTATTTTTATCGTGAATTTTAGGACAGCATCAGAACTAAAACTGATAAAATATAAGGTTACCTTTAAGTAAATGGGGTTCCAAAAGGAATGATGGAAATGGAAATCCTGACAAAGTGGTTAACAAGTAGAAAAGCTTAGTCGCACATTTATATCAAGAATGTCTTATCTTTAGAAAAAAACTAAATTTTGAGAAAAATTAGTTCTATATTTTTCTCTTAATTAAAATTTTTCATTACTTGTTACTTATGTTCATTTACAAACACACACAACACACTTTGGTGTGTTGTTTTCATTCACAATGACGCCAACTAAATACAAAAGCGTAAATGAGATATGTATGCGGATATTATATAGAAACAACTATACAGAACGTTTCCTCACTATTGCAGAACCCAAAAAGCGATCAAATGGATCAACCTGCTACCTATAATTACCGTCATCATAAAAACTGTTATTTCAATCAGCTGATTTGATAAGACGAATAACTAGAAATGTCACAACTTTGGAACATTGACAACTGCAGAAAAAATCAAATCCTATTTTTAATACAAATCTAAATGATTTGATTTCATGGTATTGCACAAGCATCTTTCAATAAACACTAATTTCAAATACATTTCATTTACAGCTAATCTTGAGTTTAATCCTCAGTATGTGGCTGTTATTCAATACATTTATTTTTCATGCGATTTCATGATTATTTATAGTATCATCTTCAGGGTCGGTTTATTCACCGTTGGATAAATTAATTTATTTGGTATCTACTATGGTCACTAATAAAATAGCCATTCAAGCCAAGTGAAAAGACAGTAACCATGGAAAATATCAGGAAGATTAATTTACCCAAGGGTGAATAAACTGGCCCTTATAACCGAAAACAAATTACTAATTTTTTAAATAATAATAGAATGATAGGATGGTCTATTAAAAAGAAATAAAATTGTTTAGTTTTTAAATTTATTTAATTTTCTTTTAATATACAGAATGTCAGACAAAAAACACACAAATCCATATCTCGGTCATTCCTCTTTGAATTTACATGAACCAGGTATCAAATGAAATGTTTTAAGAGAGGGGTCGGCAACCTTTTCTGCACTGCGGGCCATTTTCAACAACAATATTTTTAAACGAGTGGCACAGTCAGCTATGGCGTTTTCATTTGGCTGAACTCAACGATCTGGCAACGTCGCTCGCTACGCTCTCTCTGGATGGAGCATGAGCCGGTTTGTTTTGTAATACACATAAACAGTAAACAAGGCGCCCTCCTATCCTCATGTTTGTAAACAGTTGAGTGTTTATGGTTATGATCTGAGTTTTCAAACATAGCCTATGAAGTCTTTTTCCAAATTTGCGTTTTCAAATACCGAAAATCCTTGATTTCACGATTAAAAGTTTTTTATTTCATTATGTTTCTAAGCCCCAAGTTATCAAATTAATGTTTGTAAATAAACCTACGGTGTTTGTAAACACAAAATCAGCAAGATGGCGGCATTCATCCTTGTTACAAAACAAACCGGGAGAATACAATAGCAATGCTCCATCCAGAGAGAGCGTAGCGAGCGACGTTGCCAGATCGTTGGCTGAACTAGTACGCACCAGGATTTGACGTTAGATGCATATGTCACATTAGATTAGTATAAAAAAGGGCAAATTCATCAGAACGCGATGAAACCAAACATAAGCTTTGTTCGTTGGGTTAAAACTTGCACTGCACTATGTTACACCAGTACAGTTTCGTGTAGCATTTAAAGTGCAATAAGTGTAATTCAGTGTAATGTGGTGCACTTTAGTTCAGGTATGACTGTGATCCAAAGAACGCATATACAGGTGTCTCCGAAATGCGTGTACAACGTAAGACCTCAGATTCCTTGGCTTGAAACAGGTCGATTTAACTTATCTATATCCAAAGTTGCTTCGCCTTGCTGCTAGAGGGCTTTAAAAATAATATTTTCCCCGAGTTTTTCTTAAATTACCCGAAAAATCTTTATTAGATTTTATTCATTTTTTGACCACGTCTTTATATAAGTTGGATACAGCTTTCTGTGGAACAAATTCGAATTTCGCAACATACAGAGTGTTTAGAAACACTCATACCGCAAGTTATTCATCCAAATCTTTTTAACCACCCTGTATAATTTTCTATCAATTCCTTTTCTGAATAGCTACATTCATTTAGAAACTATTTTCGCTCTTACAAAATTTCAGTTGGGCAAACGGTTTAGACACAAAAGAAGATTTTCTAAATGCCTACAAGCCCAAAACGGTAAATTAAGTTAACATTAACAAAATTCAAAGTACCAATTTCTTCACGGGATATGAAGATCTTTCAAGAAAAGCAGATGTTATAGGTTTGGAAGTAGTTTATTGCTTGAAATTTTCAAATTATCGCCAGCATTTGTGAACGTTATCAGGGTTTAGTCCTTTTAGTCCGTATTATGCAGATTCTACTGTAGAATCGAAGAAAATACAAAGGAAATCATGCTCCTGTAAACTGGTCAGCAAGATCAGTAAACCTAGCGCCTTCTGATTTTGTTTATTGGGTATCATAAAAGCAAAAATGCACCCAAAAGAGCAAACAGTCAAAATTTTGCACACTGTATTATTTTTGTCCTGATGATGGTCACAAATCCTGGCAACATTTTGAGAATAAACTACTTCCAATCCTCTAAAATGTGACTTTCTTGAAAGAGCTGCATATCCTGTAAAGAAATTACTACTTTGAACTGGGTTAATGTTACCTAACTTACAGACTTGAACTTGCAGGGAGTTAGAAAATGTTTTTTTTTTGTGGCTAAACCGTTTGCCCAACTGAAATTTTATAAGAGAGAAAATAATGTCTAAATTAATGTAGCTATTCAGGATGGAAACCTGCACCAACTTGCATTGACTGCATGAAGTTACATTGCGCATGGCGCAACGAACAGTACGAGTGTAACTCTCATAAACGGCACTGTGCCCAACGAACACGCGATGTCTGCACTGAACTGCTAAGTGCAAGTAGTGCAGCCCTAACGAAAAATGCTATAATCATAACTGTCAATCTGATCGTAACATCACTTATAAGTGTGTTCAAGGCTTGAGGTTGCTTAAAATGTTTTTAATAAAATGTAATGGAACACAAAACACTAATTCGGTGCAACCAACAGAACACACTGTTGTGCACTGGTGCGCCCTAGTTCAGCCAAATGAAAACGCCATTAGTTGTAATAGAATCATCAATGGACGCCAATTGCTATTGCCGGTGGGCCGCTTGCCAATGCTTGGTGGGCCGCACAAGAACTGACAAGGGTCCGCAGGTTGCCGACCCCTGTTTTAAGGAATGCTAAATTTTGGAGTTAATTTCCAAAGTTTTTTCGGCTCCACCTTTCATTTTAACCGACTTCCAGATTTGTTTTTGAAATTGTCATGCATATCTTCTTTTTTGCCATTAACAAGACCTCTGTTCTCTGAATCCAACAATGTACAGGGTGGGCAAATTTGGGTGTTATTATAGGCTATCTCAGAAACTATAAGAGATACAAAAAGTAGGTACCATGTCTCGGTTTTTTTTTTCGAGAAAAACTCAATGGCGCAAACACCAACCCTCTATCTTCTTTTGTTTTTGAGTTATAGCCAAAAAGTCAAATTTTGAGGTTTTCGAAAAGCTAAAATATTCTCTTTTCAATAACACCATAATAAAGTATGGTTTGTATTTAAAAAAATACAACTTTGTGTTATATCTCAAAAATTATCAAGTATATTTAAAATTTTTCAACGTCAGTGTATTCTACTCAAAAAAGTGCCTGAAGAACGTATCAACTGCTTTTCTCTAATTTCAAAAATAAACGAAATACGAGCATTTCTCGAAAATCTCAAAATTTGACTTTTTGGCTATAACTCAAAAACAAAAGAAGATAGAGGGTTGGTGTTTGCGCCATTGAGTTTTTCTCGAAAAAAGAGACCGAGACATGGCACCTACTTTTTTTGTATCTCTTATAGTTTCTGAGATAGCCAGCCTATAATAACACCCAAATTTGCCCACCCTGTACAACTTGGAAGCTGTAAGTTGCTTCGTACCGAACGGCCCTTTTTCGATCATCTACTTATACAGGGTGTAACAAAAGTATGGAGTATAGCTCATAAATACGCCATTTATGGTTTAAAGGAAAAAAGTTTCTTGGTAAATTATGGGACATATTTTGGCTATATTCGTTTGTTTGTATAGTTTGTTGTTTGGTTGCTATTTAAGTAAGAATCGAGGAAATCTGATTTTTCTTCAAAATATTTAATCAAGTAATAGAACCAAAGTAGGCGCTGAAATGACATCGTTGACGTCATTACATGTCAAAAAATTCCCAATTACAACAATTATGGCGCAATTAGTTGAACACCAAACAATTGAAATGCTGATGATGTCATGCGTACGGCAACAGCAAATGTACCAACAGTGACGTTTGTGCAAAAATCTTCGAAATCCTGTATTCTTATAATAAATTCCTTGTTTTCTTGTTTCTTAATCATTAGATTCTTAAATGGCTTTTGCGCACAACAAGATGAAAGATATTCTTTTTTCTAGTCTAGATTATGATATTAAAATTCTAAGGTGCTTCTAGAATAGTCAAGATTCTAGTTAGATAGCTAAATTAGCATTAACATTATCGGTGTTTAACTTTGACCACTATTTGGCAGATTCATACTACTTCCGGTAGTAAAAATTTTTTCTTAAAGTTTTGGATACGACAGATTGTGAAATTTGTGTGTGCGGTTAAATATTATTAAAGATTGCAAAAAAATCACTTTTGGTACGTTTTCTATCGCCGTATTCACACATCGTCAGCATTTCATTTGTTTGGTGTTCGCTTAATTGCGCCATAGTATTTGCAATTGGTAATTTTTTACGTTTAGTAACGTGAATAGCGTCATTTCAGCGCCTACTTTGGCCAAAACTAGTTGATTAAATATTTTCAAAAAATTACAATTTTTGTCATTTTTTTCTTATAAAACTTACGATATGATATGTCCGTCGTGTAGAATAAAAAAATATCTACCAAAATATGCAAAATAAAATATACCCATCCCATTTAAGATAACAAAGTTGGTTACCATAGCAACAAAACAACGAACAATACAAACAAAAAAACCAATACAGCCAAAATATATTCTATAATTTACTAACAATAAGAAACTTTTATTTGAAACTTTTTTTCATTTAAATCATAAATGAAGAATTACTTATTAAATATTCTCAAATTTTTTAAAGGATCAATAAATTTGTTGCATTTATATCAGGGTGCATCCCGGTATATATTTTTAATATAAATCACTAGCGGCGTAATATTATTTTACGAAATAATAATAACCTTTTCCGACTTTATACGCTTTCTTTAAAAATTGTAGGTGTAACTAAAAACTGAATGAGTAATAATGTGTTATTTGGTTTAATCAATAACCATAACATTTGTCTGTTCATAACAAATCTGTATTTTTTATCCTGCATTAAATCTCTCAAATGTGAGGTTGATAACCAGAAATTATATTTTTAATAAAATGCAAGAACAAGATTTACTCAAGTTTAACAAGAAAAACTGGATTTTATAGAAAACTTTCTTGTACATTTTGTAGACTTCTAGTTGCAAAGTTTATAAATTTATTAAAAAAAGGATTGGTTGTAGCGCACTTTTAAATTGTCAAAAGTTATAAAGCGATCAGGTCGGTCAGCAAAAGACTTTGCTGTCTGTAATGAGAAGACAAAGAGGAAAAAACGGATTGGTCGTCGATAGACCAATTTGACAACTGTCACTCATGCCATACAAACCATAATTATACAGCACGGGAAGACCAGATACCTCTCTAGTACTGAAAGAGATCAATGTATCCCCAAAGCGAGCTTCAAAGTTTAAGAAAGGTTCCATTATAGAACACTTTGAATAAATGTATTTTGCTTGAAGATATAGGATATACATGCATGTTATATCAAAATATTTGAACAATTTTTGTAAAATTTCTAGCTGTGTGGAACTCACCGAGTAAGTGGCGCGTACTACTTGTCCTTTATCAGGTACGGCAATGGATTAAAAAAAATAATTTCTCTATTAATTATTATTATATTAAATAGTTTTGACCAGCTAAATCGTTTAAAGGAATGTGGGGTGAAGTGAGGATAATATGAAATGTTTATGAGTTCTACACACTTTTTAATGAAATTTAAACTTTCGTAAGACTTACACGGTCTAACATATACAGGTGTCCCACCGAAGTGGACTGGCCAAAATATCTCGGAAACTACAAATCCGATAACTTTGAAATTTCATACATAGATTTAGTACACACTATACTACATTTTGAAAACATTTTCAGTCATCCATGACTTCCGGTTATATCAGAATTAATCAGGTTAATTTAAAAATTATTTTGTTTGAAACATTTTTTTCTATCACTTGTAATTTCAGAGAAAGAATTATTTTTCATAATTTTTACGTTTGATTGCGATGAAGAAATAAGTTATAATTCGCAATCATAGATAGCTACGCCCATAAATTGATGCTATTTTTTCATAGCTAACCTATTTTTTACCCCAATCAAACGTAAATAATTATGAAAAATAATTATTCTCTCTGAAAATACAAGTGATAGAGAAATATGTTTCAAGTAAAGTTTACCAACTTAACAAAAAATAAATATTGCGTTCGAAAATAATAATTCCTTAACCACTTCTGGTGTAACCGGAAGTCATGGATGACTGAAAATATTTTCCAAATGTAGTTTACAATGTACTAAATCTGTGTATAAAATTTCAAATTTATTGGACTTGTAGTTTCCAAGATATGTCGACTAGTCCACTTCGGTGGGACACCTGTATAGTACGACCGTTAAACAGTAAGGCTTAAAACTTTAATCACAAATAAGTATACTCTTTTCGCGGAAAGATGTCTCATGCGTCATTAATTAATTATATTATCCTAGACTACTATTTTCGGTTTTCGTCTCTATCTGACATATATGATTAAAAAAAGAAAAAAAATATTTGACATATGTCGAGAAAACGGTGACAAGTAATGACGCATGAGACATCTTTCCGCGAAAAGTGTATATTTTATACATCATACATTCACATTGTGTCAGATTATTTTTGTTCACGTCAACAGTCAAAATTAATCGTAAAAATATTTCCAGGAACATTTGTATATTTTATCCTGTTTTTGTTCATTCTGTTTCATTTCGTCCGATATTTATACACGGATTCACGTTGCTACATCGTGGATGTTGAAGTATGTACGAGGATTATACACCCAAGGTACAAACGGGGATATATTTGAATAAAGCGATGATATTTTTTGAAATAGCTGCTTATTTTCTTTATTCCTTTATAGAGTTACAAATCAGGAATGTATTTGTAATGTGGTAAAAGAAAGCACTGGAAAAGGCTAAAGATAATTAGCTTGTGAAAATGTAGCATGTTATAAAATAAAGTTGAATAAATTCAAATTGAAGTAAAAAAGCCTCTTATTCTTTTGTTGGGAAAGGGATTGTTTGAGGCCTTCCTCTTCAGCAAACACCACAAAGATTGAAAACCCCATTTTAGATTTCTCTTTTATTTGCTCTTGTCTCGGAGGGAATTTGTTTCGATTTCTTAAAATAGCCGTTGTTTATGTTTACTTAAGTGCCAAAGAGAACTTCACCTGTTTAAATATAATTATTGATCTCGTTGACTGAACATCGAAACCAAACTCGTTTCGACAAAAAGAAATCCCATTATAGTCCCTCGGTTCAAAACCAAACATCATCGAGCGTGTATTGTGCATTTCAATTAAAATCTAAATTCGATTGAATAGTGGTATGTAGGTATCATCGTGGTCTGTTACTCATCATATTAAATTAACATCAAAGGCTCCTATCCATATTGAATTTCGGCTAAGAGTGAAAATTGTAATAATCGATTAAATTACAGCGAACTACAAGCCCACATAAAATACAACTCACAAACTCTTTTTAACTCCATTTATATACCCACAAAGGCCTTTGATGTGAGCAGTGATCGTTTCATTAAAGACCACGGTTATGTATGTGGTTTGTTTTATAGGAGGGTGTTTTTGTGATCTTTATCATTCTCAATATTGGTTATTTATTTCATCCCCAACGTAGGGTTCCGCATCCGATTAAAGACGATCACGTATACCCAATTTGTATGATGTAAATCACGAAATGAAATTCGAGTTTCCAACCTCGCTTAATTGGGTTATCTGTATGTACTCAACCCCAATAAACAACAAAGGGACGGACCACGGTTATGGATTATCGATACGTTTCCTGCATTAATTCCAATACGAATCACCGAAACTGGTTTCGTTTACTATTAAGAATATAGATGACTATTGATATATAGAATATTGATGTTTTTTCGTCGATACATTTTTAAAATAATATTTAACAGTTACTTTATTTTTATTAACAAATCATACGCAGATGCAATAATTCTCGAGTCGGCAGACTAAAGTACAGATCACAAAAGACAAATTATGATTTTTAACATCAATATTGAATGTTTTAACTTTCTATTCAACTTTCTTTGCAATTTTAGTCAGCCGACCCGAGAGTTAGGTGTGCCTCATATTAGCGTTTCTAATATGAAGTGGGACCTTTCCATAAATCTTAAAAACGTCCTATATAATTCATAACTACGACCAATAAATTGATTGAGCGGATCCCAAACCCTACATTATAAAAAAAGGGATGAGTAATTTTCAAGTCGCAATTCGATTAAAATTGAAAACGTTCAATGATTGATCAAGAATAAACAGCCAAAGCGATAAACATAAGTGGATGTTGCTTTCATAGCTTTATTAAAAAATAAATTTTTATCGAATTTTACAAAATCTTGTTTGCAACTCGTTTGGAAAAGCCTTTTTTCCGTTCACAAGTTCTTACCTCGGCTACGCATAAATAAAAAATCCATATCCAGAACGAAAAAAAAGACTTTTCCAAATACGTTGCACAGAGTTATTGCTATAGATAATTATATATTTATTGTTTGTCGATATGTTGTCGGAGAAACCCGAGCCATAAATTGCGACAAAAATTAACTTTAAGTTTCCGTAGTGTGTAACCATCTAGGGGACATATTTCTAATGAAAGTGTAGAATGGAAATGATTATGACGCCAGATGCGGGAAGCCCGAAGTAAGCGCATTTCAAAACGAAGAATTCACTTAGAGAAATACCCTAAGGTAGATTTCGGGAGGAATTGAATGTGGACAAACAAGGAAGCCTACACATGTGCCTAATTTTTACTAAACGTATTGTTATTTTAAGTGCTTTCTTAAAACATACCAAGCACTATTTCAGTCTCCCCACTGTGCTTACATAGAAAAAATAATATACATGGTGTGCGGAAATGCCGTGTACAACAGAATACCACAGATACTTTGGTCAAAAATATGAAGATTTAACCCAACTTATCTATATACAAAGTTGCTTAGTTTAGCCGCTAGAGGACTTTAAAAGTCATATTTTTCATGAGTTTTTCTTAAATTACGCGAAAAATCTTCCATAGATTTTATTCATTTCTTGACCATGTCTTTATATCAGCAGGGTACAGCTTTCTGTGGAACAAGTTTGAATTTCGAATCATACAGGAAGTTTAGAAACACTCTCACGACAAGTTATCCATCCATATCTTTTTAACCAGATTGTATAATTTTCTGCCAATTTTTTTCTGAATAGCTATATTAATTTAGAAACTATTTTCTCTCTTATAAGATTTCAGGTGGACTAACAGTTTAGCCACAAAAAATGTTTTCTAAATCCTTACAAGCCCAAATTGATAAACTAAGGTACCATTAGCAATGTTCAAAGTAGAAATTTCTTTAAACGGTGTGAAGTTCTTTCAAAAAAATCAAAATTGTCAGGTTTAGAAATACTTTATTGCTTAACACGTTCACGCCGGCGCGTACCACCGGTGGCCCGCACTAAACTGTTTCATCGGACGGCGCGTACCACCGGTGGTACGCATAGTATAGGATTATATTTTTTGCCGCCAGATGAAGCGCAGCATGAAAATCGGTTCCGGCGTGAACGTGCTAAAATATTCAAATTTTCGTCAAGGCTTATAACCATCATCAGGGCTAAAAATAATACAGAGTGCAAAATGTTTACAATTTGCTTTTTCGTAGCATTTTTGCTTGATGACAGCCCATAAACAAAGTCTTAGGTCTAGTGATCTTGCTGGCCAATCAGGGTTAAATCCTGATGATGGTTACAAATTCTGGCGAAAAATTTGAATATTTTAAGCAATAAAGTACTTATAAACCTGTAACATCTGGTTTTATAGAAAGAACTTCATACCGCTTAAATGAATTGCTATTCTGAACTTTGTTAATGATACCTTAACTTATCGATTTGGGCTTGCAGGGATTTAGAAAATATTTTTCTATGGCAAAACCGTTTGTCCAACTGAAATTTTATAAGAGGAGAAATAGTTTCTAAATTAATATAGCTATTCAGAAAGAAAATTGACAGAAAATTATACAGGCGGGTTAAAAAGATCTGGATGAATAGCTTATCGTGAGAGTGTTTCTAAACACCCTGTATGATTCGAAATTCGAATTTGTTCCACAGAGAGCTGTACCTTGGTGATATAAAGACATGATCAAAAAATCAATAAAATCTAATACAGATTTTTCGAGTAATTTAAGAAAAACTGACGAAAAATATTGTTTTTAAAGTCTTCTAGTGGCTACACTAAGCAACTTTGTATATAGATAAGTAGGGTTAAATCATCATATTTTCGACGAAGGTATCTGTGGTACTCCGTTGTACACGACATTTCCGGACACCTGTATAATATAGAAGATCAACTCTCATTAAATCAGTTTGCAGCAGTTGTATGCAAATTAATGTTCTCTATCCAAATACCCAAAACTATCAGAACCCGCCAAATTTGAAATAATTTGCGTACTTCTTTCTATACCGAATCTCAGTATTTTTATTATTTCTATTTATTGTTATTATTTCGAATTTATATTCTTATTTTTAGTATTTCTGCTTGTCACAAGCAAAAGTAAACATTTAAAAAGGCAAAACTTTTTATTAATTTGTAGAACATTTCTGAAAGTAATACAATTATAATTTTACATCACCATTGCTCAAACGTTCTTTGAGCAATGGTGATGTAAAAATGTAAAATGGTGATGTAATCTTTCTCTTCCAAAACTAGCACTACGGTACATTTAGGAATGACATCCCATCATACTTTTGATTTTTGACTTCCATATTTAAATTGACATAATTACAACTTACCAATATATTTTTTCATTTATGTACGTTTAACAAACGCAAAGAGACCAAAGAAGTTCGTTAAATTTTTTCTCAAGAGCAATAAAAATAAAACAACGTAAATAGATACAATAAAGAGGAATTTACATTTTCATGGAAACGTCTTTCCACGTCTTTCATACGCCTTTCTATAAGTTTGTAATTTTTTAAAACTTGGATAGTGGCGTCAATCTGATAATAGCAGGCGGTTTACGTATTTAACGAATCGATTTCAGTATTTTACCGGGAGTTCACATAGCCTGTGTGTTTTAAAATTGTATACCACTATTTTAAGTATAATGAACAAAAACGATCACAATGTACAACCTGTCAGAAAGTGACGTATACAACGGAACATTACAAATACCTTGACCAGCAATATGATGATTTAACTCAACTTATTGGATTCCGTTTCCGGTTTTGGTCGGGAACGGATGAAGTGTTTGTATCTGTCCCAATAGCTGAAAAATATCTTCCCAAGCAGCAATTTTAGACACATGGTCGACACTGTGTCGACACATAAGCCTGGACACGACACATTTTATGGGCACAGTGTCGACACTGTGCCCGCTATGTTTGGGAAATGTGTCCAAAATGGTGACAGAAATGTGTACCATATAGTGCCCAAAATGTACCCAAGTTAGTGTTTAAAATGCGCCTATAATTGTACTAAAATGTCTCCAGAATGTGTCGCATTTGTGTCGTATATGTTTCCAAAGTGAACGTTTAATGTGTTCAAAATGTTTCTCTTTTGTTACCAAATAGATTTTCAGGTGCCCATTATGTTCCTACTGCTAAAACTGGTAAGGTATTTTATACTGGTATGTTATAATTGAAGTTTTGCTATGTCTGAGGGTTAAGAAATATTACGGATTCAAATTTTCTGATAATATTGTGTATGATACCTTTAAATAACGAAAGCGCCTCAAAAATATTGATTATTTTTAACAAACTAAAAAAGTCAAACATTTTTAGTTATTACAAATTTCAAGAAATGTTGCCAGAAATTAGTGTGGAGATATTTGGGGTGACACAAAAAAAATATTTGCTCGAATATTTATGTTTATTACCGCCAAGTATTGTAATTCAGAGCAAAATATAGATATCCGCCATTTTTTTTTTCATCTCGTTGGCACAACTTTTCAACGAAAATATGGCGGATTTAATGGTTGTGTCCAAATAGAAACACGTGTCCGATATTTAACCAATTATTTTCCGAAAATGGTTCAAAGTAACACAAGAAACATAAGGGCTACAATTTGGACTCGTGTTTCCAAAACTTGACCGATATGTTGCCTAAAAGTGTCTATGCACACAGAACAAATTTGGGCACATCGTGTCAATTAGGTGTCGACTCATCTGGGATTAAATTGCGTCTACTTAACACATTTTGGAAACAAATTAGAAACGCAAACTTAAGAACAAATTCAAGCACATTGTGTCAATTAAGTGTCGACTCGTCTGTGACTAAATTGTGTTTTGAAGTCGAAAGTAACACATAATGGAAACATATTAGACACATGAGTCCAAAATGTGTCTGTTTAGACACGCATTTTTTTCTGACACACTGTGTCCATAATTTGTCGACACATAACGGCTACATTCTTATAAATTGGATACAGGACACAAAAAGTCCGATAAGTGTCGACTCAATTCGGACTCAAAAAAATTGTGCCCGATATCGGACACAATTTGCTGCTTGGGTTCAAAAATCAAGTTTATTATAATTCATCAGTTCATTTTATTGAAGATTGGTGTTCATACCCATGTTTTCATATATAATCCGTGACTGGACTATAAGAGCGAGTACTCAAACCCCGTTTAAACCTTTATTTGAAGAAGAACTCAACTTATCTGAAACTGCAAATCCGATGACTAAAATGTTGTATGTAAATTTAGTACATATTAGACTACATTTTGAAAATATTTTCAGTCATCCATGACTTCCAGTTATACCGGAAGTGTTTAAAGAATTTGTTCTTGAATATAATATTTGTTTTTAGTTAAATTGATTAATTGTAAGTTAAAGATATTTTTGTCTGAAACATTTTTGTCTATCACTTGTAATTTCAAAAAAAAGGAATATTCTTGATAATTTTTACGTTTGATAGAAGTAAAAATAAACAATAACTTGCGACCCAAGATAACTACGTCCAAAAAATTGATACTTTTTTCATGGTTAATTTATTTTTTTTACTGCAATCAAACGTGAACAGTTATGAAGAATAACTTTTTTTTTAAACTACAGGTGATAGAAAAAAATGTTTCAAGTAAAATTATCTTCAAATTAACCAACCTAACGTAAAATAAATATTGCGTTCAAAGAAAGTAATTCTTTAACCACGGGCCTTTTGTAGGATGGTAGCTTCATCTCTTTACTATAACTTGGTATTTTTTCCTTTTTCAAAGATTCCGTCTATTTCCGCCAAAAAAAAATCAATTTTCGAAATAGTCGATCTTGAGAACCGAAATAGGTTCGCAACATGGTCGCATCTTAACGGGATTGTCACGGTAGTCAATAATTCGAACTATCTTAATTCCTAGGAATATACTCGTTTTTCGATTGTTAAATAATAATAAAAATTATTTTGTGTTTAATGGAATTATCGTACCTCGCGCAAGTAGCGATTCCCCACTGCTCCTTAACTCATACTTTTTATGAATCTGACCATGTGATTCTTGTCAGACGCCATTGAGGCGTCCATGTGATAAGTTCGAGATGCACTCAATTTTTATTTTGAATGAACTCATACCGCATTTTTTTTTGTTTTTAATATAGTATCCTGTCGTAACTAGTTAGCCAACCATTTTTATTTTACAACAAAAACTTGCATAATGCGGGCACAGTTGCATAGCAACCGGCACGCGTGTATTGTGCACTATATGAGCAGCCCTGAATTAGAGTGTTAATAGAAAAGCTTCTCAAAACAAACAACTTTAGTGTAAAATATTTTGTAATCTTATTCACTGTTTGCGAGAAGCCCTTCAAAAGGTCATTGAATATAGTTACTCGATATTATTGTTAGATGTTGTTTCAAATCCTTTTCTTTAATTTTGACAATAATTAAAAATAACGATTCATTTTAAATATCATGTGTCTAATTAGGCTCACAGTTTTCCCAAAAATATTACCTGTAGTGTCCTTACTACCAAAATTAATGAAATAAGAATTACCTTAATAAAAGCTCATTACTGGTTTTGAAAATCACCTCTACTTATGACCTCTGATATTCTTGGTGTTGTTCGGGAACTATAAATAACTTTGAAAAATGTTTCCTACAAAAGTCACTTGCATTTAGAAGCTTTTCCCAACACCACTCTAATTAACTACCTTTTCCATACAAAAAATCGTAGAAATTGCAGTGCATCTCAAACGAAAATGGTCTTACCTTTATCTTGCTTTATTTCGAAAACCATCAGCATTTGCATAAAACAGTTTTGAGAATTTAGCATCGCATTGATGGGATTTATTACCAGTTAAAAAGATTGTATAACATTATCACAACTTATAACAACTTATATCCTGTATGAATACTTTCAATATTTGAAAATTTATACAGACGCACACTGTATGTTTTAACTTAAATTTCTAATAAAAATATTGAAGATTAAAGATTTTCTGAGAAGAAAGGTTAAAAATTTATTGACATTAAACCAGCAACCATGAATGCATTTATTCTATATTTTTTTAATTTATCTTTTGAATAGCGTGAAAAGTACAGTTGTTGTCAATCAGTAAATACCAAATCGCAATCTATTTGGAGTTGTTTAAATCTAATTGTAAGATAAACTGGTACGTAAGCACCGATCAACAAAAGTATCAACGAACAAGTTTCTCTGCGCAAGATGTTTCATACATTGTGTGATATTATTTCATTCGGTATTTTTTATGATATCTTGAACACCTGCAATACCACTTTAATGAGAAGTATATTTGTTATTTGTGGACTACGATAAACCGTCTTAAAACAAATTAAGCTTGGACTTCCGAACTTTCACACATTCATATCAAAAAATTTTTGGCCAATATCAACAATAACAAATTAATTGTTGCGTATTTTATGACAGAGAACACTCATCTAAAATAATGCCGTGCAATTTTGAAATACCCTTAATTCTATTTTTAATTTAAAAGGTTTAAGGGCATAGATTAATTTTAGCACATAAAGCCGCGAATTAATTAAACAGGTGCGCCTTCGTTTTCGTCGGATGTGCCGCTTAAAATTTGAAAAGCAATTCGATTTCTATTAAAATCAAACGGACGCAAAGCGACTGTTTGCGAATCCCTTCTGCGAACCCTTTGGTATCTAAATTGGAAGTGGTCGAGGTTAAAACAGAATCGCGATAAATTCGAGCGAACGCAAAAGGTCTGGATCCGATTTTATTAATCAACTTTCCTCCGGATGAACGAAAAACTTTTTTCAAAGAGTTGGAAACTTTTTTTAACTCTGTGCGCTGGTTCGAAATCTCTTTGAGTCGTTACCCTTTCAAGTCGGAATTAAAAGAAAAAAAAAACTAAACTAACACCACCTCCACTAATAGACTCCTTAGGTTTACCTTTGGTGAGCCTTTAGCAACTAATTCTCTTTTCTTTTAGAACGATGGTTATAGACATTGACAATCTTTGATTAATGGTTATTATCACTTTGGTAATTGAAATCCTCGAGGAGTAATGGCTACAGCTTAGTACTGCCTATCAATTTTAAAGTGCTTCTAAAGTCTAGGGTAGTGTTTGGAATTAGTTTATAGATGAACGTTAGTACAATGTAGATGAACGTTGTACATTAACTACTATCAGCAGTCGATCGCTAATTACTATGTTAATTAAATCAGTTTAATGACATCTAAATTTGTACTATTTCCATTTTAACCATTTATGTAATGAAATAGCTTTTCATATATTAGCACTGCGCAATGAGAAGTGCTGAATTTTGTGATTTTATTCATTGATTAATCAGGAAGTTTACTAACACTTTTACTAATTGTTCTGAAATGTATTCAGAATCTAATTCAATTGCATTACTATTATTAAATTGACAATTAAATTTCTAATCAATAAACTAAACAAATAAACAGAATTACCTGAATCATTAATTTAAATAATTGCTGCTTACACAATATAAAAAATCTCATCTGGGATTTACTAGTAAATGTTTTTATTTTAAAGATCCTTTAAGAACATGTATAATTGGTATTCGATTTAGTTAGATTGCATTTTGTATTTTCAAATGTAATTTCTTAAATAAGCACATCGATTCTAGTACCGGATGTTTACTTCAATTCGTACTCATGTGATAAATATGACTGGAATAAAATTTAATTTTAATTTGACGTTTATCAAATTCGAAATGTAGTTTACTAAAAAAATATGTTATATTAATGCGTTATACAGGCTGTCCCACCGAAGTGGACTAGTCGAAATATCTCGGAAACTATAACATATATAGCATCAATTTATGGGCGTAGCTATCTTGGATTGTGAGTTATAGCTTATTTTTTCACCTCAATCAAACGTAAAAAATTACGAAAAATAATTTTTTTCTCTGAAACTACAAGTAATAGAAAAAAAATGTTTCAAACAAAATTATTTTTAAATTAACCAATCTAACGAAAAATAAATATTACGTTCAAATAAAATAATTCCTTAACCCCTTCTGATATAACCGGAAGTCATGGATGATTGAGAATGTTTTCAAAATGTAGTTTAGTATGTACTAAATCTATGTATAAAATCTCAAAGCCTTCGGATTTGTAGTTTCCGAGATATTTCGACCAGTCCTCTTCGGTGGGACACCCTGTATATTTTTCTCTGTATTTTTGTTTAATAAATATCAAAACATCCTATGGCACGAATTTAAGTGGAAACAGACAATGTATATAGAGGTAAAATTAGGGAGCTATTCCTATCAACAGTTTATTTATGACTAACAATAGAAACAATATCGGTCAATAAAACGGCAATAAATACTATACAATATTTAATATAACGTATACAATAATTACATAGACGGCTTCAATAGAATTTACCAGCCAAACATTTTTGCATTAAGTATTGATCTGTGTGTCATTAAGCCTCGCGGTATAGTTCATAACTGCTACTCAAAATAAATGAATATTTTACTGCAAAGACCATTGCTCGGAGTACAAATGTATCGATCTAACTGATCATTTCTACCGAAGGGTATCTCACTGAGGAAGTTAGTTTACCAAATGAGACGTTGTGGTAAAATGCAGGAAAATTAAGGGAAATAAAAGAAAGCTAGAGGAAGAGGGAGGGAAATGAGACAAAATGATCGAAAATTTGACTGGGAATTAGGAATAATTGATTGGGCAATGAGGGAATTACAATGAAAAATGAGTAACATTTTTTCGAAGAAAGGCAATTTAATCTACAAATTTTAGTCGATAAGTAATGAACCTGTGTGTTTAAGGTTGTTGCATTTACGAGTAATATTACAACAAACTACTGATATGTATAATAAATTTCAAATAGATACTGTTCGGTAATAAAGAAGATGGAACCGAAATAATATCATAAAGTGAATTGGCTGCCACTTATTTAGAAATAGAAAAAATAGAGCTGTATCTTCACGAAAATGTATTCAAGATGTAAGATTAATATCATTATTTTGGAAACGTTGTATCAACCAAACGACGTTCTCTGGGGCTTATGAACATTAGTATTGCTTTTACGGAATATTAAATTATTGCTCGCAAATTTAATTATAGCTTCAAAGTCGCGATTTCTTCTTTACTACTATTTTCTTAAACTAGTTAACTGTATAATAAAGTGAACTGCTCAAATTCCAACCCCCCAAAAAAGGCTTCCTAAAGTCGACCTTTCTATAGAAATCCATATAGAAAAACTTAAACGCCGACTTTAGACGCATAGTCTAGATTTGGTGAGTTTATCCTCTGTGAAGTTCAAAAAGCCCCAAAGAGAAAAAAACAGATCTTAAAGGAATTTTTGTAGCAAATTGCTAACTTGTGTTTCGAACGTTTTTTGTTGCAATCAAGATCGACATAAAAACGGTATAAGGCTATTCAACTCGAACGACGCCGTGTTGATGGGAGAGAGGTGCGCGAGACGTCATGGAGGTCTGGCAAGATGAAATTTTACCAAATTCTTAAAATAAAATATAAAAAAAGATAATATAACACGTGTTGAAAATAATAACAAGTTAATGATAAAACATTTTAGATATAAATGTTTATTGTATATATTTTTTAAGTTTGTGTTTATTCCCAAAATTTTTCTTTTTACAATGCTAACTTGTTTTAAATTCTCATATTTTATATTTAAAACAATTACTCTAATAAATAATCTTAGTATAAATTTAAATTACTTGGTGAAAATTTTCAGGAAAATATGAAATAAGAAAGTATTCTTATACAGTTTTTTAAATCTTTTTAATTTCACTTCTACATTCCCAATTAATCGTTTCCCAATGGGCCTTTCCATCATTTTTCCAATTTTTATTGCATTTGATACAGCAGAAAAAAAAGTTTCTCCATAATTTTGAGTTCTTTTCATAGCTTATCCCATCGTTCAAAAAAAAAACCATAAAGTCGGCTTATTTAAAAGAGCGTTTAAACAAGGCACTGTGTGACAGCGGAGCGTTCGATCCCCTCAACCAAAAAATCTCGTTCTAATGACCTGAAGTGGTACGGCAAAACGGTTTGTTTACCAGATGCTAATGACAATATGTGTTTTATAGCTAGATTATTTTTTGCGTATTTACATGTTGTTTACTTCCCTATATGAACTTTTTAAGTGTATACATATAGCAAATAATACATATATTAGCACCAAAGAAAAATAATTAGTCCACCGACTTCTTAACAATAACTAATAGGTTATTAGAAAGAGGTAGGTACAACGAGTTTCTGTAATAGAAAAGGATGGATATATATCTTATTTACTATATTAAATCTATGGCAATTTAAACAACACCAACTTCACAGGGAATTTCAGCATGGCCGACGGATTCAGCCAATGAGCGATCAATTAACGCTACGACGTCATGAACGGGTGCCGTTGTGAATCGTATTTCGAAAATACTGTTTTTAAGTTCGCTATTTGACGTAATACCGTAAAAATAAATTCAAAACCTTGATATATATGTATATAATCATCACCTTCAAGAGAATGGATTCCACCCAAAAAAACGTATAGGGGGAAGTTCTCTTACTTTAAATTTACTAGTGCTACCTACAGTGCCATATCGTCGAAACTTGAAATGCAGTCAGTTATTTTAACCTTAAAAAATTGGACGTTTGCGTTGATGTTGTTTCAAATCGGGTGCATCAGGTAAGTACTGGTTACAACTATGTTTATTTACAAAACTTAAATTATTATTGATGAAGTCTACAAATTGTTTTTGATCAATACACCTTGCTGTCTTTTATTTGTGTCCTATACTAAAATTTAAAAAAAATAAATTGTAGACAAACTACAATGAGGTATGTTTGGGACATTGAAAGAAAGAGATATTTGGGACGTCCCAGATATACCTCCTATACACATAATCGGCTCTTGGTAATTGGTTCTTGAGTAACCCGTGCAAAACAGTTACAATTTATAAAGATATTAACAAGCACACCCGAAAAACTGTTAATTGAAAAAACATTGAAAATCAAGAATGAAAATTTTCGAAAGAAGGAAGAAAAGGTTAAACACAGCGTAAAAAGAAATTAGAGATGGAAAAAGATGAAGAAATCAATTATGCTTCCGTCATTTTGTAACTGTCCCATACATACCAACGCAAGGTACGTTTGGGACAAAAGTACAAATGATCACTTCTACTGCAACAAAACTCTAACCATTAGAAAAAATGACATCAAATAAGTACCAAAATATAGTATAAACAGTAAGCTATTCGATGGTATACATTTTAAAATTTTTATGTTATTGATATGGCCACAATTAAATGGATTATAAAAAGTATCCCTAACATACCCACCTTCCCCTACTTTGGAAAAAGTGGAGAGGCTATCAATAGCTGTTGTATCTAACTGGGTACAGCATGTGTGATTTTATCGACGATGATAGGAGAAATTACTAACGATAAGTTCTCTTTATTTTATTTTTTGCAACTTTTTGGCAATCCGCCCAGTTAAGTATTGCAAACCACAGTCTTCCGACGCCATGGTCACATATGTACTGAATCCTGGAATGGTTTAAATAGTGGAAGACTTATCACTTAATGGTGAAGTAGTTGATTCCTTTTTCGGTGTTAAGTCAAGTTACCCCTTTAGCTCACAATGATGGCTGTGAGGCGTTGTAAATCTACCGAGCCAAACATGAATGAGTTGCATCAGAGGCATCGAGGCTCGTATTAAGTCTTGCATCCTGCAAAGCTAATTGTACTGCGTACGTATGCAACAAATCATAGGACGTTTGCAATTGAAGGGTGGAGTGCAAGAAGTACCTAAGTAGCATTTTTATAAAATCTGCCTAATCATTACAAACATGGTTTATCAAACATGATAAACCTAGATGTCGCGATTAGGCAGATTTTATAAAAATGCTACTTAGGTACTTCTTGCACTCCACCCTTCAATTGGTGTCGTTTCTGACACGCACAGATGGAATTTAACACTCCGGTGGGCGCATATGCGGCAGTTAGCCGTATTTTTTTTCCCAAAATATTCATAAGTTCACTGTGAAACCATTAAATATCCTATTGCGGTGTAAAAGCCGCAACGCGCCTATTCATGTAAGTCCGATAGGCGCGTCCACCGGAGGGTTAAATCGTAATGGGTTGGGTTGGGTTAAAACACTTGTTGGGTGCTTAAATTTTTTAAATAATATAGAAAATTTTCCTAACACAATGACTTGTATCTTCTGTAATAAACTGACAGGCGTCGGTTAATCATTTAAAGTTTCGCGAGTACAAATTTAATGAAAAAAGTTTTCGAAGCGTCTTGGTTTAAACAATAAGTTAAAATATACGCGATGTTGTAGGTCTTCTTCATATCATTATAAAGTCCTTTTAAAGAATTAATTGATAATGATACACTTATTTGGAAGGTTTGCAATGTTTTTTTTTTAAATCGTATAACCCTGATTTTATTGTACATAGCCGGTTTTTAAAATAACAGTGTTGTAAGGAGCACAAGTATTCATTATGTTGGACCAATACACCACTGTAATAAATTCAGTTAGAGATACATCCTGTAATAGGAATTAAACAATTCCTATGAGGTGTCATGAAAGCTATTAGGATATATTACACATACTTTTATACAAACATATGAAACCATAATTTTTAAACTAAAAATAAACTCAAAAGCAAACAGAAGACACAAACGAGCTAAGGATATAAACAGAATAAAGTCAATAAAACAAGAAAATAATAATTCGTATACAAATTGAGATATCAAGAAGCAAGAGCCACAAAAAGTCAACAAATAACACGTAGATCGCGTTCGGCTAAAGTCACGATAACGTTTCACAATCGAGAACTTGGGTACATCAGGGAAAATTTTGCTTACCGTATAGGAAAAATAGGAAGTTGGACAACCTTATAATTTATATTCTACCCACTTTGGTTTCAATAGAACGGGGCAAACGTTCACATGCTTCTAGGAACGATGAAAATTTGTAGATACCAAATTTCGGAGATTTGTAATCTCTCATTTTTTGGCAATTTCATCGGACTGAACAGATTGCCAGATCTAAATAGCGCCAGACTTTATAATTGGGGTCTCTTTGAAATCTTGCAACAAACCATAAATTTTGCAAGCCATAAAATTCAACATTAAAAAGAAATTGCCAATTTTTAGCCGGAGTAGAAAAGTTCTATAAAAGGAGTAGAAATGTACATCAACTCAGAATATAGTAGCAAGATCAACTATAAGCCATATAAAACTATAAATCAGAGTACAACAGTAATACCTATTGTTATTACTAATATAACATTATTGCCAGTATAGAGTTTTCACTTCTTGTTAGACGGGGAATCCTCGGAAGGGTGTAATTCAGAGAAAGGTGGTAAAGAGTTAAGAAAAATTGTTTGTGGTGCATTCCGTGACGCAACCAGGGTTAAGGTGCTTTGTCAATCACGCAACTGCAGCGGCGATCGTCCCGCGGCTCTGGCGATTTTGCGTCAGCTACTCTTTTAAATTGAATTATATGGATACGTGGATGGATATATGGATAATCCGAAAGAGAAAAAACCGAAGGCGACTATTGTCGCCATGCCCTGTTCTCTCTTATTAAATATTACCTACTCTATTCTGTCAGTTATGGCGAATTCGATTGGTTGCACTAAATAGTGCGCACCAGTGCATAACAGCGTGTTCTGTTGGTTGTTTCGTTGTATTCTGTTACATTTTATAATTGTGGTTTATAAAACATTTTAAACATCATCCAGCCTTGAACACACTTACAAGTGATGTTATGATTATGTTTGTGTTGAGGTTTATTCACTGGCAGACAGTATTACAATAAATGTACCGCTTAACATTAACGGCTGCTAGAACTGCTTGAACTGCTGGAACTGCTGGAACTTAACTCACAAGGTTTATCGGTCTCTTATATACTAGAAATATATCACAAAACATATTAGAACGTAACATGTCCATCTGTGGACTGACAATCCAACTATTAATTGACGTTGATTGCTATTTAACAGTTTGATTTCATCGCGTTCTGTTGAATTTGCCCTTTTTTGCACTAAGCTAGTGTGACATATGTCACATTTTGCACTCAACGAGTGCGCACCAGTGCACACTAGTTTTACCAATCGAATTCGCCATTAGAGTGATAGTCACCTGTGCCGCTGTCGACCGTCAATTCAGAATTTTCAAATCAAATTTTATGAGTTTGACATTTCGCTACATTTGTTTGCGTGCGTTTGCGGTGTTTCGTTTGCTTACAGTGAGGTTTTGTTATTATTCAAAGTGTATTCGAAGTCAGGGTGTCAAGAACATCAATCTAACTTCTGCGGCTTTTACGAACGCATTTAAGACGTTGATAGTGAATAACTTCACATTAGCACATTCTCTAGGAGCTAATTGTGAATTGGATGAGAGTGAAGGTGTTATAAGTTCCCTAAGGGAATTTATTACCTCAAATTCTACTTCACAAGAAACTGAAGAACAACAAGAAGAAGAGGAAGAAAAGTGTCCAGAAATCATTCCTGAGTCCGGCGAATGGTCAAATATAAGACAACAGCAGCCATACATGGCTGGATATTTTTCAAAAAAAAATTATAAGAAGTGTAAGGGGATGCAAAATTTGTATATTCCAATTGCTGAGTGACTAGGAGGAAGAAGACCATCAATTAATTTCAATTAGGAATTATAGAGCAAACAACTCCTGCAACCCAACACTATATTTACCGCATTTTATGAAAAATGTAATGCAATTGTTCATTTTTATTTGCAAAAATTATCTTTACAAAATAATATTAGTACTAAGATTATAGAATGAGTAAAAAAAATATCAGTAACAATTTTAGTTGTAAAAAACATAATTTGAAAGAAATATTTATTAAAAAATTTGGCTGGTGTTAAGTTTCCTAACTTATGATTTTTTCGATTAAAATGTGATTTAATCGATCCGAAATGTGTTCTATCGTACAGATTTGGTCGAATTGTACCGCGGAAAAGCATTTTTACCGGAGAAAACCCTATATAAACGCTTTTCTTGACCAAAATAGAAAATGTACTTACATGATTTTTTTCGTATTTTCTTCCAGTTTTGTTCAATACATACAATATATTAATCTTCTTTTAAGTTTTTCATACTGTTTTAAACCCAAAATGGTACGAAAACGTTAATAATTATGAAAATACGGCACATTTTCCGTGCCTCACCAGTGCGAGTTTTGACATTTTGAATTAGTGGTCAGTAAAACCACTTCGTTGCCTAGCAACGAAAAGTATGAATCCAGGGGGGTATTATCGTAAAAGGTGTGAGTATAAGATACTTTTGTAATATAAAAAAAGGAGAAAAATAATATTCCTGGCTAATAATATCCCATATTCCTTATAAAATTCCCGTAAATGTTCGCGTTTAAAACGATTTAAATGTCGGTGGTTGGGTTGGATTTAGCTGTTGTAGAGAAATTGCGGCACGGAGGGCCGTTAGTTGGTGCTTATTCGTTAGTATGATTGTTAAAAGAAAAATCCGCAGTACGTCACTATTTGGCCTGGATTTTGATGGTTGAGGGGGCTGAGTAGTTGTTGAAATAAATGTAAGTAGTGCTTGGAATCTGATTTGGAACGGGCTAGATAATTATTGTTGCAGAAAAGCGGTCCGTAGGGCTGCTAGTATGTCATTCTTTGACTTGGACTTCGGCGATTGAGGGTTTGGTTGTGTTGAGAAGGGTTGCATAGTTAAAAATTGTAGGTGGTGCTTACATCACCATTGCTGCAGGAAAGCGGCCCTACGGGCCGCTAGTATGTCACTCTTTGACCTGGACTTCGGCGATTGAGGGTTTGGTTGTGTTGAGAGGGGCTGCATAGTTAAAAATTGTAGGTGGTGCTTACATTACCATTGCTGCAGAAAAGCGGCCCGTAGTGCCGCTAGTATGTCACTCTTTGACCTGGACTTCGGCGATTGAGGGTTTGGTTGTGTTGAGAGGGGCTGCATAGTTAAAAATTGTAGGTGGTGCTTACATTACCATTGCTGCAGAAAAGCGGCCCGTAGTGCCGATAGTATGTCACTCTTTGACCTGGACTTCGGCGGTTGAGGATTTGGTTGTGTTGAGAGGGGCTGCATAGTTAAAAATTGTAGGTGGTGCTTACATTACCATTGCTGCAGAAAAGCGGCCCGTAGTGCCGCTAGTATGTCACTCTTTGACCTGGACTTCGGCGATTGAGGATTTGGTTGTGTTGAGAGGGGCTGCATAGTTAAAAATTGTAGGTGGTGCTTACATTACCATTGCTGCAGAAAAGCGGCCCGTAGTGCCGCTAGTATGTCACTCTTTGACCTGGACTTCGGCGATTGAGGGTTTGGTTGTGTTGAGAAGGGTTGCATAGTTAAAAATTGTAGGTGGTGCTTACATCACCATTGCTGCAGGAAAGCGGCCCTACGGGCCGCTAGTATGTCACTCTTTGACCTGGACTTCGGCGATTGAGGGTTTGGTTGTGTTGAGAGGGGCTGCATAGTTAAAAATTGTAGGTGGTGCTTACATTACCATTGCTGCAGAAAAGCGGCCCGTAGTGCCGCTAGTATGTCACTCTTTGACCTGGACTTCGGCGATTGAGGGTTTGGTTGTGTTGAGAGGGGCTGCATAGTTAAAAATTGTAGGTGGTGCTTACATTACCATTGCTGCAGAAAAGCGGCCCGTAGTGCCGATAGTATGTCACTCTTTGACCTGGACTTCGGCGGTTGAGGATTTGGTTGTGTTGAGAGGGGCTGCATAGTTAAAAATTGTAGGTGGTGCTTACATTACCATTGCTGCAGGAAAGCGGCCCGTAGGGCCGATAGTATGTCACTCTTTGACCTGGACTTCGGCGATTGAGGGTTTGGTTGTGTTGAGAGGGGCTGCATAGTTATAAATTGTAGGTGGTGCTTACATCACTATTGCTGCAGGAAAGCGGCCCGTAGGGCCGATAGTATGTCACTCTTTGACATGGACTTCGGCGGTTGAGGATTTGGTTGTGTTGAAAAGGGTTGCATAGTTAAAAATTGTAGGTAGTGCTTATATTGCCATTGTTGCAAAAAAGCGACCCGGAGGGCCGCTAATATTTGACTATTTGACCCGGACTTCGGTGGTTGGGTTGGTTTGGTTGTGTTGAGAGGGGCTGCATGGTTGTTGAAAAAATGTAGGTGGTACTTAGGATCTGGTTTGGGACGGACTAGATTACCATTGTTGTAGAAGAGCGGCTCGTAGGGACGCTAGTATGTCATTATTTGACTTGGACTTCGGTGGTTGAGAGTTGGGTTGTGTTGAAGAGGGCTGGATAGTTGTTAAAACTAGGTAAGTGGCGGTTGGGATCCCTTTTGAAACTAGAATTTTATAAGGAATATTATTTTTCTTTCTGTTTGTATTGTAAACATATTTTATACTCACACCTTTTACGATAATACCCCCCTGGATTCATACTTTTCGTTGCTAGGTAACGAAGGGGTTTTGCTGACCACTAATTCAAAATGTCAAAACTAGCACTGGTGCGGCGCGGAAAATGTGTCGTATTTTCATAATTATTAACGTTTTCGTACCATTTTGGGTTTAAAACGGTATGAAAAACGTAAAATGAAGTTAATATATTACATAAATTGAACAAAACTGGGCGAAAATACGAAAAAAATCATGTACTCTCTTTTCGCGGAAAGATGTCTCATGCGTCATTACTTGTCACCGTTTTCTCGACATATGTCAAATATTTTTTTCTTTATTTAATCATATATGTCAGATAGAGACGAAAACCGAAAATAGTAGTCTAGGATAATATAATTAATTAATGACGCATGAGACATCTTTCCGCGAAAAGAGTATAAGTACATTTTTAATTTTGGTTAAAAAAAGCCTTTATATAGGGTTTTCTCCGGTAAAAATGATTTTCCGCGGTACAATTCGACCAAATCTGGACAATAGGACACATTTCGGATCGATTAAATCACATTTTCATCGAAAAAATCATAAGTTAGGAAACTTAATATATCCCAAAAATTTGTAACATTTTATGTATTCACATGGACAAATAATATCAAGAAAATAGTAAAAGGTGTTGATTCCAGAAAAATTAACGATAATGTTAAAAGACTAGCTCTGGAAAAAGGACGAAAATAGAAAAAGAAAAAAGATATTATAAAAAATTTTAAAAAATAAAAAAAATTTAAGTAAAAATAGTGTTTTATTGTTTTGTATTAAACATACAATTAATATTAATTTTATTCATTATTTTAATGTTATACTTGGTGTAAATACTGTATTGTTACATTGTATTTTTTATTGTTATTTCTGTGGGAAATAGTGCATTTTAACAATAAAAAAATCTCAGGTTTCAATACAATATTAAAGAAAAAAAATTTTAATTTGCCATATCCCTCACACTACGCGCCAAACAACGGTACAGGCGACTGCCACCTTAACTAAATACTTAATACGAGTATTTTGTAAAGAAATACTTATCTATATCTCATCTATGATTGTCGCACAATTGACACTTAATAAGGCAACTGTAGAAGCGCTAGAAAAGTCACGAATCTGCAGCCGCGCGACGTTCGCCGCTGCAGTCGCGTGATTGACAACGCACCTTTATGACGAACGCGTCGACATGATTCGCTCACTCAAATCTGCGTAAGGGAGTTTAGCTCAATTCAAATTGAAACATTTAAAAATTTTGATTAAATCAGAATATAATAGTAATAACTGTTATTATTAAATATAATACTATTATTTATAATAGTATTATAAATTATACCCTTTTAAATAAACTTTTCGTGAAAATAGAAGCATATGTTTCTTATTTATAACGAAATGGCAGGAAATTCACATTATGACATTACTTTTGTCACACCTTGTACTTACAAATTCGAAAGCCCGACTACTTCGATAACATTAACCTGTCCTGTCCTTGTTATGTTCTTAATGTGGCGACAGTGGTACTTCATTCTAATAAACATAATGAATAGTGATGCAATTTAATTTAATGGCAAAAGAAACGTCATAACTTACTGATTAATTACTGCAAAGTTTGTAATAATATGCAAAATATCTATAAATTTTCAAGAAAACCTTAATAATTGATGACGAACCGAAAACCGCAATTCTCTTTACCATTTCATGAGCTCCCGGTTCCTAATTGTATAAAATATGAGCTGGAGTAGTTAAAACAGTGCCCTGGGCTTCGACCTTATCACAGTTTCGACGCCCGACGTCGTTTGGCTTAATTGGATGTGAAAATTTGCATAGAGAAAATTTTGGTTAAAAATCCAGAGACCAAGACCTAAACCAGATGTTCTACTACAGCTGAAAACTTTTACAGGCATATGCATAATTATACGTTTAGTATGCCCTTAACATATTTTTAAATGGTAACCACTAGTTGTAAATAAAATGATTTTGAAACTTGCTACGCACAGTTCCATTTTGACTTATTACTGGCACTAAACAACTAAATTGCATTTAAGACCACAACATCGCAAAATTTGTATGTTTTTTGACATATTTACAAGATAAATGACTGAATTGAAGAGAATTTAACATTAGAGGAGTAGACAAGTATCCTATATTAACGGCAGGACAGTTAATTAGTAATAATAATTCAGTAATCAGTAATAATTAATAACGTATATTTTCACAACACCTACTAATAATAAGAGACGTTCTACTTTAAAATAAATAACAAAAAAATACTAGTGTTACAGAAAATGGGACAGAAGTATGAAATACATACAGCTAATAAAGACACCATTTGTGATTTAAACTAAAACTGTTTCAAATAAATGTTTCTTTGTTGATTATGTTGTTTTATGCTTACTGTTTCGTTACGATAGTAACCAACACCGTTATCTTAAATGGAAAGTAGATATTTATATGCATATTCGGATATATTATTTCTCAAACTTGAGTTTGAGTACCTTTTCTGTCGCCATGCCCGTAGATCATCAGCATTTCCATCCTATGTTGCTCGTTTAATTGCGTCATAATTTCGCTAATCGACATTTCGTTCTTTAATTTCAAGTTCATCGGACTTGTAATTTCTGAGATATGTCGACTAGCCCACTTCGGTGAGACACTTGAATAAACAAATAATGTTAAAATGAATTTTACAGTCGAATACAGCGCTATACGTAACATCATCCTGTATTAAACGCAAGTTCTGACATTATGATACGAGTGAGCAATGGATAGTTAGTAACCACAAAAAAAGGTATGTATACGCATGTATGTCATTTTGAAACTATTATATTTGTAAGTTTTTTTATGTGAAAGCAAAATAACTCACCGTTGTATTAGGCGATATAAAATCTGCCACACGAACCGAAGTAGGGACATCGAGGGTCGCTTCGAATGTTGTCCCTATAGGCGTTGAATATTCCACGAAGTGACCACGGCAGCTGCTCCCCCATCAAGAAAGGCTATTATCGTTGAAATATTCCGCCAAGTCGGTCGGTTTTCGGGCCTTATCGAGTCAGACCCAGACGCGTGAATAAGTCCGAAAAATTGAAACGCATTGAATTTTCATAATGCGGCGACCCTTTGAAAAATTCTATACCTTGTGCTGCTCACGAAAAATTATTACGTCGCTCATTTGGACGTGCTCAATTTGCCAAATAATTTTTTTTTTTTCTCTAGACGGTTTTACTATAAATAAAATTCTTTTATAATATAGTTTTTAAGGGCGGTATTACACTATCACACATTTTACAAAGTATATTTTTCAAAGAAATTTTACAGTATAATAGGCTGTATTTTATAAAAGGTTTATATCATAAAATATCTTTTGTCAAGATTGGCTGCATTCGATCACATTTGATAAAAGATTTATATTGTATAAAAATATTGAATGAAAACTTTTATAGAAGATCTTTTATAAAATCTTTGCTAGCGTCTTACCAGTATGTCATATTGCGTAAGAATAAATTTCATTAAAAATATACAGGCTTCACTTAATTACAAAGCACGTTTGTCATTGAGTTGATTTAACAGAAATAAAATTAATTGACAAAATTAATTAAAGCTTTAAAAGCAATGCTACGGTTTATATTGTAGCGATCTAACGTTGGTCAAACGATTGGCTTGGGCAAAATAAACAAAGGTAATTGGAATTCGAGTTCTCTTTGAACATCTTTTAGAGTAATCTAATTGAATGAAAGCTTCTTTGTCACGTCTTCAATAATACAAGATTTCGTTTTAGACATTAATTTGTCGTAAACTGCACAAGAATTACGTAGAGTTTATTATGTATTTAATTCTGTTGAGCTTCGTTTAGTAAGTTTAACTTTATATCGTTACTTCCATTTTGTATCCCTATTTGTACTTCGTACAGTTGACATCGCACAGTAATTGGATGGAAATTAGTTACGTTCTCGCGTAGAGTTTTAACCTTTAGAGATCTATTGGCCGGAAAACCGACGTGACCGTCTAACACATTTCCCAGGGGATCCGTAAACCGCGGAAGGCTCAAAGGGTTAAGTAATCTAATTATCTTCGCTCTAACTGGAGTAGTTTAGATATGGCTTAGTTGAAATTGTCACCAAAGTGTTGGAACAGCAAAGAGTTGAAATATAAATAAAATCCATATATTAATGATAATTGCCCAGAGAAATTATCTTTGGCAACATACCGACATACTTAACTCAAAATTTGCGGTTATTCGTTTGTCGATGTTGTATTAACAATTGCGACTATAACGATTCTAACCAATCAGATGTTTTTCTCGGTTTCTTGGTTTCATAATCAAATATTAAGTTTAAAATTTCCATTAACTTTAGTTTCCTAGGTAATCTTTTAATCTTATAAAAAGGCGTTAAATATTAAAGTTAAAGTGAACTTTAGCTTCATTATGAAATCAAACCTAAAATAAATTACTAAATTTGTGTGTCGTTGAAAAGAGCTTTTCTTAGACAACAAATCCTACCATATTTACGGTAATTATAATGGAATTGTAATATTCACATGTCGCCGCTAAAGGACATTTTGAAAATTTTTTTAAAAATTGTGAATTTTGTCCGAAAAGTTAACTGGAACAATATTATTTTCTCTTCATGAAAAAATAGTATAACAAAGCCCAAACAAGCTAGTAAAAACTCTTACACTATTTGTTTTTCTCTGTATGAGGGATAGATGGCTTAATCAATTGCAAATGGACGCTCTAACAACGCATTTCAACATTCACGTTTATGTATTAGTTGCCGTATCGTAATATTTATTGTGGTATTTTGTAAATTATTAATATTCACAAAGGGAAGGATTTTACATGTCAAGCATAGAAACGTAATGAAAACCCGTATGGAGGTTTCAAATGAACCGTCAAATTGAATTAAATTGTTATCGGTGTAGAAATGTACATGACATATGTGCGTCGATCATATAAAGCAATTTGCGAAACAACGCTTAGTGATATTTGCCTGCTTTATGGCTGACCAATATTATTTATTTACCCGTATAGATTGATCGACACACGATTGTGATATATCGCATAGCATGCGGTATCGATTACCTTGGTATTAATATAATATAATAAGATATCTCGTCACGGTCATAGGCGTGCGCAGATCGAGTTCTGCCATTTGAAATGACGCCGTAAACAATCCGTTATTTATCGCGTACGGGCCACGAGTGGCGTCGTAACGCCCCAAACGGAAAAAGAGGCGGAGGCGCCGCCGCAGGCGAACGAAGATTTATTTCCAAGCGTGATCCCTCAGTGACGTGTATATAATTCGGACCAGATTTATGAGTTGGATTATTTTCTAGCTGAGGACTATTGTTGTTTACCTTTTGTGCGAACGCGACGCCGACCCGACGGCAAAAAGCCTAACTTTAATTTATGAACTGAAATTCGTTTCGGCGACGTCGCACTAGGACAAGGACGTTCAAAATGTAGGAGTACCTACCTCCGCGTCCTTTCATATTGCATTTATAGAAAAACCCGGAGTTTTTTAACGAACTTTAATTTAAATTCAACTAAAATAAATAAACTACATACAACGTGACATTTTACAAAAACTCTTCAAAAAATATATAACGAACTACGGAATATTTTATTAAAAAATTTGCAAAACTGTGACATTTTATTAAATATTGTTGATTAAGTTATCTCCAGTTCTGTATTCTACGATAAATTTAGTGCTTGTCCATACTAAGGGGGGAAGCACATCGGAGTAACAGGAGTGACAGATTAGCGGGGTTCTGCTATACGTAAATTGTACACCCCTATATGAAGTAAAAAAACGCTAAAGCATTTTCTATTATCCAATATGTTTTCAATTCGATATAAATTCTTCAAAATTTATATGGTCCTGACAGGAAATATTTTTATGTGGCTATATTACTGATAATAAATGGATGGTGAACTAGGTTCCAGGAGCGATAAATTTCCCTACCCTTCATGTTCTTCTCCGAAAATATCACCAGTGCAAAGTTTTATATCAGAAAGCAACCTGATCGTATCCTAGTAAACCCTCAGGCATTAATTATGCCTAGAGATAATAGGAATATCAAAAAAGTAAGTATCTACATGAATTTTATTACTCTTTGTTTTTAAAAATAAATAAATCTTGTTAACTCAATTTTTGAAAACATTCTTTTCATCAATCGAATTGATTCGATCACCTTACTATTTGAACTGTACTTAATCTTCTTTTTGTTACTCTTAAGTAATATATACGTACCCTTTTTTTATTTATGTACAAAACTTCCAACAAGTGTTTCCGGACTTTTTCTTTGAGAAAATAACACACGTTCTTAACGATGTTTGTCGTAACGTATTGCCTAAGAAATAATTCGTTTGAACGAAGAACAAAAGATATATCGTTTTCTCATTTGGAAGCTCACTAAGGGGTCTTTATTTTCACTAACTTTACAGGTCTACTAGAAAAACAGTTACGGCTTTGTTTCGGTTTGTTAACGATTCGTTAGGGAACTAAAAATCTTCCACGGTTTTGGTTAGGTTGGGGTGAAAACCGGCTTTCAAATTAGTTTACGAGAACCGATAAGTTTGAACGAGGCACTTGGTAAATCGGTTATTGATTGGTTGCGGTCGTTATTAAACTTTGAGACAAGGGCTTATCACTTAGCCAGGAGTTTAGAGTTTTTAGTCGATATTCGTGATAACGATTTGATTAAAAGCCGAAACCCCGAAAACCTTCAGCTTCCATTACATTATACATCACCGTCAAGTTAAATTTGCATAGAAGTTTTATAAAGTAAAACGATAAGCTTAGTTTGCAATTTAAAAAAATTCCGGATTGATAATATGCATTCTATAGTAAACGAATATTATATTTTTCGTAAGCACTTTAAATTTCACGCAAAATAGAGACACCGAAGTTCCCGGTGAGAAGCTCTTTGTGTTTCACCATCAAGATAACTGATATTTATTGCAAACGGCTCTTGAAAATACCTTTAAAGGGGCCTTGAAAGACTTGAAAGGAAGTATATCGAAGACGGAGAGGAAAGTTTCTTAATCATAAACCCAGAAGCTTTGGAGAATCAATATCTCATCTTTTCGGTTGACTAAAACTGGAAGATCAGAGGAGAGAACGTGAAAATGAAACATACTACGTAGAATGGGTATTAGTTTATTAATAATATATCATGGGCTTAATAACAGAGTTTTACTAACAAAGTAAATAAAATAACTAATAATTTTGATAAAAACACATTAAAAAATTTTTGATAGCAACATGTAGCGGTACGTCAAATGCCATTAGCCCAAAATCTGGTCTTTAGTAAATTTCAAAGTGACATTCAATTATATATGTACACTTCCGGTGTTGTTGGCCAACGCTCGTCTATTCTTAAGAATCACGCTCGCTTGTACTATAATTTTTTGTTGTTTAAAATTTCTAAAACCCACTGATTTTGAATACAGCAACTAATAGGAGTGATCTGGGACATGTATAGGGTAAACAAATAAGAATGCAAAGTGCTAGATCTCAGACACTACTGATCTTGGAAACTGAGGGCAAAAAATTTAATAACTAAAGTGACAAAGAGAAAATGCTGGAATTCCACTTTATTAAGGTGGCACAAAAATATATGCCTTTTAAAGTGAAGAAGTTCCAATCTTTTTTATTAAAAACTCTTTTTTGCGTAGGAGAGACCCGTGGTCAAAAGTAACACGTCGTGAAAGTAACAATGCTTATCCTAATTTGCATTTATGCTTTTAAGAGGTTTACTCCTCGCTAGTAGCTGTGTATTTCTGTCTCCGTTAAAATGATAAAGTGACATGCAGCCATCGTGCTGTTTGGTAGTTGTATGTCATAATTTGAGTTTCAAAGGGACTAACGTAAGTATGTCTGCTTTTATATTTATATAGAGAAATATCATTAATTTTATTGATAATAGATTCAAACAATGTTAGTGCATTTCTTGAATGTCTACTTTATTAATTTATAAATTTGGAAACTTGTCGAATATAGTACAATGGAGCTGGAAATTTTCTGTCCTTAAATACGTGTTTGGGGACAAAAGTAACGAAGTACTTTGTGGACGAAAGTAACATGGTACTTACATCCATAACAGATTCCGATTATAATGTTATGCTTAATTTTCAAATTTAACTTTGTAGAATGCCTCGTACACGTATTAGAAAAACTACTAGCGGAACAGCAGACATAAAAATTTATGAAAATGCAGCAGCAAAACATTTAACAAATCATTTAAGCATTAGAGCGGCGGCTAAAATGTACGAAATTTGTCATGTTACCCTATCAAGATATATAAGACAAATAAAAGCAGGTGATACATCGGCAATAATGGTATATCGTAGTGTAAGACGCGTTTTTACTGAAGAAGAAAAAAATTTTGAGAAATGTTAGGTTGGAGAAAAAGAAATCCATTATTTTTTCGATCTAGTTCACGTAAAAATAATGGATATCTTTACCCCCAACCTAATATATTGTGGCTTCGGCAAATTTGTATTATGGACTTCGTCCTCAAGAGGTCAAAAAATTGGCTTACCAATTAGCTAAGGCATATGATAAAAAAATGTCATAAACGTGGCACAACAATGAATTAGCTAGAGGCGAAGGGTTTTCCGGTTTTATACATAGATATCCCACTTTAGCCCTACGTGCTCCTCAAGCCACAAGCTTAGCACATGCAACAATTTTCAATGAAACTAATGTTAATACGTTCTTTGACAAATTGAAACAAGTTCTAGATCGCTACAAGTTTCCGTAGACTGAGTTAAGATCTATGGAACCTAAAGGCAATGACTCTACATCCAAATAAGTTGTGTTATGCCTTTTATTTGATTTCTCCATTAAATTTATTTTGTTATTATAACCTATTCATTGGTGCAAATCCTGTTACTTTTATCCCCATAATATGTTACTTTCGTCCTGTATGTATAGAATGAAAGTAACACTTGACATTCTG
The DNA here is from genome assembly GCA_036711955.1 of Digitonthophagus gazella. NCBI lineage: Eukaryota > Metazoa > Arthropoda > Insecta > Coleoptera > Scarabaeidae > Digitonthophagus > Digitonthophagus gazella. The sequence continues at coordinate 21,188,232 of JASCIT010000001.1, read as the reverse complement.
CAGTAAAAATCTTATAAATAAACAACCACTGCACATCGCGTTTATTAATAAAGAAATGAATGAATTATGTACAGGTAAGGTCCATTCTGTACAACTCTTGTAAATGAATGTAATGTAACGTAATGAATTAATAATCGACATGAAACTAAAAAATGTTACTTTTGTCCTCGGTCTCTCCTATACTTAAAAAAGGAAGTCGTAAGGAGCTTTCGAAGTACTCGTAAATAAATACCTATAATGGCAAAACAGCTGAACGGAATTTAATAAGCTTGGTGTCGTTGAAAAGAGCTTTTCTTGGATAATAAAATATTTGTAATAATTGTAATTTCACATGTCGCTCATAAAGACATTTTCATTCTTTTCTCGAAAACGAAAGAAAGAATGCTATATTCTAACATTTATTCGAAAATTGCGATGAATTTCGAGAAATTCAGGAAAAAAATCGTTACATTTTTACCAGGGAATTACCATGTATTAGTCGGTTTTTTAAATATGAAATCAAGTAAGAGTAACTTGATTTTCTATTTAAAAATTAGGAGCCATGAAAACTATAAACAGCTTCGATCATCATCAATTTACTAATTTTAGGATACAACTTTTCATAGAAAAGAAAGTAATTCTTGTTTAGGCACATAATAAATCTTAACTATACAGCGTGTCTCGTTTGAATTGTTCAATCCTTTTTTTAAATATAAATAAGAAAGTTAGAGTGAATATGGCTCCAAAAGTGATTCGTTTTCAAGATATTGGAAGTTTCATTCCGTACCTTTTCCTGTTATTAATATAATCGAAATGAATTATTTACATTAATTTGTTAACTCGTTACGATGGTTCCGATGAATTTTCATTATTAGATTGCACTAGTCAGGTATAAGAGATGAGTGAAACTATCGCAACTACTTAATAATTTAATTTAAATCATTCATTGTAATAATATTAATAATGGGTTAATATGTGAAACTAAAACTTTGAATATCTCGAAAACGAAGCACTTTCGGACCTATGTTCATTAGGACTTTTTTGCTTGTTTTCAGTCAGAGAATACGCCAGTAAAGGATCGGACAATCAAAACGAGACACCCTGTATGGGTAGGAGTTGGTATACAGAGTGCACACCGGTGAGCTGCGGATACGTTTAACGTAAGTGGAAGAAGGACGACAATAAAGCTTCTATTAGTTAACACAGGACAAATATACTACGTTTACTTGTCGGGCCGATTGGAGTTGTTATGTGTCTCTTTATCTAACTCATTAAAATCGTATGCAATTCTTTGTCTTGTCTAATTCATTGATTTCCCTTCCCGCAGTCGCAGTAACCACAAGAACCTCGAAGTGCGACGAGGACAGACGTAATCAACCGCACCGTCCTATTTCCATATATCTGAGAGCGCAAGTTCCGCCCACTACAATCGCCCAACTATTTCTAATGCGTCTATCCGCAGGTCGAATGGGTGCACACGGTATAATAAGTAGTAGGTCATGGAAAATATAAAAGGACGACCCTCGTAAATTCTTTGAACTAATATCACATTTTAAAAACATTGATCCTGTCAACAGCAGGATATCATGTCATTAGGACACGGTTTAAAATGCCTTTTATAAATGATGAAGCTGTCAATATGATCGCTAGTTATTACGAATGTTTTCTAAATACGGTATTAACTCAAAGAGTTGACGCGGGTCGTCTATTGTTTTACATGATTTACTACTCATAATATACCTCCCCGTTCCCCGTCAAATTTTATTATATGCTTAAACATGAATTAGACGAAGGTGGGGCAAGACGGGGTGCTTAAGGTTTGAAGGCAAATAAAATCCAAAATTTCGTTCATAAAGAAAAATACTTTTTGTTTGTATAACCTTCGATGATTAAACTTTACGATTTTTGACGAGGAAGGAATACCAAATCTCTAATTTTAACATAATCAACAACTAATTATGGAAGGCATTTCTCCCCATCTTACCCCACACGTGAGGCAAGATGGGAAACAAGATATAATATACGTGGAACAAGACAAAATGTAATTAAGTTAACATTATTAAAGACTATTAATCAACTCAACATAATACGAAAACATGGAGTGCCTCATCGCCATTATAATTTACACAAACACATTAGTTTTCTATGTTTTCCTGTCTTTAGAGTTTTATCATAAAAGCCTCGTTTTTACTAACAAGGAGAGTGCAAGGTCTTGGGGTCGTGGATTTAGTTCAAATTTCGTAGAATGGTAGATTTAATTTCCCTGTTGATGAAAATATATGGTTATAGGGGCCACTATTCAATAATTTTTAAAATATTTGCAATTAAAGAAGCAATTAATTCGTTAGGACAAGTCCGGATAATGTCAAAATTAACCGAATTTATACCAATTAAGTCAGGCTTTTTGAAGAAAGGTTATAATGCCAAGTCATATTCCTGTATTAATTTTGAAGTTTTGATAGATCAAATGACAATTAACTGGCAAATCCAAAGTGCGGTGCACACTCAAAAAATGCTTCGATGTCGCAAAATTTTATATCCACTCATGGTATCTTTATATGTAAAAATGGACACTCTCAGAACTCAAACCGGGCGCCTAATGACGAAAAACACTGATCTATTGCTGCTACGCTACACCCATTATGTTTAATCGTTTGCTACAGACCTGAATTTAACTAGTGAATTGCATCTTCACTTGCAAATATCTAAAGAGCCATTGAGTAGTGGCCCCTACAACCATATATTTTCATCAACAGGGAAACTAAATCTACCATCCTACAAAATTTGAACTAAATCTATGACCCTACGACCTTGCACTCTCCTTGTAAGTTTTTTCCATTTCCATTTTGAGACTTGCAGCTTTCTTCTTAAGACAGGGTTCCTCATCATACCTCACCCTTCCGTCTTATTCTATCCTCCCTAAAATGAAGAAGTTAGACGGGGTACCTCATTTTGGCCCATTAGGCGCTTTTAGAAAAGAAAAGTTAATAATAAAATGTATACTCAAAACGGGCTTAAAAAGGTACTTATCCTCCATCCTTATTTCTCACTAATTTCTTGAAATTAACAGCTGTGTGAAATCGTCGTATTGTTTGATAGCCATCATATGATGCAGTTATTCAAAAATTAAAAAACTCGACAAAATAGGATTTTTCTCGATAGCATGGTAAAGCAACTTCGTACATCTTTTGTTATAAAGTGGCTGATAAAGAAGAGTTAATAAAGGCCCTCATTACTTTTGGCGTTGCGCAACAGTATTTTGTTGCTAGTATAGACCGGATATCCCATCTTACCCCACTACCATGTCTTACCCCACCCTCAACTACTTCATTTTCTATGAAAACTTATACGTTAAGATTGGTATCTTAAGTTTTGGAATATAGCATTCTTTCCTTTATTTAAAAAAATCAAAAGTAGAAGAAATCCTTTCAATTTTCTGGTGAAATGTTTTTCGCTGATATCTAAAATTAGGAAAAAGATATCGAGGTGCGGTTTTCACTCGCTTGTTTGGGCTTCATTATACTATTTTTTTTCATGAAGAGAAAGTGATACCATTCCATTTAACTGTTCGGAGAAAATTCATAATTTCCAATATAATCTCAAATATCCCCTCTAACGGCGACATGTGAAATTATCATCACCACAAATATGGTGGCATTTATTCTGTAAGAAGAGCTCTTTTCAACGACAGCATGCTTATTGAATTTCGTTCAGCCATTTTGAAATTGTATGAATTTGTTTAAAAGCACATTCGAACGCCTCCTCCCACTTTATTTTTAGAGACATGGAAAAAAGTATTAAAAAAGATTCGAACTTATCTCCACTTTAAAAAGCATATATTTTTGGCTGTTACGCTCCCTACCGGCCATCTTAACAGGCTTGTAAGCGAGCAATGTTTCACAGCAGTATGCGGCTGGCATTTATAGCTAGACAATGTTGTTCAAGATACAGAAATATTTTCGGCAATATATCCATATTGTCCGGCAAAGTTATTCGTATTGCAGTTAGAGGCTGGCATGTTGCCTGTGATATTAGTCGTCAAAGGAAAATATGTCAACATTAACTAATTAGTTTGCACTTTGTTTTTAATATAAGTGACCAGGAATTAAACAGTTTTTGATTCGATTAATTAACCCGGCGTGTGTATACTATATTTTTTGAGACACGGTGTGTATACTGGGTCTTTTAGGGAACAGGCATGTTTTCAAAGTTTTCTAGGCTTTCAAAAATTCTAGAAAAATTCTGAGTTACTTATTGAAGCGTCTACTACATGGCCGAGCAGTTACCAAATTCAAAAGTTTAAAACTGTTGTCAATAAAAATGAAACAATCGTCCGAATAGTCTGAAAAGTCAGAAAAACGGAAATTTTGACTGTTCCTTCAAAGACCCAGTGTACACACGGAGGGTTAAGAAAATCGATTAATTCACGTAACGCCTTGACGAAAATGAAGTGTCTTTTCTTGAGCTTCTCAAAATCCATAGCACAAATTTCAGAATATAGCATTCCTTTTTTTTCTATTAAAAAAAAAGAATAAAAAAACGGAGGAAATCCGCTCAGTTTTCTGATGAAAGGTTTTTCACCGATATCTTAGATTAGAAAAACGATATCGAGGTGCGGTTTTCACTAACTTGTTTGGGCTTTATTATACTATTTTATCGTGAAGAGAAAGTAATGAGTTTCCATTTAACTTTTCCATCTAGCGGCGACATGTGAAATTACAATCACCACCAAAATGGTAGGGTTTTCGTTTATAAGCACTTTCAAACGCCCCCCACCACTTTATTTTTAGAAATACAGAGAAAAGTTTTGTATAAAAGAAAATAATACTTATCTCCACTTTAAAATGCGTATATTTTTGTGTTATTTTAATATAGCGGAATTCCAAGAAAAGCCACATTTTGTAATTCTAGATGGCGATTACGATCCCTGGCGACTATCTTTGGAACTTGAAAATAATTTTCAGCATTTTCTTTTGGCCACTTTAATTATTAATCTTTTTACCGCAAGTCTCTACGATGAATAATTTCTGAAATACAGCACTCTGCATTCTTATTTAACCACCCTGTACTATTAGATATCAAAGAAATACTCGACGTATGTCTAGAAAACTGTAACAAAGTATGACGCATGATACTTCTTTCGCCGAACGGTATACAGATCTGGAAATTTCGGTTCAGGACATAGGAAAATAATGCGTGCAACAGCGACGCATATAGAAAGTAGATTAGATAAACAAAGAGCGATATAACTGTTTAACCACGCCTTTTCCGATCCGACCCTAGTCGCTCAACCAACCACCTTCTTCCCACGAACTGTCGAACTGACAGTTTGACAGTCTGACGTGGTTAAACAGTTATATCGCTCTTTGTTTATCTAATCTACTTCCTATATGCGTCGCTGTTGCACGCATTATTTTCCTATGTCCTGAACCGAAATTTCCAGATCTGTATAAGAACTAAGTTAATATTCAACAATGCAGTTAGTTATAATATTGTAAAATTCTTGAAATCAATATCATACTTAAAATGCCTAAATGCAAAAGCAGACATCTTCTTCAAATACGTTCAAATATCGTCGTATATTTTTATTTAAGATTGCGAATTACTGATCTTTAAATGTTTAATCATATTGACTCATTGTCAGTTATAGACGATTTAAATCTAAATGTGGAAGTAGACTCTCTGATTTATTTAGGTGTATATTAAATTCATATGTTACAGACATTCATTGAAAATGCCTATTCTTTGCTTTTACATTTAGACGTTTAACTTACGATCTACTACTCCACAATCTAGTTTGGTGTAACGTCGTAATAATACGTCACCGGAAGATGCTGCGAATAATAATCTTAGTCTAGGCTGTGTTTTCGTAATGGTTAAAAAAATGGAGATTTTCAGGTTAGATTATATATCAATATCTAACTTCAAAGTTCATAAATCGAAATGTCACTAAAGACGTTACCTGATATAGAACAAAGAGTAGCTTCGCTCTAGTCCTACTTACTAAACTCCTTGCAATTCCCCTTATCACCATGATATGCTACCCTCCATATATGTATACAGGTATTCTAAAATTATACCGACAAACTGTTACGATATATTCCCTGTGTCATTTTAAGTAGAATGAGAAGCAGTTATTTGACCTCTTATAGTTTCAGAGATATTCAGTGTTGTAGTCCCTTCTACTTATGTTAACTTTTGTTAATAACTTTGTTAATTTTAAAGGTACATGCCTCAAAATCACACACGAATGTAAGGATTTGACCTTAATTACATGGTAAGAATTTCAAAATTTTCTTAATCTAATAATATGGCTTTATGTGGGTGAAGGTTTACAAAATAAGCAGTATTTGTTTTACATTCTGAAAGATTGCGAAAAAACCCACAAAAAGCATGTTGTGGTGGTAATAGCATTTTGAAATTATTATCATGTAATCTCATCTCATCTTATCTCATGTAAAATTCATGAGAAATTTTGAGACATATTTTCTCAAAACTAACCAGGTATCGGATAAAAGGTTTTAATTTCAGTGTACTTAAAATAACCCAAGGAATACATGCTAACAGTTTGTCGATATAGGTTTGGAACATCTGTATAACAACGGAGTACACTGCTTAAAATATCTATTTTAGTTTCTTTAGCAATACGTAGTTAATAAAAGGACATGTATTATATACCGTTGGAGTCAGAATGAAAAAGTCTTTGAAGTAACGTCGAGAAAAGTATGCAACAACGCATCAATGCACCTTTTTCAAAAAGTAATTACGAAGATATCACCACAGATTATAAATTCTTATTGCCACCATTAATTGATGAGGTATGAGACATCTTTCGCCGGACCATATATACAGTTTAAGCTATCTGGGTGATATTTTTGAAATGTGATTTTCAATTCCATAAAGAATTTCAAGTTAAAACGTGGAAGCGATTGCCACGTTTAGGAACATCTAGAACAGGATTGAAAGATATGTGAAATATAATCCTTGATAAGCTAGCAATACACTCAAAATTTCATTCTACAAATTAGAAACGGAATCTTTCGCTATCCGGAGGTGTAACTTCAGACCGAAATAACAATAATTTTTAAACAATGTAGCCATCGTAAATATCAAACAATTCAGAAACTATCAATTGACCATATTGCAAATAGTTTCTGAATAGGAATTAATTGTATTCGTGCGTAAGCACTAAAATAAATTTATTGATTTTTATTATTTATCATTACTTACACTAATATTAAATAATTAATATTCAAATTAAAAGCATTGGTCGAAAAATGCTTCCTAAAGGGGCTACAGTTCCTTGACTGGGACAGCAGGAAAACGGTTTTTAAGGAATGTTCGCGAAATGGCTAAGTCAATAAAAATTGGTATGGTATCCTAAAATTTCAATAGATATTAGCTGGTATCGAGCTGCATGAAGCTCATCAGTGGCGTATATGCGAGGGGATGATTTGATTATTTGTTTATTTCACTTTTTCACATGTCAACTTTTTACTACTCCGACTTAAAATTTGGATATGTTAGATCTTTCTACATGAAAATAGTCCTATTGTTGCAATTACGCATTTGCAACCGTTTTTGAATAAATCGTCTTTGAAAACCGACTAATCTCATCTTTGAACTAACAAGGAAGCCACACGATTGGCACCACTGTAATGAATAAAAAATCGTGTGGTCTCCTTTTAAATATGATTTTTTGCAGAGTTGTTGAGTTCTTTAACGTTATCGTTGGAGATTTGATATTATGACTGAATTGCGTAACCATAAAAACGGCAAAATTCTAAGATGGTCTATTTTGCCATTGCTTCCTTTAACGAACTGTTGCTCCTTTAGGAAGCATTTTTTGACTAACGTTTCTTTGAGATTTTGTTCTTATTTTTCAACGTAGAATGCGCTGGTAGTGTATAGCCGTGTAATATCGGAACACTTGTATAAATATATACAGAAGAATTAGAACTCACAATTGTCAGTTGAAAAACGCTAACCACACATTTTAGAGCTAATTTCATACTTATTCAACGCAAAACTCCTTATCGGAAATTGCTTTCAAAGATAGCTAAAATCTCTTGAAAATCGTGCATCTGAACAATTTTTTGATACCTTAATAATGCCTTTAACGTTCACAATAAAACTTAGGGTATTCTTTAACTCACTACAAATCATAGCTGTCTTGATTAGTTTTAACATAAAGGAATTGATAATGCTGTATCTTCAGGTACGTCTTACACTGAGGCAACCAGCAACAAGCAATATTGCCACTTGATGACATTTTACACACAATTAAATGATGTCTGAAATAAAGAGGTTTGCTTTAGTTCTATGTAAAATGTAAAAAATTAAGTGACAATATCGCATGTTGCTGGTTGTTAGTTGATTGTCGCTGGTTGCCTCAGCGTGAGAAAGTAATTTTTCTCATAAACGGTATGTTTCAGCGATTTAAATAAGAGCACCTATTCTTAGTAAAAAAACTTAAATACTTCAAGTTTTGATACAAAAACGCAGAGTTCAACAACGTTAAAAAGTTAGCACCTAAAACATTGTTCCTTGCTACTATTTAACATCATTGCGTTGGCAAGAAAAAATGTTTTAGTAGCAAATGATGAAGGAATACCAAGTTAACAAATACTAATTGTGAGTTCTGGAATACCTGTAAAAATAATTCACTTATAACCTTAAGCAAATTTGTTTTGCTTCTAGGAGAAATCCATATTCGTTGCATTTCAAACATACTTATTTCTTAATGTAGATAGCGGGTTGGATATGTTGCTATTTATTTTATAGGTAATCTAATATAAATGTTTCATAACTACTGCTGGATACGAGAGAACGTTGCAGGAGACTTTTCATAATAAATAAGTGGTCAAAACTAAAGAATAAAAAAATATGACCTCCCTAATTTCGGCAAAACGCATTTTAAGTACAAAGAAGATTTCCAGACTAACAATAAGATAATGTGACAAACAGCTAGACTGATTTGTAGCATTTTTATATTTGAGCATTATATTTGAGCAGAATTGTTTCTGAAAAACCAATAGTATTTATTATCGTTAGATTTATATACATTTTTTGTGACCAAGTTTTATTTGATTAGAGTTAACTTATTTTGTTTGAATAGACTTACTGGCTTTTAAATTAGGTTTTTAGACTAAAAAGTAAAATCAAAAGTTCCGAGTTTCAATGAATTCCAAAATTTCTATAACAATTCGTTATTGTAATAACAAAACTTTTACTTGAATAAGTTTACATAAAATCATAAACCCTTTTATGTATATCCTTTTTCATTTTGAAATGAGTTCCTTTTGACTTTCGAGTTCACCATATAGAGTTCTCGCACACTCATCAATTCCCGCCCCACTACGTCATTGTCAATCATAACAAAGAGCTGGTAATGGATACGCCAACGGCATAGGGCCTTTGTCTGGCTCGGAAGAGGACAAAGACCGTTCCTCGACTTCCTCGACCTTTTGGTGTAGTAGTTCCACCTGCCGAAGATGGTGTCGTTGAAGCCTAATTAGCACGAATGCAATGTCCTCAGTGTTTATTGTTCGACGTCTTCGTCGGTTATGTTCGCTTGTATTTAGACGATATTTCGTCTTTTCCTACCAGAGAAATCATAAAGCGCGTCTCTTTGGTTAGCGACGAAGACGTGTTGACAATACTGAGTTTCAGCCAGAGGAAGTTTGTACAACTTTTGAGGTACAATACGGATTGTATAGTTTATGTTTACTGGACGAGTTCCGTGAAGAAGTTTTCTCATATTTCAAGACTCAAGCATCTCTGAAACAGGCATATAGATGTGACGAGGCGGAGAAGTTTGTTCGAGTTCATAGAATTTTTATAAGATTAAAAAATTACCGCAAATAAACGTTTCTCCTTTTGTTAATTAAAAATTGTACCTCAAGTCGGGCATTTTTCAGTTGCAGATAAGTAACTTACAGGTGTCCGGAAATGTTGTATACAACGCAATACCGCGGATACCTTGACAGATGATCCTCTAACAATTTTTTTTCTGAATAGCTACGTTAATTTAGAAACTACTTTCTTTTTTACGAAATTTGAATTGAGTTCAGGGTTTAACCACAAAAGAATATGTTAATAAATTCTTATAAGACTAACTCGATAAGTTTTGTAAATTGGATTTTATTCCACAGAAAACTGTAGTCTACTGATATAAAGACAAGGTCAAAAACTGTAAGGAAGATTTTTCCAGTAATTTAAGAAAATCTCGAAAAAAATATTATTTCTAAAGTCCTCTAGCCTCTAAACTAACAATAAGTAACTTTATACATAGATATGTTGTCTTATACACCGTTCGGCGAAAGATGTCTCATGCCTCATTTCTTGTCTCCGTTTTCCCGACATAAGTCAAATATTTTATTTTAATCTAATTTTACTGACAGAAAGAGATGAAAACTGAAAATGATCGTCTAGGATACTATAATTAATTAGAGACACATGAGACATCTTTCGCCGGACGGTGTATAAGTCACCTTATTTTTAGTTAATGTATCTGTGGTATTCCCTTGTACACAACATTTCCGGACAGCTTTGTATTACATTAAACTGATAACACATAACATTGTTGTTTGTTTTTATATAATAAGTCTAAAAGAGTTTTTTATTAAAACTGCAATACAATAGACTTTGAGTACCATCATTTCCGTCGGAAATCGCTAAACTTCTAAAGGATATTTATAAAATTTATTTACATTTATCATCTTATTTACAGTTTTATTATACTACTTTTTTCATAATGTGAACCTGGCTATTGTGCGGTAGTGGAAAGGTAGATGCAGCGTTGTTCAAGTTTACTGCATCTGTTCGGTGAATAGAGTATAGAAAATTTAAGCTGATTTGCGTCTAAAATAATATATTTACTAGCTTTAAGAAAACAAAGAATATGATATTTTCTTCTAGTGTTAAATGTGATAATTGTTCATTTATTAATTTCTCTCCTCGCATTTTATTTACTAATAAATTGGGTGTAAAAATTGCACGAATTAATCCAGGTTATATTTTTCATATAGTGTCAAGAAATAAAACGGCTACTTCTTGTTCTGAGTTTCGTTGTTCTTATTACAAATACTTTAAGTCGGTGCACAGCTTGGAGAGGTTATTAAAATTTTAATAATCTCTAAAGTTCTTGCGCAGAGAGAACACAGTCAGAACAACGAGGGCGCGAAAAATTTCACTACAAATTATTGCGAAAGGGCTTGGTATGACTCTTCATTCCTGGCATCGGCGAATTTAATTAATATTGCATCAAGGATTATGAAGCGAGAAGGGACAAAAGACAAAGGAATTTATTGTTGATTGCCGCTGTAAAAGACTCATAACGGAACCATTGAATAAAGTTGCGATTTTCCTGCACTTCCACTTCCAATTTGTCTCATTCTAGATATGGAAGCAACAGATAAAGTGATCGATAATTGAGATCAGAAACTAATTCCAGATTAATGTTCCCTGTCCGTATTAATTCCGCGAACCTTTGTAATAACGGTCTTGGAATAACAGTGGATGACAGAGAGAAAAATGGGAAACGAGTGAAACTCGTAAAAACAAAATCGAGGAAAAAATAGATGCCCGGTTTAATAAGGACGCGGACACTCGGCATAAAGAAAAACCGAACAAAACAGGGAAAGCGCTGCGGAATTCGCAACGGTTTACGAAATCGGGTTTTCCGCGGAAATGAAATAACTCCGAATCGCGGAAAACTGCCAGGTCAAATACTCGTGAGATTATTTCCAGCGGTTATTCTCATTTCGTGTCTTCGAACTCATTTTGTGTTGTATATGCAACTTAGAATACGATACATACTTTTTGAATGCCTAACACTGAAGATTAAATTTGGACATTTTTAAAGAACAATAGGAATTTATTATATTATATTTATTTACTATATTATAGTTTATAAATTGGAACACTCTTGTAAAGTTGGAATTGACCTATTTATTTTCAGACACAACCGTGTTCTTGAGAAACAAGTCATGTAAGACTATTATAGCCTCTTTTCGCACCATACTCCTACATTTCACTAATTAAACAGGGTATATCGAAGAATATGAAATGACTTGAAATGATTTATTAATACGTTTAAATACAACTGTGTAGGTATACGGTCACGAAGTCTCAAATATTTCAATGAGTATTAGAGTTTATATTTTTTTATTATTGATATTTCAAAAAATCAGTAATAATTAAAAAAGTTATACAACGTGTCTCTGAAATTGTATACAACGTATGGCCTCTGATTGCCTAACTCAAATAAGATGATTTAGGAAAAGTTATCCATATACAATTATTTATTTCCTTTTGCCGATAGAGGACTCCAAAGGACTCTAAAGTTAGCAAAATAAATTGGTTTATTAGAAGTGAGTTTCTACGTCTAATTGACACCTTTGATCACATCTTTAATCTTGTTAATTGACATCTTTCATCACTTTTAATTAGTGATACTGTAAACACATTGGGTGCGCTTAGCACACACAGCAGCTAGATAACTGACTGTGAGTTAACTCACACTTCTGAACGGTATCGCTGCTTAACCATTAAGATTTAGCGCTGTCAAGTGAGGATAATATGAAACCGTTGACTTCTATACATTTTCTAATCCAAAAGTTTTGTGATACAGTGGAACCTCTATATAACGAACTACTATGTAAGGAATTTTCTCTATAACGAATTGTTTTTGAAGTCCCAAGAAATTCTTTTATAATAACACTTCTACATATATAACGAAAAAAACTTCTATATAACGAACTAAAATTATCTGAAGAAGTAGGGTAAATTACCGTGAAGTAAGATAGATAGATATTCCAGGGGATCCCCAAGAGCCTGTTGTTGTGACATATAGCAGCTAATTGGATAGTTCAGTAGAGTAACAACTGGTCTTGTGTTAATTTCATTTGTTATCTTATCTGAGCGAAAGACTTTTATTTGAAGTAGAAAAACTAATGTATGTATCTAAATACATAGTGTACATATAAAAAGGGTGGGCAACATTTTGTACAGTGGGAACCAGATTACGGTTTACTTTTAGTACGCGGACCAGAGTACAAAATTGACCAATTTTGGTTACTTATAAGTTTTTTTAATATAAAAAATAAAGTTAATTATTAGATCTCCTGCTTTCCTTGGTACAACAACTGCCCGGAAAGCAAGAGATCTGGGTTCAAATCCCAGTGCAGGAATGAGACATTTTTCTTCTCTATTTCTGTTAAAAATGTTAATTTCAAACAAAAATTATTTATTACTCTTTCTAAAGGTCTTGAGGGCCGGATTAGACAATCACGCGGACCGGAAGTTGCCCACCCTTGGTGTATGATACATTAATACTGTTTTGTTGTCTCATTATGTTTTGATTTACATACATAATATTTATTTGTAACTCTGCATTTATTCATAAGTGCAGATTACACATTTTATACCCTTTTAAATAAGAAAAAGAATGGGGTTTCTTTGTAACGAAGTTTCTATATAACGATTTTTTTTTTGGAACCTTCAAGTTCGTTATATGGAAGTTCTACTGTATTTATACGATGCATATTGTCAACTATTTAAGAGAGAGCAGAAATTCAGTGTTTAAATATGGCAAAAATGAAATTCAGACTACCTTTCTGCTTATCTTCTATATAAAAATTTTTCAAAATCTTGTAAGAAACAGAGAGTCCTACTTTCAGGTCTAGTGGTAGTAATTCTGTTAATATTACTTATGATTTTAGTTTAGAGTTTTTGAAAATTGTAACAAATGAAAACAGATGAAATCGTGCAAAGGTTTTAAAGACGATTCAGATGGAATGGAATCAAGTCAAAAATTCTTGAGGAAACAAATTTCAAAATGTATTTGCTATAACTAATGAATAACAATGCAATTAGTTATAATACTAATATGTATACGTAGCAGTATTTTTGTCTTACCTATCATGGATACATTTGCAGGAATAGTGCAAAATAACCAATTCATGGACTTACAATAAGTTAACTTTCATTCTGAACTTTCCATATATCGACCTATCCAACGAAAACTGTCGTAAGTCAAAAATGATGATTTTGAAAAATTTGAAAAGAAAACAGAATTAATTGCTATTCTTCTATGGTGAATTCTTTCGGAATTCTCTATATAAGATATTTATAGCAACCAAGTAGGAAATTTTTACATGGAAAATTTTATTTCTTAAAATGCAATCTGTTCGAAACCTTTAAACGCTTATATCTCACTCAGTTCTATCAAAAATGACTTACAATAATCTTCGTTGCATAGGTCGATATGACGTGTTTTTAGCATGCAACGTATGTTCCATATGTAACGTATTTTCATCATGTAAGTTCGGTATTTTCGTTTCGTATAGTTTTATATCAAAAGAAATATGGTTTATAAAATTGCAAAAGTTTTTTCTTTATTATTGGACGTTATTTCTGAAATGGAATTTATTTAAAAATTTCTTAACTTTCTAAAATTGGACGTTTATATTGTCTTTTATCACGACAACCCTTATTTTACTAGTGAGCTTATTGTTAGTGACAAGCGACATTGAACATTCGTTCGTGTTAACGGAAACGCTGATCGACGTTAAAAATCCTAGCGTTGAAATATTAGAAGTGCCACCTCAACCTTTCTTATTGATTGATTTTATGATTTCAAGTGAAATTTCTTCAAGAACGTTTATATTTGGCGAGAAACGATTGACTTTAAATTGAGTTACTGTTCATCTTCAATTAACGAAAGAGGAACAATATCACAAAACCGTTTTGGAATGTTTTAATTCTATAATTTTATGATGACGAAGTTAAACATTCATAAATTCCCAAAAATAGCGTTTGGCAATGAAATTTTATCTACTTTGACGCAGGCCAGGTTAATACGCATTGATACCGCCAAAACAACGTGTGTGCGTGAAGCCAAAAATATAAGATGACCGTACACGATGACTTTTAAACGTGTTTACGAGAATTTTTCTAACATGTTTCACCTTTTAGTAAATTTTTAGGTTTTACAAGAAAATATACAAATAAAATTCTTAAAAAATATATTCTCTCATATATCTCACCCAACAATTGAATAGAAATAACCTTTGAAATTTAAAATTGTACAGTACTGAACAAGGAAAGAGATCTTTTATCGATTAGAAATGAAGATAGTATTTACTAGAAAGAAATATACTGGTTGTTAATTATTAAACCTTACACAGTGAAGTAGTAAACTGAAATTTAAACTACTACATATTCGAGAGCACGTTATACGCTTTAAAGTATTATAAAATATGTGCTGTCATGAAGCGAGTTTATAGTTTAACAGTTTTACGCTTGTCACATAAAATTGGCTTTTAAAAGAGAAAATAATCAAAAACGATATAGGGTCAATGCATTGGTTCTCGACCAGTTAACAAAAAAATTGACTTTGAATGCAATTTACATATCGAAAAATTATTCAAATTTTATTACACCTAGCCTTCAACGATTCCTCAATGAGTTCTTAACAGTGTGCAAGTATGCTTTTTCCTTTCTTTCAACAATATTCATTAAAATTTCAATAAAATGAAAAAAAGTACAATATCACTATTTCTCGACCACTCCGCGGAGTTCTCGACCACCACAAATTGGACAAATTTCTAAGAAAATATATTTAGGACAATAGATTCAATTAGAGAAAAATATAAATTCAAACAATTTTAATATATGTATACATATATTTTCACTAAACAAACATAAATAAGAACTTACAAAAAATAGATTATTATTTTTTTACTAATAAAGAAAGTGACATTAATCAATTTCCTTGTTACAGTGGTCGAGAACTAATTGATTTTCGACCGCCTATAACACGAGTGTAAAAAAAGAATACTTAGGACTAATTTAATGGTCGCAAACTAAAACTTAAAAAGTAGATATATAAATTAATGGAAGTATATACAACAATACCAACAATTCTTAAATAGATGATATTACCAAAACAATTAATTTTTTTAAAAGCTTACTGATTCTCGACCATTTTGGTCGAGAACTGAAAAAGGCAATTATTTTAATATTGGTTGGCGACCATCAAATATTAAGCAAAAAACTTACTGTGAGCCTATTTTTTCTTAAAATATATAAGCAACTATAAATAATAATAGATATAAACCATAATATAATCACCTAACGTGTTTAAAATCAAAATTATTTACTATTTTCTGGAGGAGTTCGGTTAACACTTCGATAAATCAAGTCAATCGATAAGTTTCCTGTAGTTTATGGACCGCTCATAGAGATTTGATATTACCGTCAAAAATAACGTGAAATTATAAAAATTTCATAAACATTTCAACAGTTCTGTTCCATTCGATACTCCGTTCACAAAAACTGCTCCAAATTGTTTATGAATTCAAGGTTCGCCTAATTTTCGTGAATTTTTAATTTAAACCTCAAACCAGCCTATAATCAAATTGTCAGTGTTGCGAATGGAGATGTAATATGTAGTATGAGATGTAGTATGGACAATACTACAAGAATCGAAGCCGTTTAAAAAACTGGTATAAAACTTTTAGGGTGAATTGCCTCGTACGGTGTAGTTCTATAATACGTTATAGAATACATTCTCATTTTGCATCTCGTAGTCGTTATTTTACATATAGAACAGTATAGGTTATAATCTTTTTGTCGGAGACACAACTATTAAAAATGTCTATCTTCAACCGGATTGAAATACAAATAAAAAGAAGTCTTTAGTTACAATAAATTTTCTCTGTTAAATCATTTTGAGAAAACTTAAGAGCTCTTTAATGTTAAATAACCCATTAATGCAGGCAGTAAATTTTCTAATATTGTCTGAAAGCTAATTTTCTCGGCGACGTACACGATTTTAGCTCCCCTTTGTTTTCAAAGAAGATATTAAGAAGGGCGACTTTTATTTACCGTGTAAATAAAATCAATAAAGGAAATTTACATCTTTTACAATTAAATAATAGCCAAGCTTTTACTTTTTATAATCATAAATTCGTGGTGATATAGTCAAAGAAATTATAGTGTCTAAAAAAATAGTAAAGGAAGCTCTATTAATTGCCCTTTTCGATGTCTAATAAGATTTTGTTTAGAAATAAGAAACAAAAACGAAATTTTAAAGAAATGATAAGTAAAATTCAATTTTTTTTTATATTTACTCAAGAATTTTTGGAAATATCTGTCTCACTTATATCAATAGGTTTCTGATAAAATGTCACAAGCAAGACAAAACCTCAAAATACTTTCTTTTAACTTAATTGTTCCCTGACTAGCCCTAAATCAGACTTAATAAAATTTTATTTGCCTATTGTACTACACTTATCATAACACACATTTATTTTTTATCGTAAGCATCCATACATTAAAATGTCATGTGAAAGTATTGCCCCAAATTATCGTAAAAGAAGTCACTATATTCCTATAATATATTCTTATCATATAAAGAGTGACATGTCGGTTCAATGGCGTGTTCACATCCTGTAAGGCCGTAGGTATAAACCCTTAGTATTAGTGACAGATGTGCAGGCCATAAATATAGGCGTTAATAAATGTGAATGAGTTATAATTACTTGATCATCGATAAACTGATAAGCATTGCATTTGCATCATAATCGTCAATTAAAAAGAATTGTAACAAAATATTGTAAGCTACAAAATCTACGTAATAAATAGTCTTATTTTTAGGATATTTCGGTGTTTTCCTCGAAATGTGCTCAAATAAAATCATATCGATGAGAGGGAGAAAACATATCTATAGTTTGTAGGAATTGTAGGAGTCGTATATTTGTAGGAATTGAGATAAAAAATATTTTCAAGTTTTAGTAATCGTGATTTTAAGCGAAAATAAACCGAAGTTTTAAATAAAAGAATACCACGTTATTTTAAACAGATGAGGCTAGCAAATGTAAAAGATCATTCTCAAAGCGTGTCTCAAAGCGTGCAGTTTCCATGAGTGGCTAAAAAAATCGGTTCTTTTTTCTCACTCGCCATGTTTTCTTCATAGCGTGGTTAAAATTTTTGAAATTTAACCAGTGTTGCACAGAAATGATTACCGTTTATATCAATCTTTACTTTATTTTTTCTTTTGATGAACGGCTGTAGAGTATGGACCCTTCAAACATACTTGCCTTGACTTAAAAATCGTAATCCTAGTCCTCGGAAGCTCGTTAGCATTTTTATTTGCTTATAATATTTAATTAAATCCACTTCATTATGCGGATGATAGGTAGTGTAAACGGTTTTTAAATTTATCCCATTGTTTGTTTTAATTAAGAGTTGATTTACGGTCGGTGGCGGTTTGGGTACTTGGTTTTTCACAACAATTCCGGTCCGAAATTAATTTTTATCCCTTATTGTCGCCGTACCGGGTTTGTGGTCCTCATAAATACCGGATAAATGGCGAATAATAGGGCGATCTGCACAATAATAAACAATAAATATTCCGAGCGGAAGCAACGTTCGCATATTTTGTGGTAAATCGTTAATTGACGGTGCGCATATTGCTTCATTTTCAGTGGCGCGACGTTATAGTTTTTTATTTCCGAGGAACGTGTTTCCTGCATTTCAATTAGACTGAAATTTATTCTATTTTCCGTTCATTATACCTATATTGAATCGTACCAGTAGCATATTATTTCAGTTTCAAAATTTCAAATCGTAATTTTATGGATCAATGTCGTGAACAGTCAATTATTTTATCTCTTTTACATCCTATCCAAGATTATTGAGATATTTAATCTCGCTCTTACTTATAAAAGAATGGAACTTTAAACCAAACCCAAAGCAAATTCTCAAGTTTACATTTTTAGTGTCCTTAGACAAACCGCAATTACGTTCTCTCATTTCGCCTTCTTGACTTTGTAATAAAAATGCGATACTGTACTCCTGGGGGCACTGGAGCAAATTAGATATTTACTGAGGACTGCACCGAGAGCAAAACTACTAGAGATGTTCCGGATGAAACACTGTTGTAGACTTGTAAGTGTGCTCTTGGTTCGAATAGACATAAAACTTATTGTTTATGGGATGCTGGGCTCACTTTTATTAGGGCAAAGTGAACTTTTAGAAAATTTACGGTGTACACTTTCGTGTTTAACAAGTTTTAGGTTTAAGTTCGTGCGTAAATAAAATGTATTTAACCAAGAAAAACTACATTAAACTGGATTACATAAATTATTATAATTTAATGTTACAACGTAACACATAAAAATTATTTAAAAACTCGATGCTCCACGCAGAAAAACGCGTTTTTAAAAATAACTGGGAATGTATAATGCGCATACAAATGTGTATAATAAAAGGATTATCAACATATATGCTTTCTTTCATGATTCACTTAAAAATGTTTATAACCTCTAGGTGTTTGTACACACATCGATAAACACTTGGCATTCGATTTCCCGTAAATATGGCTGTGTATAGAAATACCTTTAATCTTACATTAATCATTCACAATTTAAATTTTAACCCATGAAACTTCTGAAAGTCTGTGTTGTTGACGTTGTTCTTAATTTTCAATGATAGCTCTCAAGGGATCGAATGGTAGAAAATACATAAACTATTACCTCTTTTGAAAATACATATATTGATTTTTAAAAACGCATTTAAGGCGATAAATACCATATCCAGAAAGTTTTATAGACATTTTAGACCGTAAAACAAAATAAAAATAGATAAAATGAATTTAGTGTAAAATCCTCATTAGAATGATTTTTAACAAAGAGAGGCTTTCATTTTCCCTTACCTAGTTTCTCCGTAGTCTGATATAAAATGGTACAAACGTGAAGCACCATCAGCGGCTAGTCTAAAATTAGCAGCGCTCTATTTTCGAGTAAGCGTGGACCATCAATTAGTAAAAGTTCTCGATTTTTAGTGGCCCAGTCATTTCCTCGTGTTGCGAAAGCGTCTATTTCAGAAGAGCAGGCAACTAATGTCACAGCTGGACGCTTGGT
Organism: Digitonthophagus gazella; assembly: GCA_036711955.1. Lineage (NCBI taxonomy): Eukaryota > Metazoa > Arthropoda > Insecta > Coleoptera > Scarabaeidae > Digitonthophagus > Digitonthophagus gazella. The sequence continues at coordinate 21,168,322 of JASCIT010000001.1, read as the reverse complement.
TGCATCCTGTGAGTAGATTGTCCTGAAATATGAGTAATTTCTTGGCCACATTATTCTTATGCGCCAGTCGTCGCAACTTTGCCTCATTAACTTCCATATTTATCAACTTGAATTTGAAAATATTTATTCATACTTTACTATTATAATTTGCAGTCTCATCCTCAACAGCCTGAAGAGTAAAGTATAGTCAATCACACTCGCTAAACCTATCTCACTTCTCCTCGTTACTATCTCAGAACTATTCTATTTCCAAAAGTCCCGCTACTAACACCGAGGTTCTGGCAGAGAACCTCCTTACATCACAGTGCTGTGCCGGCGGTAGCACCTGAAATCAGTCCACGTTTAGCCGGCAATCAGAAGGCTGTGGGCTGAAAGCTAAACTGAAGGCTAAAGAAAAGTGTCACCGGGTTCATCTTTAGGCTCAAAAATTTCTTTCAAGATTAGTGATACAATAGTCGAAGAAGTGCCGAAGTTGATGTGAGTTTTTGCTTCGTTGAAGTCGTTTTTTTCGACTCTCGTAAAAAACGAGTAGTGAGTTGCGGTTATGTCAAAATTCGAAAGGCCGAAAGGACGTCGATGTATTTTTAAGCTTCTGAATCGCTCGCCGTTGAAATAGAACCACTGAAGGGGATTATATTTAGTTTTAAATATTAGCGGCCATATCTGGATGTATTTTTGGTCGGCGGCATTACCAAAATGACTCAGAACTGCGTGTTCACTCACCTGTTTATATAATTCTGTGACCAATTTTATGAGATTAATCTTGGTTTTAGTTACAAATCAGTTATAAAAATTATTCGTCATACATGACATTAAAGTTACTTTTTAAAATTATTACAAAAAATAACTACAATAAAAGATAAATGTTTTGTTATAATCTGACTTTAATAAAAATTCATCGTGTTTGTATCAATTACATCCTCAATACTATGCGGTAAAGTATCGTAAATAGTGTCTACTCTTCATTTATTTTTTGCAATAACTTGTTGAGTTAAACAAATAATAATGTAATGAATTATTTAAAAGATTTACACATACCACACCATTTCCTGTGGGTTTTTATCAGATTTTAACTCAGAAATAAATTTATTTTGCATATAACTCTCAAACATTTAATAAGTATACTTGGCAAAGGATAACTCTATTATGTGCTAACTGAAGTAAAACTCATCATAAACATATTTTCTAGTAGACCAGGTGAATGTTATTTACACGGTTTGGAATTTTTCTCCGAGATTTGTACATTAAAATGATCGTTAAATCAGTTCGTCTAGACTTCTTGTGAAGTAAAAAGGAAACGAAAATTCAATTTTTTCAAATACATTTCCTGCCTTGCAATAAAAATGCAAATTCATTCGCTTGGGATATTTTAAAATAGCTATTAAAGCAGGGAGAGGGGAATGAAATTTGGCACACGAGGAAAATGTATATCGTTTAGTTGATCTTCAGAGCCAGTGGCAAATTTAATTAGAGAACTAAGTACATGGGCGAGCAAAATCCAGGAGTATCTAATGGTTTTTAATGAAAAAAATCGTAAATCTTTACGAATTCTCGACGCTTTTACGCCTCCGAAAACGTTTTCGCATTCCAAAAATAACCGCCGCCGGCTCTTTCATAGATTTTCCAGACTAAATATACCCTTTCAACTCGAGAATTTTGGCAAACCGTTTCAGCCGGTTTTTTGGTATTTGATATTGAACGAGGAGGGAATATTTAAAATTCCATTCCATAAAGAAACAATGCGAATAAGCGGATTTTATTGTGTTTTTTCCATTTTTCCCATATTTGTACGATTTAAATATAAGATATTTTCTTTTTAGATTAGACTATACATAAAACAAAGGCTGAAAAAGGAGGGCCCCTCAGGGGCCTCGGATCATACCCTAAAGGAAACCACCTAATAACGGTGAGTGTTAATCCCTTCGACACCAGAAAACAGTACTAGGGTGTTATTTAATAATTTGCATTTAAAACAATTTCAAAAACAAGAAATATCGACAACGATATTAGCAAAGACATGCATTCCATGTACGTACCACGAGAATGACAATGCATAATGGTTTTCTATTGTGCCTCCAATATAAGATATTAGAAATGCTCTCTCGGCAGAAAATAAAAGCTGCAGTCGTCTCACGGCGCGATGGAGATATCATATTCCCGAACGTCCAATATTATTTTTTGCCTTTCAGGGTAGTTTGCCATGCAACCCGAGAGCTTTAGATTCAATCGTTTTCGACGTGCTTTTATTATCATTATTTTTTGCTATCGAAATTCTTTCTTCTACATCTATTAAAACGAAATATGAAAAAAATACTGCTGCAGACATTTCAATTATGAATTGTAATAAAAAGTAAGTTTTTTTGAACAACTCTATTTATTCATCGAACATCTATGTTATGTTAAATTTACACAGACTTTTATACATTCATATTTTTCGATTTATACAGGTGTCCGGAAGTAATGTTAGTATACTGAAGGGGGTAATTCTGCACCAAAAAGATATGAAGAAAAGTTCACATGAACATGTGTCGGGAAATCCGTCCTAAAGGAGTTGCAGTTCTTTTAAGATGAGACTCGTGTGTTTCTTCTAATTATTTCACTTATCGTATAGTGTTAATTCATGAATTTTTAATTTTTCTTAAGATTTACATAAGAAATATGGTGATAACGGAAATGAACTACGATGAACAACCTTCGGTGTTGTGGTTGAGAAGTGGGTTTAAACTCTCATATTTCTTCGTTGATCGTTTTTTAAAAATGTTATACACAAAAGAGTTGTTAACGCACGGTGTCTTATACACCGTTTTCGAGAAATTCAACGATAATGCAGTAGCGAACCTAAACTTTCATGTTCATAAAATTTCGAAACATTTATCGGAGATGATTTGGTTACCATTACCATGTTTCTTATGTAAATCGAAGTCCAAAGTTGCGTTCAAAATATGGGTGGTCAAAAATTCGTCATCTAACTCTGTATGATAAATGAAATAGTTAGAAATAAACCACACAACGTATATCATTTTCAAGTAGTCACTCCTTTAGGACACATGTCCGTACAAACTTTTTTTTCATATTTTCTATTATAGAATGACGCCCTTGAATATCCGAACATTATTTCTGGATCGTCTATAATAAAATTTGAGATACGTACGCTCAATAGAGAGCTTGCACAATTTTTTAAAGGTAAACACCTAATGTATGTACGAAAAAAAAATTTGTTTGTTAGTTAAACTTTTATTTACTTTGGAATAAGAATTTTATCAATTTTATTTTGACACCGTTTGAAATGGTACCCTATTTCTGCTCATTTTACGTGACGTTATTCGCCACTAAAAAAACATTTACTTTACACCATATGACAATGAGACATGGTGCGACATTTTACAAGTGTGACTTTTTAACTAATATGACACTGACATGAATAGTACTAGTAAAAAAAATATATTCACTATCCCGTGAAAGGTGTCTCTTGCGTTATCAATTAATTCTGTTGACCTAGACTAGTATTTTCGATTTTCGTCTCTCTGTGCCATGTTACAATTAAAGAAAATTATTTGACGTACTTTGAGAAAATGATGGCAAGTAATGACGCCTGCGACATCTTTCGCCGAATGGGCAGTATTATTTATACTGGAAGCAGAGTACAATTCGATATCTATAATCATAATCGATATCTTGACGTTTTTGAGTTAGCTTTCTTTTCTGTCAAGAAATCTCGGATCGGCAAACTAAAGCACATAAGTCATAATTAACTAAAATTATGATTTTCAGATTTCGTCTAACTTAAGTTTGCGTGTGGGATGTGCAGAAGGGGAAAAGAGACATAAATGTAAATAAGGAATAGGGGATGTCACAAAAAAAGAGATACGCCTGCATCAAAGCCATTTAAACACTTCACTCAAATATGTACAGACTCAAATGCAAAAAGAAAATTTGAAGGAGAATATACTTTTTCGGACAATTTTTGTAGGCCAGTTCCATTGTTACCTACCGCCAATAAGGAGAAATTGTGAAGGCTACACAACAAAATGTTAGTTTATTACCCTTTGACTTAGCCCTTTTTGTTACTTCACAACACGCATCTTTATAATAGAAATAATATAACGCCAGTTGTAATTATTTTGTTGTTCTATATAACTTTTTTGTTTCCTCTGTAAAGATACTATTTTTTCGACTTGTGTACTTTAGTCAGCCGACCCCAAAAAATAGTCTTTATTGTTAAACCATAACTACAGCAACAACAGACTAATGTATGTATGTAAGTATATAATGCCATTTTATTTAATGCAATACATACCTATGTATGTATACATGTCTGAAACTTTCTGGAAACATATGAAAGGTGGAGTGGAAAAAGTACCTAAGTAGCATTTTTATAAAATCTGCCTAATCGCGATATCTCGGTTTATCATGTTTGATAGCATGATAAATTCGCAATTAGGCAGATTTTATAAAAATGCTACTTAGGTACTTCTTGCACTCCACCCTTCATATGTTCTGCAGATACGTCCATTTTGGTTTAGGCCCCCAAATTTATAAATTGTATATTAATCTAGAAGTCTTAATACTCTTAATTTCAACACTTATGAAAACAACATAATTAGCGAAGAAAAAGCTTATTATAAACAGGTGATGTTTGGCAAAGTGTTTGATTGTTTTTGTACAAATCCACTATTGATGATTATTGCTGTTTACTGCAATCATATAAGGGTGTCAGACAGAAAACGCCCAATGCGATATCTCGGTTATTTCTTTTCAGATTTTCATGACTCAAGTACCAAACGAAATGTTTTAAAGAATGCTACATTTTGGAGGCAATTTAAATTTTTTCTAGCGCCACCTTTGATTTTAACCGACTACGACTTTTATTTTTCAAATTGTCATACAGATTTTTTCCTCGCCATTTACAAGCCCTTCTTTTTCTGAATACCACGATATACAGTACATCAACTTTTATTAACTATTTACCACAGAAAAAATTAATGTACTTTCCTTTTTTCGGCCATTTTGACCGAAAGTAATGGAAAATGTATGGAAATTCTACGGAAATTAATCGATTGTGAACCATTTCTTATTGATACGTACTGATTTCAAGAATTTTTGGGAAGAAAGTGTTAAAAGTAAAATCCATCATAATCCATCTGTACAGCCCTGTTAATCCAAATGGGCGTATCTGCACAAAACATAATTATGAGCAAAATGAACTATTAAAATTTAACTTCTATTTTCCATTACAAACTTTAAAAACAGAACTTTTATATTTAAAATTTGACTTTTGATAGATACGCCCTTTTCTTCTAACACAAGCTATCCTCATAATTTGGAACAAAAAAATCGTTTTCTTTTATTAACTGTTTTCTCTTATGAAAATCATTGATATGTCGAAATTTCTTAACAGTGAGATGTATTAGGTGCAGGTGAACTCAGAAACGTGTTTAAGTCAAAACCATCAAAATTTGTCGATACGCCCTTTTGAATTAACAGGGCAGTGTAGACCTTCGATGAAAAGTGACGATTGATTTGACGTTACAAATTATTTATTAAAAATACGATAAGTAAACTTTTTAAGGCATTAGGGGCGCCCGTTCGGTGTGGTGTTCTACACACGGTTCAAATATAGGATCTGAAATGCTATGTCGAGGACGGAACTATCCTCGATTGTTAAAAAATCGCCTGTAAAAAGTTCGGCCAAAATATTTTGACGGCTACTCGATAAAAACGAAGAACACTGCTAAAGAGAAGTATTTTATTTTTTCTGTAGTAAATAAATAATAAAAGTCCATTCTGAATATACATCATTATATTCAGAAAGAAAAGTCTTTGAAATAGCGTGAAAAAAGTATACATTACAATTTGAAAAAGAAAAGCTATAGTTGATTGAAATCGAAGGTAGCGCTGGATAAAATTTAAATAATCTCCGAAAGTTATGGTATTTGTTAAAACATTTCATTTGGTACCTGACTCATAAAAATCCGAACAAGAATAACCGAGATATGGCTTTAGGCATTTTTTGTCCGACACCCTGTATTAAACACATTTAAATACGATACAGAAAATACTGCAGTTTATTTTAAAATTATAATATTTACGATTTATGCAAAAACGTCATTGCGGTACATTGGTAATCACACAGTTCGCTTAAAAATTTGGCTATAAGAATCACACGCTATGTATGACAGGAGATACTTTGAACTTTATACCTGTTGTAATCATTATTGGTTAATTTCATTACTCTAAAACTAAAATTTTCTAGTATTATGGATTGTAACGAGCTCATATACTAAGTTATTGTAATGGAATAGAAGGGAGTAGAAATAACAAGGGGGCTAACAATAAGTGCCAATTGAATTTATCTCATTTTCTTACAGAACTGCATTTGCAAGGAGATCACACGATCTTGTAATATTGTAAAAATGCATTGTAGAGATATATAGTTCACGTTTAGGTAAAATGAAACTTAGCCCCTTTGTTATTTCTACTCCTCAATGAATTGAACAGTTGAAAAAAATTATTTTTGTCCAGTCAGATTATCAATATCACAATGCACAACAGATTTCAATCAAAATAAAGCAGTTATTAAAAAAATGGATTTTTGTCAACTTTGTTCGATTGTTAAATTTGATCAGAGGCCGACAAAGTTTGTAAAGAATGCCTACATACTATAAAATGCTTAAGTTTTTCAGGAACATTGTTGAATCAGTTGTAGCCTTATTCGTGTACTTTTTTAACAAACACAAATAACTTATATAATATCCGTTCGATGAAAGATGTCTCAAGCGTCATTACTTGTCACCGTTTTCTCGATGTACGTCAAATATCTTTTATGTAATTGTACATGACAGATAGAGACAAAAACTGGAAATGTTCATCTAGGATATCACAATTACTTGATGACGGTAATAGATTGTACATACGCAATTCCGCTTAGGCTCGTTTTACATTTAATAATTTTGTCCGGGCGATAGTACTGCCTCCATAAGGATAAATGCGGTATGTTCAAAATTGTTCAAATTTGAGTTAAGGGCGTAATATGGTTTATTGTACGTTTATTTAATCGTGTAATAACTAATTTTGTCGAATAAACTATAGTCACAAAACAAAGGTATTCACCCAAAAAATAAAGTTTTATGACATATCTAAAGGCTGAGAGAGAACACAAAAAACTTGTTTTCTCAGTTTCATGTTTCTGTGACATACCGCGTTCTTCTTTATGAGGGCAGAGTACACCTGTTGTTAGTAAACTACTATTATCAGAGCATTCACACTGGTGATTATACAGCAATGACAAAATATCCTCCATTGTGAAAGTTCAAAGCTTTATCAGGATATGATATCCGATTTATTATTCTTCGACGAAGAAAATCGTTAATTTTGAAAAGGGTGTGGAATAGTACAAAAATTGACTACTAATATAAAATCAAGCCAAAAATTAAAAAACAAAACTTATTAAAATGGTTTAAATCTAAACAATAATATTTCATAACTCATCTTTTTCAACACTTCACTACATTTGCAGGATTCCAAATTCCTGCCAAGAACATGAAGATATTTTGAAACTAATTTTTTAATCTTGGTTAAATTTAATTACCCTATATAATAGTCGAATGGCTAATTACATCTGTAGAGTAAAAATGTCTACGTTAAATCACTTATAGTTAAATTCATACGAGATTTACGGCATGCATTACGTGAAACTGAGGTGGTTACATGGTTATTTTTTAGATCTAGTTCTTGTACGAACCAGAAAATTTTAGTATCTATTTATCCGCTATTTACTGCATACGACTCATGCAGGTACAAAAATGGGGCATAAACGGTTAAAATTACGACCTCCAGGCAATTTATTGCAGTTATCTCGCACCCCATTGGTCGTTAAACGATATTTTTGACGGATCGTGCGAACGTTACTAATTGAAAATCTACCCACGACTGACAGCTCGATCGGAACCGAAATACCGGATATTTATTAAAACGGCTTCAGCTTTTTTGACATTTTTGTGAATCCTATACCATCAGTTTTAGTTATGAATGAGTTTAGTTGAAACTTTACGTGACTGTTTTGTATAAGTGTTGCTGAAATTCGTTGATACAGTACTAAATTTTCTAATTGTAAGTCATGAGCAGATTAACATACATACATCGTTAGATCTCACCGACTAAAATTTATACTGTATGAGAGGAAAATTAATGGTAAGTGAGGGATAATGACCAAGAAATTTTCCTTAGTATTGAAAGTAATTTATTGTACACATTTATTCACTAGTATAATACACTAACCCTAACTTGAGATTGCCATATTTCAAAAACATAACAATTACGAATCCGTGTTTATATAAAACTTTCATATTATTTTTACCAGAAGACAACGTCTTGGTAAAATTTGCGGATTAAAACATAGAACAACCCTATACAGCCAATGTTTATAACAGTTGGCACATATAATAAAAAATAGATTAAAGTCCCTTTTATTCCTCTTTTGGGTAAGTTAATCCAACTGATATTTACCATGGTTACTATCTAAATAACCAATCACGGCAAATGAAATTGCAGTAACCATGGAAAATATCAGATAGATTAATTTATCCAAAGATGAATAAACCGTCCCTAAAACGTATAATTTGTGAAAGTAAACTCATTATCAGTAGGATACCTTCGTTATAGTATACATAATACATAACATGTTATAATTAAAGATCTTGCAGATATTTTCCCGACTCTGTTCTTTAAAAATAAGACAATAAAGTGCGTCAAATAACATCATCAAACATCAAATATTTGAGTATTAAGAGTGTAAAGCCAAAATAGGAACTAAATGAAATTTTTCATATGCTTTTCAAAATTTTCAAGAAAAGCGTTACATCGCTTAACTATAATCAAAGATTGATCCACGCTCCTTGTAATATCTTCATTTTTGAAAACTAACTTCATCGTTAAAATAATTTATTAAAGATCTAGACATTTGTCGCTTATTATGCCGCGCCCTGTCTATACTCCTTTGGCGAAAGATGTCTTATGCGTCATTAATTAATTATGTTATCCTAGACTACTATTTTCGATTTTCGTCTCTCTCTCTCTGACATGTACAATTAAATAAAAAAAATTATTTGACATATGTCGAGAAATCGATGACAACTAATGGCGCATGAGACATCTTTCACCGAAAGGAATGAATATTCTTCATCACATAAAAATGATATAAGCAGTTTCACGTGGGGCAAATTCACCCATTTCGCCCGGCGAATGGTGTATTATCCTAGAATGACATGTTAGGTTCTTGTTTCCCTCTGTTATGTTACAATTATATAAAGGAAATCACCTGTACATCATGAGAACGATCACAAGTAATGCATGCAACAACCTTAATGTTATTTTTTTTTAATGTCCGTCCACCGAGATATTGCATACGTCATTACTTGTCATCGTTTTCTCAACACAAGTCAAATAATTTTCTTTATTTATTTGTACATAACAGGGAGAGATGAAAACCTAAAGTACAGTCCTAGAATAACAAAATTAATTAATGATGCATGAGACATCTTTCGCCGGACGGAGTATAAACACATAACAAATCACCCTATACTTTTTAAATGATGAATTCTTTTTTTGTTTGACTACTTCAAGTAATAATTTTGTCTTAAAAAATGACACATTTCCAGTTAGATCACATCGATGAATTCTCATATTATTCAAGTCATTGTATAAATCATCCACTTATGATGAGTTATATTATTCATAAACGTCTGTTATAGAATATGTTTTGTTAATCCTAACTTATTTAACTTTCTTTTCATATGAAACCAACAGTACCATCTATCATCTGAATGCTTTACTGGGCCATTTAAATTATAGAAACCTAAAAATCTTTTCTAATTTGAAACATCAAAATTCTATACTTAAAAATTAACACATTTTTCTATACAGATGTCCACAAATAACGTGTACAATGAAATACCACAAACACCTTGCTCAACTTGGGAATTATCACCAGTTAATAGAATTGTATAACATTCTATTACAACGTGTATTTAAATAGGGTGACCAGACGTACAGAATTTTGCTATATTGTACAGCAGTATGATACGCAATACAACAAACGCACAGCATTCTCAACTTTATTATTAAATATATGATTGATTAGTGACCTTTTGCAATGAGTAGCGTAGTGATAGGCATTCCTGTTATAGATTTTTCTGTTATCGACAGGATGAACATCACTGCAACACTTCACTTCTGCAATTGCTCTTCTGTGAATTACCGATTGTACGCTATTTTTCACACTAATGTTAAATTATGTTCTTAGTGCGAACCGAATTAACTCACATTCAAAGATGAAGCATTTCTTTACAAAAAATTTTACTTGACAATTTGACAATTCAATTTCTTACAAAAATAGAGCATCAGACACCGATATAAATTTTCCTCTGTCTCTTATAGAAACAGGAGTCTTCCTTTAAAGGTGTCCACTTTGGTCAACTGTACATGCATTGCAGATGTACAGCATTGAAAATTGAGAAATCTGGTCACCCTAATTTAAATTAAGCATACATTTTTGTGTGTAGGTATCGTATCATTAACGACATTCTGCCATGTTCATACAATACACGTATCTCATCGAAATGAACGACTAAAAATAGTTTTAATATGTAGCTTACCATATACTACATTGGTGAACAAAAGATTTCAAATTCATCGAATTTGAAGTTCTGTACAAGGTTGCTTAGTTTAGCGGGTAAAGGGCTATTAATAAAAGAATATATTTCTCTAAATTTTTCGTAAATAACTTTAAAAATCTGTAATGGATGTTATTATTTTTTTGATTTTTTTAATGAGTTTGTACATGTAGGCCACTGCTTTGTGTGTCTCGAATAATGTGGTTTAAAATTGTTGTTCGCTTTTCTTTTAAATTTAAGGTTAACACCTTGGTAAATTTCTATACTCTAAGAAAAATGTGCAATAGAACTGTAAGTTATTCATCTAATTTTTTTAATGTCTTATATGACCACTAATGGGTTTTCTAAATAGCCACTTTAATTTAGAAACTATATTCTTTCTTACAAAGTTTTAGTTGCATAAATAATTTAGCCACAAAACAATATCCGTTGCACACGTTATTTCCAGATGCCATATTTATAACAATAACCGACTAATTTCTTTATGACACTGATATTTTTCCAAAATTCTCAATTCTTGCTAAATGAGTATACCGATTGAATTACGAATTTCGAAAAGGTTCTCTGAAACGTATAATTTTTCATGGAATATATTACACAAATTATTACTACGACAAGCAAATATGAGCAATTTACGCCTATAAAACATTGATCTGCATGAGTTCATGAAAAATAAATAAATGTGTCCATTAAAAAGCCGAGATGAGCTCTTTTCGAATTTCTCCATTCAACTATTTCTAAAATATAAATAGCCAAAAAATTCAAAGAGTAAAATGTTGCTATAAAAATACAGATAAAGCCAAAAACGATTTCAAATCTATAAACGAAACAATCGCACGAAGAAAGCCGTTTCATACTTGTCTAAAAATATCTATAAAGAAACAAAAGACGTCACAGCCAAACAAAAGATGATCTGTCGCGTCACCGCGCGCCATTTTACAACCCACTCAGCGCCGCCAACTCTATGGAGTAACTATAGAGTTGAAAGCCTTCCCGCATCAGTCTAAATTTGTGTCTAGAAGCAAGAAGAAGGTTTTTGCAATATTTTAGAAACTCATCAAATTGTTAAGCGTTTCTAGTATGAACAACTCTCAGTCAAAAATTTGACAGAATATTTGAATAAAACAGTAAGTTTTTTGTTTTGAGTTTGAATTTTTTCATTTTTAGTTTTTTCAAATTGTTCGTGAATACACGTGTAAAGTATTCCAGAATGTTTAGAATTCAAGGCGCTTTAATAGCCTTATACTTTCTTTAAAATAAATAAACCAAGATGGAAATTACACCGAATTTCGAACCATGATCGTATTCTTTGTCTCTAATTATAACCAAGGACCGTGTTCATTATTTCTTTTCATTCTCGAAAAGATTTAGCACAAACATTTCCAAAAATAACACTACTAACCCAAAGAAGTTAAAAATATTTCATAGCATAAAAAATCGTGTTTTTGGGGCTATCAATTCTATTTTCGCAAAATTATATTTTTAAAAACCGACAACCTTCCTTCGATACGAGTTCAACTCAATATCTAAATTTAAATAGTGACGTTCCAGCCGTCCGCGATATTGCCTCCAAATCCAATGGGATCGTGGATTATTTTCGCACAAGACGTCGAGAATTTAAACCGCTTTAAGTTGGATTCGCGCCAGAACGAAAGCCAATCCAGTCTCAGAGGCTATAACTGAAATCTTCTGTAAGAATGCTAATTTTAATTCAAAGATACCCGATCTTTTGGATTCCAAATTAATTAAGTTTTTAAAGGTATCTAATTAGAAAACTAAAGTTATTATAAAGTTGAATAAATCTGTAACATTTGATTTGAAACACCATTAAGTTGTTTCGATACATATAATCCAAATACCTCTATATTAATTCTATGTTAAAAGTGATAACATATTTTCCATCAATTTCAAGGCAATAACTACTACAATTTAAAGTGTCTAATTTTTGCATTATTTTTGTTTTTAGACACAATGGAACAGTTCGAGCAATTATTAACTTGTGCCATTTGTTTGGATCGCTACCGAAATCCAAAATTACTTCCATGCCAGCACAGCTTTTGCATGGAACCATGCTTAGAAGGCCTAGTTGACTACGTAAGAAGACAGGTAAGTTAATCAACATATTTTATCACGTTGTTAACTAAACAAATTCATATCTAAAAAGGTAAAATGTCCGGAATGTCGTGCAGAACATCGAATACCTTATCAAGGCGTTCAAGGTTTTCCCACAAATGTGACTCTTCAAAGATTCTTAGAGCTTCACATCGAAATTACTGGAGAGCTTCCGGATCCGACAAGTGGACAAATTATGGAAAGATGTAACGTATGCTCTGAGAAAGCGTATTGCAGTTTTTGCTCGCATTGTGATAAGAAAATTTGCGAGGAATGCAAAGGAGCGCATATGGATATTCTCAGAAGGGAGATTTCAAGGATAAACAACCAAATAAGACGCGGGATACATCGTTTACAAGACACCTTAGCTTTAGTCGAAAAGAATACTCAATCTATCCAGATGAACTGTTTATCAGTTAGCGAAGAAGTGGAGGAAATCCATCGAAGATTATCAAAAGCTTTAAAAGATCGTACCGAATTTTTGCGAGGAGAACTTGATCGATATTTGGGAACTGAGTTGAGAAGCATGACTACGCTTAAAGATAATTTAGAATTGGAAATCGGTAACATCCTCAGCAACTGTGACTTAGCGGATAAATACATGAATGAAAACGTAAATTGGGACGATTGCGAATTAATGGATGCCAAAGAAATCTTTTTAAAAACCGTTGAATTTATCAGAAACTTTGAATACGAAGCATCTGACTACTCAAGAAAAGTCAGATTGATCTTAGCCCATGATCCAAACCAACTAGTCCTTCATGTTGCCGGATTTGGGGATTTAAACATACCAAATACTTCCCACTCAACATTCGGAACAGGAAGTCATCTTCAACCACCAGGTGGTCCTGGGCTGATGAGGTCAAAAAGTGATCATAGGTTAGCTTCTCAATTTCGCCAACAGGAAGAAAGAGGTTATGGTGACCGCTCTTATGGAGGAGAAACTGACGATTTACCTCTTAGTGGAAGGAAGTTTGGCGAAAGACCAAAACAAACTGAGAGATACAATAGATATGGAACAAGTGATTATGGTGATGATTATGATACTGAGTCTTCTAGACCTGCGCGATCAAGATACAGGTCCAGATTTAACAGGCATGCCGCCGGAGATAATGATTCTGACACAGAAACTTCTTCGCGAGGAGTTCGTTTTACGGAACAACACAAAGAAAGAGAACGGGTTTTAGATACTGAGGATGTTGCAAGAGGTCCATTGAGTGGAATTACCCGTTTAGCTGATTCACCTAGGGTTATGCAGAAGTTACAAGAAAGCGAGACCAACAAGAAGAAAGAAAAAGACAATCCGAATCCGGTTCCTGCTCCTCAACAACCAAAGGTAGTACCAAAAAAACAACCAGCACCAGCAGCTAGACAAGTTAGCGAAGAGGATGAAATAGCTAAGATTAAAAAGCAGAATAAAGGAGCTACTACTTCATCTGCTACAACAGAAGAAACTCGTACGCCTCCAGTTGATGAAAGAAGTGTTAGAAAAACACCTCCGGCCCCTGTTCAACCACCAGAGGTGAGTGAACAACCGTAACCTCTTGTATGTGAATAATAAGTACCTGATAGAAATAGTAATAAGAGAAAATTTAAAAAAATCGAATCTAGTCATTTAGTCAAATTATTTTTTTAATACTACTACCACTACTACCACTTACTACAACTTCTACTATTATTACACACGTCTTTTCTTAAGTATACACCTTCAAAAATACCAGAAAAAATATTTTAAAAAACAATCAAGACCTATCCAAAGCTTAAGAAGATCTTTCTGTTTTTGAATATGTGTGAAAGAGTGTGAAGCAAATATCTGTGTGAAGCATGAAGATTTTTGTGTGGTCCTCGAGGAAGCTAACACAGTTTTTCTTCAGGCGGCATCCAGTGCGGACGACACCGACGACGAATCAGTCAGTTCTCGACAAAGGAAGACCTCTTCTTCCAAGTCTTCCACTACAGGACGACGAGCATCCGAAACTCAACACAAAAAAGCCACTAGATCTACTAGTTCTGAATCAGGAAGCTCAACTGAATCTTCTACTTCCTCTAATGCTGTCAGAACTACCGGAGCACCTTTTACCACCGAAGAAGTCAAGCAAAAATATTTATCTAAAGCACCGGCCCCCACAGTACCTCCTGTAACTCAGAAACAACCTTTTACAAGTCGGTTTTTGCAAAGTAGAACGCCTACAGCTCCTCCTACGCAACCTAAAGAAGAAACGGAAAGCAGTAGTGAGGAAGAAACTGAGTCAGAAGAGGAATCTGAAGAGGAAGTGTCGAAAAAAGACACCAAAGAGATGGCGAAGACTGACATAGGACCATTGTTAGCTAGAAGTGCCCAAGCTAGAGATAACACAAGTAGTGAATCTAGAAAATCAAGTCGAGATGAAAGTAATTATCCTAGAGGACGATATACGGCCCCAAAAGAAGATAACACCCCAAGTTATACGCGAAGAAGACCACCACCTCAAGAAGAAGAATCCCCATCAAGATATGGATACACCAGTCGATTTTTAAACAAAAGTAAAAGCTCAGCTACTGTTTCTCCCGAAGATGAAGACCTTCCATCTTCTCGTTATCAAAGCAGCAATGTTGAAGATGCCGAAAGTAAATATCCTTCAGGAAGATCACGTTATATGGCTTTAAAAGAGCGTCGGCAACGTTTAGCTCGAAGCAGGTCAAGTCATAATTTCGCTGACGATGACGACATTGATGAACCAATTTCACCAACTTCATCGAACCCTTCAGCATATCTAGCTTCTAGGGGTTATGGAACCACTTCGGCAACAACTTCTGGAAATGATTTGGCGAGAAGTCGAAGTTCACATGCTCTAAAATCGCGAGAAAACTCTCCCGAACGGACAAGTTCAGCGGCTGCAGAAAAGGACGGGGCCGCATTGAGTTCTTGGGCGAGGTATCTCAAGAATAAGTACGGAAATAGAAGCGGAGGAAAGGATAAAGAGAGCGCTAGCGCAGTTTCACCTACTTCGAGTAGTTCGGCAGCCGCTAGGAGATTGTCTTTGGGGCTGCCTTTGAGATCCTCTACGGAATTAGGAAGCTCAGACGACGATCAAAAAAACATGCAAGGCTCCCCCACTACCCATACAGCAGCTACGGTGGCAGCAGCCGGTAAGAAATTCTGCAGAACATAAAAGAATGTTTTATCAATTTATCACTTGGAGAAGTTTAATATTTGAATCATAACATTTTTTTCTTTTTGTTGTCAGTATTCAATGATAGGTTAAATTTATTATATGAATTTTTAAGCTAATTAGTGCACTGATCAAAAACTTAAAAGAACACTACTTTGTAGCCCTTTATGTTTTATTGAAAATAATATGTATATGAGTTATTTAAGTATAAAGACACATGTTATTCTAATAAGTTAATGAATTTAATTAACAATTTGAAGAAAATACGAAAAAACTAAGTAGTGAATAGATGCACTCTTCATGCAAAATTATGTGAAATAACTGTGTGCTAATTATGATCTCCACTAGCATAAATAACTTGCTGGGGAAGAATTTAGGGTACCATTCAAATGAACATCCAAATACGTCAAAATAGATCTGGACATCTGAATGCGCCAAAAAAGTGTTCCTCTATTTTTATTATTTTAGCAATTTGTAATAGGCTATAAAAGATGAACCATGTAAGTTACAATTGTACATAAATGCTACAAAATAGTGTTCTGAGATTAAAAAAAATTCTTTCATATTAAAATGTATATTTTTTATCTCACTCAAGTAAACGAAGTTAAACTAAAATATTAGCTTTGCTCGTTGGGTTCAAACTTGCACTGCACTAACTTATACTATGATGCAAAGGTGCAGTTTCGTGCAGCATTTAAGGGGAATTACTATAATTCAGTGTAATTTGGTGTTCTTTAGTTCAGGTATGAACTGTGATCCAACGAACGCACATGTAATCAAAATTTAATAATGGACTGAACTGCTAAGTGCAAGCAGTGCAGCCCTAACGAACAAAGCCAATGTTTCAAGATATCAGTTCCTGAATTCAATGAATGTATAGTTTATGCATGAATTTTTGTTTAGAGTTGTGATAATTTCTGTGTAACTGTATTTTTTTTTGTTTGCACTACTACTGAGCAGGATGAATATTGACAAATTCATCACTGTCATTCCTCTGGTGCTAAATGATATTTATAAGCTATGTCCTGGAGTTTATTAATGAATTTATAATCTCCAATGAGAGGTTTATAACATTTAACGACTTTTTAGTTTTTCAATTTTTAATTTGGCGAAGAGTATAAAAGTAATCAATTTTACAGAATTTCTCTATGACTATTCGGTTCAATAAAAGATAAAAGTACTAAATTCCAATTAAATGCATATACAAAGACCATCATTAAGCATAAAAACGTGGTTTTGTCTTGATTATCTGTAATTATTGCCCTTTCCTCTAGGTATCGCGGTAGCAGCAGGTATCTCCCCTAGGAGTCAATATCTGCAAAAATGTCACCAGCTGTTCCTCATTGGTAGTCGGGGGAGCGAGCCTGGATTATTCACCTGGCCCCGAGGCGTAGCCGTCGGTCCAGACAATAGCATAGTCGTCGCCGATTCATCAAACCATAGGGTACAAGTTTTTGACGCAAATGGCAATTTTCTAAAACAATTTGGATCTTACGGAAACGGAGAAGGAGAATTCGACTGTTTAGCTGGAGTAGCAGTGAACCGAATCGGCCAATACATTATTGCTGATAGATATAATCACAGAATACAAGTAATTTTTTAAGATATCATTTATCTTTTTAATAAAATTAATTTATGTGTAGGTATTTGATCCATCGGGTCGATTCTTGAGAGCTTTCGGAAGTCAAGGGACCACAGATGGGCGGTTTAATTATCCATGGGGTATCACTACTGATGCTTTAGGATTTATTTATGTCTGTGACAAGGAAAATCATAGAATACAGGTAAACATCTTAATCAGTTAAAATGAATGAAAATGTATAGGTAATATACATATATTCATATGTAACTTTAATTCTTTTTAGGTTTTCCAATCGGATGGAACATTTGTTGGCAAATTCGGTTCAATGGGCAACAAAGAAGGTCAACTAGAACATCCTCATTATATAGCAGTGTCCAATACGAATAAAGTAATCGTTTCTGATTGCAACAACCACCGGATACAAATTTTTGATATAAACGGAAAGGTTAATCACGCGTTTGGAACTGAAGGTTCTGCAGATGGACAATTTAAATTTCCAAGGTAAAAGAACGGAATTTAAAATATACAATAATACTTATATCTTAATGAAATAGAAAAGTCAATAATAATTTCTTTAATATTTTCGGTTTCTTTACTAAAAAAATAGTTGTGTGTTAAAAATTGAAGTTTTGACATTAAATTTTGTTAACTTCCATCTTATTTCAAATAATAATATATGCGTAATAATTAATTTCATTACAGAGGTGTTGCTGTTGATGATCAAGGATACATTATCGTAGCTGATTCGGGGAATAATAGGATTCAAATTTTCAACCCCGACGGCACCTTTTTGAGGTGTTTTGGTAACTGGGGCTCCGGGGAAGGTGAGTTTAAAGGACTTGAAGGAATAGCAGTGTCTTCCAACGGGAACATATTGGTTTGCGACAGAGAGAATCATAGGATACAAGTGTTTTAATTTTTTTAATTGGTATTGTACTTTCTTATTATTGCTATTAATCAAACTTACCACTTTCTAATACCACCTATTTTTTCGTTATTACCAAACTATTGTAGTGTGCTTAACTTTCTTTCAATAATAAAAAATGTGATTATAAAAATAGTTGTTTTTAATCTTAATATATTTAAAGCATGTATCGGTTAGGTATCTAAAAATAGTCACCGCTGTATCTTAAAGTGTTGTCACCATATAGCAAAAAAAAAGATATTGTATGGAATGTAGCAAAAAGGATAGAAAATATTTTCAAGTTTTTAAAATGATCGTTAGAGGTCGTAACCCAAATGGTTGAATAGAATATTTGTTTTTGAATCAAAGAATACTTAAAATACATTGCCGTATATTACAGTTCTGGTATAACCCGATTAAAAATAGTTCAAATTCCTATTCCTTCTCCATGTTGTAGGTATGTTCATTTTAAATTTGACATCATCCTCTTGCTGTTTTTTATTTAATAATTTTGCAGATATTTTAATGAAAAGATAATCCATTCTTTAACTCGATAATGCCTGAATTTTAAATTTTAAGAAAAAAAAATGGTTTTTCTGTTTAACTGGTTATCGTATAAAATCCTTTTCAAGCATTTCGTAGTTAAGAGGAGTGATCAAAAAGCTTTATGATTTCAATACTACATACGTTCTCATTAAACATAACCAAAATGTCGCACTCGGCGTTATTGGGTGAACTTTAATGCTAATACGGAATATATTCGAATTCGCAAAAGACTTCAAATTGACTGACAATGAGAAGTAAACTTACTAAACTAAAGCCGTTTCTACACGCTGTTACAAACACATTCCAATGTTAGACATTTGACGGTTTGTCACACCTTATAGTCATTATGCAAACCGACAAATGTCAAATGGCTGTCGTCAAACATTCACATTTGACCATGTGTTATGCTATCAGTACGGATTGGATATTATTTATCGAAGAAGATATACAGGTGTCCCAGAACTCAGTTGCCAAACGCTAACCACGCATTCTAGTGCTGATTTCATGTCGATTCAACGAAAAAGTTCTTATCCGAAATTGTTTCCTGAGAGAACTTACCCTGGTAGCGCTTAACACCTTTACGATGGCAATAAAAAAATTGTTTTGTCAACAAACGATGAAGCATTTCGAAATTTACAAACGCTCAAAATTTCATTATGATAGCTAAAAGCGTTATTAAGATATTTCGAAAAAACATGATCAGACACGTCATGTCTTCAGGATGCTCTTGTTCTCTTAGGAAGCAATTTTGGATAAAGACTTTTTTATTGAATCAGCATGAAATCAGCTTTAGAGTGCGTGCTTAGCGTTTGGCAATTGAGTTCTGGGACACTTTTTATATTTCTTCGATATACCCTGATATAGGCTGTCCCGTTTTGATTGTCCGACCCGTTACAGACGTTGTGCTTGGCTAAAATTAAGCAGAACTAAGCGTTCTAATAAACGTGGTCTCAAAAGTGATTCGTTTTCGCGATATTGGAAGTTTAGTTCCCTAAGTTTACCTATTATTAACACATTGCGGACGGGTCACGAGATATATCGTTATCATGTTTTTTTATTCATGGCGTATTCGATTGGTTGCACTCAGTTGCACTGGTGCGCACCAGTGCATAGTAGCGTGTTCTATTGGTTGTTTCGTTGTGTTCTATCACATTTTATTATTGTAGTTTATAAAACATTTTAAACATCATCAAGCCTTAAACACACTTACAAGTGATGTTATGATTATGTTTGATTTCATCGCGTTCTGTTGAATTTGCCTTTTTTTGCACAAAGCTAGTGTGACATATGTCACATTTTGCACTCAACAAGTGCGCACCAGTGCACACTAGTTTTCCCAATCGAATTCGCCATCAGTCTTCAACTAAACAACGAGCCGCATATATTTTAATTACGTTACGATGGTAACGAAGCCTCTCGCATACCAACGTTCAGTTTGCAAAAAACGAGAATTCTCGTGACCCGTTATTAACTCGTTACGACGGTTTCGATAAATTGTCATTATTAGATTACATTAGTCAGCCACAAAGGTTAGTCGAAACCGTGGCAGCTACTTAATAATTTAATTTAATTTAAATGTAACACTGTAATAATGTTAATAATAGGGCAACTAATGGAATTAAAACCTTGAATATCTCTCGAAAACGAACCACTTTCGGACCTATGTTCATTAGAAGTTTTCTGCTTGTATTCAGTTAGAGAATATACCAGTAAAAGATGGGACAATCAAAACGACACACCTGTATATCTAAGACGATGATGAAGTAAAAATGAAACTACGGCGCACAGAGGTTTAGAGGCGGCAAAAAGTCCATTTTCTTGAGTTTCTGATATGGAAATATGGTTCCGTCCATAACATTAGAAATGTCCTACAATGATGAAACAGTAAAAATAATCGTTGTATCTCATGTTGTTTACGAATAAGTCCAAGACAAAGTATGGGTAACGAAATCGTAGCAAACCACGCCGAATTCATCCTACATTTTACGTGAAAGTATGACATTTTAATAACGTACAGATCGATTTAAATCATACATAACGTGTAAGCGTAAGCCATGTTTTTGATTTCAATAAACAGCTAAAAAAGGTTAAAGTTTTTTATTTGTGTAGTATAGAACTTTTGAGCTCCACGCTGCTCCGTCCAATGGCTATCACTTGGTGTTAGTTTACATCAAACTCGATCCATTAAAGTAAATTTCAGCTGCCCCTATCTGCCACCCCGATAACCAGATGTAATTGAAGTGGTAGGTGCTCATGCGTAGGATTTATTGATATAAAATATACAAATGTGTGTGAAGTGCGGAAAACCTCAGATTCTTTTGATCAAAATAAGTTAATTTAACATGTTATCTATACATATACAAAGTTGCTTCCTTTCGGCGCTAGAGGACTTCAATGTTAGAAAAATAAATTGATTTATGTCTCTTAATTCGAAAACGCGTTAATCGATTTGAACGATTTTTTATGAGTGAGTTTCTACGTCTAACTGATATCTTTGTATACCGTGTGTTCGTAAAGTAGGGGATATAGGCTATATAATCGTTATAAAGGGTTTATGGAAAAATCGCTGAGGCGGGTCTAAAGATTTATATTTTTTGCAATTTTTTGATGGAGATTTAAATTTTTTCCGCCATTTTTAAATGAGTTATGACGTCATCGATATTCTTTTTAAAAGGCAACCCCCCATTTTTATTACGAATTATGAAAGAAGATTTTTTCTAAGTTCAGTACAGTCAATATTAATATCGGTTACATAAGAAAGTTTTCGAGAAAAATTACTTTAAAATTTAATTCGAATTTACTTAAAATGGTAAAAATAGCAGTTGCCATGATTAAAGAATTGAGAGAAATGTGAGAAATTAATCATGTTCGTATTACGAAAGTTTTCTTGCGGTGATTTAACAAGAATTATTGTGTGCGAGTGTGCTAGCATTATTTGAGAGTTCTGTGTTTATTGTTAATTTGTTTGTTTATTTATTGTTTAACCAATTTTTCTAATTCATTGCAGTTTTCGTTATTTAGTTTTAAAATTTTTTCTTTTACGTTATCTTCGGGTTTTTGTTGTTGAGTGTTTTCTATAATTGGTGTTACGTTTATTTATTGTTAAGTTTCTGTTCTTTATTGTGTTTTATTTTATTCAACCTTCTACCAACAGTTCTTTTATCATTTTTTTTTTTTTTTTTGAAGACATTTAAGACAGGTAAGATGTACTCAATCTGCTACAATGGGGAAGCCAGCAAAACAATTTGATGATTGCTCTGCAAGAACGAAAAGGTACAAAATAAGAAATTTATGCGAAACTCAGTCCCGAGTATTCATATCAATGGCTGCAAAAAAATAGTGTAGAGAAGGCATCTACAGAAGGAGAAAACTTAAAGGCATTTTCTCCGGACAAAACGCTTGCTTTAATGATGGACGCACAACTTTCAAAACATCAATACGAATTAATCAGAAATTCATCAATAGACTTTGGAGCTTGATATTTTTCCACCTTATTATAAAGTTTTAGAAGCAAAGAAAAGCTGCTATCCCGAGGGTGTAAGTATGACCGAAATTGGCACAGAAAGCAATCTCCAGATGTTGTTAGATCATACAACGAAGCGAATATTTGCGACAAAAAGCCTTAACAATTTTAATCAAATTGAATATCAAAATATTAAGCTATTTACGAAGTGGGGGAGCGATGGATCATCTGGGCACAGTGAATATAAACAAATTCTAGACTGCAATGAGAGCGATGCTAACATACTTTTAACATCATTAGTCCCATTGAAATTATACTGGGAAAGCACAACATCTTCTACGAGGTGTTGTCGTCCAATTAAGTTTGAGTTCAAAAAGGAAAGCCAAATATTAATGCTCTTTTTAAAAATGTGGAAGATCAGATTAAGAACCTAAGAGAAACCATAATCGTAATTGATAATAGGCAATTTTCGATTTCCCACGAAATGATGTTCACGATGATAGATGGCAAGGTGCTCCAAGCGGTAACCGGGACATCGTCAGCAGCAACTTGTGTAATTTGTGGTGTCACCCCAAAGCAAATGAATGATTTAAATAAAATTCTAACAAGAACAAGTTCTGATGAGGCATGCAGATTCGGGATATCTAATTTACATGCCAGAATAAAATTCATGGAGTGCATTCTGCATATAGCGTATAATTTACCTTTTAAAAAATGGAGGACGAATGCTAAAACAAAAGTTATACACGCACAACGCAAAAAAGAAATTGAAGATGAGTTCAGGAGAAGAACAGGTTTACAAAATGATGTAGTAAAACAGGGCGTAAGAACAACAAATAATGGAAATACCTCCTGGCAGGAGAAATAACAAAAGTTGATAAAACCTTAATTTGTCGCTTTTCCGTTATTTTGCAAACTATACATTCTAATGCGTCCATCAACCCTGATAAATTTCATGAATATACTATTGAAACAGCACGATTGTACCTATTAAAATATGATTGGTACTACATGTCAAATACAGTGCACAAAATATTAATTCACGGCAAGCGAATCATTGAAGAGTCCCTTTTACCGCTCGGCTTGTTAAGTGAAGAGGTGCAAGAAACTAAAAATAACGATTATAGACGTTTCCGCCTAAATAGTGCCCGAAAGTCAAGCCGAAGGAGCACCAACGAAGACGTATTTAATACGCTACTGGCCAAAAAAATAAATTCGAACAAATGTCAACTGTAAACTGATTCGAAACAGCGTGTACTGTCGCGCGGCCCCTTGTCGCATATATCGGAAAACCTACTGACTACAGAGCAATACCTATTATTGCTACTGACCAGGTATAACTGACCAGGTACTGAATAGGCATTGGTATGTGCTACTCACAAAACAATATGAGAAACAATATGGTGCTACTGACGTTACATTTTGCATCGCTGCGTCACGTCGCGTAGCTGAGGGTAGCGCAAGTGAGGATTGACCTTGTATCTATGTAGGAAACGGGAGGGCACGCCAAATGGCATACCGCACTTAGGCCCCATTACGCTCTTTGTACAACCTCCCTATCACTCACTCTGTCTACATCAACCAGCCTAGGGATCTACTAAAGGTTAGAATACAGTTCAGAAGTGTGTCTCCGATTCCATCCATCGTTGGCCAGTCATCACCCAAGTCCCTTAATCTAAGGTCCTTGAGATTCGGGCAATCACATAGGATGTGCATAACAGTCTCAACGTCTTACTCGCAAGCACGACATAGAGGAGAAGCGGTAAACCCTAAATTATAAAGGTGCTTATTAATCTTACAGTGTCCCGTTAGGAGCCCTGTGATTAGGCGTAGATCCTTCCTGTTGAGACCTGTAAAGAACCGGGTCGCCTCACTCGAGGAGTATCTTAGTAATGATTTAGATACTTGGCAGCCCTTAACCATGTCCCACTAGTCTGAAAATTTAGAATAGGTAATGTGCTTAATGCAATCAAGATGCGAAGTTAGAGAGGGGATGGTGACTGATTCGGGTGAGTAGGATCGGAGAGTTACCTTATTGAGGATTGACCTTATCGTCAAGCGCGGCCCTGTTGAAGCTGTCGGTAATTGGAATGAATCGATTGCAGTGAGAAAAACATACTTCCGTGGGACAGCACGATGTTCAACGGTATTTATATTAAACACAAAATAAATTTTTATTATTATTTAACAATCAAAAAATTCGTAAGAATTGAGATAGCGTTCTCAACTACCACCTGGCGGCAATCTCGTTAAGATGCGCTCAGTGGTTTTCATAATTGACTACTTCAGGGATTAAATTTTTAAGCGAAAATAGACAAAATTTTTGAAAAAGAAAAAATATTACATTATGGTAAACAGATGAGGCTGCATCCTAGAAAAGATCCTAATTTTATTCTTCACCGCTTTTAAAAAAAAATCCCAGTTTGCATTCTCCGCAGACTGATCAAAAAATGGGTCCTTTTTTCATTTCATTCGCGTTTTGACCATCGCATGGTTTACATGTCACGAAAAAATCCAAGTTCAAATTCCTTCTGGGTGTACTAATTTTTTTTGACAAATTGTTTAATTGACTATACAGTGAAATTCCCCTTCACGGACACCCCCCTTGGACGGACAGTTTCTCATGGAACGGTCCGACCGTCATATAATTTGCATAGCGTTAACTCTCTCTTAGACGGGCATTCTCTTGAACGGACGCGGGCACTGCCAAATGTTCTCTTAAACGGACAATCACGTCGCGCGCCGACATGGCTGTCTCCCTTTAATAAAAGATTTTCCCTTTAATCGGTGTTTTACCGACTTCAATCTTTACAAGGTACAAGCGCAGCCTGTGTCGTGCCTTTCTGCTTAGCTCGAATGAGAAACTTCCCCGAGTAAACCGAAATTCAAACGTTCTTATTTTGTCGGTACATACGGGGTTCAATACTAGTTTGACATATATGCAGAAAAAGATATGCGGATGTATTGTACCTTGCAAGAACCACTTGGGCCCAAGTAACCAAGGAAACAGCTAAAAATTGCTCCCTAAATCAGGATTTAAGCAGGACAATATGCAAAGTGATGACCAGCTAAATGAAGTTTTTACATCTGATCCAGAAGATTACTTCTACTTAATGTACTCTGCAGATATTCTCAAATATAAGAATTTGTTGAAATTGACTGATAATAAAAACCTTTATGATTTTTTAAAATTGAATAAAAATTTGTATGTTGAGGACGTAGATTCAGGAGAAGAAATTGAAAATCCAGAAGTGTAAGAACTACCTGAAGATTCTGACGTCGATGAGGTTCCAGGACTAGCAGAGAATATCCAAAATTATGGTGATAGAGCCTTTGAAGCTTGTTTTTAAATTAAAAATGCGATTTCTGGACACCAGTTTAAAGAAAAAGAGGAGACAAACAACAATAGATGATTTTTTACGTCTTAGACTAACATTTAGTTTCATATTTTCTATTGTTACATATGTTCTATTATATGTACTTTGTAAGCAAACAAATCCTTTTTCTCGCAAGTTAAAAAAAAATATTGAAATTATTTAATTTTTGAAAGAGTTTCAGTCCCTTTAAGTTAATACTTACATCAATTTGTTAATACAGAGAGCAAGAATACTCAACTTAATAAGTGAATTTAAGCTTAAAATTTTTTATATATTTTAAAAACATTCACATATACGCTTTAAATATCTGATTTTTCAAATAATATTTTTCATTAAAAGAATACGATATTTACTTCGGATTTCTCTTAAGCGGACACCCCTCTTGAACGGACACTTTCGGTCGGTCCCGTTGGTGTCCGCCCAAGGGAGATTTCACTGTATATTATGGCAATTGAAAGGTCCGCGTGATAAGCAAACTTTCACTAGAGGATTTGATTGAAAAAATTTTGGTCATTATGATGTTACCTTAATAAAACGAAAAATTTGTGCCTAACTGTATCTAAAACCTGTTACGTTAGCCCATCAACACCAAAGCAATAATATCGCAGAGTGATGTTGACAGTATTGTTACATTTGAGTTCCTAACTAGGGAAGTAGTGTAATGATTGAGGGGGTTGTTACAACTTGGATGTTAGTTTACATTTTTTAACGCTTTCTACAACTGACTCTGATTTCGTCATCGCTACCACTTATGGTCTCAGCGACGATCCCTTCTAATAGATCCATCAGCCAATTAGCTGTTTTCGCGTTCCAGCGTCCATGACTGTAATCACTTCGGAACAATATTGCTGACATTGGTACATCATTATCAGCAATGATGCACCAATTATTAACATCAGCAATAGGGATCCGCACACGGGGCAATTTACTAAT
Source organism: Digitonthophagus gazella (assembly GCA_036711955.1). NCBI lineage: Eukaryota > Metazoa > Arthropoda > Insecta > Coleoptera > Scarabaeidae > Digitonthophagus > Digitonthophagus gazella. Next base: position 21,141,583 of record JASCIT010000001.1, on the reverse strand, counting down.
TAGTCAACTCGTAGTTTTCAAGGAAATAATGCTACCAAAAGTGTTAACAACATTTGAAGAGTAATTGAGCCAATTTTTATGATTTTATCTTAAATGGTGGCTGAACGTTTAGTGCTTAGGACAAGATGAAAATTAAAAAAAAAAACATTGTATTTTGATTAAAACTAAGTTAAGTTTACATAGTTTCTTATTGCTGACAGTTTCCAAATTATATATTATTAAGAAAAGTTAATTGATAGTTACTTAAAATATCCAAACTATAAAATTAAATATTCCATAAGTATATACAGGGTGTTAAAGTTTTGGAATCTGTTTTACAATAAACAGATTTTAACTACAAACAGTTGTTTGAAATGTCAAACGTACATAAAACAACAAATGACATTTAAGCTCATCCACCTAGATTTATTGCAAAGTTGTATCCTTAATAATTACAATACGTATGATTTCTGTTGAACAACCGACGGTTTTTAATTTTTCTCTCAAAAACGGCGCATTGCAGTCCAAAAACGCAAGAGGGCTTTTATTTGTCAAATTGAAGGGGGAATTCAAAAATGTTTTTCATTTGGGAAAAAACCATTGGCGTACCATTTTTTCTTTAAAAATATTAAAGCCAGTGCTCGTACGCACGCCACTGTTAAAGATAGAAATTAGATTTGTATTGAAAGATATGCGTTTTTATTAATAGTCACTATATGCTAAATTTCATAAAACTACCTAAAGCGATTCCGAAAAAATTAATATCCTTATTCTTTCTAAAACTTTAGCACCCTGTAGTTTAGTAACGGAACATTTTGGGACCATAGTTTATATAAGAAACTATCATTAATTTTCGATGTAGAATTACCCCCTTCAATATTCGCATATCATTACGGAACACCCTATACAGGGTTAGTATAAAGTCCCGGAACGGTCGAATAACTTTGTTATTTGAGAAGTTTCAATTTTGAAATTCTTCTTGATTATATAGCTAAATGCGACGCATTTAATAAGAACAGTTTCATTTTTCTCTAGTTTCCGGTTTTACAAGAAATGGTCCCAACTTTTTTTTCTTAAATGGCATGTATAGCATATTCATGCATTTTCGAATGCAGAATAAAAAACTACGTTCAAAAATACCAAAATTCTTTATTCTATTAATAAAAAAGCATAATAGGACTTAAATTAAAAAAGTCTGTTTAACACAAAATCAAACAGACACGTCACCTTACTGAAACTTCATATTGCTGTCATATGTTACCTGTATCATTATCAATAATTCGTTCAACGGCGACAATAGTGGCACATCTCAAAAATCGTAAATATTCTAGTAACTGTTGCATTAAAATCTGACATCTTATACCTTTTGTATCCGCAAGATCGCCACAAAGTTAGTTCATCTTAAATCGAATAAATGGCGGATGTAAGACTATAACCTTATTTCAATTGGGACTTATATGTAGCTGCAATAGTGACACAAATTTAATACGACGGTAGCGTTGCTGCTTATCGATTTCTTTTATTAATCCAACTTCCAAAAATTACACTAGTCATTATGGTTCTTTTCATTTTTGTCTATATTCCAGTGCATGGATATCGCATTTCAAAATACTTCAATTTTTAAACGCCATTTTCTCCTTTATTACAATTTTTGAGATGTGCCACTATTGCCGCCATTGAGCGAATTAATTAAATTAATAAGAAAATAAGAAATAACTGTAAAACTTGTTACAAGGACAGTAATATGTTTATTTTTATTGAATGAAACGCAATTATTAAAAAATAACTAAAATTATAAATAATAAATGATTAACTTTAAGTTATAAATGATCAAAATGCGACCCGTTTACCGTTTGACACCGCCGTAATCGGTGAACAACTTAATGAATTTTGTATTATTTGTGCATTTCCTCAAATTTTTGTTGCTCTAATTTATCTAAATTATTTGGCCGAGTTTTATACACTTGGCATTTCAAATGACACCATAAAAAGAAATGCAGTAGGAATAAAAGTCTGGTAAACGGGATGGCCATTCAATCGCTTTTCTGCGCCCCATCGAGCGTGCAGGAAATAATAAACATGAAATCGCAGGAAATAATAATAAGCATATGACAGCAATATGATGTTTCAGTAAAGTGACATGTCTGCTTGATTTTGCGTTAAACTGATTTTTTTAATTTAGGTCTTATTATGCGTTTTTATCGATAGAATAAAGAGTTTTTTTTTTTTTGGTATTTCTAAACGTAGTTTTTTATTCCGCATTCGAAAATGCACGAATATACTATACATGCCATTTAAGAAAACAAAGTTGGACGCATTTCCTGTAAAACCGGAAACGAAAGAAAAATGAAACTGTTCTTATTAAATGCGTCGCATTGAACTATACCTATAATCAGGTAGAATTTCAACATTGATACTTCTCAAACAACAAAGTTATTCGACCGTTCCGGGACTTTATACTAATCCTGTATAATATCCAACCAAATACTGAACAACAAAAATATGGGAGTAAACCAAATAATTTCATTCGACTTCTAATACTTCAAAAATAATTAATATTTTTCCATAACACCCACATATTTTGTATAATCATTGTCAACAGGCGATGTGAGCAACCTAAAATCTTGGCGACTTCCGTGCAAATTGCTAAGGTTTTTGGCGAGCTGTCCTCAAGAAGTGTTCTTTACGTCAATATAAAACTTTTTAACACAACCACATCCCCTCATGATGTGATTGGTACAGGAAAAAAGTTCGTATCTCGGTTATTATTGAGGAATCGAAAAATTATTTTAAAAATCGATTCAAACAATCGTGTTTTGTATAGCTATCACATTTGAGGGTGGAAGATAGGGGCCCAAGCAGCAAATTGTGTCCGATATCGGGCACAATTTTTTTGAGTCCGAATTGAGTCGACACTTATCGGACTTTTTGTGTCCTGTATCCAATTTATAAGAATGTAGCCGCTATGTGTCGACAAATTATGGACACAGTGTGTCAGAAAAAAATGCGTGTCTAAACAGACACATTTTGGATTCATGTGTCTAATATGTTTCCATTATGTGTTACTTTCGACTTCAAAACACAATTTGGTCACAGACGAGTCGACACTTAATTGACACAATGTGCTTGAATTTGTTCTTAAGTTTGCGTTTCTAATTTGTTTCCAAAATGTGTTAAGTAGACGCAATTTAATCCCAGATGAGTCGACACCTAATTGACACGACGTGCCCAAATTTGTTCTGTGTGCATAGACACTTTTAGGCAACATATCGGTCAAATTTTGGAAACACGAGTCCAAATTATAGCCCTTATGTTTCTTGTGTTACTTTGAACCATTTTCGGAAAATAATTGGTTAAATATCGGACACGTGTTTCTATTTGGACGCAATCATTAAGTCCGCCATATTTTCGTTGAAAAGTTGTGCCAACGAGATGAAAAAAAAAATGGCGGATATCTATATTTTGCTCTGAATTACAATATTTGACGTTAATAAACATAAATATTCGAGCAAATAATTTTTTTGCGTCACCCCAAATATCTCCACACTAATTTCTGACAACATTTCTTGAAATTTGTAATAACTAAAAGTGTTTGAGTTTTTTAGTTTGTTAAAAATAATCAATATTTTTGAGGCGCTTTCGTTATTTAAAGGTATCATACACACTATTATCAGAAAATTTGAATCCGTAATATTTTTGAACCCTCAGACACAGCAAAACTTCAATTATAACATACCAGTATAAAATACCTTAGCAGTTTTAGCAGTAGGAACATAATGGACACATTAAAATCTATTTGGTAACAAAAGAGAAACATTTTGAACACATTAAACGTTCACTTTGAAAACATATACGACACAAATGCGACACATTCTGGAGACATTTTAGTACAATTAAAGGCGCATTTTAAACACTAACTTGGGTACATTTTGGGCACTATATGGTACACATTTCTGTCACCATTTTGGACACATTTCCCAAACATAGCGGACACAGTGTCGACACTGTGCCCATAAAATGTGTCGTGTCCAGGCTTATGTGTCGACACAGTGTCGACCATGTGTCTAAAATTGCTGCTTGGGGGATACTGTACTGAAACGACATAAGGCAGGGATGGCGCCATCTACGAAACTTCGGTGATAAACTTCCGAACTATTTTGTGCTGAAAATGAATAAAATTTATTCAAATATTTATTCATTTGTATTTCCTTTAAAGATCGATTTATATCGATCTCCGTTCCACGGTTGAACTGGCCCACACCAAAACCTTCCTCTTTAATTAAATTTTCATCGTTAAATCGTAATAAAACTTGTGGCGAGGTAGTAATGGAAATTAAATTAAGGTCCAATCTCCTCGCTATAGGCGATAAATTATGGAAACGTAGCCGGAAATTCAATTTTTATTTCCAACACGTCCACTCTAAATAAATCTTTAATATAACAAACATCAATTCGATATCTACAAAAGTTCATCGCGTACAAATAACTTCGACCATTGCAGATAAAACTTCACCGCAGTGTATGGTAGAATATTGATTTAAAAAAATATTTTTAGCTCGCCAAGTTTTTACCGTGATGTTGAGAATTTTAAATAATGGATAATCGGGTTGGGTAGTTTTTATAAAGTCTGACTTTTTCAGCGATTGTGTCGAGTTTTTCGGAAGTTTCTTCAAGACTAATATCATGCTGAGGTTTGAATCATTGAACCAACATGATTGCACCAATTTCTACAAGTTAGTCTTCTTTCGAAAGGAAGAAGAATGGTGTATTCCCAATTTCGGTCTATTGATCCGATTAATTCACTAAAAAAACGCTGAATGTCGTTATCGGATAGTTGTAATTTATAGATGCAAGATGAAGGGAAATACGTCAATATTTCAAGGATATTTTGAATTATCGATTTTAAATTGTTTCTTAACCATTTTACGTAAGTTTTGCAAATAACGATTCTTCCACAACTTGTTAATCAGAATACAACTACATTTTCTTCTCAATAATTAATTGAAATATTTCTGACAGGAGATATTCAAATATTTTTTATTAATTGTTTAACTACAGCATTAATGAAGGTTTTTAAACTAGGATAAATAGTTTTCGTACCACTTTGGGTTTAAAACGGTATGAGAAACGTAAAATGCGACTAATATTTTGCATATATTGAACAAAACTGGTCGGAAATGCGAAAAAAATCATGAAGCGTATAAATGCAAAATCAGACATTTGACATTCGAATAGTTTTGAGTAAAGCGCGAAAAACCTCTCACTGTCTTTTGAGTCACTCAATCGACTTGGTACTTTAACCAAAAGTAGATAATACATTGACGCGTCTTTATGTGCTTTAAAGCACAAGTCAGGCTTATAGTAAAAAAGTTATTTTGATTAAAAAAATGAGATTGTCTTGTTTTGCATCTAAGGCTAGGAAATCTCTGCTTCGTGATCTGCAAAGTTCTGGATTTGGCGTTTCTGTAAAAAAAACTAGCAGTATCTGCACTAATAAAATTTAGAATTGCAATAAAAGAGATTTTAAAGAAGCTGATTTTATTGAAAAAAGTAAAAAATTAGTTTCTTAGGTACAAATTTAAATTCGTAAGTCAGTATCAGACTCATTATCAGAAAACACTACTTAGTGTATCATTCACATCCCCCTGAGTTTCCGAAGTATTGGCTGGATTGTCTTGAAAGGCGTTTTTGAAAAACTCCAAACGTTCATCGTTTTCCCATTCCGCACCATAGTGCTTGGCTACCAAAGAGAAAATGCTTCTTATCTTGTCAGGTTTAAGCCTTTTGCCTTAAACCTCTACCTCTTTGTCTTGGCTTTTTCACGCTTGCACTCTTGCTTATTTGCTTCTCTCTTTCGCCCTTTGCAAAGAGGACTTGATTCAATGGTAATGTTATTGAAGGTAATCAAAACTCCGCAATGCATTCGTTACCACGCTCTCGTTTAAACTAATCATGCAGAAGCGAACAAAACTAACAGCTACTTCAATGTCACGGCTATCACGTGAGGTAATGCGTGATCTGGATAGGTTCAAACACAAACGTCTGCTTTTGCACCTAACTACTTGGCGCAAATGTCTGCTTTTGCATTTAAAGCGGAATTTATTATTGCAATAACTTGCTTAAATGTATTGTTACGCTCCTGGGGGGCACAAAAATTGATATCTTGCTAAATTTACAATACAGATTCGTGTCTAGCTAATTTTTGAAGAAAATGTCGAATGTCTGCGTTTGCATTTATACGCTTCTCATGTAAGTACATTTTCAATTTTGATCAAAAAAGCATTTATATAGTTCTCTATGATGAAAATGTTTTTCAGTGCCACAATTCGACCAAATCTGGATGATTAAACACATTTCAGGTCAATTAAATTACATTTTCATAAAAAAATCATAAGTTACGAAACTTAACACCAGCAAACTTCTATTATAATTTAGTTGAACTTTACTAAAATAATTTAAAGACAAGACAACTTTAAAAACAACTGCTCGATGAAATCATTTTGAGAGGCGGTGTTCTTAACTCCTCCAGTAGTATTTTTTTAAGATTTTGGATAGGGTTGATTGTGAATTTGTGTATCCGGATAAATATTATTAAAGATTGTACAAACTTCACTTTAAGTACGTTTTCTGTCACCGTATCCAATATCAATACATCATAAGTATTTATCTCAAGTCTTTGGTGTTCGTTTAGTTGCGCCACATTGTTGTAACATAGAAAAAATAATATACATAGAAGGTCAACTCTCACTAGATCAGTGAAATCGGCTTGCCGTTGTTCATATCCCGACACACTGATGGCGCTGATATGATTTTTTTTAAACGCCACCTACCGAAATAACCAAAACTACTTCTGAATCCGCGAAATTCGAAATAAAATTCTTGTATTTTAATTTAAATTTTGTTTCACCTCTTTTGTTTCTTCTTTGAAACGTTTTGCAATTTACAAACTTTTTGGCAGTCATTTGCCCTTGGAAAATGGCGTATATTTGACAAAATGTGTTGTTTTTACTTGTTCATTGCCAACAGAATCTTAGAATAAGTCGCCAGTTGGTAGTTTCTGAACTGAGCAACCTAGTCAAAACCTAATCTTTATCATTTTGTTTGTGAATAAAAGTAACCAACAAATACTTACATAATGTAGGATGACAAAGCTTAACGGGGTACTGGATTTGAGAGGATTGAGGGCTCTTAACTGAGCACGACTACAGTGGTTCATAGTCAATTTCTATAGGCTTTATCAATCTTAACAAACGTTGTAATGCCAAGATTCAAAATTTTAAAGTTCACCTTACCGATTACAGGATTAATTAGAAAAGTATTAGATTTTATTCTACATTTTTGGTATTTGTGTTAAATTTTTTTTAATAAATAAGTAAATAGCATAGAAAAAGAAAGATATAGAAGGTCAACTCTCACTAGATTTTTGAAATGCGTCAAATTTAGTACGTAAACCGAAACACTCACAGCGCTGATGTGCAACTATTCAAAAAAACCGCGAAATTTGAAATAAAATATTTTTTTATTAAATTTTATTTCTTTATTCGTACTACAATAAGTGAGCCATAAGTGACTCACTTATTGTGTACGAAAAATAAGTGGCAATGATAAAAGAAAAAACATTTTTTAAAATTGATTAACCTTTTTTATTTTCATATTTGCAGCTAATACAAGAATGCGTAATTTGTTAAACTAAACGAATATACCTACTACACTAATAATAATACTAGTTTACAAATTTGACCTTTTTATACCCCGTAAGGACTTTATTTATATAAAAGTATGTTACAGTACCTTCCGTAAAGCTAAATGTGTTAGCAAAAACATCATCACATGTCATATTTTTTTTAACACGTATCCACTTAGCCCAAATCCACTTATTAAATCTCTCCGGATCCTACTTGAATTCGGGAATCGATAACGGGAGGACTCCCTATCATTACAAATAGAAACCGTACACGGTATATATCTGAAAAAGAAACATAATATAACGCAAGGTTGTAAAAATGTTAAAGTTAATCAACACTTACCGGTAATAGAAGCAAAAAGAATACTACGGAACACAATTGTAGTCACTGTAAACGTTATGTTTCACGTTTAAGCTCGAAATGATTAAAAATCAATTACAATAACTCCGAATGCTCTGATATGAAGTTAAAATATGTTTTAAACGTGTTGCCGTGGAAACGTCGTTGTATTTTCGTATTTGTTTAAAATGAATGTCACTAGATTTATAAATCTAGGGACTTCACTAAAAAATTATACAACAGCGCTAAAGGTGTTTTGGTTTACCTACTAAAAATCGATTTCAAATATTTTATATTGAGTACGCCCACCCTGGTAAACAGTAACGGTAAGCAGGAAATGACGTAGTTATATTTGAACAAACCAAACTGTCATGGAAACATCTTCTATAAATTTCTGTAACTTTTCAAAATTAGCACATCAGCGCCAGCAGTGTGTCGGGGTATGTACTTTATCCTGATTTCACTTTTTTCTGCTGAGTTGACCTGCCCTGTGTTGTAATTGACTAACTTTTGACGTTTAGTGACATCAACGGCGGCTCTTCAGCGCCTTCTTTGATCCTAACTAGTTGACTAAATATTTTCAAAAATACCATTTTTCTCGATTTTTTCTTATAAAACATTATCATATGATATGTCTATCGTGCAAAATAGAAAACGATCTATCAAAATATGGAATAAAGATCTGTCCATCCTATTTAAGACACAAAGTTGGTTACCATAACAACGAAACAACACACGATACAAACAAACCAATATAGCCAACATATGTGCTATAATTTACCAAGAAACCTTTATGTGAAACTTTTTTCGTTTAAATTATAAATTACGTATTTATTAGCTATATTCCATACTTTTGTCCCGCCCTGTATATGATTATTATCATCTTCAACAGAATGGATTCCGCCCAAAAAAAAACATATACTTTGGAAAAAGTGGAAAGGCTTGTTTCATTAGTTTATTGTACTTTCTGATCTCCGGAACGTCACGCTCGCCCCTCAAACATGAAATCGCTGGAGTTGAATAACCTTATAAACATTATTTTACAGACCTTGGTTGTCGTGTGCAATAACACAGGAAAATAATAATTTAATCGCTGAATTCGGTGTCATTATCGTCGTCCTTCTTGTTGTCGGACGTTGAATTTAACGCATCATTAGCATCTTCTGCTGGTGGCAATGAAGACCTGTAGAACCTGTAGAGTAATGTATACTATACATTACACAGTTGGATGACTATGCATTGCATAGTTATCCATCTCGAACGATTTTTTGTTTGAGAAAAGAGAGGCGAACGTAACGTCACGGAGGTCTAAAGATATAAAATTTTACTTTAATGTTGTTAAGTTGTTAAATAAAGAGAAAAAGAAATGATATTACCTATGAAAATTAAAAATAAGATTAAATTAATGAAGAATAATAGGTTTTTTATTAGTTACAAGCAGTCCCTGTGGCGCAGAGGATAGCGCGTTGGACTTCTAATCCAAAGGTCGTGGGTTCGATCCCCACCAGGGATGCAATTTTGTATTTTATATAGGGTGATTGGTACATAAACGTGAACTATGAAATGTGTTATAGAGCCCATTTGTAATTGATCAAGCCAAGTATGCCTTATATAAAAGAAAACAGTTTTTTTAGCTTTTTGCTTAAATTCGGTATTTATTCCTATAAATACTGCAATTTCGGGAGTATTAATAGTTTCTCTGATAATTTGTTCAAGGCCTCCCGAAGGACCCAATGCACATTTCTAGTCAAAAAATATCTTATTTATTTCGATGGTTTAAAAGTACATAGTAATTGGATATAGAATAGTTAATAGACTTTTATTAACTTAAGGTGTGTTGTCAAAATTCGAAAGGTAATGAGACAATGAAGTTTTTCGAATAATTTGTACGCTTATTGTATTATCAAAATTTTGAAATAGACGCTATTAAGTAGATACTGTTTGAAAATTAACTTAAAAAGTGGACATTTCACGCCTTGTACTTTTAAACCATCGAAATAATTAAATAATATTGTTTAATTCCCGTTTTGATCCCATTGCATTTGAAAATTGATATTAACGGTTGCTACTGAAATATAATAAATAAGATTCTCAACCTCGTCATTACATACAACAAACATGTTTTCTTTGCTCCCTTTCCTTAAAATTAATAAATATACTCTTTTCGCGGAAAGATGTCTCATGCGTCATTAATTAATTATATTATCCTAGACTACTATTTTCGGTTTTCGTCTCTATCTGTCATATATGATTAAATAAAGAAAAAAATATTTGACATATGTCGAGAAAACGCCGACAACTAATGACGCATGAAACATCTTTCCGCGAAAAGAGAGTAGCTGCTAGTATCGGGTAAATTCCAATTGCACAACACTTTACTTTTCTGTTAACGTTTCCTTCTCTTCACCTGTTCTAGCCTGCCATTTCTTGATGTCTAATCGATACAATAAATGAAGCAAACACTCGAATATATCGTATCGATGTATCCACGTACGTAATGTCGATAAACCAAATCTTAAACGTACGCACTCTATTCATATTTTTATCATCTCTTCGATATTATCAAATTGTTTTGCAATGGCTCCGCATAGATAACACTTCAGAGTGGAAGACCTATATTAAATCATGCTATACAGTTTTCCATCAACCATTGCAAACAGAAGTTCATGACCAATTACAACATTCGCTTGTCCATTCAATATAAATAATTCATTCATTGTGTTGTACAGTTGTACTACATCCACAGTAATGACTTTAGTTTCACGTAGGAATGATACTCTGAGCGGTCGAGAGGAACGAGATGAAGAAGTGTGAGGAATTGTACCCTATTATATTTTCCTTGTCGCCAGAGTAATATATTAGTGAACTGTAACTAAAAATGTAATAAATACGCATCTGAACTTGTTTCATCCATATATTTTTGTTTATATTCTGAGTGACCAGAATTGCCATCACACCCCACAGTGAAATAATTTAAAATTGTTTTTGTTCTTCACAACTGAGTACGTTAACTACTTGTTTTCCCAGTAGTACTATGTGCTGACTTGTGCAATTTAACAAATTTTGCAAAGCTACCTCCGCGCAAGATTCACTAACCCTGAATCCTTTGGGGTAGCATTGCTTTCGAGCTTCAACTACGTTTTTGTATGTAGGGTCTATACGATAATTTAAAGTATTTCCAGTAGATCTAAAAATTTGTATTGGTTTCTTGTTAATTTTGCTTCTACCATGATTGAAAGGACCTTATGTGCATAAATTGTCGATGTTGACTGCAAGGAAGTTTCTTATGCCTTTCAATATTTAGTTGATCATGTAAGAGTAGTAAAAGTAATATTCTTCACTGCTTTTGCAGAGGCTAACTTTTCTACAATGCGAAGACTCGTTTATACAGCATATGATAGTTCATCAACAGTCGAATGAAATCGTAAATCAGCAGTTTTGCGCCTTTTTGAATGCTCACTGTTATCTACAAAATCAAGTATCTGACGTATAGTTAGTGACGATGTAGTAGTTTTATAAAAAGGGAAACTAATATCGCTGTCCAGCCAATCTTTATTTCTATTAACGAAGTAAACATAATTTTGAGATGATTCGCATTTTAGTCTAAAATATGTTCTGAAATTATGAATTCCTTGTCTACTTTTATCTGATAAGTTCAAAGAACAGGTATTGTGTTTCTCCAGGTATTCTGTTACAATTTTACGTTGTTCAGCAAATTCTTTTAATTCAGATATTTTCAATATATGTACTATAATCCAAACTCAATTTACACCATGGAGAGAAGGATGCAAGAGCGCGCTTTCTCCCTGTAGCTTTACCGAGTAGGCCCGAGTGGAGTACAGGGGAAGGGAGAACCGGAGATTCAAGCAGTCCTCGCAAACACAAAGGTCTTCCGGCAAGAACGCCGTCGTAGACAGGCCCGCGGCACCTCGCTGTTTTAACTTTTTCAGTCAGACTTTTGGCTCTTTTTCAGGTCTTACAGGAAGTGTTAATTCACCAACCACAATCATTGGTTGTAGTTTTAATTGAGCATTGATGTTTATAAAAATATATTATCTTTGTAATTCATTTTTTAGTAATTTGATTTTCCCGATTCTACCTATTAATTTAAAAATATCTCGATTAGTAAATAAATTTCTTTCAAAGTTTGTTGATTTTAATGGTAACTTATTCATAATTAACGAATTTTGTAGTATTTTACGCCACGTTGTGTCAGTTAACTTAATGCGCAGTTCATTTTTGTGGTCAACTTCTTTTAATATTCCATTGTAAGTTTAATAATTATTGATTTTTATTGATTTAGTAATAATTTTAAATCTTTGTCTTCAATTAAAATTGTAGTCTACCCCGATGAAGTAATAAATTATTCCGAAAGCTTGGATTGAAAAAAGGAAATGCTGTTTTAATTTCCCTCGTCGTCTCTATCGGTTGTGTTGCCCAAGATTTTATTCTCGTTCCTGACGTGTAACAACCGTTACTCCGTTCCAATTTGTTGATTTTGTTGTAACACAACACAAAAACGGTTTGGATATAGAATTAGAAGAAGATTGCCAACACGTGTAGGAGTTTAATTAGTAGAAGTCTTGATGGAAAGTAGAAGAGTTGATGGAAAACACCTGCAACATTCATTTCTATTGTTGGAGTAATTTTCGTTAATAATAATACTTTTAATAAAATATAAAGTCAACAAACACGCAGGTATTCTCAAATATCCGTGGTGTTCGGGGTGACAAAGACCCGACGTTAATTTTGTGCTTTACCTGAAAAGCGCACAGTCCCGGTGACCAATTAATTTCTTCAATTTTCACCGGGTTTTGTCATATATGATTAAAACAACAACCAATGATTGTGGTTGATGAATTAACACTTCTCGCTTTTCCTGTAAGACCTGAAAAAGGGCCAAAAGTCTGACCGAAAAAGTTAAAACAGCGAGGTGCCGCGGGCCTCTCTACGACGGCGTTCTTGCCGGAAGACCTTTGTGTTTGCGAGGACCGCTTGAATCTCCGGTTCTCCCTTCCCCTGTACTCCACTCGGGCCTACTCGGTAAAGTTACGGGGAGAAAGCGCGCTCTTGCATCCTTCTCTCCATGGTGTAAATTGAGTTTGGATTATAGTACCAGGTCCTTTTTCTGACAAACAAAATTTCCTATGAAAAAAAGTATAAATACAATCAATAGCACTATATCAAGCTATATCAACATTTTTTAACCCTATGATCTAACTGGTGATCTAATAGTGATATCCAATAAAAATTCCACGTAAAGCATTCATTAAAAAAAAAAATACTTTATTTTTCTGATCTACCTTCGTTGTTGAAATAAGTATTCGTCTTTAATTTTTCGTTATGAATAACACAATTTAAGGCGACTTTTCTATTTAATGCTCCGGACAACTATCTCAAATTATGAACTTAGAATTTTGAATTTAATTTTGAAGTTCAGTATGATTTTAAAAAGAAATATGTTGAAAACTGAGACTGATATGCAAAAAAATGTATTTTTTCCTTCCGAATTAAAATAAGTTATACCTCATTAGATTTTCGTTTGGTAAATAACAGGAACTATGAAAAATATCAGATAGATTAATTTACTCAAAGGTAACACACAGCGCCAAATCTACCAAAAATTTACTAAATTAAGTAACTAAAATTTAATTAAATTAAAACCCAATTTAGTAGAGCACCTCGCTTAGTCCAGCTTTAATCGGTACGGATTTAGTGTAATGTAAATTTTGATATGAAACCAAATTCAATTTTCTTCGATTTTTTTCTTTTAAAACCTTATGATATGTTGTGTACTATAATCCGAAATAGAGCTGCATTATGAAGAGAAAGATGAAAGAGTACTCGACAATGTTACGGAGAGAGAGCTTACTTTTTCATCTTTCTCTTCATGGTGCAGCTCGCTTTCGTGGTGCAGTTCCATCATGTAGAATGAAAAACGATCTATCAAAATATGCAAAAAAATATACACAATCTATTTAAGATAACAGCAAACTACAAACAAATAAATATAGCTAGAATATACACAACAATTAAAGAAGAAATATTCATTTCAAACATTTTTCATTTAAATTACGAATGGCGTATTTATAAGCTTTACACTTTTCGCGGAAAGATGTCTCATGCGTCATTACTTGTCACCGTTTTCTCGACATATGTCAAATATTTTTTTCTTTTTTTAATCATATATGTCAGATAGAGACGAAAACCGAAAATAGTAGTCTAGGATAATATAATTAATTAATGACGCATGAGACATCTTTCCGCGAAAAGAGTATACATTCCATACCTTTTCCCCATCCTGTATACAGGTGTCCCGCCGAAGTGGACTAATCGAAATATCTCGGAAGCTAAAAGTCCAATAAATTTGAAATTTTTTACACAAATGTAGTACATTGTAACCTACATTTGGAAAATATTTTCAGTCATCCATGACTTCCGGTTATACCGGAAGTGGTTAAGGAATTATTATTTTCTAACGCAATATTTATTTTTCGTTAGATTGGTTAATTTGAAGATGATTTTACTTGAAACATTTTTCTCTGTCATTTGTAATTTCAGAAAAAAAATTTTTTTTTCATAATTATTGGGGAATTATTTGATTGGAGTAAAAAAAATAGGTTAAACGTGAAAAAATAGTATCAATTTATAGGCGTAGGGTAAACCGTACAGTTATTGGCCGTCCGATGAATTTACATAAATAATAATAAGCTTTCCATAAGTTAGAAGTTAACTCTCTAGTTTTTCTTTTTCTTTATTTTTTCATATCTTAAGAATTAACAGTGAAAACTATACACTTTTCGCGGAAAGATGTCTCATGCGTCATTACTTGTCACCGTTTTCTCGACATATGTCAAATAATTTTTTCTTTATTTAATCATATATGTCAGAAAGAGACGGAAACCGAAAATAGTAGTCTAGGATAACATAATTAATTAATGACGTATGAGACATCTTTCCGCGAAAAGAGTATACTTGGAAAGTTTATTATTCATGTAAATTCATCGGACGGACAATAACTGTAGCTGTAGAGTGGCCAATAACTATATGGCTTACCCTAGCTATCTTGGATTGCGAGCTATAGCGTATTTTTTTCACCTCAATCAAATGTAAAAAAGCATGAAAAATATTTTTTTCTCTGAAACTACAAGTGATAGAAAAAAAAATGTTTCAAACAAAATTATCTTTAAATTAAGCAACGTATCGAAAAATAAATATTATGTTCAAATAAAATAATTCCTTAACCTCTTCTGATATTACCGGAAGTCATAGATGACAGAAAATGTTTTCAAAATGTAGTTTAGTATGTATTAAATATAGGTATAAAATTTCAAAGTCATCGGATTTGTAGTTTCCGGGATACTTCGACCAGTCCACTTCGATGGGACACCTATATATATTGTTTTTTTTTATGATTTTAGGAAAATTATTTTAATAGTTTAAGGTTTAGTATACTTTATTTTTTAATATAAATTTATTAAATCAATTATCTATTCGTTTACTAAAATTAACTAAATTACTACTTTAAAGATCAAAATAAACATTGACCTGCGTGATAATACTTTTATAAAATAAGTAAATAAAAATACACATAACCTATTATCTTTACATAATCCTTTTATGTATGTACTGACCATAACTGACCTTACTTCAGTTAACAATATAAACGTCAAATTTTGCACTACATTGAGGTTAGGTTCGTTCACGTTAATCGAAGTTTTCTTCTATTAAATTTCAATAAATCGAGTTTAAATGAGTTCTTACGCATTTGTGGGCAACTGGGAAGTAAGTAAATAATCAAATTTCTTAAAACTACTCTAAAATTCATAAATCCAAACTGATTTGGATCCTACACAAATTTCCTAACCTTGTTTTTCTGTATCCTCTAATCGCTTCCCATCTTTTTTCTTAAAGGTTGTTACATACGGACACATGGGGTCTCCAGAGACACAATCAGGACTTGAAGGGTACTTGTTGCAAATTTTTTACTTTCAATGTTTATTGATTATTATTTTTTTTTAGAGTGAGATTCAGGTTAGATCATACAGGGGATGTTATATGGACTGTTTGTGATGAATTAAAAAACATTCCACTTTTTTGGTGTGATACTTATGAAGTAGATTATAGTATACTAAGATTTGGGGCTTATGCTGGTCATGTGATCGAGTTTAATGTTGAACCCTGTGTTCCATTAGACATGATGATCCTTCGATGTGAAGGTTGGTGTGTTATGCAGTGTAATAGGATAGAAAACGAACCTCCCGAGAAGGATATGACCTTGCCCTTTGTTCTTATGAAGGCTTTGGATGAGGGTTATTTTTCTGATTTGACTATTGTTGCATCCAATAATAGAAAGGTTTGTTTACTTCATATTTTTTAAACTTTCATCACGTTTTATAACAGTTTGAGGTTCATTCATGTATATTACAACTCCTTGCTCCTGATATTCCTTGGGAAAATGATCCACCACCCTTTAATGGGAGTGATGAGCAAGTTATTAACACCATTCTTCATTATTTGTATATGGAATGTTTACCTAATGATGATGATAGATCCACAATTGAGGCTGTAAGGGATGTTTCTAAACAATATCCTTGTTTGGAAAAGCTTGTTGATATGTGTGACATGTACATCACTAATATGGCTTTAAAACAACGTATGTATAAATTAATCTTATTTTTGTGTATTCAACTGGGTTCTTTTTTAGAAATCAATGAATTAATGAATGATCTTCACAACAGCATTGATCAAATTATTGACTATTTCACATCTAGAAATCCAAATACTTCACCTGATTTGATCACCAATCCATCAGAATTATGTTATGTTATAAAACAATCTATAAGAGATATTGCTGTTAGTAAGTATAGTTAGTGTTTTAAGACATTAAACCAATACATTTGTCAAAATAAACAAAAACCAAGAGAAAAATAGCAATAAATAGTCGCTTTTATTAACTCTTTTGGGGTGCTGCTGGTAGAAATGCTGTAACTTTTATTCTGTGATATCGAACAGCTGAGTCTGGATAAGCATCCTCCCCATTTATAACTTCTAAACCATAGAAAATTGTACAAAAATTGTTATTGAGTTTCAATAGAGCGTGCAACGTTCTACATTATTTAGAACGCGTTCTACGCATTTATATAGGGTGTTCCATAATTGAACAGTAACATAAGCGAATGTTGTTTGTTTTAATATGGTATGCTTATTATAATCGTATTAGGTAGTACTTTGAAAAACAAACATTTTGATATAACATAATCCTTATCAGAAATTAATCTCTTCAGGGAAAATAATATTCTCAATTCTCTCTTCACGGTAGTGACGAGTTTCGATCGTAGCCGATGTTCGTTCTTAAAAAAATGAATTAAGAAGAAAAGGTCCTGCTTGTTCTTGAAGAAGTACAATTAGAATTACAAAATCCAAGTGAGAGTATAATCTGATATAATAAAAAATGCCCAGATGACAAATAGACAGTCATGTTTGTAATCTACGAATCCAGTTTTCTCTAACAATAAGACTATTAATTTTTGATAAGCATTATGGTATATCAAAATGTTTGCTTTACAAAGTACTATCTAATGTGCTCACAATAAGCACAACTTTCTAATACAAAAAGCAGTCGCTTATGTTACTGCTCTGTTATGGAACAGCTTTTATAAATGTTTTTTGGTTTGAAAATGTAGAACATTGCACGCCCTATCAAACTCCTATAACAGTTTCTGTAAAATCTCTAAAGGTTTAGAAGTTACAGATGGGGCGCTTATCCATACTTACCCTGTTTGTATGACATTGGCTTACATTGGCCATAGCAAACAACAGATTTAAGGCAAATATAATATTTTATAGGTATTGCATGTAGTCTTAATTTAATTTCTAGCGTTTTATAAGTGTACATTTACAAGTACATACCTGTACATTTCCTATATCTATATCTCAGCATGTTTGTCTAACAAGGAGACCTCATGACTCAGGCTATGTTACCTCCATAGAAAAAGAAAGATATAGAAGGTGAACTCCCACTAGATTTTTGAAATGCGTCAAATTTAGTACGTAAACCGAGAACTCACAGCACTGATGTGCAACTATTCAAAAAAACCGCGAAATTTGAAATAAAATATTTTTTTATTTAATTTTATTTCTTTATTCGTACTACAATAAGTGAGCCATAAGTGACTCACTTATTGTGTACGAAAAATAAGTAGCAATGATAAAAGAAAAAACATTTTTTAAAATAGTTTATTTTTTTTTATTTTCATTTATGAAGCTAATACAAGAATGCGTAATTTATTAAACAAAACAAATATACCTAATATCCACTTAGCCCAAATCCACTTATTAAATCTCTCCGGATCCTTACTGCAATTCGGGAATCGATAGCGGGAAGACTCCTTATCATTACAAATAGAAACCGTACACGCTATATATATTTGAAAAGGAAACATAATGTAACGAAAGATTGTAAAAATGTTAAAGTTAATCAACACTTACCGGTAATAGAAGTAAAAAAAAATACTACGGAACACAATTGTAGTTACTGTAAACGTTATGTTTCACGTTTAAGCTCGAAATGATCAAAAATCAATCATAATAACTCCGAATGCTCTTACATGAAGTTAAAATATGTTTTGAACGTGTTGTCATGGAAACGTTGTTGTATTTTCGTATTTGTTTAAAATGAATATCCCTAGATTTATAAATCTAGGGACTTCACTAAAAAATTATACATCAGCGCTAAAGGTGTTTCGGTTTACGCACTAAAAATCAATTTCAAATATTTTACATAGAGTTCGCCCACCCTGGTTACCTCTGTATAGAAATTCGTTGACAATAAATTTAGTTCAACCCGCATCACTGGAAGCGCTGATAGCGGAAAATAACAGCTTCTTTACCGGCCAAAATGAAACGCACTGACAATAAGATGTCCAACATAATATCTGACATCTACATATGTCAAATACGCGAGTGAACGAAGTATCGTAATTGTATTGAAATTGTTGAAAAAAATGTTAACATCGTATTTAGTGTTGAAATTTGTGTTCATTAGTATCCAATGACTGGAATATTGTCACGTATGTCCAGAAATACGTCCAAAGGTGAAAGACTCTGATGGGAACTACGCGAATCTTTGATTTTATAAGCATCACGAGATGTGGAAACTGTAGATTTGCTGAAGATGCGAGGTTTCTTTTTATGTGCTTATTCAAAATATTATTTTGTTGTTAAAAATTGTTTTGTTATTAACCACCGCCATAATAAGATCGACGAGAATAAAGTTGTGTTCGCAGTTGTATTGGAGAGTGTCTTTGAGTTGTTCTCTAAACCCTTTTGTATTTTTTAAGCTGTGTATGATGAAATTGAACAAAAACAAACAGGCTACAAGCAAAATTTGTTTTTGTTTAATTTTACCATGTATGGTTTTGTAATAAATAGGAGTAACATTTTATTTTAAAGATTTTAAAAATTCCCGCGCTTGCTCATTAGCGCCAAATGCGGTGCAGGTTGAACTAAAAATTGTCAAAATTAAAAGTGGAGAGTTGCCTATCTATATTAGTGTATTATATTTAATCTATGTCATGACTTGCCTGTCAACGATTTTGATAAAAGTGGTACCAATGGATATGTCGACCTATCCAACGAAAACTGTCGTAAGTCAAAAATGGTGATTTTGAAGAATTTGAAAAGAAAACAGAATTAATTGCTATTCTTCTATGGTGAATCCTTTCGGAATCCTCTATATAAGATCTATAGCTACCAAGTAGGAAATTTTGACATAGAAAATTTTATTTATTAAAATGCAATCTGTTCAAAACTTTTAAACGCGTATATCCCACTCACAAGGAGACCTTACGACTTTCCCCTCACCGATTTTAACGAAAGTGGTACCAATCGATAGATATTGGTACATAGCACAAATGTATAAAATATTAGGGCGCAATACTCAACGGTTCGCAAGAAAATTGGTGTTAAAGTATGCAATCGGCTTATATGTCAATGATTTGTCATTTCCCCTACAACCCCCCCAATAGCCATAGTGGAAATATATCCGTTTCCAGATCCATAGTACGGTGGTTCGAATCTCGAATAATACATTTTAATTTTCTTTTTTTATACAATATTCTAAGTTATTTTTATAACATGTTGATGTAATATTAAAATATTTTTAAAATAACATGAAATATTGTACTCAACATAAAGATAAAAAAAATATTGTTCAAGATTCGAACCACCGTACTATGGATCTGGAAACCGATATATTTCCACTATAGCTATTGGGGGGTTGTAGGGGAAATGACAAATCATTGACATATAAGCCGATTGCAAACTTTAGCACCAATTTTCTTGCGAACCGCTGAGTATTGCGCCCTAATATTTTATACATTTGTACTATGTACTAATATCTATCGATTGGTACCACTTTCGTTAAAATCGGTGAGGGGCAAGTCGTAAGGTCTCCTTGTCAGTTCTATCAAAAATGACTTACAATAGTCTTCGTTGCATAGGTCGATATATTGTTGGTATATAGCAGCGGCAGCCAAACGGCGGCTCGCGAGCCACATGCGGCCCTTTTTGAGTTTTATTACGACCTAATTAAAAAATGTCACAAATACTTTCTACTTGGTTTTGAATTTTTAAGAAAATTTGCTTCGTATAATGAAAGGGAATCAGGAGGTATAAATTACTGGATCTCCTTTTTTTTGGATGGCGAATTTTTTTTCCAATTAGGCTCTTCAAAATTTTCGATTTTACAATACAGCTCTCAGTATCACCAAGTGTGACCACCCCTGATATATAGTACAAATGTGTAAAATACTAGGGTGCAGTATTCAGCGGTTCACAATAAAATCACAGTTAAAGTTTGTAGTACTTTATCGGCTTCCACATGTGAAGGACGGTGGCTTGAATTCAGAATAATAGCTTTGTAAGATTAAAAAAAAAATAATTTTATGAAATGTCGATGACGTCTTTTTGGATTTAAAATTATAAAGCTGTCAATAATAATAAATTTTTAAACCGAGGATAAATCGAAAGATTATTTTAAATTTCTAATTAAGTAGACACCATTGTACACACCATTCTGAGAATTAAAAAATGAATTAAAAGACATTGATGTATTACATTATATTATTTTTTAATTGCTTATATTGCATTATATTCATTCATATATCATTTATTAACTTTTTTAATAAATAGTCAAATTTGTTATTTAGTCGCAGCAAAACTTCTGGTCCTCTGTGATACATTCGCAAAGAGAAAATCAGTTTTAACGACCGACGAAAGTAATGCAATAATTGGTTACGCTAAAGAAAGATTACCGACGTTTTTATCGCAACTTCAACGGCTAATGTACGCGTTAAAAGTAACATTCAACAGGATGACGAGCGCCCAAAGAAGAGAACTGGCAGTTTATTTGGTTCCCGAGGTATTTAATGAAATTTTTAACGAAAGTAATAATAACAATAATAATAATTTCAGGTTACATCTTCTTTGAATTTGTTGGTTGTAATTACTTTAGACGTCGAAGGTAAACTATCAGATATTGTTAACAGTTTGTTATCTCAAGAAAAAACTAATGAAAGGCTTTCTTCTGGTGATATCATTGGAAGGTCTTTGAAAAATGTTTTACATCGAAGGGAAATGGTGAAGTTGTCAGATATTCATTATCAAATTAAAAAGAACATTTCGATGTTTATGAATTTAAAGTACTTTGTCTATTATTTACGGGTTGTGATTGTTTGATTTTTCAATTTACTTTTAGAAGTGGATTTAATTCTTACACAACTAGTCAAAAAATTACGGCGATATCTCGAAATTTGGATTACTTAATTACAGAGTTACGAATGGTTTTGATGCGTTTAGACGAGTTTAAAACGGCTTTTGAGGAAAAAGTTGATTGGGGAGAATTCAAGTATTCGTTCAAATTGTTAACAAGTGAAGTTGTAAGCTTTAATGAAGTTTTAATAGTTTGTTGCACAGTTATATAATATGTACATTTTTAACAGTCTGGTGTTCTCCAACAATTAGTCGCCCATAAATCAATTGTAACAAGTTTTATTCAAGACTTATGCAACATAGTCCAACGTGAATCTTTCACTCAATGTTTTCGAACATTAGGACTTTTAGATGCTGGTGATTCATCTACAGAGACTGCATCCAACGATTTACATCAAAATTTAAAGGTAAATGTGCCTACAAAAAATACAAGAATTGAACCAACTTTTCGAAATGGATTTTGTATTGTAGATGGGATTAAATCTTCTCGAATCCTTCTGTTTACCTCCTCCACCTACAAAAAGTAAATTAGGAAAAATGGCTATGCAACTTTTTCTAAGTGGTGCAAAAACTGATATGGAATTTGAAGTTATTTGTTCGCCCGTTTCCGATTTGGAAAACGCCCAGGTACCTGAAGAAAAAGTTATTATACCAGCTCACAGAGCGATAGTCGCGTCACGATGTGAGTGGTTTAAAAAAGCTCTAACATCTGGAATGAGAGAAACTATTGAGAAGTATTCATTATTGCTACACTGTACTGCAATATTCCCTAATGAATGGACAATTGACTGTGAAAATATAATTTGTTTTGAAAACCCAGAAAAGCCTAGTGTTCATAACAAAATAATATCTTAACCACTTGCGGTGGCAAGAAATTTACGGCTGAGCGTGCCAGGTGAGTCGACGGCGTGCGTAACACCGTCGCGCTGGCGTTCCGATAACAAAAGTATCTCGACGTACAGGTACGTCTAGCCACCGCAAGTGATTAAAATTTGATATTTAAGATTTTTACGTAAAAAGATAGAATCTTAACTTTTAAAATATATCGAAGGTGGTGGTCCATATAATTTGAGATAAGAGAGTGTTTCAAAAACGACTTATTTTATATAAGAGTCAAACAACAATCGAATGAAAGTTGTTTTGTACGAAGTCAGTAGTAACAAATCTTAATCTTATTAATGAGCTCACTGAAGCATACTGTTACAATAGTTTGTACCTTGCTTTGATATCAGAGGAACTTCTTTATTTAATAAATAAAGTTGTTTAAACTCATTCTTGTAATACTGTTAAAAAGAGATCCATCATCTATAATTAACTGAGATCAAAAACTATTTTCAGACGCTTGTATACATAACTGTCTATTCCACAATTGTTACTTTTTTCTTTTGAAGATGTTAAGCTAAAATGAAATATGTCGCAGCTACAATAATTTTACTTATCATTTTGCAAATGTTGAAACTGAACTGTTGCAACAACAGTTGCCTCAGTATCGATAGTCTATCGTACGTTATAAATCGCGCAAGTTGGGTTTTTGGGAAATCAGCAACAATCCAAAAAACTATAGTATACTACATGTTACCCCACAAAAAATCGAAAGGTGTTAAATCAGGTAGCCTAGCAAGTCAGAAAAACAGGCCTCTTTTTATGGATTTATTTTACTTTTATTTATAGATTCAGGTCGTACAATTAAAAATATAGGATCCCTTTTAAAAAATTGATTGTGATTTTCTTATGACCTTGAAACTGAGATTATAGCATCATATAGTTTCCTTTTTCATACAGAACAACTTTCATTTGGTTCATTTTTATGCAAAATAACCCGTTTTCGAGATATTCATTTGTCTCAAATTAGATGAACCACCTGTATAAATAGGCGCTACAAACAGGGAAAAAACAAAAAGTTACAGTTATTCAATGAGCACATAGCTGATGTAAAAAAATAGCTTTTGTGATGACAATGATGATAGACGGCTAGTTTTTGGTCGCTGAACGGTAATTCTATCCATAATATTTTTGATATAACACTAAATTTCTGACCTTTCTTAAATAATTGATAGCGTATGTCGTGTAAATTTTACGAAAGTTTAAGCTGGTTTTAGTACTCAACCGACAGTCACCAACCTACATTAACGTATGTGTATGTAGCTGTTCATCAGTGCAGCAGTGAATACACAAGCATAGGCAGCTACGCATGACCGACGTCAGCGCTGATCGTCGGTTGAGCACTAAAACCAGTCTTAATATTAAATTGGATTAGAAAATGTATAGAAGTCATAAACTTTTCATATTATCCTCACTTCAACCCACTTTAACCCCACACTTGTTTAAACGTGAAAGCAAAGTATTGTTCAAAATTGACAGTGGTAAACCAGTGATATGGTTCAAACGTCACTCAAATACCGAGGTGCAATGTGCGTTTAATGCACCCGCTACTTGCAATTTCATAAAAACATTCAACTGTCCAAATGTTGAAGAAAAAATTGAAATTTTGCAGCACAGTGTTTACTATAATTTTCAATTTTAAGTTTTAAATTTGTTTTTAAGAAAAATTACAATTCATGACACCAACCCAAACATATTCAAAATCTTCCTTGAATATCTATATAGCGGAATTTTAAAACCAACTCAATTAAATAACGAACAATTAGCTGAATTATTGCTTTTAAGCGATCGCTACGAATTGGATTCGTTAAAAGTCGCTTGTGAATATGCTCTTCAATCAAATATAGATAACGAAAATGTCATGTATTTACTAAGTATTGCAGATCAATTTACAGCAAAAATTTTAAAGGTGTTATTAAAATAATTATCAAATGAATAACGACTCATTTTGATCGATTTTAGAAACATTGTATGAACTACATATCGCGAAATCACCAATCGATTGATAGAGAACTTTATTATGAACTACCAAATGCTCTTCAAGTCGAAGTACTTCAAATTATTAATTCTTCAAAAACAAGACCCGAACAAATTTCCGGGATGCGAACTGGAATTTCCTTTCTGCAAAAAGGAATTTCGAGTTTACATTTTACACAGGTAGAATTACTTTCTAAATTACGAGAGGAGGAATATATGACATATTTTTTGTTTTAGGGTCATTCTGAAGAAAATTCAGAAGAGGACCTAACTCTTCACGACACTGAAAGATTAGATGTTTGCATATCACAATTACGAGATATAATTGGAGATACCGCCCCAAGAGATCGATTGGTTCACATTGTTTTAGCCGCGGATTACGACTTATGCAGGGCTGTAAATTATTTTTATTCGCGAGATTGTGAGGATGAGTAACATTTCTATCTTATTCACTTATTAACATTTTGTGATTAATTTTATTATTATTGCATTTAAATTCTGAAAACTAGACTTTCTATATATTTCGATTTACGAAAGTTTTCTTAAAGAAGATAAAACGTATTATTTTTATACAGTTATACACAAATTTTATTGAGTTAAGCTATTTAGGATTTTCGAATGGATTTTAACAAGTTTATTTGTTCTAAAACTTTTGTAAAAATTTGTACTTGGTTTGAATTGATATTTTATTGCAATTTATGCAGGTAGATTTGTTAGCTCTATGACTTAACCAGTGAAATGCTGATAAATTTCTAAAAACAAAAAAATATATATTAGCAATATAAATTCCGTCTTCATTTGTTTCAAAGTTAGCATTTTTAGCCAGTTTCGTTAACTGAATGATGATCTTAACTATGGTAATTAATAGAATGTTAAGTGATTTGAGCTTCATAAAACTTGCTCGTCAAATGTTGAAGATAAAAAATATATAAAGTAAACATCAATTAATATACTCTTCTCGTTTAGTACGTGTAATATCGTCGGTATACAAGAGAAAGTGACCAAGTCCAAAATTCTAGATTTTTAGGTTTTAATATTCATGTAACTAAAATTCAATATTATTTTTAAACGAAAAGTGAATAAGATCAAAAATGCCGTTATACATTATTTATAAATATCATTATAAACTAATCTCACGTCAAATAATTGATTTTATAACCAGAAGCCAAATTTAAAATATTAACATTTTAACGACCGCACGTCTACGCAGTCAAACGTCGCCAGGGGCCGGCAGTGTATTTATTGTCATATTGTTACTTGTTGTTGCTTCAACAAAATACAAGTGAAAATAGTGCTATTTCAACCTTTCAACCTTCGGCGGTAGCATCACACACATGTTGTGTGAGCGGTCGTTAAAGTGTTAATAACTCAATAGAACTATCTGTGGACTTGGTCACTTTCTCTTGTATACCGACGATATAATATAAAGACGATTAGTCTGTAGAACTACTAGACTCTTTATTTCTCGTAGTCTACAAAATGTCTTATCAAAAATAGTATGAATTGGCCGATATCTGTTTAGCCTTTGGGTACCTGTGCTGATATGTTCTGGCTGCTGTTTGAGCATTTTCACCATAAAACCACATTATGTATACTTTTCTCTTGTAAATGAATATATTTTTCCAAGTATCACATGGAAACTTTAACGATATATGATATACAAAATGCTTTATTTTTAATATTCATAATGTTTGCAAACTTTGAAAGGAATGGACACCTATGTTCATATAACATTCTTTTTCATAGAGTTATATTAGTTTTTCTCTGATTAAGTTTGTTATAGAGTTAATAAATTACCCTATATTCTTCTAAACCATTTTGGAAATGTGAACTGGATTGGTATTTTTGGTTTCAATTACTGTACAGTTTCAAACGATTGGGTTGGTACAATAAACGCCGTTATGTGCAGGGTGGGTAAAGTTGAGTGTTTTTATAGAAATTTTAAAAGGTGAAAAAAAGTATATGCCATGTCTCAGCCACTGTTTCCGAAAGTAGTTCGATGGCGTAAACAACAACTGTATATCTCCTTGTGTTTTGAGTTGTAGACAAAAAGTGAAATTTTAGAGTTAAAAAAGAATAGTTATTTGTTTTTGAAATTAGAAAAAAAGTGTTGATACGTTCTTAACACACTTTATCACTTATTTAATTTTTGAGGTACAACACATATGGTTTTTATGCACACCATACTTTATTATGATGTTGTTGAAAAGAGGATATTTTTAAATTTCCAATCATTTTTCACTTCTAAAAAATTAAGCCCTAATGTTCAAAAGTTTGAACATAGTAGACAGATAACGTTGGTAAATACCACCTAGTTACCATAGTAATGCGTGTTTGTCATTTCACTGACGAGAAAACTTCTTCAATTGAAACCCGAAAAAGAAACCGAGTCATGATTCCTACTTTTGTTTGTATCTCTTATAGTTTCTGAGAAAAAAACACCCTACTTTGCACACCCTATACGTAGGATGGTTGGAAGGTGTTAGCTCATCTCGTAACATTTCTTGTCAAATCTTTCAAAACTAGGTATTTACTCGTTTAAAAGTTAAAAGAAACAATAATTGGTAAGAATTGAATTATGCCTTAAAATTACCTTAAAGTGTATCGAATATTGTATATGATAATTTGACAAAGGAATGTATACCACGGGGTGGCTTAACACCCATTTGAGGGCTTTGTATTGATCTTATAAACATTCTGTATTTAAACAAAATTATTATTATTTAACAATAAGACGTTCCCTTTTCAACTTTTTGAAACCTCTAGAAACTGTTTCTGATAAAAAATCAAGGTATAGAGAGTTAAGTGTTTATTACTAAAAGTATTGTCATCTTATAATTTCTTTGTTGTTATAGTTATTTTATTTATTATTTATTTAGTGATTATATTATTAATTTAAGAATTTTTCTCTCCTATCACTTGTGATTTAAATGTTTTAACAAAAATATGTAGATGTTTAAAAATAAATATCAAAGAAGGAGCTTTGTATCAAATGTATATTTAGTGTTTTAAGTCCAGCGTCCACTGATGCGATATGTGCTGAGCTGCATTATACTGTACTATGCGAAATCAGTGATATTTTGTTTGAGTACATTTCGTTTATTAACGTCTATTGCTTTCGTCGTTATAGTTTTGCAAGGATAGTAATTTAAATTTTACGCAAAAAATATTAATTACAAACGAACAGTACAGCATTCCATATAGTGGGCGTCGGCCTTGGGCGTAACAGTACGATTCTACAATGCGATCGAAAAGTCGCGCACATTACATTTATGTGGTTAAACTCGTTGTTATGCACCGGTACAATTTTTCTCAAAATTCGTCTACTGTATTAGTTATCCATATAAACAATAGGGAAAATAGTGCTCAACTTTCAGTTTGTAGCTCTGTGGAAAGTAAGATTTTTATAATGCACTTGAATTTCGCAATATTATAAAGATCATGTCTATACAAGTATTATGTTTCCAATTAAGTAGCGTCTTCATTTGTTGGTATTGCTTGTAATGTATTTTGAGTAACTGATAGAAATAATTTACTAAAATTACTACTTACAATAATATTTATATTAATGTGACTTTTTGATCGCACTGTATCAGTTCATTATTCAGTATTATTCTCATTTTCATTTATCAAGTTTTAAATTTTATTAACATCGTTGTCTCGAATTTTAGAATAATTAAAACTACACTACAGAGAAAAATGTTTAAAGTAAAAGCTACTTCATACATGTACACTGTTTCGCGAAAGATGTCTCATGCGTCATTACTTGTCACCGTTTTCTCGACGTATGTAAAATATTTTTTTGTGTCTAATTGTACATGACAGAAAGAAACGAAAAATGAAAATGTTCGTCTAGGATACCACAATTAATTAATGACGCATGAGACATCTTTCGCCGAACGGTGTATATACGGGTTCTTCAGTCAAGTGAGAAACTTTAAAATGCCCCAATCTTTTGTCAGATATTAATTCAAAGAATTCTTTTTTAAGTTTGAACTAAGTAAATCATGGCATATCACTTTTTAAATATAACGGCGCACAAAGCAAAGCCGTTTCTTGGCAGACATTCATCAAATCATATGAAATTTTTACAATGCTTACTACGAAGCATATCTGGTTGAATCCCTGCAACTCCGATATAGATTCTGGCTTCGCAATATTCACCCAGTTCTCCAGAAATCCTTAAATAAAAAATTAAGGAGAAAAATTTAGAGATAGACCAAGCAATATGTCCGATAAACGGCAAATTTTGAAAGTCCAGCAGTTAATTTTCTGCAAATGGCTTGACCTTAGATGAGAGTAAAT
Organism: Digitonthophagus gazella; assembly: GCA_036711955.1. Taxonomy (NCBI): domain Eukaryota; kingdom Metazoa; phylum Arthropoda; class Insecta; order Coleoptera; family Scarabaeidae; genus Digitonthophagus; species Digitonthophagus gazella. The sequence continues at coordinate 21,112,643 of JASCIT010000001.1, read as the reverse complement.
ATTGAGATTGCACAAACCATCTCGTAATTGTACGGATTCGATCAAACCTACTTCCTAAAATGTTGAGACAAAGAATTTATAGTGTATAAGCTAGTTTTTAAACCACGTACGACAAGTTTGAAGCCATGATGCGAAGCAGAGTGGCTTTAATGTTGTAGTATCGTAGTCATATCATAAGCTATTTTTTATTACAAATGAGTCGTTTTATTTAACCATTCAAAACTGAAAATTATACATGAACAACTCGTGCTTTCCTATACATATGAACCAAAAGATATAATACGTAATATTTTCGTCACCTAGGTAATTCACAAAAATTTAGCATGTTTTAAAGGTCGATTTACGCACGCTTTTGTGTGCGTTTTGTGTTACTGACATAGTTTTCTGTACTCTTATAAAAGGAGTTTTGTCAATTAATATACAACGGTACGAAAAAGTACCATAATGTTTACATTATTCCTTACCTTGATTTCAAGAAGCGCCGTCAACGCTTCGCTCATTTGCGAGAAGGTCGCCATAATTCAAAAAACAAAGTTTGGAGGAAAATCAATTTTAAATTTTTCCCCTTGACCGTTTTCGCCACTAAACATTCAATAACAAAACGTGTTGTTCTCATTCCCAAGTTTATCAATAATGTGTCTTAAAGGAACAAAGTAACAAAAATGTTGATTACACTACAAAAATCCCAAAAATAGGAGTTTTGAATTATGATCTTTTAAATGTTTAAATATCGTTCAATGGCGGCAATAGTGGCACATCTCAAAAATTGTAATAAAGGAGAAAATGGCGTTTAAAAATTGCAGTAATTTGAAATGCGATATCCATGCACTGGAATATAGACAAAAATGAAAAAAAAAAAAAAAAACATGATGACTAGTGTAATTTTTGGAAGTAGGATTAATAAAAGAAATCGATAAGCAGCAACGCTACCGTCGTATTAAATTTGTGTCACTAATGCAGCTACATACCGGGTGTCCCAACGGTTCGAAAAAGCTCCATAACTTATTTATTATTGAAGATATTGGCCTTTTCCTTTCTTTAAGTTATAGCTGTAATGGTACTACACATTTCTAAAATATTGCGACTTATATACAGGTGTCCCAAAATTACAAAACATACCAAAGTTACGATTTTTTAAATGGAATGTACCCGATTTTATTTTATTTTTGAATTCTATGCTGCAATACGATTCACTTTTATACAGGTCGTTTTTCTCTAAACTGCCGCTAATTTGATTTATAACACTTTTTTTGTCAGAATTTCCGAATGCAGCAGTCTGTTAAAAAGCCTTATTTTCAATATCCTTGCCTTGTTGTCAAATTAATTGACTCGGTTTGATTGTTGAATGTTTGTTGGATTTTTAAAAAGTTTAGTCAACGATCTGTTTAGTCGCATTTGTCTCCTGGGATTTTTTAAGAATGATAAATTTAAAATATCGAAAACTCATTCGTTTTTAAATGGTAACCCCTATTTGTTATTATATTGGTCAAAAGTTATTCTGACATGCTTATTTTACCTTATTATGAATGAAAAGTTTGTCAAAATAATTTTTGATCACTACAATAATAAATCGGTACAATAATTTGACTCATCATGTTTAAAAAATCTCACTAGATAAATGCGACTAAGCAGGTTATTGAATAAACATTTAAAAGATGCAGCAAACATTTAGCAATTAAACAATGTCACCTACTTTAAGGTTAAGCCAAAAATTTGACAGAAAACAATTTTAGAACAGACCTCTGCATTTCGAAATTCTGGCAAATAAACTGTTATAAGTCAAATTTCCTGACAATTTAGGTAAAAATGGCCTCTATAAAAGTGAATTGTATTTTACCGTAGAATTCAAAAATAAAATAAAATCGAGTACATTCCATTTATAAAATAGCAACTTTGGTATTTTTTGTAATTTTGGGACACCTGTATATAAGTGGCAATATTTTAAAAATTTGTAGTACCATTACAGCTATAACCCAAAAAAAGAAAATGGTCAATATCTCCAATAGTAAAGAAGTTATGGAGCTTTTTCGGACCGTTGGGACACCCCGTATAAGTCACAATTGAAATAAGGTTATAGTGTCACATCCGTCATTTATTCGATTTGAGATGAACTAACTTTGTGGCGATCTTGCAGATACAAAAGGTATAAGATGTCAAATTTTAATACAACAGTTATTAGAATATTTACGATTTTTGAGATGTGCCACTATTGCCGCCATTGAACGATATGTCAAAAATTGAAATTACCAAATTGCATCCCTATTTAGGTAAATATACAGGGTTAGTATAAAGTCCCGGAGCGGTCGAATAACTTTGTTGTTTGAAAAGTAACAATTTTGAAATTCTAATTATGTAGTTAAATACGACGCGTTTAATAATAACATTTTCATTTTTCTCTTGTTTCCGGTTTTACAGGAAATGCTCCCAACCTTTTTTTTCTTAAATGGCAGGTATAGTATATTCGTGCATTTTCGAATGCAGAATAAAAAACTACGTTCAAAAATACCAAAATTCTTTATTCTATTAATAAAAAAGCATAATAGAACTTAAATTAAAAAAGGCTGATTAACACAAAGTCAAACAGGCACGTCACCTTACTGAAACTTCACATTGCTGTCATATGTTACTTGTGTCATTATCAACAATTAATTAAGTTAATAAGAAAATAAGAAATGACTGTAACACTTGTTACAAGGACAGTAATATGTTTATTTTTATTGAATGAAACGCAATTATTATAAAATTAACTAAAATTATTAATTATAAACGATTAACTTTAAGTTATAAATGTTCAAAATGCGACCCGTTCACCGTTTGACACCGACGTAATCGGTCAACAACTTACAATTAATGAATTTTGTATTATTTATGGTGTAACGCGGTACATTTCCTAAAATTTTTGTTGCTGTAATTTGTCTAAATTATTTGGCTGAATTTTATACACTTGGCATTTCAAATGACACCATAAAAAGAAATGCAGTAGGGATGAAAGTCTGGTGAACGGGTTGGTCGTTCAATCGGTCTTCTGCGCCCGATCGAGCGTGCAGGAAATAATAAATATGAAATCGCAGAAAATAATAATAAGCATATGACAGCAATATGATATTTCAGTAAAGTGACATGTTTGCTTGATTTAACGTTAAACTGATTTTTTAAATTTAGGTCTTATTATGCGTTTTTATCAATAGAATAAAGAATTTTGGCATTTTTGAACGCAGTTTTTTATTCCGCATTCGAAAATGCACGAATATACTATACATGCCATTTAAGAAAACAAAGTTGGACGCATTTCCTGTAAAACCGGAAACGAGAGAAAAATGAAACTATTATTATTAAATCCGTCCCATTTAACTATACCGTGTGTCCGTAAAGTAGGGGATATAGGCTATATAATCGTTATAAAGGGTTTATGGAAAAAACGCTGAAACGGGTCTAAAGATTTACATCTTTTGCAATTTTTTGATGAAGATTTTAAATTTTTTCCGCCATTTTTAAATGAGATATGACGTCATCGATATATTTTTTAAATGGCAACCCCCCATTTTTATTACGGAATATGAAAGAAGATTTTTTTTCTAAGTTCAGTACAGTCAATATTAATATCGGTTACATAAGAAAATTTTCGAGAAAAATTACTTTAAAGTTTAGTTCGAATTTACTGAAAATGATAAAAATAGCAGTTGCCATGGTTAAAAAATGGAGAGAAATTAACCATGGCAACTGCTATTTTTATCATTTTCAGTAAATTCGAACTAAACTTTAAAGTAATTTTTCTCGAAAATTTTCTTATGTAACCGATATTAATATTGACTGTACTGAACTTAGAAAAAAATCTTCTTTCATATTCCGTAATAAAAATGGGGGGCTGCCATTTAAAAAAAATATCGATGACGTCATAACTCATTTAAAAATGGCGAACAAAATTTAAAATCTTCATCATAAAATTGCAAAAGATGTAAATCTTTAGACCCGTTTCAGCGTTTTTTCCATAAACCCTTTATAACGATTATATAGCCTATATCCCCTACTTTACGGACACACGGTATAATCAGGTAGAATTTCAACATTGATACTTCTCAAACAACAAAGTTATTCTACCGTTCCGGGACTTTATACTAACCTGTATGTATACATGGTTCGACGAAAGATGTTTCATGCGTCATGAATTAATTATGCCATCCTAGACGATTATTTCGATATATCTTTGTCATGTATAACTAAATAAGGAAAATTGTTTGACGTACGTCGAGAAAACGGTGACAAGTAATGACACATGAGGCATCTTTCACCAACCCGTGCATACATACTGGCTATAATCTGAAAAAAATAAACAAGTTTTTTTTAATATCTCCTGTAATAACCAAGTTATGGAGCTTTTTCGGGCCGTTGGAGCAGCTTTACCCCGTTAGGCGAAAGATGTCTGATGCGTCATTACTTGTCATCGTTTTCTCTACGTACGTCTAATATTATTTTTAAGTTGAGTTTACAGGAAAGAAAGAGTCAAAAACTGAAAATGTTAGTCTAGGATATCATAATTCATTGATGACATATGAGACATCTTTCGCCGAAGTGTATATACATCGTACTTGACGAAAATTGTGGCATTTTAAAATTTCCCGCTTCACTGACGTATCTTGTATTTCAAATACTTAGACTTTAAACCCAAAGGGTATCAAGTCCTACCTGGCTGCAATCGTGAACATAATACTCTTTAGGTCCGAGATTCAGTAATGTGTTTCGTTAACCTATTCGAAATTAGCCCCCAGACTCCAATTAGTTAAGGATTTACTTGTATATTAAACATTTAAGTTCATACTTTCGAAGGACATATAGAACGTTAAAATTGGTTAAAGAGATTTCTTAAAAATATATATTTACTACATATGCAAATCATCAAATACTTGGAGGCTAGAGGTTAACTTCACATAGATATTCTTTTAAAACCATTTTAAAAATTATTTGAAGACAAAGTTAGTCTTTAATATTTTTTTATTGCAAGGGAAAACAAGCACCGGCGATAAAAAATTCGCTATTAAAGTTGTTTTTGTTGTACCTTATACACTCAAAAAATGCGAAAATTAGCATTAAAAAATATACAGCATTAAAGTATACAGGGAGTTAGCATTAAAAAGTATACAGGGTGTCTCCGAAATGCGTGTACAACGTAAGACCACAGATTCCTTGGCTCAAAATAGGTCGATTTAAGATAACTTATCTATATCTAAAGTTGCTTCGTTTCGCCACTAGAAGGCTTTAAAAATAATATTTTTCATGAGTTTTTCTTAAATTACTCGAAAAATTTGTATTAGATTTTACTCGTTTCTTGACTAAGTCTTTGTATCATCTGACTACAGCTTGTTGTGGAACAAATTCGAATTTCCAAACATACAGGGCGTTTACAAACACTCTCACCACAAGTTATTCATCCAAATCTTTTTAACCATCCTGTATAACTTTCTATCAATTCTTTTTCTGAATAGCTACATTAATTTAGACATTATTTTCTCTCTTATAAAATTTCACTTGGGAAAACGATTTAGCTACTAAACAATATTTTCTAAGTCCCTGCAAGTTCAAATCTGTAAGTTAAGGTAACATTAACCCAGTTCAAAGTAGTAATCTCTTCACAGGATATGCAGCTCTTTCAAGAAAATCACATTTTAGAGGGTTGGAAGTAGTTTTTACTCAAAATGTTGCTAAGATTGGTGACCATCATTAGGGCAAAAATAATACAGTGTGCAAAATTTTTACTGTTTGCTCTTTTCGTTGCCTTTTTGCTTTTATGATACCCAATAAACAAAATCAGAAGGTGCTAGGTTTACTGATCTCACTGACCAGTTTACAGGAGCATGATTTCCTCTTTATTTCCTTTGATTCTACAGTAGAATCTGCATAAATCGGACTAAAAGGGCTAAACCCTGATAACGTTCATAAATGCTGGCGAAAATTTTAAGCAATAAACTACTTCCAAACCTGTAATATGTGGTTTTCTTGAAAGATCTTCATATCCCGTTAAGAAATTTGTACTTTGAATTTTGTTAATGTTACCTTAATTTACCGTTTTGGGCTTGTAGGCATTTAGAAAATCTTCTTTTGTGCCTAAACCGTTTGCCCAACTGAAATTTTGTAAGAGAGAAGATAGTTTCTAAATGAATGTAGCTATTCACAAAAAGAATTGTTAGACAATTATACAGGCTGGTTAAAAGGATTTGGATGAATAACTTGCGGTAAGAGTGTTTCTAAACACTCTGTATGTTGCGAAATTCGAATTTGTTCCACAGAAAGCTGTGCCCAGCTGATAAAAAGACGTGGTCAAAAACTCAATAAAATCTAATGAAGAATTTTCGAATAATTTAAGAAAAACGCACGGAAAATATAATTTTTAAAGTCCTCTGGCGACGGAACGAAGCAACTTTGGATATAGATAAGTTAACTTAAATCGACCTATTTTGAGCCAAGGAATCTATGGTCTTACGTTATACACGCATTTCGGAGATACCCTGTATATACTTACCTTAAACTATAAGACATCAACACGTTACATAAAAGACACTGACAATAGTAGTCAGTGTTTCTTTACCAATTATAATTGTATCAAACATTTCGCTAAAAGATTTAGATCTGGTTTTATAAAACTGAAAGTAGTTAACAGTTCTCTAATTAACCTTTCTTGTTAGTCAATCACATTAACTGTAAATCATAAGTAACCTCACTAGTTAACGAATTGTTATTAAAACTAATTTGAACTTTACAAAACCAGTCCGTTGTATATTATGGCTACAAATTGTAATTCCTCAATTAAGTTTCCTTGTTTCTGCTTCATGGCAGAAACTATTGTGGCAATAAAATTTTAACCATCTTTCGAATTTCAAAAGGTAGGTAAAAGGTGGTCAAATAGTTTACAAATTAAATGGTAAAAATTAACTGCATTTCTTTTTACCCCGATATTACAATATACTCTTTGAAATAATTGAGTTGTCGACGTAGGTTCGTTAAGACTTTTCTTGTTTGTATACACGAGTGTTATAACATACCTTTTTTAACACACTGTATTGGCATTTGTTTAGAAGGACTTTCGAACGTCTCCCATCACTTTATTTTTAAAAACCAAAGAAAATTTTTAATAAAAAAAATTGGAATTTATCTTCATTTTAAAAAGCATATATTGTTGTGTTATTTGAATACAGGGGTGTCCCAGAATAAAGGGACTATCTCTCGGAATCTGAAAGAAAAGTCAAAATATTACTATATGTTCCTGTAATTTTTCGATACGTCGCACCCCCGCGGAGATATTCGCCTCTAAAAGACACCTTGAAAGTAATTTTTTGCTTATTATAACAGTTCTATTTGTGAAGATATCTTCATAAAATTTTATTTATTGCTATTACGAATGTAGACGGTTAAATTGTTGATGATAGGTAAGGGGGAAAAGGTGGGGATAAGCTACCCTTATAGGTTTTTATATAACGTTTTTAATACCTCTAAGATATTTGCCTTCCTGATAGTTTGTTTTTCAGTTTCTTAACTCCTCTGAAGTAAAAAAGATACTCTTATTACATTTCAATAAAATGAGTTGTTTTCGAGAAAAATTCATTAATATGTGTTACCTTTACTGGTAATCGGCTCCGATGGTTTTAACCCTTAGCGCTCCGTAGGCTCCGCTACGGAGCCATCAGTCATTTGTCCCGTAACTCCGTAGGCTCCGCTACGGAGCCATCAGTCATTTGTCCCGTAACTCCGTAGGCTCCGCTGCGGAGCCCAATGTTTTTAACATGATTACGCTTAACAACTTCCCTGTCCCTATCCAACTCATATTGATATAGTGATGATATACAGGTGTTCGGAAATGTCGTGTACAACAGAATACCACAGATACCTTGGTCAATAATGTGATGATTTAACCCAACTTATCTATATACAAAGTTGCTTAGTTTAGCCGCTAGAAGACTTTAAAAATCATATTTTTCATGAGTTTTTCTTAAATTACTCGAAAAATTGTTAATAAGTTTTATTCATTATTTGACAATATCTTTATATTAGTAGGCTACACCTTTCTATGGAACAAATTCGAATTTCGAATCATACAGGGTGTTTAGAAACACTTTCGCGACAAGGTATCCATCCAGATCTTTTTAACCAGCCTGTAAAATTTTCTGTCAATTTTTTTCTGAATAGCTATATTAATTTAGAAACTATTTTCTCTCTTATAAAATTTCAGTTGGGCAAACAGTTTAGCCACAAAAAAATATTTTCTGAATCCCTACAAGCCCAAATTGATAAACTAAGGTACCATTAGCAATCTTCAAAGTAACAATTTCTTTAAACGGTGTGAAGTTCTTTCAAAAGAACCAAAATTTTCAGGTTTAGAAATACTTTATTGCTTAAAATATTCAAATTTTCGGCAAGACTTATGACCATCATCAGGGTTACAAATAATACAGGGTGCAAAGCTTTTACAGTTTGCTTTGTTCTTGACTTTTTTGCTTGATGACACCCCATAAACAAAGCCTTAGGTCCAGTGATCTTGCTGGCCAATCAGGGTTAAATCCTGATGATGGTCACAAAGCCTGGCGAAAATTGAATATTTTAAGCAACAAAGTACTTATAAACCAGTAACATCTGGTTTTATAGAAAGAACTTCATACCGCTTAAAGAAATTGCTATTCGGAACTTTGTTAATTGTACCTTACTTTATCGATTTGGGCTTGCAGGGATTTAGAAAATATTTTTTTATGGCTAAACCGTTTGTCCAACTGAAATTTTATAAGAGAAGAAATAGTTTCCAAATGAATATAGCTATTCAGAAAAAAATCGAGAGAAAATTATACAGGCTGGTTAAAAATATCTGGATGGATAACTTCTCATGAGAGTGTTTTTAAACACCCTGTAATTTTTGAAATTCGAAGTTGTTCCACAGGAAGCTGTAGCCTGCTGATATAAAGACATGGTCAAAAAATGAATCAAATCTATTAAAGATTTTTCGAGTAATTTAAGAAAAACTAATGAAAAATATGATTTTTAAAGTCTTCTAGCCGCTAAATTAAGCAACTTTGTATATACATAAGTTGGGTTAAATCATTATATTTTTGGCCAAGGTATCTGTGGTATTCTGTTGTACACGACATTTCCGGACACCTATATAATGAGCCATATATGACTCATTGGACAGGGAAGTTGTTAAGATGTTACGAAATTGAGTGTATAATTGTATATTAAATACGTGTATAAACTATAATGTACCGGAGTTGCTAGTAGGCAGTAGTACCAAAACACGCGGAGCGCTAAGGGTTAAATTTATTTATTTTAAATTTAGTTGTTAAATATATCGAAAACGTACATACAAACTCTGTGTAGTATTAATTATTATAATAATTTCGATTAAATAATTGAACAAAATTCATTTTTAAAAATAAAAAGGTCTTTGTTGTGTGTACGAACATACGTTTAATATACGGACTTAACACCGGAACTAACGTTAGAAAAATTAGAATATTCGAGCAACATTGTAATGTTATTTTCGTTATCATTCATATTTAATTTTGTGGCAAAATTTAATAACCTTTATCGTTGGCGCTGTATTGTTTTGTTGTCTTGTTACATGTGTCATTGAAAATGATTTGCGATTCGACTTAGTTTTTCTTAAAGTTAAATGTTTTTAGTAAAAAATGGACTTTTGTAAGCGGAATTTCAACATGGCGTCGAGAGTCGCCGTAGCTGTCGTTGATGAAATGAAACCATTAATGTCGATTATCAGTAAATGTGAAAACTAAAGGTGCAGTGTCAAACACGCGACTGCAGCGGCTATCGTCACGCGGCTACAGACGCGCGACTCTGGCGACTTTGCGTCAGCCACTCGTTTGCATTGAATTATATGGTTACGTTGTCAATAACGCGACTGCGGCCTTGGCGACAGAAGCGGCCGCGGCGACCATGGCCGCTACGACAACTTATGAAAAGCATGTTTTTTTTTATAAAACTTTGATAACAAAATGGGCAAATCATAATTAAATGAGCTTGTAGGATTCCACCTTTGCCTGTCTAATCCGAAAAGTAAGGATTGTAAGGACCAAAATAAAAAAGATAGTGCATGGGAAGAAATAGTGAACATTTTAAAACAATCAGATAATGAGTAAAACGTACATGAATTTATACTAGGTTCAAGCTACCTCCATGATGGTATAACAAAAACTAATTTTTAGTGTAAAATTCGAAAGAGAAAGTACCCGAACGCGACTATTGTCGCACAATTGACCCTTAATAAGGCGGCTGAAGACGCACTACAAAAGTTGCACGTCTGCCGCCGCGCGGCTATAGCCGTTGCAGTCGGGTGATTGACACTGCACCTTAATAGTTCATTTTTCTCGCAAATGGTTCAATTTTTCGACTATTTCGAAGAGGATCTTTTCTTCTTCAAAGGAATTATAAAATTGAAAAAACGGTCGAGAAGGTAGATATCACAAGAGTGTAAAAAAAATAGTGTAAAAATCTATGCGGGTAGCCTAACTCTACCCCTTCCTCGTTTCTTATTACCAACATTCATATACTAATTTAACCGTCTACATCCACAATAGCAACGCATCAATTATAAGTAAAAATTGACTTTCGCAGTATGCCCTTTAGGGGTGAATATCTTCGCAGGGATGCGACGTGTCGAAAAACTTTATAGGAACGTATGGTGATATTTTGAATCAAACTTTCAGATTCCGAGAAATTGCCCATTTATGGTGGGACACTTGTATACTTTTCGTCTTAATTTTTGCAGTAGAATCGTATCTTTAAGTATACTCCTTTCGGTGAAAATATCTCATGCATCATTAATTAATTACGTTATCCTAGACTACTATTTTCGGTTTTCATCTCTCTCTGACATGTACTATTAAATAAAAAAAAATATTTGACATATGTCGAGAAACAACTAATGACGTATGAGACATCTTTCGCCGAAAGATTATATGACATTATTTCTCCACATTCTATTTGTGGACTTATATCACTTGATCATATTAACACTTTGTTGCCAGGTAATTTTACTTAGAAATTATGTCAGGTCACCGGCATTGACAAGTGCAATGGCGAATTGACTTATCACGGGCAGCAACGTTTGGGTATGAAAGAACGAGTTAATGCGTCACCAGTCAGCAAAGTGTTAATAGATCATTAGTAGTCAATGTAGAGCAACAGATTCGATTGCACTTCCTTGCCACATAACAAAAAACGAGTAAAAGAATAGACTGGAATACATAATCTCTAATATTTCAATAATATAACTTACAGCCTATGACATCTGTGGCTATCAAATAATGTTTATATGTATTTTCCAACCTACTAATTGTAAGACATTTTTTCAGTGTATGAGTTTAGCAAAAAAAAAATAATAATAATAGTCATCTTTTTATCGTCTCCATTCCCCATCATATGATACATTATTAACTTTTGTAATTGTGATAGGCTCTAACAGATAAAGAACGAACTATTTTATCATATTTCTTGTGAATGTACGTTCATAACCAGTATCACATTCATGATACATTTACAAGTCACTATTGCGTTATCGAGCACTTCCGAATATTGTACTATTAAACTAACTTTGACAAATTGATGTTGTTGTTGAATTATTACAAAATACAACTTTACTCCACAACATGGTTGTTTATCTGAAGTTTTACTCCCATATTCCTTGTTTTACAGATGTTCCAATAAGAATAGTTATTAGGCTTATTGATTAGATTTGGGCCAAATAACTATGGAAGGATATAGCTTTGGAGCTGAAATGCTATATTCAGGAGAAAAATTATAATTTTTATTCGCGTCACAACAGTCCTATTCAGTCGACAACTACAAAAGTTGCTTTTCAGAGAATTTGACTGCTCATCTGCTAAAGAAGTAGTCAGACGACTAGCCTTTACGACTAAAGGAATGTTAATTAGTAGTTACTCAGTCACTCATAGGAGAACAGCATTTAAAATGTGTATAATGGCACCCGGCAACACTCCTTAGCGACTTTGCTAATTCGACGTCTCTAATACGAGCCGCCCAACAAAACCTTAGTATCACAAAGCGCTATCTTCAAACAAACTGAGAAATGAGCGGATAACACAGAGAATTTATTTTATATTTCACTTACCTGTGATTGATTGTTTATATCTAGAATATGCGATATAATTTGGGGGACTTAATACCCTAGAGCCGTAAAATAACGGATTTAAACAGTACTGCCGCTTTAGAATCACCGATGTTTGGCTTCTATGACACGGCGACGATTAGCGTTAATGATTAGAACTGTCAGTTTTTAAGTGATTTTTATGATGAAATTTGTTGCATTTTGTCGTCGGTTCGTTAATATCAAAAACATAAAACATTGTACTATAACTCGAAATGCAGCTGCACCATAAAGAGAAAGATGAAAAAGTAAGCTCCCTCTGCGTAACATTGGCGAGTACTCTTTCATCTTTCTCTTAATGGTGCAGCTCCATTTCGGGTTATAGTACGTACCTCTGACATAAGTCAATGTTTATAAATCTTGTGCAATTTACAAAACCTTGAGTCAGAGGCTCTTGGATTTGTAAACTATTGGCCTAGAATCTACACATTGTCGCCATGCCCTCAACACATAAAAAACTATTATTTACATTTATTTCGATAATTACAAACCAATTAGGTTAAATAATACGCAGTTTTATAATTACAGCATGATACAACTCTGCTGTATGTATACATATGTTTTTTCTTTCGCAACGACATTGTAGACTTATTAACAGAAATCAATATTGTGTAAGTTACGCTACTAGGTTCGACGTAATATCGCCGTCGAAAGGAGAATTTCATCCAAAGTTCTGTGTACACAAGCTTTTCATTCCTCTTACTAAACGATATACCGAGTGACACATTTCGACTTTTCTGTAAATTTTGAATGGTCTGGTAAATATATAATTTGTGGAATTTTTGGACTTTGGAGAAGAGGAAATAAATGAATGAAAAGAAACATCACAATTTAGTAGGACACGATAATCAATAGATGATGAAAATTTTATTACCATGCACAGCTATGTAGAGGTTGCTTATTACATCTATACATTGTATATGTAAGTTCTCTGAATTATCAATGAGGAATTACCTCCTGAGAGTTGTGCTACTTAGAAACAGTCTGTATATAGCAGATTTCTGTTATGTAATATCGACCTATGCAACGAAGACTATTGTAAGTCATTTTTGATAGAACTGAGTGAGATATAAGTGTTTAAAGGTTTTGAACCGATTGCATTTTAAGAAATAACATTTTCTAGGTAAAAATTTCCTACTTGGTTACTATAGATATCTTATAGAGGATTCCGAAAGGATTCACCATAGAAGAATAGCAATTAATTCTGTTTTCTTTTCAAATTTTTCAAAATCACCATTTTTGACTTACGACAGTTTTCGTTGGATAGGTCGATATTTGATAATGGTTTCGAATTCATTTACAATCAAATGCGATTTTGTGGGAATTTTCTTAGTCTACCCAAAACAATAGCATTGAATTTTTAGAAATATGATAAATGGAATGAACCTAGTTTTTGTTTGTCGCTATAATAATGAAAATGCACCACGATAAGATTTACAAAGAAAGTAACCGTAAGTTCTAAAACTTCGTTTACTTAATTTGTATATGCTCCTTGTGTCTCCTCTTGGAGATTTTTACTAAAAATAAGTACTCTTATTTTAAGTCGCTAAAACGCACCGTTAACGAGAAAAATTACTTTAAAGATTTAGTTTCACCTATTCGTTTTTGTTAAGATTAATCAAGATGGCTTTGATATGTGGTAAATTAGAAAACGTCCTAAGCTTAATTGTGGACCTTAAAGGCATTATTAAGATATCTTAAAAAGTTGTTCAGATTCGCCGTCTTCAAGACATTCTAACTCTCTTAACAAGCAATTTCCGATAGAGTTTTACGTTGAATCAATATGAAATTAGCTCTAAAATCTATGATTAGCGTTTGCCAACTGAGTTCTGGGACACCTGTATATCTTTTAGATTTCCGATTACAAATAGACATCGATTAAACCTTCCCGTGATGGATTCGGGAAACGATTACGGGGATTGATATCCTGGTATGCTGTTACATAATTGAAAAGAGGCAAAGCGTAACACCAATTTTTCAACAATGGAAGAATAAAATAAGTGTGCTTCCAAAAATCCCGTCCTTGCCATTATCTATTCTTAAAATTTTTCGAAATTATGCGCCAATAAATACTTGCACCAAATGAGCGGATTACGAACTACATTTTTACTTCACCTAATTCATAGTTAATTGATCTACCGTGTCCGTTCGTTATATCAGTACAAACCTTTATAGTTATTAAAACCCTGTAATTTCCATGTTACTGATAACAAAAATAAAAAAATGTATTATTATTTTTACATAAATTTGAATAAAAATTAATAATAATCGTTGTTTTTGTTGTTACTCATATTTATTGTCATTTTTCGTTACTTAAGCAATTCAAAAATTTAGCGTGATTTAAAGGTAGATTTGCGTATTTTAACACGTTGTTCGTCATTTAAGAAAAAACATGTTATCCACTCAGGTCACCACCTCACCACCTAATAAAATGCATAAGAATGTGGCACAAACCGTGCGCCGCATTACACCAACCGAAATCAGGCGCGGCACAAGTGAATGCCGCGCTGCGATCAACGTGTTAAAGGGCATGACACCTGTACAGTAAAGACATCGTTACTATTATTTAGCTTATTGTTAATATCACAGTTAACGGTTACAAAATTATACAGTATTAGTAGGTTTTTATACTAAATAACGTTATAAGTGCTGTAGAATAGAGATGGGTAGAGAAGCTACCGTGGAACCATACATTTAGATTTAGTCTATCTGTCTTTCTCGCAAAGGTTATTTTTTGGTAACGCTTAGTGTACAAGATAAAAAAGGTAATATTAAAATTCAGAAATTGTCCGCAACGTTTAGATATACAAACTAAACAAGCAATGAAGTAGACATTCAACAGAACATCCAAGTCACTAATACAAACGAGTGAGTAAAAACCAACCGATGACATTGTCAAAACTAAAATTAAATTTTTTGTTGGGATTCGTGCTAAAAGAAAAAATCCGCGTAAAAAGTATATAGATATGTTATTTCAGCAATCTGTGTTCTTTCAAAATCGTAAAAAAGTTGGGTGTACTACTAACATAAACCAATGTTCATAATTTTCGGCATTTAGTAATTCTCATAAAACCTCGCGCCGGAAATCCTTGGATTTGCAAACTGTCACTCTCGAATATAAAAATTGTCATTATGCCCTCTGTCCATAAATAACTATTATAACTATTTATAATCACTATATTCATTTTGAATAACCCTATATAGAAATGACAAAATCTCAAGCATAAAACTTGAGTAACTGCTACTAACAATATTGTCCGTAATGTTCCATTTTTCTGCCTATGAAGCATCTATATACCCTCCAGCGAAAGATGTCTCATGCGTCATCAATTAGTTGTAATATCCTAGACGAATATTTTCAGTCTTCGTCTCTTTTTGTCATGTGTATCGAGAAAATGATGATAAGTAATGACGCCTGAGCTAAGCTTCGCCGAACGGTGTAAATGTATTTAATTAAAAAAAATGAAGAAAGATTTATAGCCAGGCAAGTCAAAGCGATAATTTGCATAGTAACATAATCAACTTTAGTCAACTTTACTGAAAATTTGGTGCATCAAAACAAGGGGTATCATAACTTCCTCATCCGCTTTTTTAGTTTTAATAATTTTTCTACTATACAGGGTGTGCCAAAATTATACCGACAAACTGCTAGGATATGTTCTTTGAGTCATTTTAAGTACATTGAAGTTAAAACCTCTTATCCGATTTCGTATAGTTTCCGAGATATTTAGTGTTAACCTTTAACTGGTGACGTATGGGTCTCTGGGACCCGTGCCTGTTGATTTTGCTTGCCAGTTTTTTTGTAGGCTATTGCTGTTTATTTAATACCGCCCTTGTTAATAGTAATAAAATGAGCAGAATCCACTTTTCTAATTAAGTAAGGTATGAAGTGAAGCATAAAACAGCAAACTAAAAGAAAAATGGAAGAAAAATATACCAAAGGCTCTTAAAAAGACATGGGTCCCTAGGACCCAACGTTATCATGCACGTCCCTCCACATGCACGTCACCAGTTAAAGGTTAAAGTGCATTATACTTTTGTCAATTTTTCTTCATAACTTTGTTAATTTGCAGAGAATATGTCTCAAAATTTCACACAAATCTTAGGATTTAATCTTAATTACTTGATGATTATTTTAAAATTTGGTTACCATAACATGCTTTTGTGGGGGTAGGGGTTAGTAAAATACATTTCATTAGTTAAACTTTTTGAAAAATCGACATTTTTACATCACCATAATGTTCTGTGATGTTTTCTTAATTAGAAAGCATAATCTGCTGTTATTCAACAAAGCGTAGCATTAAAATAATTCATTAAAAAAAGTTGAGCATTTGCTTCATCCTTTTATTTTCATTTATCAAAGGTGACCAACAAACATTGATAAACTAATTGATAAAGTCATTTCGCCAGCCGTCCGTTACCCCGACCTTCCCCATAAATAAAATGCATCTCGACTAATTCACAATTAGAATAAATTTTTTAGGCTCTCTCTCGCAACAACTTAAAGTGACAGTTTAAATTCGAACGTAACGTCAAAATTTTAACAAAACTTGTGTCAGTGTTTCGTTGTCACCTTTGATAAATGAAAATAAAGGGATGAGGCAAATACTCGACTTCTTTTAAATGAATTCTTTTATGAATTCTGAAATAATCACCATGTAATTAAGGTTAAATCTTAAGATTTGTGTGAAACTTTGAGACATATTATCTGAAAATTAACAATGTTGTGAAGAAAAATTGACATAAGTATAAAGTACTTTAACACTAAATATCTCGGAAACTATAAGAAATTGGATAAGAGGTTTTAATCTAAATGTACTTAAAATGGCTCAAAAAACATATCCTAGCAGTTTGTCGGTATAATCTTGGGACACCTGAAATATCATCGTGTATGATCGGCTTTTGTGTAAAATCAAGCAGATTATAATTAATCTCCGTTCGGCTAAAGATGTCTCATGCGTCATTACTTCTCATCGTTTTCTCGACGTACGTCAAATATTTTTTTTATCGAATTATACACGACAGATAAAGACGAAAACAGAAAATACCGCTTTAGGATAAAGCAATTAATTAATAACGCATGAGACATCTTTCGGCGAATGGAGTATAATTAAAATTTTGCTCTATTGCCTTTATTGAATAAAAGTTGCATATTTCAATTGATTTATTACTACCTTTTAAAGTGCAAGGAGGAAATAGGGAGTGCAATTCAATAATCTAGTAGAATCCGAATTTATTGAAACCCAAAGCCGATTTTGTGCCACATAAAAGGGATTTTGTGAAAATTAATCTATTCAGACCATATTAAATTTCTTAAAGTAGAGAAGATTGAAGGTCTTTTTGAGCACTCTCAACTTTTGATTAGGTTCCCATTGTCAATTGTATGAAGAATGGAGTAGATAAATTTGGTTCGACTGAATGTTGTAACTGTATTTGTGTAAATTCATTTCGATACAAAGTGATACAAAATTAAAAAGAAAAAAATAGTTTAGCGTGTTGAAGATCTGATATAGATCATAAAGATCATGATTATGAAGCAAGGGGTCTTGGTGCTGTTACGAAAGGCAAGGGAGAAGGCACTCGACGTTCACGCGAAGGAAAATCGTCGGTGGACGATCAATAGTCGTCATCTCCGGGTCCGGGGGCGCCGCCGGGCGAGACGAGGAGCGTCGAGACGCGTGCGCGGCGCTCCGCGGACGACGCCGACGCCGGGGTCCGAAGCATTCCAGTTCCTGGCGGCATCGAACGAGCGTCGCGCTAGTTTCCGCCAGAACCCACCGCACACCGGCGGCCCCCACGGCTTTGTCGCCACCACGCGCTCTACGACCGCTAATGCGGCTCCCGTGACAGCCGTAGTCCCCGAACGACCGATCGATCGCCGCCGCCGCCGCCGAAAAACGTACCGATACGCGTGGCTCCGCGACGACCGCCCATAACTTAAACGATCTCAGTGCATGGTGTAAGACAGAGTGGCCTCGGATGATGCCCGTTCGACGACTGTCAGGTGAGTTATTTCATGGACCTTTGCTAGGATGAAGGTAACGTTGGCAACGATTACGAATCACTCTGTATAAAAATTTAAAACGACTAAAATGATAGGATGGTTGTTACACTTTGCTGTTTGATACCGTAAACTGTCAGCGAATTGACCTGTTAAAATAATTTTTGTCGCGGTCACGGTGACGTACTGACCATATGTGCTGGAAATGATTTTTTATAACTGTTTTGTTAGAAGATCATTTAATAGATACTTATCAATAAATCATACAAATAGTAACTAATATATATTAATATATATAATATATATATATTAATATATAATATATATATTCGTTGCCAAAGAACAAGATATGTGGTCGTAAAAAACAATATATTCAGAACAGTTAAAAATAACTCAAAGGTAACTCGACTATACAGGTGTCTCCGAAATGCATGTTCAACGTAAGACCTCACATTCCTTCGTTCAAAATAGGATACTCACCAAACTTCAGCCATGCGCCTAAAGTCGGCCTTTCAGTTTTTCTATATGTTTTTTTATAGAAAGGTCGACTTTAGGAAGCAATTACAGTACACATTACACATTACTCCTACAGTACACATTACTTTGTTTCAAAAAACTTCTTATTAATTACATTTTTAACCCTTTTCATTTTGAATTTCAAACTCGCTTAATTTTTTCTTTAATTCCAGTTTTAAGCCTAATGTTGCAATTTGGCTGGTATATCCAATCCTTGCAGCGAAAGAGTGGATAATGTATGTCAAAAGTAGGACACACAAAATCTTGCATAATTACTTTCAAATATTTTACGAATTCCTAAATATAAGTGACCGTACCAAGTGTTTTTTATATGCTGCTTTGTGCGTACTTGAAAAACTTAATTTATGTTATTGATTTGAGCTTCTATGATAATAGTAAACGGTTCTTAACCAGCTGATCTGCTTATTTCATAAACAATCATAAACCTTCAAAGGAAATGTGGTTTCAAAGTGATTTTAAGTTTGATTTCTGGTTCCCTTAAATTTTTAGAGAACAGCATGATGAAAATAATTGTTGTGTAGGTATACACAACTTGTTTATTAATTCATATTTTTGTTTAATATCGTATGTTCAATTAAAAGCCTCTAGAGCGCCATAAAGAATGTTGTAGGTTGACACCCTGAAATTTCATAACAATCGCCAAGACA
Organism: Digitonthophagus gazella; assembly: GCA_036711955.1. NCBI lineage: Eukaryota > Metazoa > Arthropoda > Insecta > Coleoptera > Scarabaeidae > Digitonthophagus > Digitonthophagus gazella. The sequence goes on along the minus strand of JASCIT010000001.1, from coordinate 21,093,298 downwards.
TATATACAAGAGAATGTGACAAAGCCACAGATTGTACTTTTGAGTTATTAGCATTTTAACCTTGACTTCTGATTATAAAACCAATTATTTGGTGTGAGATTAGTTTATGATTTTTATAAACCATGTATAATGGGATTCTTGAGCTTGTTTATTTTTTCCATAAAAATAATATTGAATTGGTCAGGTTCTCTTGTATATCGATGATATCAACGCATCCCAATCATTGAAGCCATATATAGTTGTTTGAGTTGTAGTTACCAAGATTACAAAAATGTTTTATATTGCTGCAAAAATCGAAGATGCATATATCAAGGGTTGTAATTACCGAGATAATAGTGTATTTGGTGTTAGAAATTTTTAATTTAGAAATTGGTTTAAGGAATTGAAACACCATGCTAGAAGAACAAAAATATTGGAGAATTATAAATAAAATAGTTATAAATATTATGAATAAGGCAGAGAAACATGAAAGAGAACTGGAAAATAGAAAAACAGATATAGAGTAGCCCCCAGAAGAAACGTTTCTTACCTATGTAGTTATACCTGGACAGGTAATTCCGGAGACGGGGGAAAACGGTTTTAATTGGTTAATGTATTCAAGATGAGTACGTTAACCCAGTACTGGATGGTGTATGATGCGATTACCTAGACGAGTGATCGGAGCCACTCGAAAGCTAATAGATTTCCTAAACTCCCCTTAAACAAAAAAGGGAATAATTTCTCGTATAGTAGACTAGAATTAATTGACTTCATTAAAACTATAAGGTAAGGGTGTATGTAGAAATTTTTTAGCAAGAAATGTTGTCATACGAAAAGTGGAATATGTTGCTGAAATGAATATTCCAACAAGATAATGATCCGAAACAAACAAAAAGATCTGCAAAGTACTGGTTTAAATTCTCTTGTGGTTTAATTTCTCTTGTATGCCGAGGAAATGAGAGATTAGTCCCACGTTATTTCAATTCTATATTAAACGATATGTGTGAAATAATTTTCTAAATCTAGTATTTGCACTATCCTGTAGAATATCATATTGCTTTTGATGCGTTTCGCTTATTCGACAAATAATGTCTTTACGAAAGCTATTCAAAAGCTTTTTGGAAATAGCGCTACGATTGACGAGCGACTTAAATCTTTTATGTTTAGCCATCTCGTCCAGTTTCATACCCAGAGGGCCATCAAGTTATTTTTATCGTTCATAAAACCCAGTGCACAATATCTTTCGAAACCTACTCGGTTTTCGCCGAGTTTCGAGGTCCGCGATCGTTAAAATTGGTGATTTTCTTGTTACATCTCACTTTAAACACTATATAGCTATTCAAAGATCCCACAAAATTTTCCATTGTATGCTTTTAGGAAAGATATAAGGATTAATTACAGAAGTGTTACGGAAAAATTATTGTCCATTCATACCTCATTCTCGGACTGAAATGTCAACTGCAGACCTACACCTCGTTGACGCACCGCCTCGTTTACGAACGTAGGAAGTGCAACGGTTTTCACAAACAAAAGCCCTATCTCTACAGTAAATTTAACCAGTGACGTCAGCGATAAGTAATTCGTTCAGCACGTCATGTTGAAACTGTTTGGTATAAATGTATTGTGTATCGAACTTTCTCCGATTGCTTTTAGAATCGATCTACTAGCCGATGATTTGTTGATCATAATCCTTAATTATTATTAATTAGTATGACAGAATGATTAATGTAGGATGGGGTGATCTGACATCGACTCACTTGCTGATAGTGATTTATGTAACGCACGTGTATCAAGATGTTTATTAAGAAAAGTCGAGGCGTAATTGACTTTTGAAAACTTTGCTCTAATCTAAAGGAACTGTCCTATAACGACTTGGCTAGAAAGAAAAAGAAAAGTATGAAACTTGTCCAAAGCTGGCTTTAATTCCAAGAAGTTTTCAGAAAAATGACTTTTAGATTAGGTTTGCTACTAATTGACTGATACAACTTTCTTGAAGGTAAAATTAAGAAATTTATTTCTGACACTGTAAAAATTGCGTGCAGCGACCGACACGTGTTTGTTTACGACGAATCTTGGAAGAGTGTTTTCAAACCAAAAATACCACTGAGATATTTATATCCGAGTAAATATTAATGTAACGAGAACTCACTAAGAGTGTTCTGTGATTTCAAACCGATCCGTATGTTTCTCTTGTTGCAAAACCGGTTTTCGGAACATACCCATATTCGTTGCCAAAGAACAAGATATGTGGTCGTAAAAAACAATATATTCAGAACAGTTAAAAATAACTCAAAGGTAACTCGACTATACAGGTGTCTCCGAAATGCATGTTCAACGTAAGACCTCACATTCCTTCGTTCAAAATAGGATACTCACCAAACTTCAGCCATGCGCCTAAAGTCGGCCTTTCAGTTTTTCTATATGTTTTTTTATAGAAAGGTCGACTTTAGGAAGCAATTTTAGGGGGACCGACATTTGGACAGTTTATCCTAAGTCGATTTAACATAAGTTATCTATATCCAAAGTTACTTCAATTGCCTACTAGAAGTTTCCAAAGTTAGGAAAATAAATGGAATTATTTTTTATAATTCGAAACGCGTTAATAAATTTGAACCATTTTTTAAAGGTAAGTTTCTACCTTCAATTGACATCTTTTAACCCCTTAACATATGATGAGTCTGGCCTGCACATAATTGCATTATGTTCGAAATAAATTGTCACGTAAGGGGCTAATGGTTTGCTGTACCCTTTTAGAAATATGGGCATAACCGAAGAATGGTATGGTTAGCTGATACTGTCCAAACATTTTTTTACTGATCATGGAACAATTACTTCAATATCGATTATCAGAACTCCGTAGAGTTCTAAAACTTTTCTTATCTCATAAAATTTTGATTGTATCAGTGGTCAGCTCGAAAAAAAAATTTTTAAGCGCTCAGAAAGAATTTTCCCTTTACCGTAATAATAATAATAATTTTCTAGTAGGTACTGTTTGATCAAAATTCCATATTCAATGTTTTTCTGTAATTTAAAAATGGAATGAAATATTTACTTTTGATGGAAAGTATGATATTCAACTTCGATACAATACAATACCCACAACTCATTACTCTATGGAGAGAAAGGGAGATGCAAAAGCTTTCCCTTACAATTAGATTACCGAGTAATGTCGTTGCTTCTCTTAATGGAATAACATGACGGTTATAGTGCGTTTCAACGTTATACAAGATGTTAACGGACTTATGATCTTATTTCAAGGGGGTGATTGAAAACCTTAAAAAACGGTCAATAACGTAAAAATATCTTTACAAAAGATACATAGATTAGGACATAACTATCTTGACTTCGGTTGATCCGTTACCAATGTTAATCCAACCGAGCTTGTCCGTCTTAAGTCAACTAATTGCCTTCTACTACACATTACCCGACCACACTATAATTATACGTATAGCTGAAAATGTTGCGGGCCATAATTTTAAGCAATATCGGCAATGTGTAATTTTTGTTGTTCATATACAGCTCTCGATTTAAAAATTAATAAATATAAATTTTGATGGTTTTGAGATTTTTTTTAATTCTTTGATAATAATTAGAACCTAATTCCTGTAAATATATGAGAATGTGAGTAATTTGACGTGCACTAAAACATCCTTGGGGCAAGTTTTGAGGATAAATTGTGCTTCGTATTTTGTGCGTTCCGACCATATCCCCAGTCACAAAAGTGTCAGATTAGCGAAGTTCTACTGTAATAAGAGTTATCATTTCTTGTTATTTTGAAATCAAATTATCACTACAGTTGCATCAACGTAGTTATGAAGATCATCCACATTAATGGATTTAATTAATTTTAAACCGTTCAACTCCGATGCTAAAGAATTTATAGACTTTTTGCCAAAAATTGGGAATAAAGTACATTGGCACTCTTTATATGTATACCGTTGGTTGAATTGCCGTTCTCAAAATTTTATTCTTTAAAATAATCGTAATTAGACCGCAATTACATTGCCAAACTTTTTTTTAATATATTTGTCTAGAAAATTTTTGCAGTATAAAATGCTGTATTTCTATACAAGGTTCATTGCATAAACTATCTTTTATCAAAACTCGTATTCAATCACATATTTAATCACCTCTTTAAAATAAAATCACAAGATCGTATCTGATGTTCACATCATCCCGACGTTAGGAGCTTTTATAGTTCACAGCAACTGGGTAGCTGAGTGACATCCAGCTTCTGAACGGTATCACTGGCTTACCGCTGAGATTCAGCGCTGTCAATTTTTAGCAGCGCTTTGGTTTGACATTTAAACGTATGTTAGATTAATCTGGGGTGAAGTGAAGATAATATGACACGTTTATGAGTTCTATACATTTTGCAATCAAATTTAATATCAAATTTTCGCAAGATTTACACACATTAAATAATAATTAACATTTAGTATACACTGTTTGGCAAAAGATGTCTCATGCATCATTAATTAATTGTGGTATCTTAAGGTGCAGTGTCAATCACGCGACTGCTGTGGCTATAATCGCGCGGCTACAGACGCGCGACTCTGGCGACTTTGTGTCCGCCACTCGTTTGCATTGAATTATATGATTACGTTGTCAACAACGCGACTGCGTCCTTGGCGACAGAAGCGGCCACGGCGACCGTGGCGACGCGGCTGCCACAATAGCAGTCTAGCCGCCAGAGCCGCTACGACAACTTATGAAAAGCACGTTTTTTTATAAAACTTTGATAAGAAAATGGGCGAATCATAATTAAATAAACTCGTAGGACTCCACCTTTACCTGTCTAATCCAAAAAGTAAGGATTGTAGGGACCAAAATAAAAAAAATAGTGCATGGGAAGAAATAGTGAACATCTTAAAACAATCAGGTAATGAGTAAAACATATACTATTTTCGGGGAAAGATGTCTCATGCGTCATTAATTGTCGCCGTTTTCTCGACATATGTCAAATAATCTTTTTTATTTAATTGTACATGTCAGAGAGAGACGAAAACCGAAAATAGTAGTCTAGGATAACATAATTAATCAATGACGCAAGAGACATCTTTCCCCGAAAATGGTATACATGAATTTATTAGGTTCAAGCTACCTCCATGATGGTATAACAAAAACTAATTTTTAGTGTAAAATCCGAAAGAGAAAGAACCCGAAGGCGACTATTGTCGCACAATTGACACTTAAGGCGGCTATAGACGCGCTAAAAGTCGCGCGTCTGCAGCCACGCGGCTATAGCCGTTACAGTCGCGTGATTGACACTGCACCTTTAGAGGAACATTTTCAGGTTTTGTCTCCTATCATGTACCTACAATTAGATTCAAAAGAAATTTTGAACTACGCCGAGAAAGCGGTTATGTTAACTAATAGTGATTGTTTAAATATGTCCAAAATATTCTGCATAGAATTAGTGGTCAGCGAGCAGAAAACTTGCTGTCTATCATCACAGTCATCACAAAATCTACATTTTTACATCAGCTTTGTGCGCTGAACGCGCCCACTCTTGACATAAAGCCGTCGAGCTCCAAGTTTTAATTTGGTAATTTTCAAGAACGTGGTTGCATGTCAACTGAATCGGGCAAATTTAACAACTTAATAAAAACCCAGTTACGCTGTCGGGTTTTTATTGGTTAATAAATTTACACTTTTCGTTGCCATCTAATCAAAACAGAAAAAAGTAATTTAGTCTTGTATTACACACCTTTACACCGTTCGGCGAAAGATGCCTCATGCGTCATCAAATAATTGTAATATCCTAGAGGAATATTTTCAGTTTTCGCCTCTTTCTGATAAGAATGAAGTAACCAACATTTTTCACTGGACGGACTAATTTTCAATACAACTTAGTGCTGAATGTTTGACAACAAAACCAAGAAAGATGAAAGCTGAGAATACTGGGCTATAATAATACAAATAATTGAGGAATGATCCAAAATGACCCAAGGAATATATCCTAACAGTTTGTCAGTATAGTTTTTGGACACCTGTATAATGAATATGAAAATTTCATAATATTTGTATATTATTTGAATATTATTTGAATATTAGAAGGACCTTGAAGGTGTTGTATTTCTCCAACATTTAGTCAGAAATCGTATACTCAATATGTTCATCTAGGAAACGTTCACCCTTACGACACAGGGAGTCATCTTGACCTTTACTCGTAAACAAGCAACGTTCAGGGTCGCATTCATTATGCGGATGAATTGTCAGATTCTACATCCAACTGATCCAAAATATTTTGTTTTTGTCTTTATGCAGGTCTATATAGTTTCTAAAGTGATTGAAAATATTTAAATGGACAACTTCTCATGAGAATGTTTTTAAACATGCTATAATTTTCGAAATTCGATTTTATTCCACAGAAATCTAGCTGCTTGATATAAAGAGATGGTCAAAAAATAAATAAAATCTAATGAAGATTTTTCGAGTAATTTAATAAAAACTCACGAAAAATATTATTTTTTAATTCTTCTAGCAGCTAAATGAAGCAAGTTTGTGTATAGATAAGTGGAGTTATATCACCATATTTTGGTTAAAGTATCTGTGATATTCCGTTGTACACATTTCCGAACACCTGTATATTACCAAATTAAGAATTGTTAATTTATTATTAAAGATAGTGAAAAATATTGGCTAAAAAATCCTGCTGAATTTCATAACATGCAGGAGAAACGCGTTTTTTTTTTGCAAAATATAAACTATTTCTATCATCCCTAAGGTAGAATAACTAGAAGAATATATCTACCAAATTTCATTTCATTGTTTTCATAAATAACACCACATTTTTTAATTAGTATGGTTAATTAACCAGTTAACTGGTTAATTTTAATTTAAGTTTGACGGATATATCCGTCATGGTGCAAAATTGTGCTTCTCGTAAAAAGTAGTGATATTGGCTATTTAATTTGTAATTTTTGTGAAAATCAAAACATATTCTCAAATTTCAAGATGTTTGGAATATTTTGAGGCTAGGTCGAAATAAAGCAAACAAATAAAAAATATGAAAAATTTCTGATGAACCCGTATAGGTGCGCGCTTTTAAAACGGAGCGCCACAGTTAACTGGTTAATGTACCATAACCCGAAATGGAGCTGCACCATGAAGAGAAAGATGAAAAAGTAAGTCACCTCTCCGTAACATTGTCGAGTTCTCTTTCATCTTTCTCTTCATGGTGCACCTCCATTTCGGGTTATAGTACCTGGTATAATTTCGAAGGTGATGTGATGGGACTGTCTACATCCTTGATTTCTTCCGTTCTTTTTCTAAAGATGTAATAATTCGTTGAGCACATCTTTCAAAATATTCGGTTTATTATCATTGAACAATCATATATTATCTTTCAACCAATAATCTAAATAGAGCTGGTTTTGTTTTTACGATATACAAATTAGCATTTCGGAAAGTTGAATACATAAACTCTTAACTGATTATCGGGTAGAGAGATCTTGATAGATCGTCTCTTAATTACAGCTTCGGGTGGTCCTTACAAAGGGGTCTCCATTATCCCAGAGTCCTTAACTATATTAACAGGGGCTCGTTAGTGCTTTGTGTGCAAGTTTTAAAGAGTCCCCGGGTTGTCGCAATTAAAAGCTCGCGACGTCGTAACAAAACGGGAGCGATTAAGGATAATTGAAGCTGACGTGTCAATAACAATTCTGGCTCTCGTTGTCCATTTCCACGATGGCAATGAAATCATGTACTGTCATCGTTGTCAATACCATCGGTTTTATTTTGGTATGTGGATGAGAAAATCCCTACCCCCCACCGAGAGTGCAGGTACAGCATTTTGACCTATATTTTCAAAGCGTAATAGTTGGTGATAGTTTTCTTTGTAACGGACCAAAATCATTTCATCCGCTCAATTTTATGAATTCGAGTGTTTCCATGTCAAGGCTGAGCGTATTGAAAATGACGTTATCGATTAATTAATTTCGTACAATTTTTCTTTTCTTTCAAAGGAATTGTTCTCAATTATTTCAAGAATTATAGTTGGTTCTCTGGAAGCGGCATTCAGGTTATTTTCATTCGAAAACGGCCACCCGGGCGATTTATCATCCGTATTTGCTCAAGCGGAACGCCAGGAATTTTTTGTCATTGCTGAACATCACTTCCTACTGTAGAAAATGATTTATTGGTTAGCAAGGATGCAATCAATCTTTAGATTCAAAGCGGTAAATTCATTGCACGTCTGCTGAGTTAATCAGAAAAGAAATTGAATAAAATGAATAAAAGCCAAACGTATATTTTCCTTGAAAATATGGTATAGATTTTAAAAATAATAGCGTTCCAGATAGGCCGCTAAAACGAATGCAACGTACAAAAATGTACGTTGTACCAAATGTAATAGATTTCCAAAACAGTTACACTTGCCCAATGTTTTCTAGGGAATCACATGTGGTATTATGATAAGTGTAATACTACGGTGATAGTCTTACAATTAGTTCGGTAATTGTAAGTAATAGAGATTGAGTTAGATAATGTAGATACACGCCATTCTCAGACACCCAGTTTATTTCAAAATTGTATGAACGATTCATCTCAAGTTCCCTATTAGAAAAAGTTATCTATGATATGTACTCAAATGTACATAAAATGTAAAACAAAATAATTGTAAATTTGTAGCATAAGGCGCGTCTCACAGTGAGGCAACAAGCAATTAGCAACCAGCAACAAGCGATATTGCCACTTGATGACATTTTACATATAATCAAATGATGTCTCTCACATTGGAACAATTTGACATCGCAAATAGAAAGGCGATATTAGATTGCTCCAATGTGAGACTTCTGCTTTAATTCTATGTAAAATGTCATTAGATGACAATATCGCTTGTTGGTGGTTGCTAGTTGCTTGTTGCCTCAGTATGAGGCAACTTTCAATAATACACTTTCTATTGTACTACCATAATATTAATTGTGCTTATGTATTTATTTCAGTGCGTATGTGGGGGTGACTACAGGAGTGATGGGGCGGGGGCAAAGCCCCATGGAGCTCGGCTAGGAGCGTATTGAGGGCAGCCCGGCCCCTCTGCTCCTTAGCCGAACCCGGCCGACTCATGGATCCGGTTGGGGATCGGTCGTTAAGGCCGAGCGCCTTTGATAAGGTAAATATTAAAAACCCGAGAAATTATTCAAAAAAAAATTTAAGAAATAGTGTATAATACTTATGCCACAATTTTTTATTTTGAGCCCTTTGACATCAATTTGAAAAAACACGTCATCACCTTATCCTGCTGTTAAAGCCTACGAAGCCAAGCGTTTATTGCTCTGATTTGGTGGCAATCGTAAATATAACCTCAAAATCTGTTGTCTGTTATGTTCAGTAGTCTCTGACACAATTGTGATTTTATAGCTTATGTTTAGACTTGGCAACAGCGCTTTAACAAACGCCAACTGGTAAACACCTAAAGTTATGTATTGCATTATGAATTGTATCTAACAATTAAATGTTAATTCAAAAATTTTAATTTGAACAGTTCAAATTTGAATGTTTGGGCAGTGTGTCGTCATTAACCCTTTTAATGCCGTGCGAAACCGAGGTACCTAGGCGAGAATAACCGGGCGAATTTGTCACGATTTTATTAAAATTTAGAAAGAGGGTTACAAAAGCCAAGCAAAAGACAATATTTACACAATTTAAACAGTAGAGTGATAGACAGAATAGATATAAAAGTATTTATTATATTTTAAGGTAGAATTTCCGCAATGCGCATAGGCTCTGGCACTTTCCGCCAGTGCAGCAAAGGCAAATCGGCCTCCGGTATTAAAAGGGTTAATGACGAAACTGTCAAATAAAAAAAATTGGACATTAATTCGCTTTTTACTATTCGAGAAAATATTAAAACGCTTATATCGCTTACTAAGAACAATAGTGGCGTAAGCGCAAATTAGCGCTATGGAGATAATTGCGTTCAAAATTTTGGTTGAATTTTAATGCAAAGTAAAAAGCAACAACTTACCGTTTTAATTTTTTTATTTTTTATTTCGTTTTACTGTTATTATATTTCATGCAGAGACATAGATTTATTGTAACATTTCAAAAATAATTTTTTTTTGTGGTTTCGCCACTATTGTGAAATAGTGACGAAATGTAAATCCGAAAATTTTATTTGAGGGTATAGGAAAATAATGCGTGCAACAGAGAAGCATATAGGAAGTAGATTAGATAAGCAAAGTAAATATCGTGTTTTTTTTTTTAATGAAAACTATTATTTAAAAAATCGGATATTTAAAGTGTATATGCGGATGGTTTTAAAATAAACAAAAAAATAAAATTCATTAAGGAAAATTAAGAGTATTCTTGACCTCTGTATTAACAAATTTTGACGGAAGTACTAGCTTAAAGGGTCTGAAATTCTCATTCAAAGATTAAATAATTAAATAAATCCGGGAATTTTTTAAAACTTACGGAAAAAAGATTTTTTAACTTACAAAGTACATACGTTTAATAGAATATACAGATCTGGAAATTTCGGTTCAGGACATAGGAAAATAATGCGTGCAACAGCGACGCATATAGGAAATAGATTAGATAAACAAAGAGCGATATAACTGTTTAACCACGTCAGACTGTCAAACTGTCAGTTCGCGGGAAGAAGGTGGTTGGTTGGGCGACTAGGGTCGGATCGGAAAAGGCGTGGTTAAACAGTTATATCGCTCTTTGTTTATCTAATCTACTTTCTATATGCGTCGCAGTTGCACGCATTATTTTCCTATGTCCTGAACCGAAATTTCCAGATCTGTATGTAGTAATACATAAAATGAATGTAAATTTATGTCTAATGACGAAAAAACTCATCCAGTGACGTTTGCCTAATATTTTTCTTTAAACAGTCGTCCAGAACGGTTTGTGATTTTCGACAAACCGTTTAAGCTGATTGGTTAGGGTAATAATTAATAAAGCAGTTCAAACTAATAATTGATTTGAACTGCTACCTTATCAACGTCAGAATCTTCGGACAGTTGTTCGTCTTTTTTCGATTTTCGATTTCTTCTCCTGAATCTGGATCTTCAACATATAAATTTTCATCCATTTCCAAGAAATTGTTTAGGTTTTCGTTGTCAGTCAAGTCCAACAATTTTTTATTTTTGAGGATATCTGCCAGTTTACTAAGTGATAATTCATCTTCTGTATCAGATGTCGAAGCCTCATTTGGTTGGTCTTCATTATGTATATTGTCGTGCTTAAATCCTGCTTTACGGAAGCAATTTTTAATTGTTTCCTTGGTTACTTGGTCCCAAGCAGTTTTAGGCGTAATTTTCTTAATTTACTCAAAAGCTGTACCAACAGTTTCAATGTTTACTATACTTCATTTAATAACTAGGAGGAGTAAATCTCAAAACCCCATTTACATAGGAAAAAGTAACTAAAAAATATACTAAACATTTTTAGCGGCAAATTTGAATTCTAAACTTCAAACCAGTCACATTTATGCAACCAACAAAACACCAAGCGTTTGAGCGTAGTATTCTAGAACATACCAAATATCTCTATGGCCGTTTATCTATACGTACATTGTTCAAAATTTATCCAAAAGACGTTTGTTGTGTTGACATATTATATCCAACAGATGACATCGTACCATACCTTCTTCGAACTTAATATTTTTTGATCGCAACCATTTGAGCACAACGAAAAAGCGAGAAACAAGTTGACAAATTAGGTAAAGTACCTAACTTCAAACGTTATAAACAATAAACGACAAAAACCAATTTTTTCGTCTTCGTAAACTTGACTGCGAAGCGACCAATAATAGCTCACTATTTTGGCGCGCAAAATTCAAATCACTCCTCCTAGTTATTAAATGAAGTATAGCAAGTGCTTTAGTAGTGACCTTCGGTAATAAGTTTTGAATTTTTTTATAATCCCCTGGTCTAGTGGCTGACAAGCTGATGTACAATTAGGGGGCAAAAACACGATTTTTATATTTTTTAATCGGATATCTTTTGAATGAGATCCTGCATTGTCCCAAAATAACAGAATGTTTCTTTTTTTTGCCATTTTCCCATCTAGCTCTTGCAACCACTCTGTCATAATTTGTCCTGTCATCCAAGCTTTCTTATTGTATTTCCAAGTTACTGGTAGGTTATTTATATTAATATTTTTAAAAGCTCTGGGTTTAGCTGATTTACCAATGACCAAGAATTTTTCTTTTTCTCCCACCATATTTACACAACTCAAAATTGTAAACCTTTCTTTGACGTACTTACCCCTAACACATTTTTCTTTTTTTAATGTTAGTGTTTTGTTGGGTAGAGCTTTAAAATACAGGCCTGTCTCATCGGCATTATAGATGTTTCTAGGTGAATAACCCTTAATTAAAGAAGAGAATTTTTTCAAGAACGATGAAACATCTTCATCATTAACCAAAGCTCCTTCTCCCGAAATCGCTTTAAAACTAATATTGTGACGGACTCTAAATTTATTAAGCCAACCTGAAGAAGCAACGAATGTAGAATGTTCCAGTGACACGGCTACAGTGAAAGCTCTAATACGCGGACGCTCTAATAAGCGGACATGTCTCACAACCGGACAAAAACATAGGCACGAACCTCACAGATATATATTTCCATACAAACTGCTCTCCCTTAAGCGGACCCTCCAATAAGCGGACGCGGACACCATTTTTTCCTCAATGATGGACAAAGATCTCTAATAAGCGGACGCACGGCTCTAATAAGTTAGATGAACACGTCACTAAACAGTAGTAGGTATACATATTTACCGACAAGTTTTCGGGGATTCCCTTCTTTGTGCGTTTCGCTTGTCAAAGACAAGTAATTCCCAGTAGGTACTGCGAGTTACTACATATTATGAGTTTATTCGCTTTGGTGTAGCATGCGTTAAAATGGCAACTAACAAGGAAAGATCCCCAACCCGAAAATTCAAAAAATTATGAGACTGGGACGATATGTAAAGTACATAGAGTAGATTATTATGGCATTTTCTTTTCCTGCCCAAATTGGGTTTAAAGGGGTGATATCAGCCCCTAAAGGTTTCCGCTATGTTTGAATTTTATTTTTTATTTCGAAAACGAAAGGAGATACAAAAAAAAGTTTTAGTAAAATGATTATTTCTAGTATTTGTGGGTATCAGAACAAAAAATTAAATAAATTTTAAATGTTATAATCAGCATCTACTTAACAGATTAAAAGATGTACTAAAGGAAAAATGTTTCTCTCTATAACCTTTTCTGTACTATTTTTCATTCACAAGAAATAAATACACATGGATGAATCACGGAAACTGTAGGGGTTGATATTACCCCTTTAGACTCAAAAGGGACAATCAAATCAAATGCTATAATACATGACTTGTAACATTAATAACTAATATTAATAAATAATAATATTTTTGTTTATAACAATTTTAAATGTTATAAACAATAGGTGCCCTTTGCAGCAGATTAATAGGTCTACTTAAGATAAACAACTTTTAATAAAACTGAAAAATTGGGGAAACTTTAGGGGCTAATATCACCCCTTTGGACTGAAAAGAGACAACAAAACCAAATGCTACAATACTTGTCTTCACGTATCGCATTAAGTTTCATTATAAAATCCAGACTAACATTTTATTGCTAATAAATATTAACATTTTTGTTTATAACAATGTTAAATGTTATAAACAATAAGTGTCTTTTGCAGCAGTTTAATAGATCTACTTAAGGCCTACAATTTTTTACTAAAACTTTTTTTTGTATCTCCTTTCGTTTTCGAAATAAAAAATAAAATTCAAAAATAGCGGAAACCTTTAGGGGCTGATATCACCCCTTTAAACCGAATTTGGGCAGGAAAAGAAAATGCCATAATACTCTACTCTATGTACTCTACATATCGTCCCAGTCTCATAATTTTTTGAATTTTCGGGTTGGGGATCTTTCCAAGAAAAATTGGGAGTGAGTACATTTCGAGCTTCTGACGGGTAGTTACAAAAGTAGCGTTTGAGAAACAATATTACATTTAAATGTATCTCCAGGGAAGCAGCTGATGTGAATGGCGAAGGTGTCGATCAATTTATGAAAAAACTGCCGGTTTTGCTACAAGGTTACCGAGAAGAGGATATATTCAACGCCGATGAAAGTGGACTCTTTTTTCGAGCATTACCGAATAAAACTTTATCTTATATTAAATCTGCATGGCAAAAAGTCACTCCAGAAACAATTAGAAATTGCTTTAAAAGGCTGGATTTCATATGGATCAAGATAATTCAACTGACAATGACTACGATGCTGAACATGATTTACCGCTCGCAAGCTAGCTAATTTGTTTAAATGTAGTAAAGAACTGGGAGTAGAAAGTGTAAAGGTAGTGGAAGAATATTTAAATGTGGACGAAGATGTCGAAACAGAAGATTTGGAATTTTCGAAAGAAACAGAAGAAATAGAAGACATTGAATGTGAAAATGAGTCGGAAGCAGGTGGTGCGGAGGAGGACTGCAATTCAATCAGGTCTTATAAAGAAGCATTGGATGTAGTTTCCAGACTTAAATCGTTCATGAAGAATGATTTTACTGGTTTCCAACATGTAAAAAATATAGAAACACATATAGAACGTTGTCTCCTATCACAAAGAGGAGCTTCACTTCGTCAATTAAGTATTTTAGATTTTATTCAACAGAAAAAATAAATAGTTTAAGTTTAAATAGTCAATGTACAAGGTAGAATATTTTGTTTTAAATAAAAATATTTTAAGATAAAAAGTTGTTTATGCTTTAATAACGTTAAAAAATCAAAAATTGTCAGAAATAATGCAATATTTTCCATTTTAATAGCTCTTTCTTATAAGCGGACATCTCTAATAACCGGACAAAAATGTTGGCACCGTCAGTGTCCGCTTATTAGAGCTTTCACTGTATATGTTTATGGTAGTTGACGTATTTTACATTTTGAAAATTTTAACTACTTTCGCGATAATCGTGATTTGTTTGAAGCGCTGATATCACGAAAACGGCTGAATATATTTTAATCAAATTTGGTACGATGTACGTTTTCAAGTTTTTTGATTCGAACCATATATTAATTTCATAAAATTCCAAATTTTTGATTGGTTTAATGCAAGTTTGCTATACTTTTTAAAACCTGCTATTCCAACTAATTCTCCCATTTCCGAACATGATAGATATGCAAAATACTTGTGTCTTTATTGATATTAAAATATTAGTCCTCAAAACTGCACTAGATTTTTAGCGTTACTGATAACGCGTTGGACTAGTTGAGGATTAAGAAAGAGTATCCTTAATTAATTGTATTGCGTAAAAATAAAATATTATAAAAATAAAGTGAAATATTGCATTAAAAATTAAAGAAAAAAAAAATGGGTATATTTATCCAGGATTCGAACCATCGACGTTTGCATCTGGAAGTCGGCCGATTGCATTTTGGTTATGGGCGGACTTATTGGTAGTGGCTTAACACTGACATGTAAGTCGCTCCAATTTTTTTTGGCGATCGTAAGGGTAGATTTATTCGCGAACCGCTGAGTACTGCGCCCTAATATTTTACACCTTCGTACTATGTACCACTATCTATCTATTAGTACCACTTTCATTAAAATCGGTGATTCCAAAGTCGTGAAGTCTCCTTATAAGTATAATAAAAAAGATTCAGTTTGTTGATGATGTATTGCTAATGAAATCAGTATATTTGCAAATGAATTGAGTAGGAAACTTAAATAGTAGTGCAACACCGATGTTTACCTTGGATTTAAGATGCAATTTATTAATTAAAATGGGTTACAAGCATTAAGGTCTTGAATACACAGGTGGGCGTGACTCCTTTCCACAACAACTCTTAATTAACTTCAACAAATTTACACTTCAAAGTCAGTGTGGAGCAAAAACATCGCGCTGATTGGATGCTTGGAATGATTGAGCAGGTGATGAATATTTATAGGATGCTCAAAAAATAGAAACTAGACGATGAAATAAAAGATATACAGGCGCCGTTATAGAAAATCGGATAGCAGACAGGATTGAAAGGTCCAGCAATCGATATTTGGCATACTTCCCAGGAATCTATTTCACTGAAGCTTCCTAATATTTATTTGTTTACTTTCTACGGCAGACAGTATGTGAAATGATGAAAGGTTTGGTTTTTTATGGGGATGTGACGTCAGACTGGTATTGCGCATGTTTATACACGGATACTCGTGAAAGTCAATTTATCTTTGATATATTAAGTTCAAAGGAGATGCAGCAAATTTCGCGGGTTATTGGACAAATACGCATTTAGAGCTCGTAGCGAAACCATTAAAATTTAATTTATTGAACGGTGTTTTCCATGAAAGCGTAACACAGTTTAAACTTATTATGAAATTTTTATTTTTGAATGACACGCACAGACACTTGAAGTATATCAAAATATTCATTGAAATGATACCGACATAAAACCGGTAACATTTCTCTATATTGGAATTATAAATTATTCATATGAGAGTGTTCATTAGTTTACAATAAGCAAAATAAAGCTACTATGTTATTACGTTTTACATTATAGGAGTAATATCAAAAATTGACTGTGAAATAGTTATTTATGCACCCAATGCGTAACAACAATATTTAGATTCGAGGGCAACAGCTTGATAACAAATTACCCATGATTTATAAAGATAGAGATATGCCAAAGGTATCGTCGATGATCAGAAAATGTTTGGACGAATTAGATAATGTCAAAAATTATGTCAATTGAGTGAGGCTTTTTGAAGAAAGGTTATCATGCACTGCTCACTCCTATCATAATGTCAAAACTTACGTTTAGTACCGGATGATGTCCGACATGGCGCTGCATTCTACTATAACATTTATTTTGGCAGCTTTTTTACAGGAACGTATATGATTAATATGCACTGCGCATCATTTGTCCAGGGCATAGTTGATATCGCACAGGTTTAAAATATTTTCATATTTAAAAAGTTGTCATTTCTTGTCTTGTCTTATTCTTTTTGTGAAATGCGAGAATTGCGCAAGTTATTTGAAGTGATTCTACTTTGTTCGGTGGATTTTAAATGATTTGGATTTGGTGTTTCGAGTTATTTAATGAACCAGAATTTATAAGAAGAATGAATACTAAACAGCAAGATTCCAAAATTAGATACATAAGTATTAGTTGTGACCCCAAACATATATTATTTTTATTGGTCAATAAATCCATGAGTTTCATTAATAAAATTATTTAATTTTAGGGCCGGTTTATTCACCATTGGATAAATTAATCTACCCGATATTTTCCATAGTTACTATAATTTCACTTGCCATGATTGGCTCGTTAGCCTGTAACCATGGTAGATATCGGATAGATTAATTTATCTAAAGGTGAATAAACCGGCCCTTAATGTTATTGCTTTCAATATTTTATAAAACAAAAGTTGAAATGTGAAGTATAAAAATTGATTTTTTTTAATTTCTCGTACTTAAAACTGCAAAACGAATGTGGCGCCATTGGTGACATAATCCGCAACTAAACGTAGTTCCAGCCAAACATAGGAGAGTCGCCTATCTATATTAATATACATAGTATGTATGTCATCTATGACGGTTATGACATAATACGTTTCAACTAAACGCAGCGCCGTCAAAAAAACGCTACACTTATGGCGAATTCGATTGGCAGAACTAGTATGCACTGATGCGAGTTGAGTGCAAAATATGACATATGTCGCACTAGCTTAGTGTTAAAAAGGGCAAATTCAACAGAACGCGATGAAATCAAACATAATCATAATATCATTTGTAAGTGTGTTCAAGGCTTGATGATGTTTAAAATGTTCTATAAACTACAATAATAAAATGTAATAGAACACAACGAAACAACCAATAGAACACGCTGTTATGCACTGGTGCACACCAGTGCAACCAATTGAATACGCTATTAGAAAAATTACAGTACAAACTTGAAATTTTGGCAATATGTACCCTTCAAGTAAAGTAGTAAATGAATAAAATTTTGTCATAATCGGTGCATTTTTTTGGTTGTTTGGTCTTACAATTAGTTTTAGAATTTTTAGGTATATTTCTCTTACACTGTGTAGCTACACTTTTAACTACCAGCACCTTAAACATTATCAAACCCTTTATGTGTGTAGCTGTTAAGCTCCACAACCATCAAAAAGAGTTTTACATTCTATTAGCTACTGTTAAAAGGAGCAAAATTGTGGAAAGTTTTCAGTTTAATTAGTGATAAGTATTCAATATAAAACAAATCAATAGACTATGCTTGCTCTGGTAGTAAACTGACTGTTCCCATTAAATATGTTTGTATGAATTTTAATAAGCGTAGTTCAGTGTTGTGTTATTGAAAAACATTGTTGCGACGTTGTTGAAAGTATAGTAACAAAATTGACTCTAAAATTTTGTTGATTTACCAAACCCCAGTCAGACATTTCTTGAGTAAACGCTTGAGAATATCTGCTTCCAAACTGTATTTCACCCCATCATGATATCAGGTGTTAAGCCAGAATAACGTCCATAAGCGAATTTCAAATTTAGTCTTTCTGCTCTAGAACTTTTGAGAGACAACTGTCTATCAAACTCCTATAGACAAAACCGATATTCATCACTAAAGTTGACTTGGTGTCATTTTTTGAACTGATGCTCACTCAACCTATACTACTTGAGTCTCAAAACTGGATGTTCTGGGATTAAAGAAATTTGATGTTGTGCTAAACCAAAGCAATAGACTCTGATAAATTTCTTATATCGATACCTAACTTCCCAAGACAGTCCTCCAAGTAACCTCCCCTTAACGAGTTGTCTCAAACAGGTTACCTAAGGCATTCTTAGATATCCCATTTGGCGTTTATTCATTATTTGTGCTCTATCCCAGCCTTTATTAAGTATTTTCTATACTTACTTCATTATATTAGACACTTGATGTTCGAAAAAAATTTTCTTTTAAAATTCTGATTTTTTTTAATTCTTGCGTTTCTTATTTAAAAGATTTATTCTTTTAAATAAATTTTATTGGTAATATTTTTCAGGACAATATGAAGTTATTTTCGTATAGTTTTTTACTGTCTTTTTATCTGTGTTTATTTACTTGTTTAAGGGCATCACTGGGTTGCGTTAGACCACGTAATGATAACTGTTGTATCCAACTTGTATAGCATATGTGTGATCTCGATTCTGATAGGAAAAGTTACTAAAGACCTATTTATTTATTTTTTCAAGATTCTGACAATTCATCCAGCTACTTAGTTACGTATTGCAAATCATTGACTTATCAATGATGCCATAGTCAGGCATGTATCGTGCCCTGGAATGGTGTCAATATCGGTAGACTTATCACTAAATCTGTTGAATGATTTTCCCGATGAATTCGCTGGATGTCACATGGTTGGCATTTATATTTTTTGAATAACAATAAAGGTTTTCCTAACGCAATAATTAGTATTTCTTGTAATGCAGTGCCGGCATCGGATGACCATTTAAACCTCCTCAAATTACGAATAGTATGAATTTGTGAAAAAAAGTTTTCCGATTCATGTTGCTTTAAACGATGGGTTAAAGTAAATTCTATGTTACAGATATTCTTCGTGCGATTATAAAGCGCTTTTAAAGAATTAATTGATATAGCAACGCTTATTTGAAAGGTTTTAATTTTTAAGTCGTGTACCAGTGGTTTTATTGTATGTGTATGTAGCATCCAATACACTATTTTGCATAACCGTATTTTTACAGTACAGAATTGTAAGGAACACGATTTTTTTTATTTTGAATTCATTATGCCAAGCCAATTATTCACCAGGCTGATAAATTCAACTACAGATATGGCCCGAAATAAGAATTAAACAATTTCAACGAGATGTCATGAATGCAATTAGGCATATTTAGCACGTAATTTTATACAACTACATGAAACCATAAACTTTAACCGTTTGACTGCTAAGCAATACTTGTAAGAACGCTCGAAAAGTGCGGGACATATTTTGACTTGATGTTGACTTTAGCAAGGTACGCGTGAGGCCAGACTACGTTTACTCCAATGGTGCAATAAAGGCACACTGGCAGGATCACACAAAGCGTTTAAAAAGATTTAGATGGATTACTTGTGATATTGTTTTAAACACCTTGTAATTTTCGAAAATGGAATTTATTCCACAAAGAATTGTAGTCTGTTAATATAAAGAATCAAAAATTAATAAAATTTAGTGAAGATTTTTTCAATTCCACGAACTAAACAATATATATATTTTCAAGTTTTAAAGCGTGCATCATACATAATTTTCTATAAAACTGAATAAAAATTAAGAATTAATTTACTATTTTTAATGAGATTTTCGATAACATTTTGATGACATTTTTGCTAAAAATATCAAGCACGTCAAAATAATTGTCATAATTATTATCAAACTCATATTAAAAATGCTATCGAGTGTTCATTTAAATTCGTGCTCAAGTGGTCTATGAAGAGATTAGCGTTTTTGTCCCATACGTTTCCAACATATGGAATAATGGAAATAATTATTTTATAACTTCACTTTTTTCTATGACAATTAACAATAAGAACGAAAATATTTTTTCCAAAACTGCCCAATTTTTAGAGCTTGTTTACAGTTTTCACTATTTCAAGATGTTTTTGTAAAATAAATAATAGACTGTATTTTTATGTTTATCAACAATTATTAAAAACTTGGTACCATACGTGTTAGTTTTCACAAGCAATCCCAGAAAGTAGAAGAATCTACTTCACCTGGCCGAAAGAATCAAATACCCGGATCGATATTAAGCATGTCCCAAAAAATCGTTTTTGTGCCTGTTTTGTCTACATAGTGATTTCAGTAGAAAATTCCGCATGTCAGTCCACACTTTTTTTAAACCAATAGCAACTCGTGAGATCTTGGAAACAAGAAATTTCATTTCATCAAACGAAATTTAAAGGTTTCGGATTAACATGAAATCATGATTTCATGAAAAACATGAAATCACGTGGTTATCGTTAATATTGCGTAATAATGACACAGAAAAAATGTTTGTGTTTTCCTTATTTTACATCCGGCGAAACAAGAAAAAATCGTCAAAACCCTAATACTATAAAACATAAGGTACCTAACATTTTAAAATTTATTTTTCGTTGTGTCGCCGGATTAAATAATGAAGTTATTAGTAAACTACGTTTCCGTTTAACCCATTCAAGACGACGATTTTTTTCGAACACGGTCCCCAGGAGCGATTTTTTTTTCTTTATATTGTTCATTTTTAATAAAAAACATGTTTACTGTGGAAATCGCCCAATTCATAAATGAAAATTCATGTAAATAAGATCATTGCATACCGGGTATGCAACTTGCTCCTAAGAAAATTCTTATTGTGAGGAGCGGATTGAATACTATGTGTGCAATGTAAGGTAAAAGGAAAAAAAAAACCATTAAAAAGGTTTGGAGACCCAACCCAACCGTTGTTCTCTTGAGAACGGGGATCCGCACACGAGCGATAAAAATGAGACCAATGCGTATTCGTATTTATAGTATTTTACATGTAAGAAAAGCTTAAGATCATTTTTAGATTTTTTAGTACACAGTAAAATCAATGCCAAATTTTATTTTCCTGTACTTTACAGATTTCATTAATTCAAGAAAAATCATATTTCAACGACTAGTTTACTCACAATCAGAACAACTGATAATTGCACGTTACTGTTATTGCACACGCGGCCTTCAATCAGTCTCGAATGGGTTAAGGAGCTTTAAAATACTTTTATCTTTCAAGTAATAGTAGAGTTTTTATATATAACTTACTAAATAATTAATTGCTGCAAATTTCTTAATAATCAACTAACCAAATATTCTATATTTAACTCTCCAGTTCTTGACGTGGAACAAATAAAGAGTTTATACGGGTGGAAAATTTAGAAGTGAATTTTCGGTGGTTTCCATTATTGATATTCATGTAGAGTTTCCGGTTTGGGGCTGTTCATAGTTCGAAACGTCAAATAAAAGGCAAAGCGGATCCGAAGCCCCATTTCCGGACTTGCAGAGCTGGCACTGGCCAAACAATCAATCGGCGTTTATTGTCCCGAGACAAAGCGGACTGGGTCAATTCAAGTCTCACCTTGCAACAATCCGTCGCTGTGAAATATGGCCCCGTTTACGTTCTCCCTAATACCGAAAATTTTTCTTAGGAATTTTCATACAACCACTCAATAAATGAGTGCGGATATCTTTCACTCTTTTATATAAAAAAAAACATTGTGAGAAAGGGGATAGCATAGTCGCCAACGTTTAGAGGGTAATAAAAGAGGCCTTCAAATTTCTTTGAATATTTAGGTTAGATGTTCACATTAAATCACTTCAGACTGCCGAAATAAAGACATGAGATTTGTAAACTATTACAAGTGATGAATCGATTTATGCGATCGGCAACAAAAATTGAAGTTCGTTATATATATGCGCAATATACTTTGCGGTAAAATAAGTCTTACGCTCATGTTCTATTAAAATGACACCTCAATATAAATTTGATATGAAAACGGAACGGATGCATCAGTGAAAATTTACTGTTGCGGATAAAAGCTCATAAAACCTTACTCTGTCAAAATAAACGACAACGATAATTTTAAATGCATTTATGCCAGTTATGTTGGCCCCACTTTAACGGCTGAAATATGTGAATACGCAAATAAGCCGTCATGGAGAACCTGGATTTTCCACAGGTAAAAAATTTATTTTTCGCTTAATAATACACGAATGGTGACTGTTTAACCACGCAACGAACTGACAGTTTGACAGTCTGACAGTTCGACAGTTTGTGGGAAGAAGGTGGTTGGTTGGGCGACTAGGGTCGGATCGGAAAAGGCGTGGTTAAACAGTTATATCGCTCTTTGTTTATCTAATCTACTTCCTATATGCTTCTCTGTTGCACGCATTATTTTCCTATGTCCTCAAATGAAATTTCCAGATCTGTATATTTCGTTTCTTATTTTTATTAAATAATTAACAAAATTGCTTCTGATATCGGGTGTTCATGTAAATTCTTGCTCTAGCATATACAGGCTGTCCCAACGGTCCGAAAAAGCTCCATAATTTATTTATTATTGGTGATATTGACCTTCTCGTTTTTTTTGGTTATAGCTGAGATAGTACTACACATTTTTAAAATATTGCGACTTATGCGACAGCTGTCTCAATATTATAAAAAACACTAAAATTGCGATTTTTTAAATGGAATGCACCAGATTTTATTTTATTTTTGAATTCTATGGTAGAATACGATTCACTTTTATTGAGGTCGTTTTTACCTAAACTTTCAGGAAATTTGATTTATGACAGTTTCTTTGCCAGAATTTCGAAATGCAGTGGTATGCAGAATTTCGAAATGCGAACTTTAAAATAGGTGATGTTGTTTGATTGCTAAATGTTTGCTCCATGTTTTAAATGTTTACTCAATAACCTGCTTAGTCGCATTTGCCTACCGCGATTTTTTAAACATGATAAGCCAGATAAGTCAAATGGCACCCCCGAATTATTATTTTAGTGATCAAAAGTTATTCTGACAAACTTTCCATCCATAATACGGTAAACTATGCATGTCAGAATAACTTCTGACCAATATTATAACAAATATGGGTTACCATTTAAAAACGAATGAGTTTTCGACATGTACAATTTAGCATTTTTAAAAAATCGCGGAAGAGAAATGCGATTAAACAGAACGTTGAGTAAACATTTTAAAAATGCAACAAACATTTCACAATCAAACAGAGTCAATTACTTTGACAACAAGACAAGGATATTGAAACTAAGAATTTTTTAAAAGACTACTACATTTGGAAATTCTGACAAAAAAGTGTCATAAATCAAATTTGCTGGCAGTTTAGGCAAAAACGACGAATAGGAAATAATCTATCAAAATATGCCACAAAAACATACCCATGGCATTTAAGATAACAAAGTTGGTTACCATAGCAACCAAACAACAAACAATACAAACAAACGAAAATAGGCTAAATGTATCCCATAATTTACCCATAAACTTTTATTTGAAACTTTTTTCATTTCAATCATAAATGGCGTATTTATAAGCTATATTCCATGCTTTTGTTACACCCTGTATACAGGTGTGCCGCACCACCTCATTTATTCAAAAACTATAAGTCCTAGGAACTTCAAACAAAAAATTGGATAAATAAATTGGGTGTAAACTTTCTTATTGGCAGGAAAGTAACATTTAATAGTAACCAGTAAAGCAAGTATGAACAGTTGAAAGTCACTTTATAATTTGATATGGGAAGTGGGGTTAATTTGGGTGTTGTTAGAAAGAGCTTCTCAAAAGAAATTACTTTCATAAGAGGCATTTTTAATATTATTTACTGTTTTTGTTTAAAATGGCTTTGAAAATCTCGATTGTTTACAAGTTTTATCTAATGTCACCGTTTGCTGTCGCTGTTGGCCATTTTGAAAATTCATGGCATTTAGAAATGAAGGTTGGTAGCAAACCTGTTCTCAAGAAAGTGGATAAAATAAAGAAGAAACAAGTTTACTAATAATATGATAGTATAATGCGATACACTTGTAAAAACATGTGAATTCTTTGAAGATTAAATTCGTGATTGTACGTATTCGACTAGAGCCACCATTTATTACCAACCGTCATTTTTAAATGCTATGATTTTTGCTAATGGTCAACAGCGACATCTAGCGGTGACATCAG
Source organism: Digitonthophagus gazella (assembly GCA_036711955.1). Taxonomy (NCBI): domain Eukaryota; kingdom Metazoa; phylum Arthropoda; class Insecta; order Coleoptera; family Scarabaeidae; genus Digitonthophagus; species Digitonthophagus gazella. The sequence continues at coordinate 21,068,665 of JASCIT010000001.1, read as the reverse complement.
ATAACAGTCGTAAAAATCGAGATTTTCAAAGCGATTTTGGACGAAAACAGCAAATAATATCAAAAAATGCTTCCTATAAAAGTTATTTCTTTTGAGAAGCTCTTTCCAACAATATCCAAATTAACTCCACTTCCCATAAAAAATTATCAAGTAATCTTCAATTGTTCATACTTCCGCTTGCTATTAGATGTTATTTTTCCGTTCATAAGAAAATTTATATCCAATTTATTCATCAATTTTTTTTTGTTTCAAGTTCCCAGGACTTATAGTTTTTGAATAAATCATGTGGTACGAGTGGTCTGGGACACTGTATACATACAGGTGTCCTGGAAAATGTGGGAAATTTCTTGGATTCTAATAGAACATTAAAAAATATGATTACAAGTGCCCATAATTTTTTTTCCTAGCGGCCTTCCCTTCGGAGATACGGCCTTCTAAAGGAAGCCACTGGAAAACAATGTTTCTTGAATAAATTTTAAAGTAGGTACTTAATTTAATTTAATGAAAATGTAATATGATAAACAGTAGTAGTAGTCTCTTTAGTTTACCAGGGGCGTACTAGGTCATGCATTTTAATGCTTACATTTTTAGCACCTGTATGGTAAGGAGTTAAAAAAATAAATTTAGATACCTTGAATATTTACCTAAAGAAAAGGTACTTTTATTCAGTGTCGATAAAATGAACCGTTTTCGAGAAAAAAATGTAAAAGAAGCCATCAAGATTAAAAATTTATTAATATAACATAATTATTATGTTTTAAGGTCATTTCTTTAAGAGGTCCTTACTACTGTTTATCATATTAAATTTTCATTAAATTAAATTAAGTACTTTAAAATTTATTTAAAAAAATTGTTTTCCAGTGGCTTCCTTTAGAAGGCCGTATCTCCGAGGGGGGCCGCTAGGAAAAAAAATTATGGGAACTTGTAATCATATTTTTTAATGTTCTATCAGAATCCAAGAGATTTCCCACATTTTCCAGGACAGCCTGTATAGAAAACGTATACGACAAAGACGATGGTAACATCCATAGGGTACTTGAGCATGAATGAACACCCAAGACTTTGCATAATGACTGTATGTCGACGCTGCCAAGCCAAAACGGCATAAACGCCATTAACCTAATTTTTCAGAAAACGCAAAAAATGATTGGCATAATGAATCTTAAAAGGCTTTTACGAAAACTTTAAACCAATTTTATAGCGAATGAAGTTTGTTTGCGGGTATGCCGCTTTAACTGTTGCATGCAGATTTAAAAATTCTACTCAACGGTGCAGCTAACAAAAAAATGGCAGTTTTGGCGTTTATGCCGTTTTGGCTTGAGAGCGTCGATGTATTTAAATTTTAACGTTACTATGGTGATAATGGTACTATAATGTAAATTAATGTCGTCAAGTTCTGATATTTTTGGTATTAGACTTATTGTTAGAACGATATTAAATTGTTCAGATGTATGACTGTTTAGAAAAGTACATGTCACAATGATTTGATAAGTTGAATGGGGGTTGTGTTGGGTATATCGCTCATTTGCGACAAGGCTTATTTTATGAGATTTTTTATCGCTTTATAATTAATATTTGTGTTATATTCTTCCTGTAAGGCCGAAATTTATGAAATCGCTTTAACCCTGTCCACTCCAAGCCTACTAAAATTATATTATGTTTCATAACTAGTGTTTCATAACTATTACATAGGGGTTGCAGGCGACGCAACCTAATACAATATAACATACGACATATCATAACACAATACAACATAATACAATAATGGTCAAAACATGAATATAAGAATGCTATGACCTCCTTTCTTTCGGTAAACCGTGGTTTAGAAACTGCTGACAATACCGCCAATGACTCTTTTTCGATTAGTAACTATGGTAATCACGTCAAATGGTCACTCCATTAAAAACTGTTTGACAAATAAGATTTACAGGTTAGGATAATACGACAATGAAATCTACAAATCTGACAAGTAACCAGCTAGATGACAATTCAACCATAACAATTTGTATAACAGCACGATTTCTGTCAGTAGTATCTAAAATGAGGTGGTTAGGGGATTATTACTTTAATATGTTTGAGTTTTTACCATTTTTGTATTAGGAAAACTTGCTCCGTTTGACCCTTTTTTGGGTTTTGCAAATCATTAAATGTTCTGTGTAATTCGATATTATATCCGCGTGCGGTTTTCCACAAGAATATCTTATTTTACTTGTTTTAGTGCTTAGTCCACAGTACTGATAATCTTATGAATAAAAACAACAGACTTGTTATTGAACGTTAAGTAGCGTAAAAAAGTTAGATGTTATACAAGAACATATTGTTTGCTAAAATCCAACAAAATGAAAAAGTTAGGTACAGAAGAAAAAAAAAACAAAATTGAATAGTAATGAAATTATATAACGGAAATAATGGCATATCCATTATGGCACGGTTTTCAGTATCATAATGAAAATGCCAAACTAGAAATATTTGCAAGTTTGACAATTTTTCAAGAAATCAAGGAAGATATAGCATTGCTGAAATAATTCTAAAAGGTCAATATTATAAGCAATTTCAATTCGTTTTTTATTTTCGAATTGAAACTTCACCTTGAAAACGAAGGTCAATTGCTAAATATATGTATTTTAACCACTGTGTACACATGCATTTTTTTCCTTTGAGTTGTCAGTTTTAAATCCGAAGGATATCTCTCGAGGATAATACGCCGATAATTGCGTACCGCGCAATATCCCACGCCCAATCAATATTCCATTGAAACCACAACCCTTCATTTTCCCGGTCTCGTGTTTCAATAAAGACGCATTTAATATTCACCGGCTGCATCTCTCGGGATAAGATTCATAAACATCTCCCCAGTTTAGCAGCAGCACCTGGTCTTCCTATCCTTTACATTAATTACTCCATTAGCTTAACCCATTACGGTGCTATGGATAATCGGAATTGATCATTCAATGTTGTAAAGTACAGGAAACACTAAAAATTGATAACTTCACAAATTGAGTTTTGGTTTATGTTAAGCTCTTTTATTTGCTCTTAAGTTTCGACATGGAGACTCCACTGCATTCGACATATAGTAGTTGATGACTGCATGCGACACGTGAAATAGGAGTGAACATAGCACGAACCGATTTGAGGAGAAACGCTCAATTTAACAGAAACTACTGGAAATTAATGAAATGTGGAGAGAAATTGGTATGCATGTAAATGTGTTTGCATTTCTTTTTGTAGAAAGGAACATTTATCTAACGAAAAGAGCCACGAAATTAACTTTCGACAAAGGAAATGGCGGAAACGCCCCGCGTGTTCATTCGTCTGGTTTAATTAAAATTCCTCGTCAGGATGCCGAACACTAGACGTGATTTAAGTGCGGTGTGGAAAATTACAAGAGCAAGCTCAAATATTCCGAAAATATGCTCTCGTAGTGCAGTTGAATCTATCAAAATCATAGCTATAAAATCAATTCGAATTCGCAATCATCTTAATTGCGTCAATTTGGTCAATTTGGTTTAATATGAGTATATCTAGTAGATCAAAATTTGTTTAAATTCATGCATATGTATAAAGGAAAACGAACTACGCGACCATCTATTATGAAGTAAGTCTATTCAGGATTTGACAATTCCTAATACATCTAGTTCTCTGTCATTAGCTATAAATTCAAAAGACTACCAGAAACAATTATAGTCCAATTTTAGCGTATTTTTAAAATTAGTCCGTTTCATCAAATTTTGTTTGTGTTGAAGGGCAACAGTAATCCAAGGGCCTCAGGTCTCGAAATTGAATTTTGTTGAAGTTCTTCATACAACGCATGAAAAGATAATTATTACAGTAGAACCTCTACATAACGAACTTCTATATAACAAATTTTCTCTATAATGTTTTTTTTTTGAAGTCCCAATAAATTCCTTTATAAAAACACTTCTGTATAATGAAAAATACTTCTACAGTGAAAGCTCCCTTGTGCGGACACCAACGGGACCCACCAAAAGTTTCCGTTCAAGAGGGGTTTCCGCTTAAGAGAAATTTGAAGTAATTATATGAGAGTCGGACGGCTCCATGAGAAACTGTCCGTCCAATGGGGGTGTCCGCGAAGGGGAATTTCACTCTATATACCGTACTAACATTCTCCGAAGAAATCCACTAAGCTGTTTATTATTATTATTAATGATGGTAAAACCATTTCAATCCCGTTTAGCTACTATGCGTGTAAGGTGAACTACCGCGTAGTGAGGTAAATATTTTAGGGGATCTCCAAGAAGCTCTTCTTGTGACACACAGGACTTGATCGGATAGTTCAGTAGAGTTACAACTAATTGTGGTAATTGTAATTTCATCTGTCGCCATGCCTAAGTAAAGGGATTTTATTCGAAATAGATAAAATAGTATACGCATCTAAATACATAGTGTACAATATATAGAGTGCACGCCGGTGAACTGCGGATACGTTTAACGTAAGTGGAAAAAGGACGACAATAAGGCTTCTATTAGTTAACACAGAACAGATATCGTTTACTTATAACGTTATAACGTTTACTTATCGGGCCGATTGGAGTTGATATGTGTCTCTTTATCTAACTCATTAAAATCGTATGCAATTCGATGCCTTGTCTAACACATTGAAAAGCCCTATCCGCATGTCGCAGTAACCACACGAACCTCGAAGTGCGACGAAGACAGACGGAATCAACCGCATCGTTCTAGCCGTGTTATATCTAACAAGGGGACCACCAGACGTGTAACCTCCAGATTTTGTTCCTGATTTTTTTATAGATAGAGACATGTATGTGAAGCTTCTTGGTAAAATATTTGGACCAGATGGCCAGGCATTTTTGAGTTATGAATTTTTGAAATCGTCAAAAAAATCCACGTAAGTGGTCATCCGGTGATTTAATACTTTTGTCGTAGAGGTGCGATAGCCAAGATGGTAAAGGCGCGAGTTACGAACCGTGGCGACCCGAGTTCGAATCTCGGTGCTGCCCATTTTTTTCTCTTTTCGTTATAAATTAATTATTACATAAATTATTTATTATTTCTTATAAAAACACATTCTTTTTATTTAAACAAACCGGAATACATTTATTGGAGTTTAAAATGATTTTAAAAAGTTAAAAAATTACTCTGATTATTTCTAGGAAAAAAGGGTTGATTCAACGAAAAGTCATAAACGGTCAATTAAATATGAACCCTTTTCCTATAAATAGCCAAAATACAGTAAATTAAACAAAACAAAAATATGAAGTCCTTTCTAGAAGGCAAGAAAGTTCGACATTCCCGCGAAATGTACTCCCTTTGTCAACCTTACGACGTTTACTTTTATAGGCAAGTGAAAAATTTTATTAAACATCGTTTTCAAAATTGTTCCGCTCTAATAGAAAGTGATCGCGAAATTTCAGGAAGAGAAGATTGTGTCAAAATTCATTCTCTGGTGCATCATCAGTTATCAGCACCTGTTTTCAATAATATGTTGAAGTACGCCTGGTATGCTTCACAATTAACTGATAGCAGAGAGATTCTTTTAAATGTAAATGAAGTATGGTTTCCTTCTGATGTTTTAAAAGATCCGTGTTCATTTAAAAACCCTTCACTTTTAAGGTGTGCAGTGTATTATAAAAACTTGTGCTTTCAATGTTTATACGACAGATATCATCCAAATTATTGTTCTCCCGCTACATCTACTTCACAAAATTAATTATTGTAATTAATGTAAACTAATTTTATTCTTTAATGTTAATTTGTATATTTTTTAACTCCAATAAGTGTATTCCGATTATTTAAATAAAAAGAATGTGTTTTTATAAGAAATAATAAATAATTTATCTAATAATTAATTTATAACGAAAAAGAAAAAAATGGGCAGCACCGAGATTCGAACTCGGGTCGCCACGGTTCGTAACTCGCGCCTTTACCATCTCGGCTATCGCACCTCTTCGATTAAAGTATTAAATCACCGGATGACCACTTACGTGGGTTTTCTTGACGATTTCAAAAATTCATAACTCAAAAATGCCTGGCCATCTGGCCCAAATATTTTACCAAGAAGCTTCACATACATGTCTCTACCTATAAAAAAATCAGGAACAAAATCTGGAGGTTACACGTCTGGTGGTCCCCTTGTAAGAGCGCAAACTCCGCCCACTTACAATCGCCCAACTGTTACAAATGCGTCTACACGCAAGTCGAATGGGTGCACACTGTATAAGGTGTTCATTTAAATTCGTTCTCAAGTGACCTCTGAGCTCTACTAGCATCTTTGTTCCGTTCGTTTCCTACGTATCTATACATAATACTTATTTGTAACCCCACATTTACTAATAAGTGTAGATTACACATTTTATACCCTTTTAAACAAAAAAAAAATGTTTTCCTTATAACAAAGTTCCAATCGTATGATATTTTAGATACTGGAGGTATAGTCGAAACACAAAAAAGATCGGATTATCCGAAGGAAGTAAAACAATCATTGTAGTAAGAAAACTATCTTCAAAGGTTGAGTCAGGAATATTTTTAATGCTTTACTTCGAACAAGCAATTTTTTATTGTATTTTACTATGAAGTTTGTTTACGGTGAAGGAAAACATTATTGCTGTAAGTTATACATATTTGTGTAACTTCTGATAATCTAACTTTTTTGTATTCGGACCATTGCGCTCACCTCAAAGGTGGCGAATTAGGGTTTTATATGTACATTTCATAATAACACATATATATGTACTTCAACACTTACCACAAGTAAAAATAATACTAAAGTAAACAGGAAATTATGTGGAGGCATCTACAACCAATATGTCATAGAAACGTCTTTCTATCACTTCGTTATTGTTAAAAATTTGCATGTTAGTGCCATCTTTTACGGGGTTTACACAGATATATTTAACTTTTTTGCGAACATAAACTTTTTTGTTTCAATGCAAACCATAGTTAACTATGGTCCAGATAAATTGTTATTTTTTTGATAATGAATATGTATAGTTTTTATGGTGTATTTCTTATGATCCTTGAAAATTTCAAGTTTCGAGAAATCAATTTATGTACAGGATGGAGGAAAATGAGTTTGTGAAGGACTTAGTTTGGGATGGGGAATACGGATGAGGTCGTTCAACACTTCATTGTATGGTCTGGAATGGGAAGATTAGTTAACACATTCTATTGGAGTGTGCAACAAACCTTCGTTTGCCGTCAAGGCGTTTATTAGAGAATTAGTCATAAATGTCTTGATTGCAAACCAAGGAAATTGCACACCCCAAGATCCAGTATTGCACCCCCAAATTGTCCATTCCAAACTACCTCCCTCACAAATGTGATCACTCATTCTCCTTCACACTGTATTAAAAACTTTACATTGCCATTTCAGTTTAAACTTTTCAGGATTGGAAATTTCTCGAAAATCAAAGACATGATATAATAAGTAGTTTATGAATAACCTATTTTTCTTTATCTTTTTGGTTTCGAAGATACTCTATGATTACTTTGCGTTTGAGACTGGGTATTAAGCCTGAATGAGTGGTTGAAGACAAAACGTATTTGAAAAATAAATTCTATAGACATCCTACATGAGACAGGTACTTTAAAAAAAACAAGTTTTTTAATACATTTTTAGGTTTTTACTGCGATATTGTACGTGTACTTATAAATGATTGCTCACGTGTTATCGCTCACTTTTAATTACCATGTTCACCAGGTACAAAGTACAAAACCATAGCGTCAGTCATAATACTTCGTTTTTGCGTTACTTGGTTTTCTATATAATTCTAAAGCTACTAATTGCAGTTGCATTGCATGCGAAGTACTGCTTACACTAATTAATTTTATTTTGGTTTAATTGTAAGTAGGGTTTTCTCTCAAGATTCCTTCCAGAAACCGAATGTTAAGTTCGATATCAGAATCCAGCATTTGGAATTATTATTGATGTTCCCGGAAAGAACTTCTCAAAACGGACAACTTTTGTAACAATTATTTTTTAATATTATCCATCATTCTCGAACAAAATCTCCTAGAAAATTCAGATTTTAAACTAATGATATCTGATGTCATCACTACGTATAACTTTTAAAACCAATAATGTGCTTTTATGAGCTATTATGCAATTATGCACGTTATTTGGGCCGCTTAATACGAATTTGATTATGAGAAGGTATTCTAATTTTAGTGTTGCTAGAAAATCTGATTTTCTTGTCAATGTATGTTTTTTGTGTTTTGTCTGTATCTTGATTAGCATCTGTGCATTCTTCGAAAAGGTTACTCTATACAAGATGAGAGTGCAATGAAGAAAAAATTTATCTTTTTTAGTACATAGTGTATTATAATTCTATTAGGTAGAGTAGAATTTTCAGCGTGTGGCAAACGCGACTACATATCAACAAAAATAAACAACACTGTTTACCAAAAAAATCAATTGAATTGAATTGCGATTTTAAATTAACAATCGCTAGATAAACGTTAATTGTGAATGTTATTTATACAGGGTAACTATTACATAAACGTGAATATTGAAATACATGGTTATATAACTTTCTGGTAATTGATTAAGCCAAATCTGTTTTATAGAAAAGTAAATAGTTTAGATATTATTCCAATTTTTAGGTATTTTTAGCAAATTTAATATTGTCTTACAAACAATTAAAAAAAGCAACGTTAATACATTGATTTCAGATTTATCAAAAAAATGCATCATACGTAGTTTAACTTAAGTCAAAAATTTAAATACAAACACAATTAATGAATATCCTCGTTTAATAAAGAAAATTAACAGCCCAAGAAAATATAGCGTGAATGTGTAGTTGGTAATAATTAACAGAGATGTGCAAATTATTCGCAATAATTTGATTAGTCCTTACTTTTCCAGATTATTTTAATAGAGTACAATGAATTTTTACATAACAATGTAATAGGCTTGTGGGACGTGTAAATGGTTTGTTTTCTAACCACTGAATTGGGAGAGAATATTTAATTCTATGGTCTGCAAAGAATTCTGATTTAACGAACCTAGTTGTGTATGTGTAAATGGAAAGATTCCAGATACTGGAATTACAAATAAAATAACACGGTTGAAAATAAGAGAAATGCTCGTGCATGCAAGTTAAGTAATATTATTTTTTATTTTCAATAAGCCAAAGTAAATTATAGGTGTAATTGATATTGATTTTTATTAATTATGGGTAGATGTTAAAATGGAATTTACACCAACTATAATTTCAGTATCGGCTAATTGGAAAGACATTTTACCTTGCTTAATATCTTATTCGAAAGGTGACGATATATTTCTCCAATAATTTGTACGCTGATTGTATTATCAAAATTTTGAAACAGGCGCTCATAAATAAACATATTATTCGAACATAAACTTAAAAACGGAACATTTCACTTCCTCTAGTTTTAAACTAATGAAATATTACAAACATGTTTAGACTTATAATGTATTTTAGAATGTAGTGTATTCAGAGTATGCGACTCTTTACCAAACAAACTATTAATACAGTGAAATTCCTCTTCGCGGACACCCTCCTTGAACGGACAGTTTCTCATAGACCGACTCTCATATAATTTGCATTGCGTTAACTCTCTCTTGGACGGACATTCTGTTGAAGGCACGCGAACACTAGAAGACGTTCTCTTAAACGAACAATCGCGCCGACTTGGCTGTCTCTTTGTAATACAAAATTTTCCCTTTAACCGGTGTTTGGCGACTTCAATATTTGCAAGGTACAAGCGCAACCTGTGTTGTGCCTTTCTGCTTAGCTTGAATGAGGGACTTCTCCGAGTACACCGAAATTTAAACGTTCTCATTTTTTCGGTATATACGGAGTTCAATACTATTTTGACGTATATGCAGAAAAAGATATGCGTATGTATTGTACTTTGCAAAAACCGCTTGGGCCCAAGTAACCAAGGAAACGATTAAAAATTGCTCCCTAATGCAGGATTTAAGCACGACAATATGCAAAGTGAAGACCAGCTAAACGAGGCTTTGACATCTGATCCAGAAGATGACTTACCACTTAATAAACTTACAGATATCCCCAAATATATAAAAAAAGTTGTTGGAATTGACTGACAGCGAAAACCTTAATCATTTTTTGGAAATGGATGAAAATTTATATGTTGAAGATCCAGATTCAGGACAAGAAACCGAAAATCTAGAAGTCGAACAACTATCCGAAAATTTTAACGTCGATGAGGTACCAGTTCCAGCGGAGGATATCAAAAATTATGGTGAAGCTATTACCCTGACCAATCAGCTTAAACGTTTTGGCGAAAATCACGAAGATGTAGGGAGCTGAACGGAGCTGCTTTCCAAATTAGAAATACGTTTTCTGGACGCTTGTTATTATTATTATTGTTATTATTTAATACGAGGGCAAGAATACTCCTAGTTCTACTTAATGAATCTTAGTTTTTTTTGTTTATTTTAAAAACATTTACATATACACTTCAAATAACCGATTTTTTTTAAATTGTAGTTTTAATTTAAAAAAAAGATATTTACTTCGCGTTTCTCTTAGGCGGACACCCCTCTTGAACGGACACTTTCGGTCGGTCCCGTTGGTGTCCGCCCAAGGGAGATTTCACTGTACTCTAAAAATTTCAATATTTATAAGGACATACAGGTGTCCCGTTTTGATTGTCTGATCCTTGACAGTCGTATTTCTTCGCTAAAAATAAATAAAAAAGTTCTAATGAACGTAGACCTAAAAGTGATTCGTTTTCGAAATATAGGAAGTTTAGTTCCATAAATTTATCTATTATTAACATAATCGAAGTGAATCGTCGTTGAACCATTTAAATTAGGGGTCGGTAAACCACGGCCCGCGAGCCCTATGGGAGCCCCACTGTCAATTTTGAAGCATTGTTATTATGATAAACTACAATGGAAACAGTAATAGAAGTTGGCTTCCATTGACGTTTCTATGATAATTACCTGACTGTTCGGCCCGCTTAAAAATATTGTTTCTTCAAGTGGTCTACCGTGCAGAGAAAGTTGCCGACCCCCGGTTTAAATTAAATTATTAGCTCATTACGATGGTTTCGATGAACTGTCATAATTAGATTGTACTGGTTAGATACAAAAGTTTGTCGAAAGCATTGCAAACTACCTGCTTACCGAAACTACCTTATAATTCAATTTAAATAATTCACTGTATTAATATTAACCGTTTGAGTCCCAAGCAGCGCGATCGCGCTGCTCAGATTTTATGTCGAGAAAATCCAGTATACGTATACCAGCAACGTATATGAAAGCGCGATCGCGCTGCTTGGGATTTTTCGACAATGTTTTTTCAAAACTGTCTGGGACTCAAACGGTTAATAGTGGGTCAATTTATGGAACTAAAACCTAGAATATATCGAAATTAAATAACTTTCGCACCTATGTTCCTCAGAACCTTTTGGCTTGTTTTCAGTCAGGGAATACGCCTGTAAAGGATACGACAATCAAAACGAGACATCTGTTTACCGTATTTTTATCAAAAAATAATAATAAGAAACAAATTAAAATAACTCCTAATTTATTTAATTTTCTGTTATGCATGTTAAATTGAATCAATTGTAAGCTTTCTAAAAACTAATATCAATTTTAACGTTTGTGTACCAGTGATCCTATGTAGTTAATAAAAATATTAACCCCACAATGTACATTCTTTCTTCTTTCTAATCAGATATAGCTTACAAACTTATGATGGAATTAGACATAAATAGTAAAATCTTTTTTTTTTGTTATATTGAAATTTATTGTACTGAAAATAATACATTTGATGCATAGGTATACACATCAGTGCATATCTGTTAGGCATATAAACCTACATTACACCAAATTAATTGGTATGAAAATACGTGGAAAGTTTTTTTTTTGCTTACCACACCAGTTACCGTTCGCTGTAAATAGCAAAATAAATTTGATAAATTTTGTCGTTAGCGCGGTACTAACAATAAGTGGATTTGCAAAACTCAATGATTTTTGTCATAAAACCACTTGTTATGATTATGTAATTATAGTTAATTATAGCTTTACTTTTCCTAGAGGCATAATACATATTTACTATTCAGTTGTGTGGTTAATACAAATATTCATCACTGCGCATGGTAGAGTTAAATTAAAAAATAATAACGTGTTAAAAAGTTACCAGAAAAAATTGGCAGTTATATTGTTGAGGTATCCGAGATACTTCATATATGAATTCAATAACCAATTTTAAGCAAAAATGGTTGTATTCACTTTTTCTGAATTCTTAATGGTTTGTGAAAAATCGAGGTTGAAATTAATTCCTAACTGGCCTAGAAAAAAATGTCTTATTTATTTGAATAATAATTAATTTTAATAAAAACATAATTACATTGAAAATTTGGAAAGGTTCTATTGAACGTTTACTTGTTTGGAAAATGGCGGTATGGGTATCGTCGTTGATAGTCCCTAATTGATATCGTGTTTGCATATTCTTCATTCGATTAAATTACAGACATGATTGTAATACAAATTACGCAATAAAAAAACAATAAACTGTCTATGATAACAAAGAATCAACAGGCAAGTTACTAATTTACCTCAGCTTCAACATTAAAAATTTCAAAAACCATTAAGAGTTTGGGAAAAGCGAATAGAATTTTTTGCTTAAAATTCGTCGTTAAATTCGTATACGAAGTATTTCGAATACTTATGAATATGTTAGAAACTAATCTTTCGTTTTATAGTTTTACCTGTATTTGTGATCAATAGAACTTAGGGCAAATAATTACTCATGCCATTTTAACTATCCGAGCATACTTCTTTTATGCGTTTGGTTTAAAAATAACATAAAGTGCGTGCACTATGCAGGATCTGAGTTGCCGTGGAAACCAGCAGAATGCGTCCAAATAGAGCGGATCGATGACGGGTCCACGCAATCTCGGATGTGAGGGGTTATAAACGTGGCAAGTTCTCCTTTGTTCTGACAGTAAATGAAAAGATATTGGAAGAATAACCAATATTTCATGGTGTGACTATAGTTTCACGCCAACGAAGTACAAATGAAGAAGCAACATTCTTTGAACATAATTGCGGGAAATTCCGTTCCTAGTTATTACTTAAGGCTCCCGTCAGTTGTGCAACAATTTTTGGAGGACTGTGAGAAGATAGTTTAGAAAATTAGGAATTTTGGTGTAGAGTTATTTCGAGGCGGCCAATAGCAACTTGCTACAATGTCTAGGTTTGGTGGATGTTAGGAAGTATAGGCAATTTTATCTTCAGGGAGAAAAAGCTGTTGTTAATAGAAACTTAGAACATTAAAAAACAACTACACATTACAACCATTAATTTGAAACAGATTTTAGTGGTTTATTATTAAAAAAAGCTATAACAAAAAACAGAAAATGTTCCTATAAGGATCCTCCTTATAGGGCATCCTCCTATAAGGAGGATGTTCAAAATTTATTATTTTCTGGTAGTCATCCTTTTAAAAGTAACAACTTTCAAATTTGTTGTGAATTGTTCCTTAGTCTCTGACTAACAACTATGGAGTTTAACGTTCAAGTGCTCCGTTCAAAATAGATTTTATGTATTATTTGAGTTTTATTTCCGCCACATCAGTCCTATTTAAGTAGTCGATTATTTCACTATTTGTGCAATTTAACCTCCTTAGATCATCTCTTTTAGGAATATTTTAAATAGTATAGCAAATAATTGATATCCTCAAAGTTAACATAATGAATGCCATCTAATAATTTCAATTAGTCTTATGCAACAAAGTCTCAAATGCAGCTCTACATGAGATGCATGGTGCAATTTTCTTTACTTTTAATCATACTTTAAATGTATCTAAACATGACGTTTTAACATTGAATTATGTTATGAAATTTAAAATCGGATTAGTAAAATATCTGTTAAATACCTCAAACCGTTCTGAATGTTTATTGTCTCATTAAAATTCATTGGAAAACTAATAATTTTTATGAAAAAGAACATAAAAGAAATCTTTACACCTGACTTTTCAGAAAATTGTAACGAACGTTAACATGCATGGAATTTATTTAATGTCGCATTCCTAATGGTTTTAGCATAACTCTTTCGCCATTGCTGTGTATATTTGAGTAAAATGCAGTGTAGTTCGGTAGTGAATCCGATCCGATCACCCTTTTCCCACATTATTCACTACTTTCTGCCCAAAAGAGGAAATGTAGGTAAAGGAAAATTCAGTACCAGAGCTAAAATAAATTTCACTTCTTTTGTGGACCATCGTTTTTTCATCTTTCATTTTCACAATGTGAATAAGATCTGTGAAATTCCCTAAGAGTTACAAGCATCATACGAAATATTAATATCTTAAATGAAGCGTATAAATGCAAAACCAGACATTTGACATTCAAATAGTTTTGAGTAAAGCGCGAAAAACCTCTCATTGTCGTTTAGGTCACTCAATCGGCTTGGTATTTTAACCAAAAGTAGATAATACATTGACGCGTCTTTATGTGCTTTAAGGCGCAAGTCAGGCTTATAGTAAAAAAGTTATTTTGATTTAAAAAATGAGAATGTTCTATTTTGCACCTAAGGCTTGGAAATCTCTGCTTCGTGAACTGCAAAGTTCTGGATTTGGCGTTTCTGTACAAAAACTAGCAGTATCTGGCCCTAACAAAATTTGGAATTGCGATAAAAGAGATTTTAAAGAAGCTGATTTTATTGAAAAAAGTACAAAATTAGTTTCTTATATAAAAATTTAAATTCGTAAGTCAGTATCAGATTCATTATCAGAAAACACTAGTGTGTCATTCACATCCGCCTGAATTTCCGAAGTGTTGGCTGAATTGTCTTGAAAGGCGTTTTTGAAGAACTCCTAACATTCATCATTTTCCCATTCTGCACCATAGTGTTTGGCTAGCAAAGAGGAAATGCTTCTCATCTTGTCAGGTTTAAGCCTTCTGCCTTAAACCTCTGCCTTTGTCTTGGCTTTTTCACGCTTGCACTCGTGCTTATTTGTTATTCTCTTTCGCCCTTTGCCACGAGGACTTGGTTCAATGGTAATGTTGTTGAAGGTAATCAAAACTCCGTAATACATTCGTTACCACGGTCTCGTTTAAACAAATCCTGCAGAAGCGAGCAAAACTAACAGCTACTTCAATGTCACGGCTATCACGTGAGGTAATGCGAGATCTGGATAGGTTCAAACACAAACGTCTGCTTTTGCACCTAACTAGTTGGCGCAAATGTCTGCTTTTGCATTTAAAGCGGAATTTATTATTGCAATAACTCGCTTAAATGTATTGTTATGCTCCTGGGGGCCACAAAAATTGATTTCTTGCTAAATTTACAATACAGATCCGTGTCTAACTAATTTTTGAAGAAAATGTCGAATGTCTGCTTTTGCATTTATACGCTTCAAATATTCACTTGTACTACCCTCTATTTCATAATATGTGAACCATTTATACAGGGTCCCACCGAAGTAGTAGGGTAGGTCGAAATATCTCGCAAACTACAAGTCTGATGAATTTAAAATTTGTACACAGATTTAGTACATAGTAAGCTATGTTTTGAAAATATTTTCAGTCATCCTTGTCATCCGGTTATACCAGAAGTGATCAAATAATTATTCTTTCGAACGTAGCTTCAGAGAAAAAATTATTCTTTATAATTATTTACGCTTGATTGGGGTAAAAAATAAGTTAGCCATGAAAAAAAGTATTAATTTATGAGCGTACGTATCTTGGATCGCCAGTTATAGCTTATTTGTTTATATCAATCAAAAGCAAAAAATTACGAAATATGTATTTTTTCCTCTGAAACTACAAGTGATAAAAAAAATGTTTCAAACAACATTACTTTTAAATGAACCAACTTAACGAAAAATAAATGTTGCGTTCAAAAATAATTATTCTTTAACCACTTTTGGTTCCGAGATATTGCGATTGGTCCACTTCGGCGAAACACCTTGTACATTTATGGCCAATTATACATTTTTTTTTATTGTTTTTTTATGATACTATGAAGATTATACACCATAAAAATGATATTAATAAAAGTTTGAAAAAAAGAATGACGGTAAAATCCTTTACCTCTCGGTTACAGATATGCTTAGAAAAAGGTAATGGCTCACTTATTATGAAACAAAGGTAGTAATAAACAATCTTTTTTTTATATAAGAAAAAATATCGACGCTTTATTACTCCGACATGTATTATTACTCAAGCATTATTACGTTATCTTACTTATTGTCTCTTAATTACAACCTTGGATAAAAATGGTGCAAAACTACTACAAAGTAGTTTTATAGTATGCTGCTTTAGATGGAAGCCGTGTGTACAAGTGATTTATTTATTTTTTTCATTGACTTACGCTGATTGTTACCCGTCCATGAAAGAATATTACTTTAAAACGTGGTAGTGGTTATGACGCTTAAGTAAATTTAGGACAGGATTAAAAACAAAAAAATATGCAAAATACACCTTTTACTATAATTATATAATTTTAATTTGTTATGTTTTAGAAGTATATGATTTTAGGGATAGGGTTAGCTAATGCCATATCCCTAAAATTTCAATCTCATAACACAAATAGTTTTCGAGCAATCACATCCTGAAGATTGTCGTTGTTATTCTACAATACCCGATGTCTTATTTTTCTGTTGATTAAAGGAAATTCCTTTGCGACTCTTTGAATTCACATAAGTCCAATTTACATTATGAATTTATTATGTATGTAATTTTATTGAACATGGCTGTATTATCGGTTGATAAACGAAAACACCGTGAAGAGAATGATGCAAAATCTGTTCTCAACCCAGACGTCAAACGCTTTAATCTTACATCTTTAGTACATGGTGTAAAGAGGTGAACCATGGTGTAAAGTAAACGTACAAAGTACTGTGTTTCAGAATCTACTTGATTGTAGATATTTGCAATAAAAACATTTTTAACTAATTGTAAGTGTCCGTGAAAGAATTCCGGATATTATGTTCAGGTTTCTAAGATAGCTGCTTAAAATGCAAGAAAGTTATTAGGAATGAAGAAAAATGAAAAACAGGTTTCTCAATTTTGACCCCCTTGAGCCGAAATGCTTAATATAACAACAAATATAAGCATTTCAAAGTTAAAGTAAATTCTAATGTTTTTGCAAACATCTCCAAAATTACTGAACAGAATTTAATGAATTTGACATCGTTAGTTGTGATTTATTGTAATTTAGTGTGTTACTGCTAGATGGTCGTTTTCAATATTACCATAGAAATTCTCAATTTTTTCTGAAAAGTGAAAATTAATTTGCATTGGTATACAATGAAATTCCCTTCGAGAACACCTCTCTTGAACGAACACTCCCGTTGAACGGACAGTTTCTCATGGAACCGTCCAACTCTCATATACTTTACATTTTTCTTAAGCGGACACCCCTCTTGAACGGACACTTTTGGTGGGTCTCGTTGGTGTCCGCACAAGGGAGATTTCACTGTATTTGCATTTGCAAAATTTTTCATGAAAAAATAGTAAATAATGTCCACGCAAGCTAGTGAAAAACGCACCTCGATATCTTGCTCCTAACCTAAAGTCAGCGAATGAAGATATAATGAGAAAATTCAATGAATTTCAATCAAATTTTTCCAGTTTCCTCAAAAATTTTAGAAAAAAATTATATATTATGTTGTTTATGCAAAAAATACGATTGATTTCGAGATCAGAAAAAGCCGCATCATTTTAACCACGACACTAAAATAAATTAATCGATTTTTGAAATATAAAAATAAAAATCGGCAATGTTTTCTAAGGTTAACTTTGTTTAAAAACTAGGAACAAAAAATAGCAATTTTAAGGTGTAACATTTCGTCGCCTTACAACCGGACTGTTCTTTGTCAAATTTTCTTAAAACTGAATTTTTAACATCAACCTATGTTATATTTCAAGCTCTTTTTGAGGGTTTATTTCGAATCAATCTACGTCTGCTCGTATCGTTGTATTATCGAATAGAGCTTTGAATATGTCTATTACATTGAATATCAAATCTAAAATATTGTTTTCTGTAGAATTAGAAAAGTAAATTAAATAATATGGTTTTAAGGCGGCAATTTAAAGAAAATGGCATAATTTGTATTTTAACTGCTCTAGTTTTGAGTTGGTGTGTAATAAAAAGTAGGTACGATTATGGATGAAATACAAATACCTACTGACAATATTGGAAAGAAACGTCGATTTTTATTCACATAAATGCAGACATTAAAGCTGGTGGATGTCAGATAAAAATAAATGGGGTAAAGCCATATTATATGTGTGCGATTTTTATGAACTAGGTACCATATAAAATCTTTTAAGGAGTATTATATTTGGGAGTTCATTTCAATTTTTTCTAGTGCCACCTTAGATTTTAACTATCTATGACTTTTGTTTTTAAAATTGTTATGCATATTTTTCTCCTCGCCATTTAATAGACCTTCTTTTTCTGAATCAAACGACGCACAGTTTATCTTACAATTAGTATACTGCAAAAACAATTAAATGCTTTCATTTCCTTGCGACCATTTTTGAGGGAAGGAACGGAAAATGTATGCAAATTTTAAGAAAATTGATCGTTTGTAAACAATTATATTGGTATCAATTTTGAAACTTAAAAAAAAACTAGACGAAAACAGACGATTAATTTGACGTTTAGAAATTTTTTATTAAAAATACGATTTGAGCTTTTTAAGGAATTGGGAGAGGCTGTTCGCCCGAGTGTTGCACGCGGGGTTCCAATTTGGGATTCAAAACGCTATGTCGAGTCGCCCGACACGTTAAAAAATCGCGTTTTAAATGTTTGACAAGAAATTTTTGGCAGGCTACTCGATACAGGCGGTTTTTTTATCCAGTAAATTCTTAATGAGAGGACATGTATTCTAGTATGTTGAACTCAGAAAGAAATAAATTCTACATTGTTGCATTCTCTTCGAATTAGCACGGAGAAAAATATACATGACAATTTTAAAGAGAAAACTTGCTTCGGAGCGACATGTAACCTTAACTGATATGATCTTCCTATTTATTTCCTTTAAATAACAGAACTATGTTTAACATTTCATTTCATTGAACTAGTTTTAATACATGGTGGTATTAAAAACTCAATTTTAGAAAAAAAATAGACATAGAATAGTCTATTTCTAATAGATAACTAGAACAATTTTTAACAGCTCTACAGTAACGTTCTATTCTCGGAATCTTCTTGTTGTTTGATACGATTCCAGCTAACATCTCTTTCTATATTTTACGCGTATTAATTTATTACTTACTTAGATTGATTTACTAGACATTTGCCACTAAATTGGATGTCAACAGTCCTCACATACAACACAAGTATAAGTACCTAGTTAACTATAAATGTCAACATACAACTGGGAATTAAACGAATCGTTTCCGAGAATTTTCAAAAATATCTGCCTATTATACTGCAAACGATGATAGCTTTACGAATAAATTGCGAATTTATTCGGATGAAATATTTAAAGTAGTACCTGTGCCAAAACTGGCATCTGAAATACCAGCTAAAATTGAATTTTAATATTGAATGACGAGCTAGTGTCGATGCCACGGCTGGAGCCCGTTCAAAAGCTAGAGCGCGAGTTTCAAATGGATAGCTTTGTCAAGAAATGGACTTAAAATAATCGTAGATATGAAAGAATTTATTTTATCTACAATAGCTATTAATAGAGAGTAAGAAATTGATAGTAAAACTAATAATGTACTCTGTTTTAGATGGAGGGGCTGGTGCAAGAGATGCAGGATCCAGAGAATGGTGTACCAGTACGCAGTCAGAAGCTTTTTTTAACATCTATACCCTCCGCATTTATGGGTAAGTTCGTTTTCACTTTTTATAAATATGTTAAGCTGATATCATCTGTCCACACCCGTTTTTGCTCAAAATCAGCAACTAATTTACTTAAACGGCATGTTGCTTAAAGTATAAATTACTTGCAAGATAGTAGCATGGAATTGGCACGAAAACTGGACTTTGAATTTGGCGCGCTAGACGTAAATTTTTAAGCTTGGCATGGTATTCAAAAAAGATTGTAAGGTCGGGTGTCTACCGGATCGTTCCGATTATAATCGGGCCGACTTAAGTCTGTTGCTAAGATTAATCGGAACGACGAAAATCGCCAGAGTGTGTCCACTGCTATTTTTGACAAGATATCATCAAATGAAGAAGAGACTGTTGAAGAAAAAGAAACGTCGCCACAGGTACTGGATACATCCATACATAAACGACAATCCTCAGAAGTGTTTTTATACATAGGGGGATGTGGGTACCTTTGGGACGGTGGTATGTTTCGGACAATTAATCTAAATCAAAAACTTGTTTGAACTTACCCCGTTCTCTTACTTTAAGTTTACTAGTGCTACCTACAGTGCCATATCGTCGAAATTTGAAATGCAATCAGTTATTTTAACTTTAAAATTGGACGTTTGCGTTGATTTTGTTTCAAAGTAAAAATCGGGCGCATCAGGTAAGTACTGGTTACAACTATGTTTATTTACAAAACTTAATAAATTATTATTGGTGAAGTCTACAAACTGTTTCTGATCAATACACCTTGCTGTCTTTTATTTGTGTCCCATACTAAAATTAAAAAAAAATAAAATGTAGACAAACTACAATGAGGTATATTTAGGATATTGAAAGAAAGGGATATTTGGGACGTCCCAGATATACCTCCTATATACATAATCGGCTCATGGTAATTAGTTCTTGAATAACCCGTGCAAAACAGTTACAATTTACAAAGATATTAAAAAGATATTAACAAGCACACCCGAAAAACTATTAATAGAAGAAACATTAAAAATCAAGAATGAAAAATTTCGAAAAAGGGAAGAAAAGGTTAAACACAGCGTAAAAAGAAATTAGAGACGGAAGAAGACGAAGAAATCAATTATGCTTCCATCATTTTGTGGCTGTCCCATACATACCAACGCAAGGTACGTTTGGGACAAAATACAAATGATCACTTCTACTGCAACAAAACTCTAACCATTAGAAAATATGACATCAAACAAGTACTAAAATAAAGTATAAACAGTAAACTATTCGATGGTATACATTTTGTGTTGCTGGTATGGCCACAATTAAATGGATTATAAAAAGTGTCCCTAACATACCCACCTACCCCTATGTGCGCATGAATAAAGATATTCAAATATGACTAAAATTCAAAAGCAACTGTCAAATCAGGTAACGGCTATTGACCATGATCTTGCAAATAGCGTCGGGCCCGATTGGCCAGCATACGATTTCAGACGGACTAACTAATATCGTATCAATGGAAACGTGGCAATATAAACACTACTTTGATCAACCGAAAGAAATCGCACCGATTTTGTTCGGGACGCATCGGTGGACACTGGCCTTAGGCGTTTGAATTTATCGCACTAGATTATGGAAAGTATGCAAAGGTATCAAGATATGGTTTATCAAACAATAACTAGTTGGTATTGCAAAATGTATAGAAATGGAAGTGTTATGGTTTTACAGCGTGTCAAACAAAAGGCGCCCAAAGCCATGTCTCGATTATTTCGGTTCGGATTTTCATGAGCCAGGTATCAAATGAAATGTTTTAAGGAACACTTTGGGGTTCATTTCCATTTTTTCCAGCCCCTCCTTTGATTTTAACTGACTACGACTTTTGTTTTTCAAATTGTCATGCATACTTTTTTCCTTGCCATTTATAGGACCTTCTTTTTCTGTATCCACCAATATACCACAAATACTTTCCTTTCTTCTCGGCCATTTTTACGGAAAGTAGTGGAAAATGTATAGAAATTTTAAGGAAATTCCTCAATTGTAAACCATTTCTTATTGATACGTACCGATTTCAAGGCTTTTTGTGAAATAAATGTTAAACGTAAAATCGGTGCCATTTGTAGATCTCTGACGGAATATGACGATTGATTTGACCTTCCAAATTTTTGATTAAAAATGCGCTAATTAAAGCTTTTTAAGGCATTGGGGCACCCGTTCGGTGGAACGTTGCACACACGGTTCCAATATAGGATCCGAAACGTAATGTCGAGGTCAGAATTGTTCTCGATTGTTAAAAAATCGCGTGTAAAAAGCTCGACAAAAATGTTTTGATTGGCTACTCGATAAAAACGAAGTACACTACTTAAGAGAAGTATTTTAATTTTTTTTGCAGTAAATAGTTAATAGAAGTACACGTATTCTACATCGTTACATTCGGAAAAAATGTTTTTGGAATAGTGTGGAGAAAGCCATGCATCACAAATTGAAAACGAAAAATCATAGTCGATTGAAATCGAAGATGGGGCTGGACAAAATTTAAATGATCTTCACGACATAGCACTAGTTAAAACATTTCATTTGATACCTGGCTCATGAAAATCCGAATACAAATGACCGAGATATGGCTTTGAACGTTTTATATCTGACACACAGTATACATGTCTAGATATTCAGAAGATCAAACGAATGAACGAACACACAGTGTGTCTCAGCTAAATGGAATAAATTCGATAATAAATAAATGGAGGCGTGTTCAAAAAGCGGCCGGACACGTCGATTGATATTTGCAGTTGCGAATATTTTTTATTAAAGTTTTTTATACAGGGTGTTTCATCTAACAGGGACCAATTCCAACTTTTTTTATTTTAAATACAACACCCTGTATATTATTCAAATTCTAGATTCTTCAGAAAATTCTAGATATATTTCGTGTCCTATACCTATCTTCAACCGTTTCGGAAATAATGAGTGTTTTCTGATTTATTGCAAAAATTGCCAAAAGAAATTGTTTGATTAGAAAAATTCAGAAATTAATAAGAAACACTATTTATTTCTTGATAACGTAAAAAAAGAACATGAATGTCAATGTAGATGTTCAAAATGTTGACCGAGAATGTCTTGGAAAAACCTAATCTTGAGTAAAAATTTCTTCTAACATTACTCAACATCTCAGGCGTTTTTGACTATTGCTATCACCGCTTAGTGCAAAGGTGCACTCATCAGAAAACAAAACATGTTCTAATTGGATTACATTGTTATCTAACATTTCCATTATTTGTTCACAAAAATACGTTCTCCTATCAAAACCGTCTTCGATTAATTTCTTTCAACATTCGACTAATCGATGAACGACTAACATGAAACATTGCTTCTACTTGTCAACAAGAAGTATTTGGGTTTTCATCAAACTTAAGAATAATATCCTATTTGGTATCATTACTTATTGCATTGGCGTCTGCCTTTTTTATCTGCCTGACATGTCCAAGCTCGCGAAATTGGTTTTCAATTTTACTGATTGTTCCTTGGGATATAGGCGGCAAATTTGGAAATTTTTCTTGAAATAAGCGAGCAGCTTCCCTTTGTGTCGGCAATTTGGTAATTTTTGCAATATATCAGAAAACACTCACTATTTCCGAAACACTTGAAGATTGGTATAGGACACTGTACACGAAGTATATCTAGAATTTTCTGAAGAATCTAGAATTTGAATAATACACAGAGTGTTGCATTTAAAATAAAAAAGTTGGTATTGATCCCTATTAGATAAAACAATCTGTATAAAGAACTTTAATAAAAAAATATGCGAAACTAAAAATATCAATCGACCTGTCCGGCCGTTTTTTTGAACGCGCTTCCATTTATTTATTATCGAATTTATTTCATTTGGCTGAGACACACTCTATATCTGTAGTATTTCAGTACCAGTCTTTACAAGAACGTTTGTTCCTTCTGTTTAACCCTGTATTGTGGACATTTTATTATTATTATTTTATTCGTTCCACAACGGCTAATAATGTCAAACAGCTACAAGTTACGTTAGCTTATAATGATGGGTCTTAGTGATTTAGACACAATGGACTTATACCGTTTTATTAGCAAAATAGATTAATTCCTTTTTGAATGACAGATTACTTAAGTCATACGATAGAGCTGAACTATTTTGAATAAAACATTCTTAATTAAGTTTGCCTAATTTTTGAAAGGCTCATAATTTTAGTACAGTGGGGATCGGTTATAAGCAGCATTCAACGGGCGATAATAAATACTCGTTATGAACAACAATACGATATAATGTCCGTTCGCCCAAAGATGCCTCATACGTCATTAGCTGTGGCCGTTTTCTCAACATATGTCAAATAATTTTCTCTTTATTTAATTATACATGTCAGACAGAGAGACGAAAACCGAAAATAGTAGTCTAGGATAACATAATTAATTAATGACGCATGAGCCATCTTTCGCCGAAAGGAGTATACGTCAAGATTGTTTATTTTCATTTAAAAAAATATTAAAAGTAATGATATGGCCAACAATTATGGCAATTAAATTTTGCACGTCACTTATTACAAATCATTTTTTTCGGCCCTCTTGAAATTCCATTCCAGCAGACGTACTTCAGTAGAATTCCCTTAAGTGGTATATGTACGACGAATGCAAGTTATCATCATTTTTATTTTTCGTTTATGCACTACTTAATATTATTATGGCATCAGAAATATCACTTTTTAATTATTTATTTCGATCACAACGTTTTTGCTATAATATCTTGTCCTAAAAAATACGTTTACTTTGTGAATAAATCTTTACATTTTTCCTTATCAGCCAAATCGATAGGAAAAAGGAGTTCATTTAAAATTTTGTTCTAATCGGTTGACTATTCTAGTTAAACTCTAAAGCTCCAACGAGATCCATAAAAAAGATAAACATCTCTTCAGATACTACTGTACTTTGGGTCACGGACGCTTGCAGTAGTTACATAGTAATTGACGAACTGAAAAAGTTTTGAAAAAGTGCAGTTTTTACTTTTCTTAAATTATCTTGTTTGTTCCTAAAACACAATGAATTCTTTTATGTTTCATTTGACTATAATTGAGTGTTTATATGTAGAATACGCGATATATTAGTAGAGACTTGGAACGCCCTAGGGCCGTAAAATAACGGACGTAGTGATAACCAATTTGAATCACCGATTGTCGACTTCTATGTTACGGCGATGATTGGTATTGATGATTGGAACTGTCAATTTTAACTATAGATGGCATAAGAAAATATATTCGAAACACCAAGAACAAATCATTTAAAACCCATCGAACAAATTAGTCACTTCAAATAACTTGCGCAATTCGCGCTTTTCACTTCTCATATTAATCATATAGGTTCCTATAATAAAGCTACCAAAATGAATTTTACAATCAAATGGAGCTCCATATGTGACATCATCCAATACTAAACCCAACTTCGGACATTATACGACAAATTCAGTTTACAATAAAGAACTATTGATAGGGCAAATGCACTGGTTTGCCGATCGGCATTGGATCTCGACCATTTTGTCATTTAAAGTCAAATAATAAAAAAAATAATAAGAAGAAAGTCAAATATTCCATATACTTTAAAAAGGTGTGCACATTTGGTTTTGTACTTCTATAGCACTTTTAAAATTGTTCTCAAAATGGAATTAAAAATCTGTGTTATTTCGTGAAAAATCAGTAAACACATGTCTATCGCGAAGACAGTATAGTTTCATGTATAGTGTAAAAAAGTATCAAGCGATCCCGGCCAGAAAATAGTAAATAATTTTGATTTTAAACACATTAGGTGATTATATTATGTTTTCTATCTATTATTAGTTATAGTTGCTTATATATTTTAAAAAACAATAGACTCATAGTAAGGTTTTTGCTTAACATTTGATGGTCGCCAACCAATATTAAAATAATTGCTTTTTTCAGATCTCGACCAAAATGGTCGAGAACCAGTAAGCTTTAAAAAAATAAATTGTTTTGGTAATATCATCTATTTAAGAATTGTTGGTATTTTTGTGTATACTTCAATTAACTTATACAGATCTGGAAATTTCATTCCAGGACATAGGAAAATAATGCGTGCAACAGCGACGCATATAGGAAGTAGATTAGATAAACAAAGAGCGATATAACTGTTTAACCACGCCTTTTCCGATCCGACCCTACTCGCCCAACCAACCACCTTCTTCCAACGAACTGTCGAACTGACAGTTTGACAGTCTGACGTGGTTAAACAGTTATATCGCTCTTTGTTTATCTAATCTACTTCCTATATGCGTCGCTGTTGCACGCATTATTTTCCTATGTCTTGAAATGAAATTTCCAGATCTGTATATCCACTTTTTAAGTTTTAGTTTGCGACCATTAAATTAGACCTAAGTATTCTTTTTTTTACACTCTTATTATAGGTGGTCGAAAATCAATTTAATACCCTTTAGTTCTCGACCACTGCAGCACGGAGATAGATTAATGTCACTTTCTTTTTTAGTAAAAGATAATAATTTATTTTTTGTAAGTTGCTATTTATGTTTGTTGTTAAAAAATATATATTTACGTATATTCAAATTATTTGAATCTATGTTTTTCTCTAATGGAATCCATTGTTCTAAATATATTTTTTTTTTAGAAATTAGTCCAATTTGTGGTGATCGAGAACTAACATAAAATGGTCGTGAACTCCGCGGAGTGGTCGAGAAGTAGTGATATTGTACTTTTTTTAATTTTTATTGAAATTTTAATAAATATTGTTGACAGAAATGAAAATGTATACTTGCACACTGTTAAGAACTCATTGAGGGATAGTTGAAGCCTAGGTGTAATAAAATTTGAATAACTTTTCGGTATGTGAAATACATTCAAAGTCAATTTTCTTATTAACTGGTCGAGAACCAATGCATTGACCCTACTTTTAAGAAGTCTCTAGTATACTACTGAGCGTTCATAAATGATTCTAAGGCATTTTAATATAGGTTAGTTTTTAAAGTTGGTATAAACACAATAATGTAATAGGCGTGTCATGGAAAATATTGAAAGCTGTCAAGAGCTATTAACAAACCGTAAAACAGGTATTTTATTGACTTTATCGACCTCTATATGGCATTGCAATTGATATCCAATCTCCAATAATTATGAATGTGTGTACTTTAACCCGAAATGGAGCTGCACCATGAAGAGAAAGATGAAAGAGTACTCGGCAATGTTACGCTGAAGGGGCTTACTTTTCCATCGTTCTCTTCAATTTCGGGTTATAGTACATACCGTGTCCACGCCGGTGAGCTGTGGATACGTTTAACGTAAGTGGAAAAAGGACGACAATACGACTTCCATTAGTTAATACAGGACAGATATACTACGTTTACTTATCCGGCCGATTGGAGTTGATATGTGCCTCTTTATCTATCTAACTTATTAAAATCATAGGCAATTCGATGCCCTGTCTAACACATTGAAAAGCGCTATCCGCAGCTCAAATGCGTGCAGACTGTATGCCCTTAATACTGAAAATAATAAATCATAAATAAATCCGGCTACGCCACTGATATGCAAGATACGATGTAGACATCTCGCAGGTAAGAACTTTGAGCCCCAAAAATTCCTAAATTAAGAGCGCGTCAAATTCAAACACCTTACAGTCATTTATGAAAGCTCGGTAGTTTATTTTTCTCTCGAACATATATTCTACTCTATTAAAGTGAAACATTAAACTATGTAAATCAATGTTTATAATTATCCAGTAATTTATAAAACCTTGGGATGAACGAAGGCCCTTGGTTTTGCACTGTTGCCCTCAAATATAAACATAGTCATAATGCCCCGTATACACATACATAACTATTTTTGGTTGTTTCATTTATAGTGATTAAACCCAACTTAAATAATACATAAACTACTATAAAACTGATGTATGTGGAATACCTTTTGTAGTTAAATAAACCAATCGGTTTGTTAACTTATTCGAAATTTACTTGAAACGAATATGCTAACGGGATATTTGGGTAAAATTGCATATACAATATAAATTGAAACGATAGTAAGTGCTACTTCGCAATTGAAAATTAACAGTAACAATATTGGGAATTCATTATGCCACATGTAACTAGTTTTCTGTATCTAACCATGTTTCGCTCTACATCCAGTTACATTTAAACAAATTCAAATTCTACAAATCTGTCAGCACCTAACAATAAGTGATATTGTTGAAGTTTCGAAAGGAGTTCTATACACACCCTCACGTTTCTAAAAATAAATACTTCTTTCCACAAAGATGTCGTTCTGAGGGAGAAAAATTCCATGAGAAACATTTCATATTTCACGGTTCTTTGTGTTCGTTTGGAGTGGAAGCGAAATTTTCAGGAAGTAATCTCAAATGAAGGACAACTTTTCCAGTGTAGAGGTACAAAAATAGATCGCCAATCTGAGAAAAGGACACTTTGGTAGAAAATGTTAAATGCTAATTCACTTTTACCATAAAACCTCAAACCTAAATGGATTCCCTGGCAACGAATTCACTTACGGTAGAGGAAAGAAAAGTCGGAAAGGTTTTAGAAATTGGGTCAATTATATTACAATTTGTATTTTTTTATTTGGAGTATTTGTAAATATGGCAGCGACGCGGTTTGAGATATATGGCTGACATATGCAAGTTTCGGACTTTCGGGGCGCATAAAGCACACAAAGAGATCAATAACGGTGCTGCAGTGACAAAGAGGTCCTTTGGAAAGATTGAACTTACAACCATCGCTGGTCGAAGTTCATACGGGTGGAAATTTTAGCAGAGTTCGAGATTCCAGTCGAATTAATCTATTGAAATTTTTATGTTTTAAAATTTATTTGATGTTCTATATTAGATTTATTTATAGTATACCGTTTTTATCAAGTTGTAATGATATCACCATTTGCGACAAGGTCGTCATAACTCAAAATTTTTACTTTTTGAGATTATTGTCGCATTATAATTAAGATTTGTGTTATTTTCTTCTTGTAAGAACGAAATTTATGAATTCTCTTTAATAACGGACAAAAAAGGAAACATTGTTGTATATAGAGTGTTTCATAACTATTGCATTGAGGTTGTTGGGGGCGCTAAACAAAGCAATTTTTATAATACAGTAATGGTCAAAACTTAAGTATAAGAAAGTTATAACCCCCTTAATTTCGGTAAACCGCAGTTTAGATGCTGCTGACAATACCGCCAGTAATGACGTCAGTCACTCCATTAGAAAAGAATTATAAATAAGATTTACAGATTAAGACAATTCAACATTGACACCTATAAATCTAACAAGGAACCAACCAGATGACAGTGCGACCATAATAATTTGTATAATAATATGATTTACGTCAGTAGTATCGAAAACGCAGTGCACAAAAATTAGGATGGTCATAACTTTATCATGATTAAGTTTTTACCATTTTTCAATTATTAGAAGTTGCTTCATTTGCCTTCTTTTTGAGTTTTGCCTTCACAAGAGTGTCTTTTATTATTTTATTTATGCTTTAGTATTCAATCGCCACTATTGATAATCGCCACTTATGAATAAGAACAACAGACTTTGTTATTGAACGTTAAGTAGCGTGAAATAGGTAGTTAAGAGAAAAAATTTTATATCGATTTTTCTCAAAACTTTGTTTTTTGATTTATGACGTCCTTGTCGCAAATGAGCTATATCTACTTATTTTATAAAGTCTAGTTTTGTATTAGAATTGAGCTGGTAAAACTAATATTTCAGCACTGGAAAGCAAATGTCAACTTATTCAACATCTGACCCTTCACTTGAATCAGACGATTTAATAGGCTTGTCCCAACACGCCATGAAAATAGTAAAACCAGAATCGTTCATTATAATAGATTTACAGAGCTAATTCATGAATAATACTGCATATATAAGTTATGTTCGTGCAAACGTTTTCCAACAGTTACTGTTTTTTTCATTCAATCAAGATTTAGGATTTTTTGCTTGTGATCAAAAGTAAACAATTTGATTGGTTAAAACTCCTTAAACTGTTGGAAATCGCCTGCACGAACAAAACTACAGATGGCATCAGGGAATACTTAATCTATTGTGTAAACAGTTACTGGAACGGTTCTTTTAATGTGTCGAGATAGATCTAATATTTTTTTTACAAACAAAATTATTTCTCTACATATCGTCGCGTTAGAACTAAACTATTCTATGTCCATTTTTTTTTATTTCACAGAAAACAAAATTTTTGTTTTGACATTCAATGTCGTATAATGGGCAACGGTAATGTAATATACCTCCGGCGAAAAATGTCTCATCTTCATCAATCATTTGTGGTATCCTAGACGAGTGTTTTCGATGTTTATCTCTCTCTGTCATATACAACTAAATAAAGAAAATTATTTGACTTACGTTGAGAAAACGGTGACTTGTAATGACGCATGAGACATCTTTTGCTGAACGGTGTACACAAAATATTAAATGTAAGATATAAATTACAATGGCACATGTCATCAAAGTCGTTATCATTAATTAACTTCATTAATGATTACATATTGTATGAGTTTATTAACCTCATAAACGTCTTGACACCTTTGGATATTTTTCATGATACGCATATGGGTCATAGAAAAAATACTAAATTGCTGAAATCAGTTTGCAGTACTTAGCAAGCCGCTCATCACGCCATTTGCATAGAGTCCTTTTGGCACTCTATGCAAATTAATGCCCCCTACAGAAATATTAAAAATTATCAGAACCCGCAAAATTTGGAATAATGTTCCTAGTTTTTTTAATGTTGTATTTTAATCTTTAATCTGTGCCACAACAAGCGGAAGAAAACGTATAGAAAAAGTGAAATATTTTACTAATTTCTTGAACATTTCTGAAAACAATACAATTATTGTTTTACATCACCCTTACTCAAATATTCTTTCACGTAATATTGACAACTATTGATCGAACCTAGTCTTCAAGAGTCGCGAAAACTAGCACTATCACACAATCCTGAATGATAACTCATCGTACTAACAGACGCTAAAGTAGAAGAATGGATATTACCTTATAAATCTTAGAACTGGTTTATTCACCTTTGGATAAATTAATCTATCAGCTATTTACCAACCGTGGCAAGTAAAATTGCAGTAACTATGGAAAATATCTGGTAGATTAATTTATCCAAAGATGAATAAGGCGAACCTTAGATTTCTATATTTAACTGGAACATAATTACTACTTATCAATATATTCTTTCATTTATGTACGTTTAATAAACACAATGAGCCTTAAGAAGTTAGTCATTCAAATTCTTCTCAAGTGTAAAAATAGCTTTGTTCGTTAGGGCAACACTGCTTGCACTTAGCAGTTCAGTGCATTATTAAATTTTGGTTTTATATGCGTTCGTTGGATCACAATTCATACTTGAACTAAAGTGCACCAAATTACAATGGATTACAATCATTCCTCTTTAAATACTGCACTAAACGGCACCTTTACACCATAACGTAAGTTAGTGCAGTGCAAGTTTTAACCCAATGAACAAAGCTAATATCGAAAAAATCAGATGAAGTGAACAGTAACGATAAGCAGGGGCTTGTATTTTTCATGGAAACGTCTTTTTATAAATTTGTCATTTTTCAAAACTTGGATACTAATGCCAATCTAACATTAGCGGATGGTTTACGTACTCAACGAACCTTACGGTATTTTGCAGTAAGTAGACCTGCCCTGATCACTTTCAATATTGGTTTGACGGTTATCATGACAACATGTAATTTTCGATTACCATTTTTAGCAAAGTTAGTTCACCTTGCTTAATAATCTTTAAAAAATACACTACTACAAAATTAGGGGCGCCTCTAAAAACGAGTTTTACTAATTGTAAGTAGTGTTAACAACTTTGTGGAATAAGCAGCGAGTGTTCAGTCGTAATTAATGTTTATCTAAACAGAATCAGGTAATCTAAAAGCCGTGTACTTAACATAAACCAGAATAAAATCAACCCATCAAAATTTAAAAGAAGAAAATAATTCTGCCATATTATTTAAGAATGTAATAAAAACTGACTTGCTTAAAATCGAAGTTTCAAAGTATTAATAAGATATAAATAAAATATTAAAAGTCGTCAATCACTTTAACTCACAAAATGAAATCTTTAGTTTTTATAAGTTAAAATTTTCACCAAGAAAAAGCATAAAGAGAATAACAATTAAAGAAAACATTATAATCACAGTAAATAATCACCAAACGTCTTTAATTAAAACAAATCATTTCAATTTTTACCAAAATGAACAAATAATTCGGACTTCATTCCTTAGCGATCGAAAGTGTTTCCTCTCGTCTAATTCCACTTGCAGTGGGGTATGCTTGCTCTTAAGAGTTACTCTTTCTTGACTTCAATAATTGCCTTGCGTTACGGAATCAAGGCAATTTTTCGGATCTAAACTTACTACTCGCACTATCCACGAGTTATCCTTTATCTCAATTTCCATAAAGTTTCCGGTTCTGTAATACTGAGGTTCAATGCGAAAGTTAAATTATACGCTTGACTAAGTTTCCCGGATGTAACTGTGATTTAATCTTATCCCCGACAAATTTATTTAATCTCAAATAATAAGATGCAAAAATTCAATGAATATAAAATATACTCAGATTTAAAAAAAAGACATATCATCTAAATGTATAATTCCAATTGTATACTGGATGTTTCATAACTACTGCAAGATCCAGAAGTGTGTTACAGGAGGTGCCAAATGAAACAATTTTTTATAATATAAAGATGGTAAAACCTCAAGCATGACAACGTTTTCTTTTGGCAAAACTGGGGCGTACCAGTTCAAAATAGTATGATTTGTTAGAACACACAAACAAATTAGTGTTTTGTGTTCTATTACATTTAATTATTGCACTTTAGAAAACATTTTAAACAACCTTATTCCTTCAACACACTTATAATTGATGATATGATCAGATTGGCAATTATGGTAAAGTTTGATTTCATCGTGTTCTGTTGAATTTACCCTTTTTTGCACTAAGGTAATGTGAGGTATGTATCGACTAGGCACTGAATATCAAATTATAGAGCGCACCAGTTCAGCCAAAAGAAAACGCTATAAGAAAGTTATGATCTCCCTTATTCCAATATACCGCATTTTAGGTACGCTGACATAAATAAA
This sequence comes from Digitonthophagus gazella, assembly GCA_036711955.1. Lineage (NCBI taxonomy): Eukaryota > Metazoa > Arthropoda > Insecta > Coleoptera > Scarabaeidae > Digitonthophagus > Digitonthophagus gazella. The sequence continues at coordinate 21,035,790 of JASCIT010000001.1, read as the reverse complement.
GTTAGTATGCAATTTGCTATGCATAGAAAAAAAGATATATAATATAGATCAACTCTCACTAGATTGCTGAAATCAGTTTATAGTAGTTAATGCAAATTGATGCCCTTTACCGAAATATTCAAAACTATCAGACCTTGCGAAATTTGAAATAATTCTCGAATTTCTTCAACATCTCTGAAAGTAATACAATTATTGTTTTACATCACCATTACTCAAACATTCTTTGACATAACATTGATCGAACCTACTTTTCATGAAACTCCAAAATTAGCAGTACCACGTATTCACGAATGACATCTCATCGTACTGACAGACGCTAAACTAGAAATATGGACATGTCGTTGTTAATTTTAGATTTCCACATTTAACCCCTTAACGCGCACAAACGTATTAATACGTTTAATACGTATTACATTTAAAAAAATTGTGCGCTAAGGGGTTAACTGGAATATATTGGAACTATTTACCAATATATTCTTTCATTTATTTACGTTTAATCTATGTAAGGAGTCCAAAGAAGTTAATTCAAATTTTTTTCAAGAACGAAAAAGTTTGAAAACCCAAATGAAGTAAATAGTAACGATAAACAGGAATTTAAGTTTCCAAGGAAATGTTTTTCTATAAATTAGTCATTTTTACAAATTTGGAGAGTAGTGTCCATCTGACAATAGTGGGTGGTTTACGTACTCAACGAATCGAATGCAGTATTTTCAGTAAGTTGATCTACCCTGTTGCTATGGCTAAAGTATTATCCATCTGGGTACAGGTTTCGTATCTTGCAGTAGTGATAAAACATCCTGCTTTATGACACTATGTCGATAGTATTCGGCATTGTCGAATGTTAATCATTGATGAGACCATTAAAGTGTATTAACAACTGTTAATAGTTAACCTTAATGATATTTGAACAATTACATTGTGTAAATTTTAATTAATCAGCACACACCGTAATTATCGTTCTCTACGCACAGAACGCATGCAATCAGTGTATTTTAAATGTTGCATTGTTTAAGTTTAATAAATATTTTGACCTTTGTTAGTAAAGTACAAGTATTTAAACATTCTTTTTTTGCAGGATACGACTTGATTGAGTGGTTGATGGAACGTCTTGGAATTGAAGAATCCGGTAAGATATCCTGAAAAAATATATTAATTTACCCTTTATCGCTTTCCCTTTTGACTCCGTTCGTTTCATGTACGACTGAAATAAAATATCGTTTCTGTTTTTCCACGATAAATATCAAATCGATCGCGCCTTAATTTTGATGTAGGAAAAACGTGAACATACAGCGAGTGGGAGGGAAAGCGAAATGGAAATTTGTCTTTTCATCGGCGGCAGTAGCTGGAAAATTAGCTTTCGATTGGACCATCGTTTTTATTTGTTTTCTTTCAGAGGCCCTAAATCTGGCGAATCAGCTCTGTCAGTACGGTTACTTTTTTCCCGTCAGCGATTCCAAGAATCTCGTTGTGAAGGACGACAGTTCTTTGTATAGGTTTCAGGTAATTTGATTTCATCTCTTGATTCATTCATCTTCTTAAATTATTTTTAGTTATTTGCTTTTCTCACATTGTATGGGAGCCGAATTAAATAATACTTCTGCTAGTGACTCTGATTAGTTCTCAAAGATAATAATTTATTTACTTAATTATAAAAATAATTCATTGGTAAAGAACGTCCCAAACATCTTTAACCATAAGTTACTAAATTACCGACTGTTAATTTAAATTCAAGCATTTTACCTGTTTCATAACTTTAGTCTTTTCAAAGATTAGTTTCCAATTTTATAACTTATCGTAAACCTCGATATAACAGCCTATTATGGGGAAAATGATTAATTAATGCTTCTGATTATTTCAACCAATCAAATAGTCCCACTTTGCTGATATGGAAATTTGAAATGTCGATTGGCTGAAAAGAAAATTCAAAATCGTTAGAAATCTGCCCTACGATAAGACTTAACATGACTAAAGGTATTTTATTCATTATATTAGAAATTTATCCGAACGAGGTCTGTTATATCGAGGTTTTATTAGGGCGTGAGTTATTTTTTACAATAAGTAGTGTAATGTAAAGAAATTCTTATCCTTACTGACCGCTTTCGACAATGATTGAACAAGAGATTTGAAAGTTATTGGAAAGGTGCTGAACGACTGCAAATGTCCTGAAAACTACAAAAATCTGATATGTTATAAACACATATAGTGGACGTAAATTGTAAAAATACATCTTACCGTCTTTTACATACACTGGAAGTCAACATCGCTTAATCGATTTAAATAAAATTTTTTAAATTTCTTTTTGAATAAATGCTGCATGTAACAAAATAACGCTATAAAAGGAAGTTAAGTTGATATCCCTTTCCGATATGCAAAGGAGATATTTGAAAACATATTAGAGATATTTGAAAATAAATGTTCAAAACATAAGTTATTATTTACATTATTTGTACACAAAATTTCGAATTTGTTGTGCTTTTAGTTTTTGAGATCTTTTGACTATGCCGAATCCAGTCCTGTGTATAGTAGTTTACAAAATTTAAATGCTTTTGTTTATCCTTCACTCGAGCATAGAGACTCCTTATTTAAGTAAACCACATTTTAGGTTCTGTAGACAATACAGCCAGTAAGGACACATTGCATGAAGCTATTAAAACCGAAAAAGTTAAAAATCAATTAAAGCATACCGATACAAAGTATTATTATGCTTATAAACGAAAAGGTTGGCGAAGGAAAAATAACCATAAAATATATGCGTAATAGATTTGTTTACTAAACCATTACAGCCTATAAAGCTAAATAAGTTTAATAGGAGACTAGGATTAATTAAGATTGAATAAATATTGAGGGGATATATTAGAGTGTGAGTTAAATTATTAAAAAGAAAAATTAATTGAAAGAACGTATATTAGGTGGTGTTAGCGTAGATATAAGTTAAAATTAGTTTTTGTTATTGGTCGACAATGTTGCAGAAGCGAGATCCGGTGTTTTTTCGGATTAGAAACCAAATACAATGTAAAACCTTCTTTCCCTTCATCACTAAAGATGTTAAATAAGCTTCCGAGAATTTGATTCACTTCTGCTGCGGTTGTTTTTCCAACAACATTTACGTACAATAAAGAAATTGACGTTTTTTGTGAATTTCTATTTTAGTTTTTGACGGAATAGTACATTTATTTCGTAATAGTTTCATAATTTTTGAGTATACATAGAATGAGTATAATTTGAATGGGTGTATCCAAAATGTATTGAATTACATTTTGATTTAGCCTAATAAAATTGTAAGAATTTGTTTATAATGTCTTATATATTTTACATAAAAGGTATTGTTAAAATATACTCTTATGTTGTCATATCCTAAACCAGACCAATAGATAATTTACGACTGAACTGCAGTTGAGCGGATCAATAGATTAATATCAGAAACTTTGATAAACGATTACGATAAATACCTTGTTTAGCTTAATTAACCATTTTTTCGGACATTATTATGTCCATGGACATTAATAGTCATTCAATTGTATCCCCGTCCATCATCTGCGACATTTCCGAGCCCAATTCAACTAGAAAATCCAGATCGAATTACATTAATAATGCAGTAGTGTTTCTGAGAAAACTCCGACTCGAATTCAATTCTCCCGGGAATCATATCCAATAACAAAAATGAAACAAAAGAAATTAAAGAAATAAAATACTGAAAAAACACGATATACGTCGAAAATATTAGATTTCAATTGGATCGAAAATGTGCTTGTCGAAAATTGAAAGCTTGGTTCATTTTAGATGCATGCTTCTAGAAGTCACTTCCGATATACCTTCAAGTTCAAGCATGCGCGCACATGTTTTCAAGTTAAAACATTTCATATATTAGCGTGTGATGGGTTGTTATTGCTCACGCTATTACATGATTTATTGGAATTTTTCAATTTATTTCGCTATTTATTGATTTGAAATGATTACCGAATGTATAGTTGATTTAACTTTAACTGATATTTTATTAATCTTGACGCTTAAAAATTTAGGTTCGATTGAATTCAGAATTAATTATTTACTAGCATTGGAATCGACTAAAACGATAGGTTTAATTTTTTATTAAATTCAAACGCTATACAGGCCAATATCGAAATTAACTAATAGAACAGATTTTTACAAACTCAAACTTTGCATTACTCAAATTTCAATTTACAGTTGTATGGATCTGTCGTGTAGGAATGGAATTAAAATTGTGGATAATGCCGATATTGTACATGAATTAAGCCGTTATACCGTGTGTCCGTAAAGTAGGGGATATAGGCTATAAAATCGTTATAAAGGGTTTATGGAAAAATCGCTGAAACGGGTCTGAAGATTTACATTTTTTGCAATTTTCTGATGAAGATTTTAAATTTTTTCCGCCATTTTTAAATGAGTTATGACGTCATCGATAGTTTTTTTAAATGGCAACCCCCCATTTTTATTACGGAATATGAAAGAAGATTTTTTTCTAAGTTCAGTAGAGTGAATATTAATATCGCTTACATAAGAAAATTTTCGAGAAAAATTACTTTAAAATTTAATTCAAATTTACTTAAAATGATAAAAATAGCAGTTGCCATGATTAATTTCACACATTTCTCTCAATTCTTTAACCATGGCAACTGCTATTTTTATCATTTTAAGTAAATTCGAATGAAACTTTAAAGTAACTTTTCTCGAAAATTTTCTTATGTAACCGATATTAATATTGACTGTACTGAACTTAGAAAAAAATCTTCTTTCATATTTCGTAATAAAAATGGGGGGTTGCCATTTAAAAAAAATATCGATGACGTCATAACTCATTTAAAAATGGCGGAAAAAAATTTAAATCTCCATCAAAAAATTGCAAAAAATATAAATCTTTAGACCCGTCTCAGCGATTTTTCCATAAACCCTTTATAACGATTATACAGCCTATATCCCCTACTTTACGGACACACGGTATAACAGCGGTAATTCATTAGTCATTCTGTACGATTATCATATGAGGAAACTTTTTTTCTAGAAATCAGTTAAACCTACTTTTATCTATATTAAATCACTAGAGATCAAAAAGAGCACTTAAAATAGAGCATTCAGAAGAAACTTAAAGTTTTGGTTATAACAGTATAAAGGAATTTTTGTTTACAAAGATATTAAAATTGAATAATACTTGCTAATACCTCGGTTATCGTAACCGTTGGCAAAAGTAATTTCTCGAGAATTCCTTGACACTGCAAAACAGTCCAACCTCGTTATCGAACTCGTTATGCACTTATGTGCATCTCCTCGAAAAAATTTATTTCCATGACTGCAACGGGTTTTGATATGTTTCAAAATCAGTTCATTGCGCAACACACCGATAGCGGTTAACAAGGTGTAAAATAAGTTTTATGTTTCATGAAATAGTTTCCATTTGTATATTTGTTGTTGCACAACAGCAAATGAGTGCAACAACCTCAATAAATGCAACTGCTTTAATTTCTGTTAGTTATGATTACCAAAGTAGTATTATAATTGGTTTATTAACACATTGCGGACGGGTCATGAGATATCTCGTTTTCATGTTTTTTTTATTCATGGCGAATTCGATTGGCAAAACTAGTGTGCACTGGTGCGCACTCGTTGAGTGCAAAATGTGACATATGTCACACTAGCTTAATGTAAAAAAGGGCAAATTCAGCAGAACGCGATGAAATCAAACATAATCATAACATCACTTGTAAGCGTGTGCAAGGTTTGATGGTGTTTAAAATGTTTTATAAACAACAATAATAAAATGTAACAGAACGCAACGAAACAACCAACAGAACACGCTGTTATGCACTGGTGCGCACTAGTGCAACCAATCGAATTCGCCATCAGTCTTCAACTAAACAACGAGCCGCATATATTTTAATTACGTTACGATGGTAACGAAGCCTCTCGCATAGCAACGTTCAGTTTGCTAAAAACGAGATAATGTCGTAACCCGTCCGCAATGTGTTAATAATATGACAGTCAAAGTGTACAATTTCTCCTCCAAATAAAACATAACATTCTTGTTATGAACATATACAATACATACGTCTTTCAGTGAAAGATGTCTCATGCGTCATTACTGGTCACCATTTTCTCGACGTACGTCAAGTATTTCTTTTTTATCTAATTGTACATGACAGAAAACTTTAAAAAAGTACTATAAAATTTAAAATCTAAGGCCGAAGACACACACAACGGTTTTTCGCCGTCCGGCACATTCCAATAGTGAAGCGAAGAAATGATTGAGATCTTTCACACAAGCCGAGTACCGGCTAGTGTAAAAGGTCTCAATTACTTCTTCGCTCCACTATTGGGACGGCATTTTGCCGGACGGCGAAAAATCGTTGTGTGTGTCTCCGTCCTAACAGTATTTTGAGAGAAAATACCATTATGCAGGTTGAGTGTGGATGAAGATATCCCTTCTGCAATTTATGATTTACCAGTCTATGTAGATAGATATTGCGATATCCTACTTATATAGCAGCTCTAGATTACAGGTGTTTTGTAATAGAGTACAGTCGAATGATACGATAAAAATGATTCTTTGACTCAGGACTTTTTAGAAGTCATCATCAAAATCAACTTTCATCTATGAACAACAAGTAAAGTTGCTGTTTACAATATTTTTTATACTTCGAAGGTGAATTTTGACGAAAGTAAAACAGGTGCGTCATAACTACTGAAGGACCCAAAATGGGATTGCAGGAAACGCTAAACAGAATGACGTTTTACTGTACAGAAATGGCCATAGCTGATGGCCAAAATGTTATTCAAAAACGTTATGTAAATAAGTTGCACATTACCGGCAATATGTCTCAAAATTATGGTCAAACAACATTTCTATTATATGTCGCTTGTAGTGTGGCCTGGTAATGTCTTACCAGATAAGTCCCAGCGGTGGTTTGTCCATAAGGTTGTTTAAAGAAATTTTGCATGCACTTAGCAATAATAACCGGAAATAATAGTAAATAATTTGCAATGCCACCGCTTTTGAATACTGCTAACTGCAGAAAATAGCATATTATGATGCAAATGTGTAAGTTGGCCTTTAAAGCACGCACCACAAGTTTCCGCGTAGTGGAGTGGCTTCAATGCCATAGTGTTTTAAAACCCATCTTATACACGTCTATCATACGTATTTTTTTAATTATTACGACGAAACCCTTTAAAACTCAAAATTATTGCAAATCATACGGTTTCAACTTTTGATCCAGTGAGTTTAAGCGTTTCCAAGAAGGCAGTTAGTATTATGATATTTTCTTTTAGCTGGACTGGCGTGCACCAGAATTTGACCTTGAATGCATGGTGGATGTGTATGTGACACCAGCTTAGTGCAAAAAAGCGCAGATTCAACAGAATACGATGAAATCAATCTTACCCATAATTGCCAATCTGATCATAAAGCCGGCTACTCACTACGCGATACTTGCCAAGTAATTGCAAAGTACTTGGCAAGTAGCAAGTAGTGTGTATGAAGACTCGCATAAACTTGGCGAAGTACATGTACTTCCCATCGTGGGTTGGAAAACGGTCGCAAGTCAAAGTGGACGAGTAAATAATTTCTTTACTTCTATGCCCGCGCTGCACTACGCGGCGTTTACAGAGTAGGAGTATCAAAAGTAATTGTGGAATAATGCCGTTGAATAACGAGTTAACTTTAACGTTTTTGGATATTTATCAAAAAGAAAGAGTAACTTGGAATGCATCTAATAAATTACACAAAAACCGGAACTAAATCTCCGATGCGTGGAAACGAATACAAAATGCAAGGCTAAATTGAGGGCCAGCGAAAGAAGTGGTGCTGGTTCCTGTGATATATGCAGGGTGTTCCACATTTTAATACGCAAACTTCACCAGGACATAGTTCTCATAAAAATAATACAAAAGTTTTATATAAACATGGGGTTGGAAGAAAAGTTTACATTTTCATTTTTATTTCAGCTATTTATAAACGCAGGAATGTGAATTTTTACAGTTATGTACTACAGCCAAGCATGTTATTTTCAAGCCTTAATTTAGCCACCCCGGGGTGCCTTAAAGGGTTGAAATTCACGATCATCACTACATTTTCCAAAAGAACTTTTTAATTCGGTAGAATTTTAACCTAGAAAAATATGCGTTAGAAAACTCATTCCTTAACGAGATTTTTTTGTCTCTTACATTTTCAGCATAAAACTGATAGATTTCGAGAAAAAAAAATCTTAGCGCGTGTCGTATTGTACCGCTTCACCCCTAACCAAATGTTCTTTAAAAGTTGGCTATGATTTTAGAGTAATAAGTGATAACAATAATAATAAGCTAAAAAGATTAACAATTACACTTTAAATTAACCAGTTAACTGTTTTTGACGAATATATTCGTCATGGCGCAAAATTGTGCAACTCCCAAAAAGTAGCGATATTGGCTATTTAAATTGTAATTTTACTCAAATTCAAAACATATTCTCAAATTACAAGATGTCTAGAATATTTTGAGGCCAGGTCGAAATAAAACAAATAAATAAAAAATATGAAAAATTTCAGATGAAGTCGTATAGGTGCGCGCTTTCAAAGCGGAGCGAAACAGTTAACTGGTTAAATGCATTCTATCTTTGTTAGTCAACATACGGTTCATCAGTACAAACAAATCAGACCAAAACCATGGCCAACTTTTAAAGAACTTTTGGTTAGGGATGAAGCGGTACAGAACGACACGCGCTAAGATTTTATTTCTATCAGTTTTATGCGAAAAATGTAAGAGACAAAGAATTCTCGCTAAGGAATGAGCTTTCTAACGTATATTTTTCTAGGTTAAAATTCTACCGAATTAAAAAGTTCTTTTGGAAAATGTAGTGATGATCGTGAATTTCAACCCTTTAAGGCACCCCGGGGTGGCTAAATTAACCACTTCGGTATGGCCGTCGACTATAGTCGATGAAAGCCGGTTCTTAACGACGTTTCGCGGCCGATAAGCGCCGTACCGAAGTGGTTAAGGCTTGAAAATAACATGCTTGGCTGTAGTACATAACTGTAAAAATTCACATTCCTGCGTTTATAAATAGCTGAAATAAAAATGGAAATGTAAATTTTTCTTCCAACTGTGAACGGCCATATCTCGAAAACAAAAGAGTTGCGACCCCATGTTTATATAAAAGTTTTGTGTTATTTTTATGAGTACTATGTCCTGGTGAAGTTTGCGTATTAAAACCTGGGACACCCAGTATAAACCACATTGGTTTGCCTTTGTTAAATTTGGAATTCGGTGAGGCAACAGGTTTCAATCGGAGATTGCTTTGACAGTTAATATTTTTCCTGCCACGCAAATTTACCTCCATTCATTAAATATTCCGCAAATTCTTCTCTTATATTTTGCTTCAGAGTTTGGTTCCCTCGCTACTTTTTGTATATGCAACAGGGATGTAATGTTGTCTTGATCTATTCGGTTTTCTAAAAACTTGAAAAAGGGAAGCCATAATTCCTTGATTACTTTACTCGTCCTTCAACTTGCACTTCCCGAAAAACTTGGAACATTGAAAGTAGGCGCGTAATGTGTACAGCTTACTTCGACTCGAACAAGTACTTCGCAAGTTTATTGCAAGCCAAGTTACTCTGAAAGTACCGCGTAGTGAGTAGCCGGCTTAAGGTGCAACCAACAGAACACGCTATTATACATTGGTGCGCACCCGTTCTGCCAAAAAAATACACTATTAGTATCATTTACGTTAAGTCAACAAGATTGAGAGAGTAAGAAATGAATAAAATTAATGAATTAGCAGAATAGAGAAAGTTAAGATTAATTCCGCCTAAGTTTAATGTTAATACTACAAGAATACGAAAAATTGCTCATGCTTTTCAAAATTGTAATCTCTATATAACTTTTAAATAAAAATTACTAATCATTGTGTTAGTTGTTATTCATATTTATTAACATTTTTCGTTACCTATTTAATTAAAAAAATTACCGTGTTTTAACCGTTTGCGTACCAAGGGGTTTTGAAAAAACACGATCGAAAAACGCCAAGGAGCACGATCACGCTCCTCGATTACGTGCCGAAAAAAGCCAAAGAGCGCGATAGCGCTCCATTCATAACGTGTCAGTGGGCCATCAATTCTCTGTTTCGACGAAATGCCCTGGCTTTTTTTCGACACGAAATCTGGATAGCGCGAAAGTGGCTCGTGGTACGCAAACGGTTAAAGGTCGATTTAACCGTTTGAGTCCCAAGCAACGCGATCGCGCTGTTCAGATTTTATGTCGAGAAAACCCAGTATATAGGGAAAACGCGATCGCGTTGTTTGGGATTCTTCGACAGTATTTTTTCAATACCGTCTGGGACTCAAACGGTTAAGCAGGCTTTTGTGTGTTATAAAGAATGTTTAGGATACATGTATAGTAAACAAACGAAACATACTCCAAGTACAAATTTAATTGATTTAATAGTATTCTTCTTGCCTCCAAAAGTACAAACATCTCTCAGTAAACACTAATTGAAGGGTGGAGTGCAAGAAGTACCTAAGCAGCATTTTTATAAAATCTGCCTAATCGCGATATCTCGGTTTATCATGTTTGATAGCATGATAAATTCGCAATTAGGCAAATTTTATAAAAATGCTACTTAGGTACTTCTTGCACTCCACCCTTCAATTTCAAGTATAATTTAAACCGATCTTGTGATTAATCCTCAGTAAGTAACCGTTGTTCAATAAATGTAATTTCCATGAATTTCCATGATTACCCGTGGTAATCATCGTCGCATCGTTTTTCAATTTAAAAATTTCATTTTTAACGGTAGAAAGGTCGGTTGAAAGAAAAATGAAATATTTAGACTTTAAGGGGCTTGTAAACGAGCAATATTTAAGATCCAGAAGCATTTTTGACAATATATCCATGCGTTCTGGTAATATATTCGTATTAACCGGCAATATAACTGGCTTTACAAGTTGTTGTTAGTGACTAACGTGTTCCAGTGATATCGGTCACGAGAAGAATTGATGTGTGCAGCGAACATAAAGCTTCATGCGTGTGGCGATTACTTGAAAATTTAGTTGATAATTTTGGCTATTAAATTTAGGCTTTTGGTCAAAGGTAACAAAAACATACCTAAAAATTTAATTTAATTTAATTTTCTTGTGCTGAACTAAGTAATCGTAAAGATTTAGGTTTGACATTCCAAGTTAATATCCGAAATCTTTTCGATTACAGACTCGAGTCTGTAAAACATCAATTGGACAAATAATCAAAATCTTCCTGTACTCAATAGCAAGCAAGATTCTGTGTTACTATAACTGATAACTGGTATAATGCATGCCAAAATCATATTAGACGTATAACTGTGCAGGCAACTATAGCTATTTAAAATTAAATGTTATTTATAAAAAAATTAGAATTTAATATTTATCTTCGACACTACAGTAGTTAACGATGTAAGATCAAGTAGTAACGATGGTTTCGACAAGCTTTAGTACTTAACTAGTGTAATTTAAAAATGACAAATTATCGAAACCATCATAACGAGTTAATAATTTTCCGATTATGTTAATAATAAGTAAACGTTGACGTTTAAACTAAACTTCTATCATCTTGAAAACGAATCACTTTCAGATCTATGCCCATTAAAACTGTTTTACTTATTTTTAACCAAGGAATACGGCAGTAAAGGATCGAGCAACCAAAACCCTATACCCTGTACAATGTCTTTATAAACATTTATCCCTGTTACATAAACTTTTCTTTTGATAGTCCCCAAATTACTGGCCTTTTCAACATAGACCACCCGATCAAGTCGAGTACGCCATTTATTTAGCGAAGCGCACGATGCGAAACAAGCAACGCCACGGATTAGAGGATTACGAGCTGGAAGCACTAGGAAACCTGCGGAAAAATCTTGTCAACAAGTGGGAGTATATCACCAGCCACGCAGAAGAACAGGTATGTATACATATTATCACCTTAGAACCATAACGCTCAAAGTACATTCTTTTTTAATTTTACGGAAAATGAGCTTTAGTTTTGACATTTTCACCGATTTATTCACCGTTGGATAAATTGAGGAGCTGGCAAACAAAAGCGGTCTTGTCCCAGAAAAAAAATTTTTCAGGAGCGCCAAAAAACTGTAACGGCTGTATAGAAAAAAACAAATCTTTTTTGGTTTTGCTTAGTTCACTATCATTTCTTAAGCGCTTTTAGGTAGTTTTCATTGAAACTATAAGGTAGGATGTATAAAAATAGACATTTACAGTCCGAAACCAACAAAATATAAAATTCATCATATTGTGGACAAATCCGCTTTTATTCGCCAGCTCCTCAATTAATCTGTATACAGATCTGGAAATTTTATTTGAGAACATAGGAAAATAATGCGTGCAACAGAGAAGCATATAGGAAGTAGATTAGATAAACAAAGAGCGATATAACTGTTTAACCACGCCTTTTCCGATCCAACCCTAGTCGCCCAACCAACCACCTTCTTCCCACGAACTGTCGAACTGTCAGACTGTCGCTCTGACTGACGCTCTTTGTTTATCTAATCTACTTCCTATATGCTTCTCTGTTGCACGCATTATTTTCCTATGTCCTCAAATAAAATTTCCAGATCTGTATATTTACTGTGGTTACTAGCAAAATAACTAATCATACCACGCGATATTACAATAACCATAGAATTTTTCGCACATATTAATTTACCCAAAGGTGAATAAACCGGCCCTTAATGTAATGTAATGTGCATTTACAAAAAACGATTCGATAATACAGCGATACAAATAGACGTAGATTGATTTGAAGCGTATAAACGCAAAGGCAGACATTTGACATTTTATTCAAAAATTAGTTAGACACGGATCTGTATTGTAAATTTAGCAAGAAATCAATTTTTGTGTCCCCCAGGAGCATAACAATACATTTAAGCGAGTTATTGCAATAATAAATTCCGCTTTAAATGCAAAAGCAGACATTTGCGCCAAGTAGTTAGGTGCAAAAGCAAAAAAAGGTGATAGCCGTGACATTGAAGTAGCTGTTAGTTTTGCTCACTTCTGCATTATTAGTTTAAACGAGAGTGTGGTAACGAATGTATTACGGAGTTTTGATTACCTTCAACAACATTACCATTGAGCCAAGTCTTCGTGGCAAAGGGCGAAAGAGAATAGCAAATAAGCAAGAGTGGAAGCGTGAAAAAGCCAAGACAAAAAGGCAGAGGTTTAAGGCAGAAGGCTTAAACCTGACAAGATAAGAAGCATTTGCCCTTTGCTAGCCAAACACTATGGTACAGAATGAGAAAACGATGAACGTTTGCAGTTCTTCAAAAACGCCTTTCAAGACAATCCAGCCAATACTTCGGAAACTCAAAGGGATGTGAATGATACACTAGTGTTTTCTGATAATGAATCTGATACTGACTTACGAATTTAAATTTGTACCTAAGAAACTAATTTTGTACTTTTTTTCAATAAAATCAGCTTCTTTAAAACCTTTTTTATCGCAATTCTAAATTTTATTAGTGCAGATACTGCTAGTTTTTTTTATAGAAACGCCAAATCCAGAACTGTGCAGTTCACGAAGCAGAGATTTCCAAGCCTTAGATGCAAAACAAGACAATCTCATTTTTTTAATCAAAATAACTTTTTTACTATAAGCCTGACTTGCGCTTTAAAGCACATAAAGACCCGTCGATGTATTATCTACTTTTGGTTAAAATACCAAGTCGATTGAGTGACTTAAACGACAATGAGAGGTTTTTCACGCTTTACTCAAAACTATTCGAATGTCAAATGTCTGGTTTTGCATTTATATGCTTCATTTGGAATAATTTCTCAGAAAGAATTTGAAACATAACATAGGTTGATGTTAATAATTCAGTTTTAAGACAAATTAGACATGGAATAGTTTGGTTTTAATGCGATGATGTGTGTAGTTAATACATCAAAACTGTTTTTCAATTATTATTTTCCATTATGGATAAATGAATTTGTCTTCCACAACAATTAGTCAAGCAATTTCCATTTTCTTGCATAACTTATACCGCGGGAAAATTCAGGTGCCAACAGTGGAAACACCTTAAGATGCCGAAGTTTACGGGCGATGCTAAAGTCGGTAGAGCGTCGCAAATAATCCGGTGGAATTCAAGGAGCGCGAATGGCAGCCTTTATTACTCCTTCCAACTTTATTTCTTGTAATATCCCCCGCTCTAGCGGCGTTGAGAAAGCGTCGTATTTCCAACCCCCGCAAATTTCGGGGTTTTCCAGCAACTCTGTCCCCTGAAAAGCGACAGGCAAGATTAATTACAGTTTGGTTTATAGTTTCCGGAAAATACTAGAGAGCCAATTTTAAAGTGACAGCTTCGGAAATAATCTTTTGGAAGAACTTAATTTATTAACGTACACGAAATACAACCGTCAACCAAAATAAAATGGGTTCAAAGGCCGTGCCTCCGACTTTAATTTCGATGGTAATTTATGTACACAACAGATTATACACGAAAGCTAACAGGAAAACACGGCATCCTTGTCGCGGTTCCCTAATTTTTAACTCTTTGCATATAGTTCCATATTACGTAGCATGCAAATTTTTAAAAATTCATTCTATCTTTATTTATATAAATTGGAAAATATAAATCAATCCTTTAGTAAAATTATTTTAATTACTCATAATGAAAAGGAATTCCTACAATAAATCTTTAAAGTACCTTACATTGCAAAGAAACCTATACGAAATGGTTAATGGCCATAAATTATTCATTCACAGAATTAATTTAATTACGAAAGCCAAAACCAATGTTAATTGAACTAAAGCTATTACCACTAACTCTAATACTACTAAACCTAGAAAGCGTTTGACATTTCGGTTACCATGCTGCAACCTTGTTCAGTCAATTCGAACTTGTTTCGTTAAGTTTAAGTTAATTCTAAAATTAACTGAGTTAGCAGTAACGTGTAAATACAGTTATTATGGAAAACATTTCTAGAAACTATGATTTAAGGTATTTTAATCAATCTTTTACAATTGAAAATTTTGGTATTCTAATCTTTTTTATAAATAATAAAATCCACATTTATTAAAAATTCTGAAATAACTCCATAAAGCTAACTTCGTGGCACGTAGGTCTAACTCAGAATAGTCCTTAATTAGGATTCCGATCGATTCAACGCATTTTTCAATTTCCCAACCATCCGGACAGGGGCGTGCTTCTCATTTCATAACGAGGAAACTAATGACGTCATTCGCTTTCGAGGATAATTCCCAATACTAAACCAGAAAATACATCAATACATACTTTTAAAGTAATGACAATTTACAATGTTTACACATATATTCCACATTTTTCGCTATCACTACAATCTACAAACATCTTTATCTAATGGAAAACGATAAGAAGCAACCGAAGTCATAGCTTCGAACGCCTAGGACATTCACAATCAGATATCCGTATTGGTTTGAAGGTTCAAGAGTGATGAAGTTAATCGAAAAGTTTTACAAGAAAAAACGGCAAAAGTCGAAAAGAGATTCTATGGTTTTAAATAAAGTAAGTTTGCAAGATAAGATATAATGTGTTTGATTTTTTATGATAACGTAATGTAAATATGAAAAAAGGCAAAATTCAAACCATTCCTTATATTACTACCGACGTGATATGGGAGAAATTTTAATGGTTTCGTGACTCCGTCTGTTTTCCTAAGGTTAAACAACTATATGGAAGAAAACGCTATTTCAGTTGTCGCTACTAAAACTACTTTATTTGAACAAATTCAATATTTTTTAAAATGGTGTTTTATAAGAAAACAATCTGTAATAATCTATTTCAAAATTTAATTTTTATTACATCTTTTATTTTGCAGGCAAAAGTTGCAAAAGTTTTAAAGAAAGGCGAAAAGGTCGTAAGCGATTCTCAAGAAAGGGCCTATTGGAGGATCCATAGACCTCCACCCGGTTTTGTTAGTTCCTTAGAACAGTGTCCTGTCCCTGTTAAAAACAGGAATGGCCCCAAACTGCGTAAGAAAGCATTGGAAGATTGCCAAAGAGAGGTAAGTGTAGCAATAAAAACATTTATTTTACAATATTAATATAAATGTCTGAATTATTTAAAGTATTTTAAAACGGTTTTACAAATTATATTAAAAGCCTCTAAAGATGTGACGGAAAGGCTGTGGTACTCCGTCAATAATAATTATGTTCACTTTTTTGCTACATTGATGCATATAAAAGAAAATAAATAAATCGATATGTATTTTTGCGATCTGTTACTAATTATACAGGCTAATAGAGGCACTACACTTTTTTTTCGACATCCTATATTAAACAGGAAATGTTTCCTTAAAAGTACGTGATCACGTTCAACAATGGTGAATAATTCAAGGAAGTCATCGGTGTGTGATACAGAACCGTATTTATCCATTGTTTAAAATTTTAAACATTTTCTACTAAAATGTTTTGATTTAAGGCTAGAATAAAAAAAGTGATTTTATAAAGCTTTTTATATTTGCATAAATTAACAATCAATCTACACCGTTTTTATTTATTTATGTAATATAGTTTTGATGAAATACGGATCTGCTGTTACCGTTATTTAAAAAAATATCGCTTCTTATCGCTGGTTGACTCAGTGACGTTACACAGACAAACCTACTTCCTTATTACGAAAAGTTTCATTCAAACAAGTTTAGAGTTATTCATTGTGTAATTGTGACTATTTGTTAATAACCTATCGCATATCAGTTCCGATATGGGAAAGATTAACGTTTTCTTTAAAATCAAGAAGAAAAATAGAGAGGTAAAAGTGTAAATCTTAAAGTACTTAATTCATTAAAATCATTAATCTTAATATAGTTTATCACTCGGTAGTTACTCATTTGAACTTCTACTAAATACAGGTGTCTCCGAAATGCTTGTACAACGTAAGACCACAGATTCCTTAGCTCAAAATAGGTCGATTTAAATCAACTTATCTATATCCAAAGTTGCTTCGTTTCGCCGTTAGAAGACTTTAAAAATAATATTCTTCATGAGTTTTTCTTAAATTACTCGAAAAATTTGTATTAGACTTTATTCATTTTTTGAGCATGTCTTTATATCAGCTGACTACAACTTTCTGTGGAACAAATTCGAATTTCCAAACATACAGGGCGTTTACAAACACTCTCACCACCAGTTATTCATCCAAACCTTTTTAACCATCCTGTATAATTTTCTATCAATTTTCTTCTGAATAGCTACATTAATTTAGACATTATTTTCTCTCTTATAAAATTTCAGTTGAGCAAACGGTTAAGCCACTAAAAAGTATTTTCTAACTCCCTGCAAGTTCAAATCTGTAAGCTAAGGTAACATTAACCTCGTTCAAAGTAGTAATTTCTTCGCAGGATATGCAGCTTTTTCAAGAAAATCACATTTTAGAGGGTTGGAAGTAGTTTTTACTCAAAATGTTGCCAGGATTTGTGACTATCATCAGGGCAAAAATAATATATTGTGCAAAATTTTTACTGTTTGCTCTTTTTGTTGCCATTTTGCTTTTATGATACCCAGTAAACAAAATCAGAAGGTGCTAGGTTTACTGATTTCGCTGACCAGTTTACAGGAGCATGATTTCCTCTTTATTTCCTTCGATTCTACAGTAGAATCTGCATAAATCGGACTAAAAGTGCTAAACCCTGATAACGTTCGCAAATGCTGGCAAAAATTTGAAAATTCTAAGCAATAAACTACTTCCAAACCTATAATATGTGGTTTTCTTGAAAGATATTCATATCCCGTGAAGAAATTTGTACTTTGAATTTTGTTAATGTTACCTTAATTTACCGTTTTGGACTTGTAGGCATTTAAAAAATCTTCTTTTGTGCCTAAACCGTTTGCCCAACTCAAATTTTGTAAGAGAGAAAATAGTTTCTAAATGAATGTAGCTATTCAGAAAAGGAATTGTTAGAAAATTATACAGGGTGGTTAAAAAGATTTGGATGAATAATTTGTGGTAGGTGTGTTTCTAAATACTCTGTATGCTGCGAAATTGTAATTTGTTCCACAGAAAGCTGTGTCCAGCTGATATAAAGACGTGGTCAAAAACTGAATAAAATCTAATGAAGATTTTTCGAATAATTTAAGAAAAACGCACGGAAAATATAATTTTTATAGCCCTCTGGCGACGGAACGAAGCAACTTTGGAAACTATTTTGAGCCAAGGAATCTGTGGTCTTACGTTGTACGCGCATTTCGGAGACATCCTGTATTTATTTTTTGCTATGAGATTGGATTAACTCCATGGTGTTTAATCTTGAATAAAAGGACGTACTTGTGGTGTAAATTTTTTAATTTTTCGACCGGTTTCAGTTACATAACCATCGTCAGGAACAAACTGATCTGTAATATACAAAATCTTATATTAGAGTCGGCGGCCCGGCAAGATTTTGTAATGTTATAGGAACGGTTTCTGTATTTTTAATTATGTTGATTATTTGTTCCTGATGGTGGTTATACAAATCGCCAAAGAATTATTTTTTTAATGCAATATTTGTTTTTCGTTAGGTTGGTTAATTTAAAAATAATTTTGTTTGAAATATTTTTTTCTATCATGTGTAGTTTCAGAGAAAAAAATTATTCTTCATAATTGTTTACATTTGATTGATGTAAAAAAATAAGCTAACAAGTAAGTAAGTCGACTCCAAAATAGCTACGCCCATGTATTGATACTTTTTTCATATCTAACTTATTTTTTTTTTCCAATCAAACATAAGTAATTATGAAGATTTTTTTCTCTGAAACTACAAGTGATATAAAAAACGAAAAATAAATATTGCGTTAAGAAAATAATTCTTTACCATGAAAATAATTCTCATCCATGAGTCTAAGAAGTTATGGATGACTGAAAATATTTTCGCGATGTATTTTACGATGTACTAAATCTGTATATAAAATTTCTAATTCATCAGACTTCTAGTTTCCCGAGATAGTTCAATTAGCTCACTTCAATGAGACACCCTGTGTAGCTAAAATCCGTTACCCGCAATAAAAATAAAAATTAACAACACAAACACGTGTTTTATTCAAGATTAAAGTAGACTAAATTATTTAAATGACAAAATGTTTGTTATTTTCCATTTTCCATTGTCATGTCCGATTATACGTGTTTTAATTTTGCGACGTATTTTGATTAATTTTAAAGTGTATTATTTTGGAATTAGAACCAGTACCGATGTCTTAAAGATTTTCATGTTAATTTCTGAACTATATTTCAGTAAAGATTGTAAAGACCAGTGAAAGTTCAGCTTTTTATTCAAAAAAAAATTATGTCCTAATTTATTTAAATTCACTTTTAGGTGGATATGTTGAAAAGGAGTTTGTCGAGAACGAGAATCAAAGTATCTCAAGCTTTGGAAAGTATGGTGCAACACGTGGAAACTTTCACGGAATACGATCCTATGATAACTGGCACTTTGCCTTCGAATCCTTGGGTTTCGGAGGATATAGCATATTGGCAACAAAACAGCCCTTTGTAAGTATCTAACAACAGGAGTTTATCATATTACATTTTTCGCCTTTCTCGATGTTTAAATACGTTATAAAGATTATGTGTCATAAAATATGAAACTTATTTTTAATAACAACCGAAAACTTCCGATTATGGATACCTATTTACACAACTGATATGTTCCGATTATAGGTCCATTCCGATTAGAGGATGTTTCAATTAGTCGTGCCTCATTATATTTAAATTAAACTTAAAATGCGAGGTTTATATTCATAACTCTATCATTTTTAAGGTTAATACTTAACTTACTTAAAAAAAGTAATTTAGAAGATTTTTTAACATGTTTAAAATATTTTTAAAGAGGAAGTAGTTGGGTAAACTCAATAAATCTCGACAATGGATGTAAAGTTGGCCTTCGAGTTTTTTTTTATATGAACTTTCATAGAAAGCCCGACATTCGGAAGCCTTTTTTGAGGGACCGAGATTTAGGCAGTTCACCCTATTGTGTTCATATACCCCATTCGGCGAAAGATGTCTCATGCGGCATTACTTGTCACCGTTTTCTCTACGTACGTCAAATACTTCATGAGACATCTTTCGCCGAACGGTGCATACTTCTTTCTTCGTACTCATACATTATCATCGTACAAACAATACGATACTTAATATTAAAACACTTAATTGATTTCTGTGAATTCTTTCAGTGACCACAAAATATAAAACATTGCGTAAATCGCTTTCTAATCAATATTAGAACACCGCTATAATTTTAAGAAGTTGGGTTATGAGGATATTTTTTAATACAGAAATCAAAGATATGCCCCGTTTTCACAGCTTTTATTGTGTTAATTTGAAAGCATAAACATAATCTTAAAATCAGTTGTCTGTTATGGTCGGTAGTCTGTGATACAGCTGTGACTTTATAGGTTATATTTACAGTTGGCACCAGAGCTTTAGTGAACACCAACAACTTGTGAACACGTGAAGTTCTGCAGTAGTGTTTATTGCATTTTTTAAATATACAGATCTCTCTGTATTTCAATTATATTACCTAGGGCACCCAAAATTGCATCTAGTTAAATGTTAATCTTAAAATTTTAATCTGGACAGTTCAAATTTGAATATTTTGACAGTGTTTCATCATTACTGACGTAGGGCCCAAAATAAAAAAAGACGGATATTATCTACAAATTCTCAAGGCTCATGAAAACCCTTCTATACAGGGTGTCCTGGAAAATGTGGGAAATCTCTCGGATTCTGATAGAACATTAAAAAATATGGTTACAAGTTTCCATAAGTTTTTTTCCTAGCGGCCCTCCCCTCGGAGATATGGCCTCCTAAAAGAAGCCACTGGAAAACATTTTTCTTAAATAAATTTCAAAGTACTTAAGTTAATTTAATGAAAATTTAATATGATAAACAGTAGTAAGGACCTCTTAAAAAGATGATCTTAAAACATAATTAGTCTCTTTAGTTGACCAGGGGCGTACTAGGTTGTGCATTTTAATGCTTATATTTTTAACACCCTGTATGGTAAGGAGTTAAAAAAAATAAATTTAGATACCTTGAATATTTAACTAAAGAAAAGGTACTCTTATTCAGTGTCGATAAAGTGAACCGTTTTCGAGAAAAAAATTGTAAAAGAAACCATCAAGATTAAAAATTTATTAATATTTCGTAGGTACCATAGTAACGTTTGTAAAAATAGAGCTAAATTTTTTGTCTGCAACATCAGTATTAAAAAAGCGCTGTTTTTACAAACGTTTCTATGGTAACGTTACTATTAATGCGAAATATTAATAAATTTTTAATCTTGATGGTTTCTGTTACAATTTTTTTCTCGAAAACGGTTCATTGTATCGACACTGAATAAGAGTAACTTTTCTTTAGCTAAATATTCAAGGTATCTAAATTTATTTTTTTAAACTCCTTACCGTACAGGGTGTTAAAAATGTAAGCATTAAAATGCATAACCTAGTACGCCCCTGGTAAACTAAAGAGACTAATTATATTTTAAGGTCATCTTTTTAAGAAGTCCTTACTACTGTTTATCATATTAAGTTTTCATTACATTAAACTAAGTACTTTGAAATTTATTCAAGAAAGATGTTTTCCAGTGGCTTCTTTTAGGACGCCGTATCTCCGAGGGGAGGGCCGCTAGGAAAAGAAATTATGGGAACTTGTGATCATATTTTTTAATATTCTATTAGAATCCAAGAGATTTCCCACATTTTCCAGGACACCCTGTATAACATGAAATATAACCATATAAAAACCGCGTTTGTCAATAATTTTCAGGGTTAAAAAGATCAATAAAACTTCGTCGTGTTTTGTAATATTTACAAATCTCTTAATATCTCATGAAACTTTTATTCAGAAATTATGTTTATTCATAAATTTGATTCTTTATGTCGTCAGGTGGATGTTTTGTTACAAACCTTTTTAAAAAGGGCTCAATTCATCTTACTTTTTTGTAATCATATTTGATAAATTGTAATATATCTTTTTTTCTTTTAGCTGTGAGTTCCACTGAACTCACAGCTAAACTGTGAGAACTGTTGAACTGTTGCTGAACTGTTCCACTAATAACATTTTTTGATGATAGAGATAATAACCAGGTTAGGTAATAACCAATGTAATTTAGCTAATATCTTTCTCGTACAGTCGAAAATGCCGACAACACGAGCGCTTTAGCGAAGATAAGCCATATTTTTAATATTTCATTATGGGGAGCGAGCCGAACGTCCAGAGCCCGCAATTCCCCTCGGAACGCATTAAATTTCAAGGGTCTTACCGGGAGCAGTGCGAATGCGGGTCGCGTCGGGACCGTTTCCTGGAAAACGCCCAGCGATTCACTACATTCTAACAAGATAAATTGAATTTTTCTACTTATACGCCTGGCAATTTTCTTTCTCTGGATTATTTCTTATTCTTTTTGATGAATATCTCTATTATTATCAGAACCATATTTGAAAGTATCCCACTTTTTTCTCTTTTTATTTAACCTTTAATACTAGTTATAAGCAAAACTAATTTTGTTATTCTTCTTTACGGATGCATCCCTTACGATTTTACCTGTGAAGCAATATCACAAAATGACCTTTTCGTCTTGTCACGAAAGCATTTTATCAGGAAATGGACTAAAATTCACCAATTATCGACCGAATCAACCTACTTTACCAGTTGACCTTTACTCTTGCTCTCTTTTTTCCTAACTTAATTACAAGCCAAATTTGAATCACAAAAGCGCTGAAATATGTTTTCATCGTACAAATTACAATTCCCTACATAAATTAGCTCCTCAACCTACCACAGTTTTCATACTGTAACATTGTTGTTTTTTTTAACTCATAGACGATAAAATACAATTAAGCAACAATTCCAAATTTGAATATTAGAAAAAAACCTCTCCTACTTTGTGTGTCAGAAATTTATTGTTTTCTACCCTATCGCTTTCGGTTACAAACCATCTTCAACTCTAAATTTCTTTTTGATCCATATTATAGAATTACAATCATTTATTTATTTCAGGGTGGATGTACCGACCGAAAAAAGGGTAAAGCGCTGGGGTCTTTCTATGGAAGAGTTAGTTAGAGATCCAACTGGTATTCAAGAGTTTACTAATTATCTACGGAAGGAGTATAGCCACGAAAATATACGATTTTGGATGGCGGTGAATGATCTGAGAAGGTCATCGCAATCGCAGATACAACGAAAAGTGCAGGAGATCTTTGAGTATGTTTGATCTTTAGAATTAAAAAAAAGATGGGAATTCGTTATGATTTTAGGGAATTTTTGGCGCCTGGAGCACCGTGCGAAATTAATATTGATGGGAAAACTATGGAAAGAGTACATCAAGAAATGAAGAACCCCACCAGGTTTACATTCGACGCGGCCCAAGATCATGTGTACACCCTCCTGCTCAAAAAGGATTGTTATCCTCGTTTTATCCGTTCAGAACATTATAAAAGTTTGTTGGCTAATGGAAAACAACCTTTACAAAGAAAAAGGTTAATTAATTACCTTGTGCCAACATTATTAAAAATTAATATTATATTTGATGTTATTAGATTCTTTGGTTTTGGGCCCACGAAGAAGAAAATATCTACGACCGTTGCTCCAAATCCAGCAGCTCTCCTTCAACATCAAACACCTTCAGGAAGTTCAGTCGCAGGAACACTAAGTAAACGAAGAGGAAGCGATCGAAGTCTTTCTGGATCTGCTCACGAACTAGCAGTTTCTGGAGTTAGAGACACGAAAGTGCCCCACTCGCATTCGCAAAGCAATCTCAGCGATATTCCGTACAGGTAAAGATAACCGACTGTGATTAACGATCGCGATCTTCGTAATCTGCGTGATCTACGTGATCTGTGTAATCTGCGGCCCTTTGTGCACGCGCATGCGCTTCAAATTTGGAAGGAAGGCGCTAATCCTACACTTATACTTCGACCTGATTTCCGGTGTTTTCTTTTATTTATTTTTTTTTTTTAAGTTTATCAGCAATGCCAAAGACTATAAATTTTGATATCTTACTACATATTCCATGTGTTATAGTCTTTGGTTGGGGGTTGTTTATTATTCTATTCGGTAGCTAGAAGTCATGCTTGACTTTCAGGGGCGACCTCGCGTGCCAGTCCAAGGCTCCGTTGACGCTACTTCAAAGCCCGTAAGTTGGAAGCTCGCACAGTCGTGTGCCAGCCACTGTATTTCATTCTAGGTGTTGTACGTCGGTGTGACTTGACCCTTTGCCAGATTGACAATTAAAAACCGTTGGCTGTTCACGCTCTATATATTATCACAAGTCTGTTTCTATCTATCTTTAGTATCTGTGTGTGTGTGTGTGTACAACCTCGAGGCTCCCAAACTTCTTTTTTTTTTTGTTATTTTTTTCCTTGTTTTCTTTATTTTATTTAGTTTATTTTAACCGTTTCACCAACTAAAAATTACAAATTAATAGGCTAATAGGCCTATAGAAAGACCAGTTGCGTAATAATATCTAGCTTTTAAACGACAGCGTGTATATAATCCAAATAACCGCATTGCATGTTAAAACCAAGAAAGAGTTGCTGTATCACGAAAATGTTCTACTAATGCTAGAAAACAAAACCAAAAAGGAAAAATTAAAATAGATGTTTTCGTTGAAACAGCACCTCAGTATTTATTATGTATCTAACTACATGCTCGTTTTACATTTTTTCTGTTTGTATATTTACTTTAATCATGTGAACTTAACCCTCTATAGTCCAAATTTTTACTAATTGCTGAAAGAATCTTTAAAATTGAAATATTCTTTTATATTGTATGATGATTTAGATTCTTTATGTTCAAGTGATGTGAATCGCCATAATTCATTTCAGAGACTACAACCATTTCGCGAAAATACTTAAAAATTAAAATAATCCGCCTCAAATGAAAATTTAAAATGGCTCTTGTTTAAATGAGGCAGCACATTTTTTGGCCTACATGTTTTGGGCTTAACTGTCATATTTTTTTAAAATAAAATACACTGCTCGCAAAAAGAAACACACAACACTCGAAAAGGATAGCCATACGAACCTGAAATTTTGATGGTATGTACAGCTTTTGCGAGATAGTAAGTGATAAAAATTTGGCCATGATCAGTGAACTCTTCGGTGATTTTTTCTCTGGTATTTTATGTTTTAACAGACATATTTCTTTTGGAACGTATTATATATTAATAATTACTGGCAATCTAGACTTTGTCAAATTCCTCACTTGTGTATGTGTTATATCCCGTATCTACCGAAATCAGACTTCAATTCAATTAACTCCTTTCAAGGAGAGTCAAAGTACGAACATGCATAAAGCATCAAATATCCTTCCGCGATATTTGCCAAAAAATTGAGTCGAAATGGCTTTACTATCATTCAACTGCGGAGTGTCTAGTCCTATGAAGTCTGGAAAATACCTAATAAAGATGGTGGTGGATCACAAATCACGCCGTTTGAGACAACTCGGTCAGTAGAGGTTACTTGAAGCATTGTTTAGGGAAGTCAGGCATCGATGCAAGCAATTTATCGAAGAATCCATTGCAAATCGTTTAGCGTCACACCTGCAAATTTCTCAGAGTTTTTAAATCCCAGAATATCAAGTTTCCATACTCAAGTGGTATAAGTTGAGGGTGCATCAGGTCAAAGGATGACACCAAATCACCTTTGGTGATGAATGATAGTCAATTGTGCCTCAGAAGATTTGGAGCAGAAAGACTAGATTTGGATTTTGCTTTTGAACATTATTGTGGCTTAATCTCTGGTATTGTGATGGGGTAAAATTCAGTTTGGACGCCGGTAATCTTAACTTATCATTCAAGAGAAGTCTAACTGCGATCTGGTACATCAACGAAATTTTAGAGCAAATTTTATTACCATACTTTGGAAGACTTCGCAGCAGTGTTTTTCAACAAAACGACGCTAAATCATGCTCAGTACGATTCACACTAACACTTTTAATAAGAACAATGTCAATTTACTGCCCAAGCACACACAATCCTCAGATTTCTCTTTTGTTGAACACCTATTACCAGTGAAATCAAAAACTTCCCACAATTTGGCTCCTTTTAACAGAAGTTAATGGAATGTAAGGTTGATTTCGATGGTCGCGGAGGTCAACAGCAACACAAGTAAAAGATTTGACAAAGTTTAGGTTGCTGGTG
This sequence comes from Digitonthophagus gazella, assembly GCA_036711955.1. Taxonomy (NCBI): domain Eukaryota; kingdom Metazoa; phylum Arthropoda; class Insecta; order Coleoptera; family Scarabaeidae; genus Digitonthophagus; species Digitonthophagus gazella. Next base: position 21,009,676 of record JASCIT010000001.1, on the reverse strand, counting down.
ATCAATTTGTGTAGCTACACGGTGTAAAAGAAGTACATCTAAAAAATATTAAAAACCAGACAAAAAAACAACCAAAGGGTACATAGATCGTGACCAAATGTTAATCATTTACTATCTCGCTTGAGCTGTATATATCACCAAAATTTCAAATTCGTGTCTTCATCTCTTTTGGGTGCTGCTTTTTTTAGAGAGTAGTTTATTTACAACTTTACTGTTACGGTAAACCTATGAATCGGTTTGAAAAAGTTTTCGAAATCTCACGTCTAGATCGGAAAAAATTATTATTGCGCAAAAATGAATTGCACAAACGGCTATTTCGAAATCAGAACCTTGGGGTAAATTACCTATACAACGCATGGGAAAATCATGTTTAAAGATTTTAAGGACGTGCAGTATAGTCGAAAATAAGTCAAAAAGTCTTAATAAATATGAGTCCGGAAATTAATCGCTTAAATATAACGGCGTTTTTATTACAATAACAGACCAAACTTGATATTGCCTTGCTTAACACATTCGTTGCCACTCCATCCATCTTTGGGTGATTGAATGTTTTTAGGCAAAGAATTAACTAAAGCAACTGCTCAAAATCTCTTCGTGTTCTACCAAGCAATTATCTAGTAATGACAATACAATAGCGCCGCCGATGTATTATCAATGACTGCCAATATCTCGTAAACGGCTAATTTTGTAACCGTTATTAAAAGAAGCTTATTTTCGATCTTATTATACTGTTCCTAACATCTTTAAATGTTGTTTTCTGATACTGTATTATTATGCAATATCATACAAAACATATATCGGTCATTTGTAAAAAGGAGATCTTACATTAGTTCAAAAAACAAAGGTTCGAAAGAAATTGATTTAAATTTTTTTTCGTTGACTGTTTATTTTACGTTACTTAACGCTCAATAACAAAGTATGTTGTTCATATTCATAGGATTATCTATAGTGGCTTTAAATACTAAACTATAAGTCAAATAAATGTAGCTATTAACATTCGAATGTTATATGGTACTGCACATAATGTTTCAAAACTATTGCTAGACCCAAAACGGGATTAAATGGAGAAACTGTTCATACTTGTAATACGTAAAGCATAAGAAAGTTATGACCCCCCTAATTTTAGTACACCACATTTTAAGTACTGTTACCGTAACACAAATAAACGCATGTCAGTGAGAAATTTTGGGTATAAGTCTTTTATCAGTTTATAACAAAACAATATAATGATCGCAGTGAAATCTGTTTTTTAAATAAGCGATGTTATCTATTCGTGATAACTAGAGAAAAGAGTTTTAAGTCACTTATCGATTAACTCCAACGCGGCCAAGTGGAGAATGCCTATTGTAGTCTTCTTCGACAGGTAGAAAATATCTGTATACGCCTACCTCTTCTGACAGTGTAGTGCGATTTCTAAATTAAACGCTGGCCACTCTAGGTATAATCCCTCTCTTAAAATAACGCGTATGTCTATGGTAAACAAAAGTAATTTAAATTTCTACTTCTTAGTTAGAAGCACTAGCAGTTACCCTTTGAACTTTTTAAATGGCATGTTCATATTTGAAAGATTGGTTGTCTTTAAAATGAAATCAATTTATCGATTTTTTCAATTTTTTTTATAATCATTTAAGTTTTTGAAAAATAGCTGCAAGAAAAGCGTTTATATATACATACTTTTTTCGTTCAAATGACTCCAGACTATAAAGGGTTAAGTGTTTTTATGTGGTGGATTAATAATTTCTTTTGTAAATAATAGATTCTAAAAGATCTGTTAATATTTTGTTATAGTTTATCAACAGTACTTTTAGAAGCTATTATTTTTGATGCGGAATGCGTTTCTAAAAATGAACACAATGAAAAAACATTAACTCCTTTATCTTACTCCTGTACACAACTATTATTTCTTTTTCAAGGAGAATGCAAGATCTTGGGGTCACAGATTCAGTTAAAATTATGTAAGATGGTAGATTTAGTTTCCCCGTTAATGAAAATATACGGATATAGAGAACACCACTCTGTATTTTTTTTTAGATATTTGTAATTCACTAGTTAAATACAGTTCTGTAGCAAACGATTAATCGTAATGGGTTTAGCGTAGCAGCAACAGATCGGTGTTTCTCGTCATTAGGCACCGGATTTGAGTTCGGGGAGTGTGAATAATTTTTTTTCAATGTTATGTCTATTTTTACATATAAAGATGCCACGGTTATAAATGTTATGTCTATTTTTACATATAAAGATGCCACGGTGCCTATAAAATGTTACGATGCCGAAACATTTTTTGAGTGTGCACCAAACTTTGAATTTATCAATTAATTGTCATTTTATGTGTCAAAACATCAACAGTAATTCAGGAATAACGAGCTTTCATAAATGTTTGTAAGGTGTTTGAATTTGGCGCGCTCGTTGTTTAGTAGTTTTTGAATTTTAACGTTGTTAGCTGTGGTGTGTCTACATAATATCTTTGACATCAGTGTCGTAGATAGATTTATTTTAGGTCTTGGATGTCAAACTTAAAGGCTGTAATCGTAACCGTAACAAAAACTTCAGCATTTAAAAAAAGTTCAACTATTTTGTTTCAATAGAAGCGTTTAGGCAACGTCTAGGAATTATAGCAAATTTGATGGTTATTACAGCTAAGTTTATGGTTAAGTTTGACATCCTAAACCCCTCATTATTCATGATATATTTTTCTTTTCTTCTTAGGATTAAGGGTACTTGTGGACACATTCGTAATGGATGTGATTAAAATGATGCTCATCAATAAAGTCAATAAAATACCGACCAGTAATTAATTACGTGACATTGAATAAATTAATTAACCTATGATTTACGACAAGAAATTTCTTGATAGCTTTCTATATTTTCCATGATACGTCTGCAGATATGCTTAACATTATTATGTTTATACCAACCTTAAAAATTAACCTGCAGCGCGCCAAATCTAAACATCTTACAATCATTTGTGAACGCTCGGTACAATCTAACACTATAACCTTCCTTCAAAAAGCCTGAGGTAATCGATATAAATTCAGTTATTTTTGACATTATCCAACTTTGGACTTGTCCTAACAATTGAATTGCATCTTCAATTACAAATTTCTAAAAAAATATAGAATAATGGCCTCTATAACCATATACAATATTCATCAATAGGAAAACTAAATCTATTATCCTACAAAATTTGAACTAAATCCGTGACCCCAAGACCTTGCACTCTTCTTATTTATGCAATTTTTTAAAGAACCATATCCTCCATAATAATTTTGATGTCTCCCTTACGATGGATGTGCACAGCCCCATTATTAACAACTTATCCATTCTAATTGCACAAGTTTGACCCCGAGTAATTAAAAAAAAACACAAATGTTTGTACTCAAATTCCGATCTTATCATGTTTCTGTCACGTGTGTTAGGGCTGAGGTGTCCGACGAACAACCTGAAACTGACGTGGAACCTTCGTCATGCAGGGTGAAGAAGCCATCCATAGCTGTGGTGGCTGGAGCCTCAACATCCGAAGATATTTGCCCTTGGGAAACGGAACCTCGTTCCAGAAAGAACTCGATCCAGTTAGATTCAGGAAGTTCATCGTCGGACGTAAGCGTTGCCGTAGTCGACGTTTCTGACCGGTTAAGAAGGCAATGCGGTTTAACGCAACAGTTCACTTTGGATGGCGATAAACGAGGTCAAAGTTCGCGAAGACTTTCAACAGCATCTTACGTGGACACAACACGAAGGGCATCAATTTCAGCACCGCTACCAACGACATCAGAAGCGAACGTGCCCCCCAAAAGGGCGGCTTCTTCATCAGACGAGTGCCAGGCATCGCCGGAAACGGACAATAATAACACGCCCTCACAAAAAACTTTCAAGAAGAGTCACAGTCTCATAAAGACGTGCTCTATAGCGGGTGCTAATGCGCCCATCATTAGTGTTAGTTCGGTGGCGGACGATTCGACAATTGAAGATAAAGAAAAAGAGGAAGAAATTGAAGAAATCGATTTTAAATTAACAGAAGTCAGTGGACCTTCCCTTGTGGAATTAAAAGAAGAGGCATCGACGCCGGGTCCAAGCGGTGTTGTTTTAACTTCAAGTCCTAAACAGTTGGCGCCGTTGGCAGAACCAGATTGTGAATCTCCAATAAGTGAGATTGCACCTGATACTCCCGGCGTCCAAGATACTGAAGCTAAAGCGAACGACGTTTGCCCATGGGAAGATGAGTAAGTTTTAAAACATTAAAAAAATATACAAATAAAATCACACGTTTGAATTTTAAAATCGCACCACCACTATATTTATTATTATTAATTATTATTATTATTATCGAGCACCATGTTAATCCAAACCGGCAATCCGCTTAGCACCAAAAACCTGTTCGTTTATTAAACATATAAATAAAACCAACGCCAAACACCGTAAGGTGGGTGTAAAATATGTGAAGAATATTTTCTAAACATCCATAGCATAACTATCCATAAAGTTTACATAGCAGTCACCTTACGACCTCTTCTTCTCCTTCTTTCCCCGAACGTTTTATTAAAACGTTCTAAAGTTCCTAATGTTTTGTCCCACAGGGAGTCGTGCATAGAAGACACCCCGTTCGTCAAGACTTATGCCACACTCGGTTACTTGTAAATGTCTACTAAAACTTAGAAAAATACTACATAAAGAAAATAAACCCCAAGTCTGCCACAACATATGACAATTATAAATGCATAGTTATCAATATACAACCACCGTAAATCTACTATTCAAAACACATAAACTCATTACTGTAAAAGATGATTATTGAAATAATAGTAAAATTTATGCACTGTAGAAGGGTGTAAATTAAACTTTTAATTTGGATCTAATTTAAGTTGTTACATAAGTTCAAAAAAGTGTTGCATAAAATTGCATGGAAACGTAATAAAACTAGTGAAAAATTAGATACTTTCTTATAAACTTACATAAAATGAGAATTAATTATTTGAACTTCTAGAAAATGATAAAATTGAATTAAATTCAATTTTGATTTCTAAAATATTTATATCTTTTAAACCTTTATACCTTTATTACATTGATGTTTTACAATGACAAATCAGAATTAATGCCATCAATGATTAAAATTAATTTACTTGTCAAATTTATACATTCAAAGATTAAATATGTTTTCTCAGGTATTAATAACACAAATTTTATCGTTGGTTTCTTTTATGCTAAAAACCGTAAACGTTAAATAAAAATCAATATTCGTAGAATTGCTACAAATGTAAATAAATGTTTAAAAAGATAGAAACTTTATCAAGTTTTAAGTTTAAGACAAAGACATAAAGTTATTTTTTTCTTTAAGCACGAAAATCGTAACATCCACAGCTCATTCTACAGAAAAAAGAAACGACTTTATTAATGAAAGTGACTACTACAGATTCTCTTCTAGTCAAAAAAAAACTGAAGAAACAGTAGTTTTTTCCTTATAGAACCAAAAAAAGAAATGCTTTTAAAAAATATTTAAAGACAAACGGGTTAATTTTTAAAATTTACTCTGCCTGGTTGGCCACGCAGCATTTCGAACGAGTTGATATTGTTGGCTTACTAAATCTGAGCCCTTGGTTGGAGCCATCTGTCGACGAGCTCTCGAAAAGCTGCCTCAACTTTGGCATTAAATTTTCTAACTTAACCTGGTCAAAACTAGAAATTCAGGGCCGTTCAAAAACTTAATAAAATCCGCGTTTATATACATATATACTTATTAAATTAATTAATCACACTTAAAGATGGACACTTTTTCATGTTTAGTGTATAAGGTATATTTATCTTAATCTCTTGGTGTGCGCCATTATGAAGTATTGAAGTATTTATTTAAAATAATGGACGCTTATTAAATGGTGTAACTTATGGAAAAATACCGAAACTTTTGTAAATGCGGTGCAGCTTTTACGAAAACAAATCGGAACAAAAAATGATGGTATAATCGTATTAAAAAAATATATCATGTTATTATTAATATCATATACGCGCATGTGTTTTAGTATATAAGCATTTAAAAAGCATTTATCGAAGATATTAAATGTACTACTTATTAACGCAAAAAAATAAACTATATTTCAATGTCAACTTGATGTTTAGGTGTTTCGCTATTAGATGTTATGGTTGTAATGAATAAATAACGGCTTTGAATTTTGTCACAGATTTAATTACCATAATGGTTCTATTAGGGAAAAAATCAAAGGTAAAAATAAAAAAGTTAATAATCAAAATATTATTAATAAAATCGTTTAAATGCATAAATAGAAAAATCAAAAATATTAAAATAACATTCCATTAAACAAACACACCGCTGAAAAATTGGAGGAAGACTTTTTTTGTATCTCTTGATTGATTAATTCCAATTTCAATTCGAACGCTCTAATCCAACACGAGGGAGATTTGTTGGATACACGTTGAACAGATGTATTCGAAAATGAGCAAATGCAGGTCACATTCTCCTTCAGCTGCAAGAAACTGAAACCAAAGATGGGCCGCTTTGTTTTTCGTGTTCTTCTTAGATTGTTAATTATTTCTTAATAGTATTTATATTTTTTATTAAATTCATATATTTATTGGGATAATTAAAAATTCAAATCATCCATTTGCTTAATTTCACAATAAAAGTTACAAAGATGCAAAGAAGTGTTCACCTAATTTTTTTGAGGACTCTATTAAACAGTTGTTCTGATCGTTTATACACCCATATAACAAACATTACAAACGTATATCGAGTAATTTGCCAGGATCAACATCAAACGACAAAGAAATGCAATGTAGTAAAATTTAGAAAAAATAAAACCAATTAAAAACAACCACACAAAAATGTGCTCGATTCCTTTTTTAGATATAGTTGCGAGAAAAATCAGTGATAAAACAAAAATTGTTGTGCTTAATAATTGTTGTAGTTAGTATTAACTTGTAAGTAAGAATGAAATGAAAACACCATGAAAATTCGTGTATAAAGAAACTATTAAGTTCTTTAAAATTGCCAAAGTTACCAACTACCTTTAAGAAAGAAACAAAAAAAAGTGACATGAAAAAATACTCATTCTTCGTTGTCGGGTTGTGTAAATAAACCAACCGGATGTCACTACTGTGTAACTAATAATAATAGTGATCTTTTTTGAACTTGTCTTAAATTTGTCTTTCATGTCACATACTTTGAAGCGAAACACGTTTGCGAAAATATACCCACAAAACAAATAAATAAAATTAATATAAACCATATGATTGTGGTATAAAATATCACGTTTATAAAGTATACAAATACTGCATTGATTATTATTATCATTACGATTATTGAATAAATAAAAAATATTTGGCAGCAGTAAGAGCTTAGTGATGTATATAGTTTTATAATAATCGGCTAGTAATGTATTTACTGATGTTAATATTATATGTATAAACAGCAAGGAAATCTAGCAAAAAAGTAAATAATAATGACGATGAAGGTGAAAATGTATTGTACTAGTCATTTAATTTTAATTTTAACTTTTAGGATCGATTGTTGATAGGCCAATGTTATTATAATTGTAGAAACAATAAAGCAAACATTACGAAATGTTAACGTCTGTGTTTTTTATTCATTTTCTTAAACTAATCCAAATTATCTTGCATTTTTGATACGTCCTTCAGTTAATGAAATATTTCTTTAACAATAGACATAGTTCCCACAGCTTAATGGTCTATCCTCATGACGCTACAAGACTTCAGCACGATATTTACGCCTCGAGGCTGCAGACAAGTGCAAGAACAAAAACTCGTGCACTTGTACACTTGCCAATAATAAGCTTAAACGATTAAACGTGCGTCCAAGAGCACCCCGTTTGTACCGGGGTTAACTGGTAATAGTTTGTCACGAATACAGGTGTCTCAGTAATATTTCAATATTTGGCGAAGATGTATACCTACAGTAGACTTCAGCTGTATGACATGCTATTACCTTACCAATTTCTCATTTCTCACTTGCAATTCTCTTCCTTGCTTCAATTCTTTTCTTCTAAAATGGCTCTCCAACTTTCAATCTTCTCTGGTTACTCCTCCCCCCACCTTCTCTCTCCCCAATGTTTCAATATCCGTTATACATATATACAGGATGTCCGGAAATAACGTTCGCATACTGAAGGGGGTAATTCTACAGCTAAAAATATGAAGAAAAGTTCATATGAACATGTGTCCGGAAATGCTTCCCAAAGGAGCTACAGCTCTTTGAAGTTGATACTCATGGTGTGGTTTTTTAAAATTATTTCACTTATCCTACAGAGTAGGATGTTGAATTTTGGAACATCCCCTATTATTTACATAAGAAATATGATGATGGTAACCAAAATGATCTATGGTCAACAGGTTCTCGTACCGAGGCTGAGGAGCGCATGTAAAATCCCGTATTTTTTTTTGGTTGATAACTTTTTGAAAGTCTGATCTCAAAATTGGAATATTTAGACAAAAATACAAGAAAAAGTTACTAACATACGATGTCCTAGCATGCACCCATTTTGAGAAATTCAACGATTATGCTGTAGTGCACAAGATTTTATGTTCAAAAAATCTCTAAATATCGTAGTAGGTTTGCGCCATACTATTTGACAATTAGTATGTGTCACTCCTTAATAAAAAATAATGATAAAAACCTAATTTAATAAGCAAAAACAAGTACATAACTAAACAGGAAAAGATTTATTTAAGCAGAAACACAGAAACTGTACTCGTTAAACTGTACATTTAGAGAAAGATGAAAAAGTAAACCCCGCTCCGAAACATTGCCAAGTACTCTTTCATCTTTCTCTTTACGGTGCAGCTCCATTTCGGGTTATAGTACAGAGTCCTGAAATTATACCGACAAACTGCTAAAATACACTCTTTAGGTCATTTCAAGTACATTGAGATTAAAACCTGTTATCCGATTTCCTATAGTTTTAGGGATATTCAATGTTATAGTCCCTTCTACTCACATCAACTGTGAGTAGTGTTTTCTTAACAACTGTTAATTTTGTTCGGCGACACCACAACAAGTGATATCAAACTGGCGGCTGCGCACTAAATTTCGACATATACACATCTTATGGGATTGAGCCATCCTGTTAGTCCAACATCCTTGTGAACATCCGATATGTTATGGACATTAGTTCCACGTTCTGCCAGCAGATGGTGCTTGTAATGATTGTAAAATTTCATTGTGATCAAAGAAATCATTGTTTTAAATGTTGGTATGAAAATTGGTATTCATGTAAAACATTATTAACAAAAAAATAAAAATTATTTCGGACGTTCGATAAAAACTTATCTAACAGATCTATTTTAAATGTTTTAACAAAATTTTATGTTAAAGAAGGTTTATTAATATCCTCAGTAGTATAATCGTCTCGATATGATTGGTCGAAAAAGTATTCCCTCAATTCTCAACTGTTGTTACTTCTCCTCCACTTCAAATTCGACTCACACGAATTACAGATAAAATAATGTATAAATAATAAAAAACCAACCACCGAAACGATCACAGCGTCACCTATTGACCATTCACAGAAGCTACATCAATATGTAGAATTCTGAAATTTAAACAGGGATATATTCCTCTCGACCAATCACATTGAAGCACTTTAGCGCCGTCTGAACGTGCAATTAGTTCGTATTGGTAAAACCTACAAAACATGATTACTTTTTTAGTCAATTTTCTGTAAAATTGAAAATTTTAATTTTCTTGTAAAAGGGCTTATATTGCAATAGATCCAAACAATAAAACGTTTCATACTTTTCTAAAAAATCGAGAAGGATTAAACCGACGAAATTCTACTTATAATTTAAATTCTGACTGCAAGTTTAAATGCCTGTGTGTGAAGATCGTTTTCTGACTCACAATCAGATTATAACAACAATCAGAAAATTCAGTTAAAAAATATCAAAATTAAAGACTAAGGACCGATTTATTTAATCTATCGGATATTTTCTATAGTTACTGCAGTTTCACTTGTCATAATTGGTTATTTAACCAGACTGACCAGACTAAAGAATTGCTAACCCCTCTTTTTGTTTCATGTGCATAAATTGTTTTGCTACAAGAAAATGTTTTCAAATTAAGGAAAGCCCAAGTTTAGTAGGGTAAAGTATCCAAATCTCAACCCCCCCCCCCTCCCTTAAAAAAGGCTTTCTAAAGTCGGTCTTCTATAGAAATCCATATAGAGGAAGGTAGAAGAACTCGAAGGCAGTCTTTAGGCGCATAGCCAAGATTTGGTAAGTTTACTTATTGTTTGGATTGGTATGATTGGAAAGGATCTAACTCCCCTAAGAAAGAATTTCGAATGAAAATGTGCATCGAATCAACTTAAAATGAGTTCTAGAAAATATGGTTATTGTTTGCTAAATTTTTTATTTAATTCAATTTATATTTAATAACTCTTTTTATGACAAATATGTTTAATATAGCATTATAGCATTATTTGTTATTACACATCATTTTATTGAAACATTGAAGATTTCGATAAATTAAGATTGAAATAAATATTTTAAATTATTTATACATACTTATTTTTTTTAGTTATCTTACAACTAGTCCTATTTTTCATTTTTATCTTTATGTTATATTTTTTCACTGTAGTAAGAAAAAATATATTCTCTGCAGTGAATAAATACGGAGCGTTCATAAATGATAGTAAAGTAACTGGAATAAGGAATAATAAAGAATTTGACGCGCTGGAGCTGCACCATGAAGAGAAAGATAAAAGAGTACTCGGCAAAGTTACGGAGAGGGGACTTACTTTTTCATCCTTCTCTTCATGGCGCACCTCCATTTCGGGATGGTACATAGACACTTAATACTGAAAATAATTAATTATGAATAAATCCGGCTACGCCGCTGATATACAAGATACAATCATAGATATAGATAACTTACAGGTAACAACGTTGGGCATGAAAAATTACTAAATTATGAGCGCGCCAAATTCAAACACCTTACAATTATTTATGAACGCTCGGAATGTAAAGGTAAAGATAGGTTATAAATAGAGGTTTGTTTCCATTTTCAAATTTGCCAGCTTCGCGCTCATTAATTTTATAAGAAAGTGGAGGTAATCCAATCACCCGTTTTATAACGTCGACTTTCCCTTTCTCCATATATTTATTCTGTGCGTTCTCCCACTCTAAATTTCTATGGGTGACACATTGTGAACATAACCTCAAACAGAATGTTTCCAAAACATACAAATAATTCCATTAGCACAATGAGAAAGCAGTTTTTGTGTGGTGTTCCTATAAAAAACATAAACTTGGAGGTAAGACGATTTCTTTTCTTTTTATAATTTATGAAATTTGGTTTTCCTTAAATGTATAAAGAATTCAATTCAAGAATTAACAGAATGGGATAATCAAAACTGTTTTATCGAACAAACTGTAAATTCAAAACAAGTTCTGAAATTTCCTTTAAAAATAAGCTACCAAAAAGCTTTCATAAAACTCTTAATCGACTTATTGATAAAACAGAACGCTGAAGTTCATGACGTAGTTTATGATGCCTTAGGCCGCTTGATGGCGCTGAATGAACCTGAAAAGGTTTATAAGCATTACTATTTTTTTGAGGAAAATAGTATAATTTTGGAAGAAAGCAGTGGAATTATTTCTGAGGGAACAACTGGTTTATGTACATGGCAGGTAAATAAAAATTCCATCGTAAATTTATTAAAATTTTTAAATAAGTTAATTCATTTTTAAATTGTAGGCATCACTAGCTTTTTCAGAATGGTCATTAATAAACCCCCAAATATTTAAACACAAACGCGTTTTAGAATTGGGATCAGGAGTAGGACTAACCGGACTTGTAATAAGTAAATTTTGTCAACCAAAAAGATTTACATTTAGTGATTGCCATGATTCAGTTTTAAAAAGTTTAAACAGTAACATCAGTTTAAATTTGAACGTAGATCTTAAAAGTGAAAGTTTTTATAATAACACCGAGATAAAATTAACGAATCTTTCCTGGGAACTTGTTAATTTAACCACACAAGAAATTTATGAAACCGATGTCGCAGTGGCAGCAGATGTTGTTTACGATAACGAATTATTTTTACCGTTACAAAACCTTTTTAAGTTGCTATTAAAACATGGGAATTGTTCAGCGATATTGCTAGCTTGCTCTGAACGGAATCCAGAAACTTTAACAGCATTTATGAATCTATTGAGTAATTGATTAATTTTAATATAGAAAACGTTTCAAAACTATGCTACTAAATTTGCAAACTGAAAATAAAAGTAATTAAACTTTTCAGCAATAAACTTATATAAATTTAGTTTTGAAACACCTACATATACGTACAGGTGTCCCGTTTTGATTGTTTGATCCTTTACTGATGTGTTCCTTGGCTTAAAAAAGTAAAAAGGTTCTAATAAACATTGATCCAAAAGTGATTCGTTTTCAAAATATTGGAAATTTAATTCCATGTGTTTTCCTATTATTAACATAATCGAAGTAAATTATTTAAATTAAATTTTTAACTTGTTATGATGGTTTTGATGAGTTGTTATTATTAAATTACACTGGTTCGATAAAAAAGCTTATCGAAACCATCGGGACTACTTAGTAATTTAATTAAAATAATTAACTGTAATAATGCTAATAAAGAGTTGACATGTGAAATTAAAACCGTAAATGCCTCGAAAATGAAGCACTTTCGGACCTATGTTCATTAGGACTTTTTGCTTGTTTTCAGTCAGAGAATACGCCAGTGAAGAATCGGAAAATCAAAACAGGACATCTGTATATTTAACCGTTTGAGTCCGGGGAAGCGCTATGGCGGTTCATTTGCATGGATATAAAATTCTCCCGGATTCAAACGGTTAATATACAGTACGTTGATCAAGTCACAAATAAATTCATTTTTCTCCAAAAAAGTAAACGATTAAAATAATTTCGTAAAAAACAAATTTCGCGAGATAAAACCATGTTTTACAGTCACGTTCATGAAGATAGTGGTGGTAGAAGAATTACCAACTAAAGAAAAAACAGTGATGATAAATTAATATTTTACTTAAATATAACACTACAGTATGAAGAACTAGTGGTTTGATAAGATACATGGGAAAAACAATGGTTATCGAGAAAAATATAAATTTATTTACGTTTTTGGTTGTGCAAGAAAATAGCAGTCTTTTCAAATAATCGACTAATTTTACATTCTGTACGTATACTGTTAAACATGAAACTAGTATTTAGTCCCATAACCTTTTTTATGTAAAACCTCTTCACATCTGCGTAGTATGAAATCAACTGGCTTTCTACAACGCTGAACATCAATTGACTCTCAAGCAGATTTGATCGAACGCCATAATTCTTCTATTTTTTGGATTTGCCATAGAAACTCTCTTTTTTACATCGACCTATAAATTTTCTATTGGGTTTAAATTAGACGATTGTGGTGACCAAACCATGATGTTTATTTTAGTATCAGCTAACCACTTCTTCGTTTTGCGCGCAGTGTGTTTTGGGTCATTGTCTTGTTGTAGGACCCATTTCTTTTGCAAAGGGCATCATCACATTATTTAAAATATGCACATAAACATCTGCCGTCATTGTTTATTTAATCCAATAAATAGGACCTACACGATACCACGAAAAAACAGCTCCACGCCATAACACTACAACTGCTTGCTTTATAGTTTTTGTGGTATACCTAGGATTATATTCTTGCAATGAAGGCCTTCTGCCATGTGTTTGATTGATGCTAGCATTAAATAATACCACTTTTGTTTCATCTGTCCATAAAACATTGCGCCATTTTGAAGACTCCCAACCGATGTGTTCTCTTGCAAAATTAATACTTTTGGCAATGTGTTGGCATATAGTAGAGGGACCCTCAAAGGCCGTCTTACTTTTAAATTTTCTTTAATTGGTCTTCATCTTACTGAAGACGAACAAATCGGTACGTTTAGTTCACCCTTGATTTCAGTAATGACTTGAAAGTATCCTTTTTGGCAAGTCGTAAAGTCTGCTTGACTAATACAGGGTATGTTTTTAATTTTCCATCTCAATTTTCCTTTTTATTTCTAATTTTTTTTACATTGGCTATCATTTTTGCCAAATAATTTAAAACATTTTGAATTAATTTTTAAGTATTACTACATTTTAGCATGTTTAATAAATTTGACGTATTTCGGGAATGCAGTGTTTTGCGCGACCCATATTTATTTCAATGAAATGATAACGGAGAAAATTCTTATTGCAAAGTGTTCTTGGATAAGTGTTCCAAGGATACACGGTAAAAAATCAAAGAAAAATCATTAGTCTAACTTTTTCAATTGTGTTACAAACAAAACATACTACACATGCGCAAACTAAAAGCAATATAGCATATAGATATCACCTTAGAATTTTATACCGAGTATTTATATATCGTTTAGCTAAAATATTTTGAAATTATTATGACCATAAAAGAATGTATTATTGAAATAAGGACGAACTGCTATTTTCATACACAAGACTGTATTTCAATTTAAGTATTTTTTCTTTTTAATTTCAAATTTCTTTTAAACTTAAAACTATATATTATTCAACTTTGAGAATCTACTTACACGTGATTGTAAAAGGTATCTAAAATTTTAAAACGCCAGTAATATGTACGGTACTCTATTAAAAAATAAAACACCAATAACATCATTTCTTGCAGATGATTAGCTGTGTATTTAATAGATATGTAAAATTATATTAAACGAAAATTAAAAGTAATCTCTCCGGAAATATTTCAATAAAATTGTCTTAAGAAAAATGAAATTTTGCGTGACTTTATAGACGTATTGTACATACACTCGGCATCATTAAAGAATAAATTTTATGAAAGAAACATTTAGGCAAAATCCTATGCGATTTCACCGAGATCTCTATTCATTTCTACTCTTAAAATTATTCTTTAGAGCCACCGAGTGTACAGACAAATTATTTTTAGTACATATTCTTTTTTTTTAGGTGAATTTAAAATCGAAACTTTACAAACTCCACCAAGAAAACATTTTTATTGGGAAAGTGAAGTACCAATAAAAATTTTTAAAATATCTTATATTTAAACATTTTTTTATTACGCTACGCTTACAATATATTTTTTGAGTAAATAAATATTTTTAATCGAAGAATATGTACAATTGCTATTCAATTCCGAACAATTAAGATTTTCCGCTCCAATTACCCAACGCGGATAAAAAAAATAAAAAGATCTTTTGTGTTTAACCTTAAATTCACTTAATACATCGCAGCGGTGTGCAATTTTATATGGTAATACAACCTGGAATTGTCACGGTCCCATTCTCTTGAATCCTTGCACAGAGATCGTGTTATTATAACGACGCAAGATTAAATTTGTTATAATTTTTTGCGTACTTAGGCCATTAAGTATAATAGAATTCGCTAAATCGCTATGATAATGTCATATTATCGTTTATATGTATGTAGATATAAATACTATTTAGGATAGACGAAGGTTTAAATAACGTAAATGGTCGGTTATCGTGCTTCCGGTGAAACAGGAAATGGGATTGGCCCCGCTATATGGTGTTCAAGGACCGTGTACACTCAGATTGTAGTTTTTCGTAATTACTGAATCGTATACCTTTTGCGATTTCCTGTTAGTAATTAACCATTTGGTTTGTTACTAAAAGTCTTAAATCGATTGGTGATATTTAAGCAACAAAGAAAAGTTGAGAAGAAATTCTTATTTCTTCTCAAAATAACTGTTTGAAAACACCTGCGGGGAAAAGTTTCGGACGAAATTTTTTAATGATACACCTCATTCTCCTTTGAACGTCGGGGTGGCACAGTTTTTACCGCGAGAAGAACAGCATCCTGTGAAAAAGCAAAAAAGGGAGATTAAGCGACCACCCGCCGTTACACCGCACCGTGTGATCCGAAGAGCCCCTTGGGCCGGGTACCTTTTGAAACCACTTATTTTACGTCCTCTTCTCATTCCTTCTCTGTTCATCGCCTTTAATAGTGAATATCGAACGTGCTTTCCCATGAAGGAGACTCTTTAATAAAAGAAGTTTCTAAAATAATTAATAAATATTTGATTTAATTATTTGAATTATCTTATCGTTTTTTTTTAATTTAAGAAAAGAAACTGTCATATGATAAATTAGTACCTATATTTTACCGTTATCTCTCACTTAAAATGTAACCAACATTCTTGAAAACTTGTAGAAATAGAACTTAACTTTGTATAAAAAGGATTACAAGAAATAGTATTTATGAAATAGTTTTTCTTCTACTTCGATCTCCAATACATCTAACGGTAATGATTGTTATCTATCGAATGTGAATCATCTAAATCGGTTATTAAGTAAACTAAACAATGCAAGAAACAAAGCGATAGTGATTGGAAAAAAATTTGACGAGTTAAACTAAATTGTAAAAGTAAAAATAACAATCCATCCTTTTTAAATAATTATTGTTAATCGCAAGAACTAAAAACTTTGAATTTCCGAGCTTCGTTGGTTGTGCTCCAAACGCATTCGTCAAAATCATTCATCGTATCATTTTTCTCTGCATCGACGTCTAACAAAATTTCAAAACACACTTGAGCACGAATTTAAATCAACACCCTATATAATACCCGACTTGTATTGGTATAATAATATACAGGATAGCCAAATAAGCATGCAAAGTGCTGTATCAAAAAAAATTATTCATCGTAGAGACTTGAGGTAAAAACTTTAGCGACAAATGTGGCCAAGAGAAAATCCTGGAAACTATTTTCAGGGTCGAAAGATGGTCGCTAGGAGCGTAATCGCTATAATAAATTACAAAATGTGATTTTTCTCTGAATTCCGCCATCCTGTTGGCCATCCGTACACCTTTGCCCATTCTGTACAGTTGAAGCCATACAATTTTGGCCACTTTCTGCCAACCAATAGACGTATGTGTAAAACAAGTTTCTAACCAGTTATTACAAATAGGTATCAACGAATTACTCAGATGTCAATAATTTTGACAATAGAGGTACTTTAAATGTCAGTCACTTCGACAAAAAAGGGTGAACTACACAATCTTTTAATATCAAAAGCATAACAGTTAAAATTTTATGGCCACAACTGTACTAGCCTTACAAATAATTTTAACACTGCTATAAACGTCCATTTTGTGGATTTACCGAGAATGAGAAACGTTGGGATATGCCAAATATTCATATTGTCACAACTCATTCCCTTCTTTTTGGTTATACTGATAAATAAGCAAGAAATATACTTACTGTTTAATTAAGGGCTCCTTTCTGATGAGCAATGGTACTCGTAGGGACTTACAAGTAACACGACCGTCGACATAGTGTTCTTACTGACAAAATAAATAAAAGGAGCAATAACTTCCATAGAAGCACATTATTGGCTTTATTAATATGAGGTACAGTTAGCCCAAAATCTGAATTTTCTAAATGACTTTCTTCGATGAATAATTTTTAAAAAATTTTCGTACAAAAGTTGTTTACTTTGACAAGCTCTTTCCAAAAACACCATAATTAACTATCCTTCCCGTAATAAATTTCGCGGAAATTACAGTCAAACGCAGCTACTACTAAATAGTTGTACTTCGGCTTATTTCGAACATCATTAAGAATTTTATAAGATAATTTTCAGCATTTAACGTCATTTTACTGAGAGTACATCCAATTACAGACAGATGAAACAAAGTAATTATTGTATTGTGGAAGAGGCTTCGTATTATATCCTAAAAATGTGTATATTCTGAAGAGAATATAGAGAATATGATTCAGAATATTCAATATTCTGAATTGAAAACCTTATTAGCGAGTGTGTGATGTTTTACGTATTTTTTTAGGATCTATATCAAAGAAATATAAAATCATTGTTGGGTAATAACGGTATTTAGGTACCTTGATCATGAGGAAAGAAGAACGATATATTAAGTGTAAAGGTTATACTGTCGGTTTAAATTCACCAAGAAATCGTGAACGTGGGGCAGTTAATAACACGTTTATCTCGAGCTCTTCGCACTGTTATTATACCAACCAAAGGCCGACATACCAGCCGGTGAAAAACCACATTACGGTTTAAAGTACACATCTGAAAAAAAGATTCAAAACTTTTCTTCATTGAATTTGCTTCTCAAAAAAAGGAACCCTCTCTTCCTCCGCCTTTTTTCCTTATGTCTATGTCGAAGAACTTCGTTGTAAACTTCTCGGAACTAATTATCCATTCAAAAAGTTAGGAGATGCTCAGGGCGTAATATATTGATTTAAGGCGTCTATACGCGGCGTTCGGCGTCGGCATGCTTTGTTGTCATCTCTAATTTTTCCTCTGACAGCTCAACCACGATGGATGCCCCACGAGCTCTAATAAAGTGCATCCTAAATATTGCTCTCTCGTTCGAGAACCGGTCCGAAGATGCCTATCTTAGAGATGATGGTTACGTTAGATCTCTCCACGAGAATCTTTCTAGCGTCTACGACTGAAATGATTCGGTAGAAAATTTCTTTTAGTGAGCCGAATTAATAAACTACATTTATAGTGCTTTGACCTTAAACAATTAACCGGACGAGCTGTTGTTACGCCTACGTCTGGTAATCTTCGTGTCTTAAGAAGTGTGTACGACGTGTTAAAAACACATTGTCAATTATACAGTAAGCCCTAACACAGTGAGTAGGTGACTAATTAAGGACAATTATTGCTTTATTAACTTTTTATCGTGTTTGGAATACATAGTATTCTAGGGAAGCACCTTGATACTTTCAAAGGTCGTAGAAAAATCTTCATATACGTCTTCAATCTGATCCTCTCCTTGAAAGATCTTAAAAAGAAATCTCGCAATCTACACGATTGCCTCACCTAAAACACTTACGCAAGGACAGCATGTTTACAAACGGTTATGGTTTATTACCGGTAACGTCCTAGTGCTAAAATTCTCGCAGACTTTTAAGAAACAGGTAGTTGAATAAATATTACCAACCAGTAATAAATATACCTCTAAAATGTAGAAAATCTAATAATCTTTGTTATTTTTATATTGAATATTAAACTATTGATAAGTGCATTATTATTGAACAAAATAAAAATATTTTCTTTATTTTTATGAAAGCGTATATATTATAGTTATACAGATAGACTTTTAATCTGTAGGGGAAGGTGGGTATGTTAGGGACACTTTTTATAATTCATTTAATTGTGGCCATACCAGCAAAATAAAAATTTTAAAATGTATACCATCGAATAGCTTACTGTTTATACTATATTTTGGTACTTATTGGATGTTATTTTTTGTAATGGTTAGAATTTTGTTGCAGCAGAAGTGATCATTTGTACTTTTGTCCCAAACGTACCTTGTGTTGGTATGTATGGGACAGTCACAAAATGAGGGAAGCATAATTGATTTCTTCATCTTCTTCCGTCTCTAATTTCTTTTTACGCTGTGTTTAACCTACTCTTCCCTTTTTCGAAATTTTTCATTCTTGATTTTTAATGTTTCTTCTATTAACAGTTTTTCGGGTGTGCTTGTTAATATCTTTTTAATATCTTTGTAAATTGTAACTGTTTTGCACGGGTTATTCAAGAACTTATTACCATGAGCCGATTATGTATATAGGAGGTATATCTGGGACGTCCCAAATATCCCTTTCTTTCAATGTCCTAAATATACCTCATTGTAGTTTGTCTACATTTTACTTTTTTTTAAATTTTAGTATAGGACACAAATAAAAGACAGCAAGGTGTATTGGTCAAAAACAATTTGTAGACTTCACCAATAATAATTTATTAAGTTTTGTAAATAAACATAGTTATAACCAGTACTTATCTGATGCACCCGATTCTTACTTTGAAACAACATAAACGCAAACGTCCAATTTTTAAGGTTAAAATAACTGACTGCATTTCAAGTTTCGACGATGTAGCACTGTAGGTAGCACTAGTAAATTTAAAGTAAGAGAACGGGGTAAATTCAAACAAGTTTTCGGTTTGGATCAATTGTCCCAAACATTCCACCGTCCCAAACATACCCACCTTCCCCTAATCAAAAAACCTAAACTAAACTGTAAAAGATTCCAATTTAACTGTATACAGATGATTTTTTTTAAAAGATCATTAACAACTTCAATTTTCTTCCTTTATTTTCTGAGTATTTGAAATGATGGTCAGTAATATTCATTCTTCTTTAATTAATACCGAGTAAGGAAACCTAGTTGCAATTTATGGCGGTAGTTAAAAAGTTTTATACAGTTTCCTCTTCTATTTTGCATATTGTATCGGTGTAATTACATAACGGTAGGTTAGATTTGAGCGAATCGTTCTCGCCGCAGGATAACATCCGGTAGTTGTAACTACTAAAACTGGGTTATGCAGAAACTGACATTATCAGAAACGTTGTGGCGCATTTCCGTTATAGATCATTCTCTCTTTAGCAAACCGAAAAAAGAACAAATTGGAAACGTTTGTGGGAAAGCACCTATTCAAAACGTTACAACTCAAAAGAAAACGGCTTCGGAATCTAGTGGGAAATAATTAAGAACGTGTATTTATACGTGGGTTAACGGGGAAGTTAACTCTTTGAGAAACACGGCGGCGCCTTTCTGTAAAAAGCTGTTTGTCACTCGCTTACTTTACTCAACTCCTAAACCAGTCCTAATTAAACACGTTTTGGACCAATGTGAGTCAGGGCGAGCTCGGTGTTTATCTCGTCGCTTTTAAAAACTGAATACTCATCGTCCTGACCGCTTGTTATCTCTTTATAGCGTTGTCCGGCGACCGCTACGACCTCAACAATTAAATTTACTTAAAAGTTGAAGACCTTGTAGTGACCTCAAGAAAACTTAAATGAAGTCGCAGGCGTGTGAAATAAATGTACCAAAGTATTCTCTCATCAGAAATGTAGCTGTAATTTCTAAAGGTATCCTACAATTTCTCATAAGGAATTTCAATCTACAATCAATGCTCTTAAGTTGAGGTGACAACTTAAATAAAAATATGATTTAATCGAATGCACTTAACTCTTAATTATCGATACTATTGAGAGCAAATAAACGTATGTGATGTACGGTAGAAATTAGAAAGTAATTAACCATACTAAAAAACATCAAACAAAAAAAAAAATGATTTCATTTATTTCAATTTATTTATTTGAAGTAAATCGTCCTAAATTCGTTGAAATAAAAAAAAATATACAAAATCTACTAAAGAATTTTGAAGATTGTTTTTTTATATACAGGGTGTATCCGAAATGGGTGTACAACGTAAGACCTCAGATTCCGTGGCTTGAAACAGGTCGATTTAAGTTCACTTATCTATATCCAAAGTTGCTTCGTTTTGCCGTTAGAGGGTTTTAAAAATAATATTTTCCCTAAGTTTTTCTTAAATTACTCGAAAAATCTTCATTAGACTTTATTTATTTTTTGACCACGTCTTTATATTAGTTGAGCACAGCTTTCTGTGGAACAAATTCGAATTTCGCAACATACAGAGTGTTTAGAAACACTCTTACCGCAAGTTATTCATCCAAATCTTTTTAACCAGCCTGTATAATTTTCTAACAATTCTTTTTCTGAATAGCTACATTCATTTAGAAACTATTTTGTCTCTTACAAAATTTCAGTTGAGCAAACGGTTTAGGCACAAAAGAAGATTTTCTAAATGCCTACAAGCCCAAAACGGTAAATTAAGGTAACATTAACAAAATTCATATTACCAATTTCATCACGGGATATGAAGATCTTTCAAAAAAACTACATGTTACAGGTTTGGGAGTAGTTTATTACTTAAAATTTTCAAATTTTCGCCAACATTTGTGAACGTTATCAGGGCTTTGCCCTTTTAGTCCGTATTATACAGATTCTACTGTAGAATCGAAAGAAGTAAAGAGAAAATCATGCTCCTGTAAACTGGTCAGCAAGATCAGTAAACCTAGCACCTTCTGAATTTCTTTATTGGGTATAATAACAGCAAAAATGCAACGAAAGGAGCAAACAGTAAAAGTTTTGCACACTGTATTATTTTTGCCTTGATGATGGTCACAAATCCTGGCAACATTTTGAGCAAAAACTACTTTCAATTCTCTAAGATGTGATTTTCTTGAAAGAGCTGCATATCCTGTTAAGAAATTACTACTTTGAAGTGGGTTAATGTTACCTTAACTTACAGATATGAGCTTGCAGGGAGTTAGAAAATGTTTTTTTGTGGCTAAACCGTTTGTCCAACTGAAATGTTATAAGAGAGAAAATAATGTTTAAATTAAAGTAGCTATTCAGAAAAAGAATTGATAGAAAATTATACAGGGTGGTTAAAAAGATTTGGATAGATAACTTGTGGTAAGAGTGTTTGGAAACGCCCTGTATGTTTGGAAATTCGAATTTGTTCCACACAAAGCTGTAGTCAGTTAATATAAAGACATGGTCAAAAAATGAATAAAATCTAAAATAAATTTTTCGAGTAATTTAAGAAAAACTCATGGAAAATATTATTTTTAAAGCCTTCCAGCGACGAAACGAAGCAACTTTGGATATAGATAAGTTAACTTAAATCGACCTATTTTGAGCCAATGAATCTGTGGTCTTACGTTGTACACGCATTTCGGAGACACCCTGTATATAGAAGCAAAATGAAATTACTGTTGAGTATGACAAACTATGCCACTGATATGGTGGTTTGTATGAAAGATAAGTTCAAATATTTTAAAGTAATTTTCTTTTAATTAAAAAGGCAACCTTTAAAATAATCATACAAGGTGTTTCATAACTACTGAAGGATCTGCAAAGGTGTTGCAAAGAACGCCAGTTTTTCATAATACAAAGATGATTAAAATTCAAGCGTAAGAAAATTACGACCCTTCCCCCCCTTATTTTGGTATACAATATTTTAGATACTACTGATGTAAATTACGTTGGTATGCAACATGCTATGATGATTCATTTTGATGCTTTTCTGGTCAAATTCGTAGGAGGCAATGTCGCATTATTTTAATTTGGAAACCTCCTTTGTCAAAAATTTTTCAGTGAAGCGATTATTTAACTGTCAGTATTATCAGAAGAATCTAAGAAACGTCGAAGTGTCGTAATTGTGTTGAAATTCTTGAAAAAAGTGCTCATTGTCGTATTTTGTGTTGCAAATCGTGTTTATTAGTATACAATGACTGAGATGTCATATACGTCAAGAAATTAATCCAGCTCATCGTCCAGATCGCAGGTTCTAATAGGAACTACTGTACTGGAAAGTATCCTTGAATTATTTCTTAAACCCTTCAGTATTTTTTTAACTGTGTATTGAAACTAAACAAAAACAAGCATACTACAAGCAAGAGTTGTTATTGTTTAATTTTATCATACATAAGCTTCGTTCGTTGGGTTAAAACTTGCACTGCATTAACTTGCACTATGGCGCAAAAGTGCAGTTTCGTGCAGCATTTAAAGGGGGAATGACTGTAATTCAGTGTAATTCGCTGCTCTTTAGTTCAGGTATGAACTGTGATACAACGAACGCATATGTAACCAAAATTTAATAATGCACTTAACTGCTAAGTGCAAGCAGTGCAGTCCTAACGAACAAAGCTATAGTTTTATAACAATTGAATGTAACATTTTGTTTTGAAGTTTTTAAAGAGTCCCATATATGCTGACCAGCGCCATATGCGGCTAGGATTTAACTAAAAACGACGTTAAAACTAAAAGTTGTGAGTGAGCCATCTATAGCAGTACCTTATATTTAATCTATGGGTAATACCTTTTTTATGCATAAGTAATGACTATTTTGTTGTAGTTTGTAGTAGTTATGAAACATCTGTATATTTCCTTTTTTTTAACAATATTTACTTATAATAAATAGCATAGTTGATTATTTTATTATCGAGTCTTCCCTTTGTTTTGTTATTTCATGTGTTATTTTATGCTCCATGCTTGGGTTTTGACCGTTTTTGTACAGGGTTCCCCAGTGAAGCAGGAAATGCTTAAGTTTCCATTATTTTTATTTATTTATTATTATTATTATTATTATTATTATTATTTCGTTAAAAATTCATTCTCAAAAATCTTTTTGACAAGTTTGAGTGATGAAAACGATGCCATTTCTGCGCAGCCATTCTTCAAATCTTACATGAAGATTTTCCAACATTATACGATACAGATCTAACTGAATCCGTCCAATTCCAGTACGGTTTGCGGTCTTTGACTGTTCAGTTTACTCTTTAAAAGCCCAACTAAAA
The DNA here is from genome assembly GCA_036711955.1 of Digitonthophagus gazella. Classification (NCBI taxonomy): domain Eukaryota; kingdom Metazoa; phylum Arthropoda; class Insecta; order Coleoptera; family Scarabaeidae; genus Digitonthophagus; species Digitonthophagus gazella. The sequence continues at coordinate 20,985,504 of JASCIT010000001.1, read as the reverse complement.
GTTACCAGCGCATAAATGAGAGACTAATCTAGAAAATAAACTGTTGCACTTTGAAAATATTTCAGTTATCAAAGCATGGTGATATTATAGGGATTCAACCAGATCTGCATCGTAAACTATTGGAAAATTCTTGCTTAAGCCTAGAAGAATGTTTACGCAAGAATCGCTTTCCATCGAGCGCCGTTATTTCTAAAAAGTAAAATTGGGTGGTTTTATTAAACAAACGTGTAAAAGGAATTCTGAGAATTGATATTTGACGAAAAAATTGGACATTTTAAAATTTTCCGCTTCCTTATCGGACCCTGTATTATAAAAAGTTACAGTATTAAAGACAATACTGGTAATATATTATAAAAAGTTACAGTAATACTGGTAATATATTATTATGAAAAGTTACAGTATTAGTTAATACTGTAACTTTTTATAATACAGGGTCCGTTAAGGAAGCGGGCAATTTTAAAATGTCCAATTTTTTCGTCAAATATCAATTCTCAGAATTCCTTTTACACGTTTGTTTAATAAAACCACCCAATTTTACTTTTTAGAAATAACGGGGTAATCAAACTACCAAGGGGTAATCGCAACTAATAGAAATTGAGGTTACACTTACTGAAGTTGTTACAGCGAAGAAAAAATACACCATGTTTCATATTATTCGTACCATCTATACTGAAAGTGACTCATCGCTTAAAAGCGTATGAACAGATATACTAATAATATGCGCTCTCTTTCTAACACACATCAATTTATTTGTACCGTATGCGCAATATTGTACCATAAATCGATGAGTCACTTTCAGTATATATGGTACGAATTATATCATATCACTTATGTATTAGAATATCGATATAATTTAAGTCTGGTTTTAGTGCTTAACCGATGGTTAGCGGTAACATCGGTCGTGCGTAGGTACATCAACGTTTATGTATGTGTCTATTCACTGCTGCATTGACGAACAGCTACAAAAAACCACCCTAAACGTTGAACGTATTTACTTAATGACGGATTTCCCACAATAACAGGCTTACACTAAAAGTAGGAAATCAGAGCCAGTTGTAGTTATCAACATAAACTTTTTTCAGGAGTTGCACCTTCAAAGGTTGCAAAACTGTTTTGTTTTGTTATGAAACACCCGATACATTTTCTATGTTTTTTCTATATATCGATCAACTTTGTACGAAAAGTTAATTACTTCTGAAATAAATTTCTAATAACTCGAGAGAGTATACTATTTACTATTCGTGTTAAGCTTTTCAGTTAAAAATATGTTATGATAATATCATAGTAAGTATTCAACACAAGTTATGTTCTTAGAACGAAGTTTCAAAGAATTGACCATAATTCTATCTACTATCACATGTTTATTACAGTTTTATTTAATGAATAAAATTAATTCCATTTACTTTTTACGTATTTTGAGCGGTTGCAGAAATTTCTAAAAATATGAAATAGAGGTACAACAAAAAACAACTTTTGACTTTTTTCTGTTGTTTTTGTAAGCTTTATTTTACAGTCTTCCTTATCTTTGGCATAAAATGATGGATAAATGAACCATACATCCGTCTGAAATTTTCTCCTCTGAGGTATCAGTATCTACTGCGGATACTACAAGTGTCACGCGATTCCCACAAGTAGTGGCACTGGGAGCGGAAACCGTAGTAGGATGGAAAATGTGCGCGACTCGCATTTAACCCAACCTTCAAGGTTATTAATAATTCTCCCGGTCGTGTGGGAACTCACTTCGTGTCACCCTTATTAAACGCACCGTGGTTTTCTCCGCTTCTTTATTTTTTGTTTGTATTTCTCGTCTTCGTTCTCTCTATTTCCAGTTGGCAACGCTGAGTGCGGTTGCGTGACGAGACGATAATCAGTTCTGCGTAACGCAACGCTAGATCGAATGGTATATAGTAGTAACTCGATAGGTGTCTGCAAAGACGAGAATAGAATTTATTTACATAATCATTCAGCAAAGAATTTGATTTTTTTAAACATGGTAACATTAGTGTTTACCATGAATTTCGCTTACTAAAAAAGTGGTAAACTTGTTTAAGTAGCAAATGATACTACAAATTACAAATCCACTAGGTTAGTAGAACACGAACGTGTAAGTTTTACGACTTCTCATCCGTCGTATACGAACGAAAGCTGTCCGGTCATTAACAGTCTATGGGTGAGGTCCAGTACAGAACGTGTCACGTCGGCGATGACCTCTGAGAAGTTTAAACACAAAAAGAACTGGACAATTAACGACAATAACTAGGTTACTCCAACTAAAAATATTTTTATTACGGTTAATTTTTGTAGTTTCGTTTCCGCTCGGTCACGTTTCTGTACAGGACAAGTTCTCGCTCTAATAACCTGGACGACTGAAAAATCGCATGAGTTTAAAGAGTTAAGAGTTCATCGACTCTATAGATTTGAGATTTTCGACTCGAATTTGGTCACACCTTAACCTTAAATAAGCGGGTTAAAGCTATAGAAGATTGAATTGTGCGCAATTATCACCGGTTTAGTAGTTATCAATTACCTTGGTCGTTCCACTGAACTAGTTCCTGGTAAATCATGCTCGAACACATGGTGCATTTTTGTCGTTAAAGTGACAACGCTGGGGAAAGCTTATTAGAAAGCTTGACAATAATCGTGATTTATAAGCCATTGTCATTCAGCACTGGTTACCTTGAAGAAGTTAAAACGAATACTCACACGGTTATGGTCAGCTTGAGATTTCGTTCGTAAAGTGTAGTATTTTGACCCAGTCCATTTAATTCGGAAAATAATAGAAAGTGGAATAAAATTACAATCTAACCGAAATTAAATTAATTTGATTGCAAGTTGCGCAAATCTATAGAAATCACATAGGTATAATGATTTAAACTTTGAGATTCAAGAGAAACATTTGTTACCGGTTACTACAATGGTTAGTGAGTTGATAGTACATCTTTATGTTAATTAAGTAATCACGCTTAAGGTACAAATTCAAAAAAGAAAGTTTTGTTGAAGTTATTATTATGATTTAATTTTACGATTTCATTCCTTTTACATTATTTTAAACCAACAAGCCACGTTAATGATATTTAATGAATTTTACTCAACTTTTACATAATTGTTTAACCCGCCTTCAGCTTTTATTTTGATAATACGCTTTCAGCTTTTACCTTGATATACACGCATCCAGCTTTTATATTTGATGTTCACTTTAGAAATTTCACTCCTCCGCCTATCGAAGTTCAATGTTTTGTAATCTCTAAGATATTTGACGATGTGCCTAAAGACGTTTAACAGCGAAACATTATGTAGCACTTAATCCATTTTTTTTAATAAATTCATCATCGTTGGTTCGTACAAAACCTTGTGAATTATTTATCTAATCAGCTCTGTAAGCTTTAAAGTTCTATATTTCGAGAAAGCCGTGAGAAAAATATCAAGTGCGTCATATTTATGGAAAGGTATTTTAAGTTCTTCTCGAAAATGTAAAAATATACAGGTGTTCCATTCCAAAAAAAATCATTTTTATGTCAATAACTATCAAAATATTCTCTTGACAGCGTAGAAGAAAGCGGTTTATTGTTTTCTAAAGTATCTGTTTTGCAAACACAATATACCACACGGTCTCTATTTAAAGGTAGTTGAACCGATGATTAACAGTATATCGTTCTTTTTTATGCCCGTTCCTTCGATACCCCCGTTATTGGTCCCTTGTCCATTGTTCGGTCCGCGTCCATATGTGACCGCAAGGCTTATAACGGGTCCATTAACCAATCATTCTTGAATGATTGATTATACATTATAATAAATCTAAACAAAATAAATAAAGTAGTGCGTTATAAGTAGGCATGTATTTGGCACATAAAAGTCTTTGGTTGTTTATTTGCGTACAATAAGACAACGATTATATTTCCCGATTAGGAATACAAATAATGTTTCTGTCTGATAGCGTTACATAAATACAGTAACGTGTTAAACAACGTGTGGGCAAAACGACCATACTTTGCACCTTTTCCTGTTTCCTTTCTTGTACTAAAACAATGGTGCGGAAAACACGTTGGAGAGACAAATAAGAAATCTAATCATTTCGACAGACATGTGCACGATCGGTGGAAGCAGGAAGCCATAAATTCTAGCGTTTACTGCTCTAACCATGTAGCTAGTCGCAACGAAAATTGGTTTTTGGTTGTTACAACAGACCGGGTATAATGCGTTATGAAATTCGATACACGTACGGTTCACTTTTATAACTCTCTGTCTCCCTTCTCAAGATTCGCCTTTCTTGTTGGGTGTCTTCTCTTTCATTTCCAATGGTTTATCGGGCCAGCACTGACGTTCAGAGCTGCCCATGAAAAAGGTAATGCCCAACAGATCCAATCAATCAATACCGTTTCTAGTTCGGACGAGTAGGCATTTTCCCAACCGTCTCTAAGACCATGTTTGTCGCTTGAGTTCGCAGAAATACGCTCTATATATTTTCTCGGGCCGTAAAAACGGATCCAGGTTCAGCCACTTTTTCCGGGACGGACGTCAAACGCATTGTTGTCGATGTTTCGCGGCTTCGATTGGCTTGATCGTTACAGAAAGCGTGCTACATTTCTTAGATGTTTTATTCGAAAGCTTCTTTTTTATGTAATTTTCCGAACCGTAAATAACAAGTAACAAGAAGTTGACCCATCCTTCCTATATTAAATACATAACACAGTCTTCAAAAAGGTATTTAAGTAGATTTATTTTTAAAGCAATTCAATAAAATAACATGTAATCGATGACAATCAAAAACCTACTCTATCCTTGAAACATATAATCTGCAAAACTAGATTTCAATGAATAAGTAGGGGAATAGTGGCATGAAGGAGTCATGTTTTGAAAGAGCCGCTTTCGTTTATGCAAACTTTTCCAAACCAATCATTGCCGAATTTTTGTCTTTACATTGCAATACCGGACGTCTATTACCATAACAATTTTACAGTTCACCTGAAGTAAACAACAGTAATTATAAGTAGTGCAACACATTAATAATTTTATCACCAAAAAGAAAGTATTTGTGTTCATTTTCTTTTCTTTCTAATAGTAATGAATAAACAAATAACGATAAATTATAATGTGGTTCTAGTTAAACATTTTGTCTTCTATTTATGTAAAACTTTTGTATTATATTGGTTTTATGAGTTATAATTTTCAAGAAATATTTTGAAAGAGCCAGGCTGCTCGGTTATGAAAAAGCCGGCTTTTTCATGACCGGATCTTTTAAGACTAAAAAATGTAGATCAGAGCGAAGTTGATTCTATGATGTAGCATAGGTGATTCATTAAACTGATATAATTTAATTAAAGTGAACTTAATTTATCCTGTTTAAATTCCTTCAGGAAGGTTTATTTTCAAGAAATAATTTCATCTTGCTCGAAGAAACACATAAAGCCGGCTACTCACTACGCGATACTTGCCAAGTAATTGCAAAGTACTTGGCAAGTTGCAAGGTGTGTGTATGAAGACTTGCATGAACTGGGGGAAGTACTTGTACTTCCCCTCGTGGGTCGGAAAACTGTCGCGAGTCAAAGGGGACGAGTAAATAATTTATTAACTTCTATGCGTGCGCTACACTACGCGGCGTTTAGGGAGTAGGAGTGTCAAAAGTGATTGTGGAATAATGGAGTGGAATAAGGAGCTAACTTTAAGGTTTTTGGATATTTACCAAAAAGAAAGAGTAATTTGGAATGCATCTCATAAATTATATAAAAACCGGAACGAAATATGCGATGCGTGGAAACGAAAACAAAATGAGTTTTCTCCGGAGGACACCATAGACGAATTAAAAAAAGACTTGCATATGGCTACATTCCGTAATTGCAAGGCTAAATTGAGGGCCAGCGAAAGAAGTGGTGCTGGTTCCTGTGATATATTATATAAACCACATTAGTTTTCTTTTGCTAAAATTGGAGTTCGGTGAGGAAATAGGCTTCAATCGGGGATTGCTTTGACGGTTAATATTTCTCCTGCCATGTAACTTTGCCTTCATTCATTAAATATTCCGCAAATTCTTCTCTGATATTTTTTGCTTCAGAGTTTGGTTTCTTCGCTACTTTTTGTATATGCAACAAAAGTTCCCCTTGGTGTATAATTTATACCTAAACTTTTGCTTTTACGCAGAAAATTTTGAAGAAAACAGCGTGTCATTGCTACAAGAGCTACTTTATATGGCTGCAGTAACATAGGTTTTCTCAAAACTCGAAAACCGGAAGCCATAATTCCTCAATTACTTACTCGTCCTTCAACTTGCACTTCCCGAAAAACTTGTAACATTGAAATTAGGCGCATAATGTGTACAACTTACTTCCACTCGAACAAGTACTTCTCAAGTTTATTTCAAGCCAAGTTACTCTGAAAGTACCACGTAGTGAATAGCCGGCTTAATATCAATGAGGTCTACAATAAAAGAGACAGTTAATGACGTGACGGAAAATGCCATCTATAAAGAAAAAGGCAATCTATAAACAAAACGGTTTTGTTTTTTCATATATCAAGAGTATAACTCGTGAAAACAACTAAAACAGTTGAAAACGTCTGGCCAATTGTCCTACAAACATTTCTCTAACATAGGGAATAAAAGAATATTTATTATACAACAAGAAAATATATCAGCAGACTATTTAAAAACTGCCTCAAAAATGTGTTTTGGCCTTTTAAGACAACAAAACAAAAAAATTAGTATTTGAATACGCACGTTTTTTCAAACAAATGACAAGAGAACCGAATTGCAAGCGATGGTTTTTGGAGAAACCGAGAAAGTATGTCTTACATTATTTTTAATTTTAAAATTCTTTCAAATTTAATTAAAAAATGTTAAAAGTATTAATTTATAGTCAAAGAGGTGGTAATAATACGAATTTGGCTCTTTCATAACAAATGGTGGCTCTTTCAATACCATTATGTTATGAAGCCGAATGCAACTTTTTTATAAATAAATATGTATCTGCTTATTTTATTAATTTTTGTAATTTGGTTTATGCCAATGTATATATAAATAATTAAACAATAACTGTGCATTAAAGAGTAAAAAAAACCTTTAGCTATTTTTATACTATTTTGCTCTTCTTTTAAAACTGACCCTTTCATGCTACTTTTCTCATACTATACGTGGGTAAAACATCTGACCTTTCAATAAAGGCCGACTTTACATTTGTGTAGAATTGTATTTTTATAGAGCTTCAGTTAATAATTGAAACGTGATTTTACTTTTATTTAGTAATGCCTTAGTTATGCCATACCACTGCCGGGTGAAGAACTAGTTGTAACTTTTGATCCAATTTTTGTTTCGATTATTTAAAAACATCATAACTTGTAACGAAATCCTTCAAAATGAAAAAGGTGTAATTTGGATCGAATGTGTGTGTAAAATTTGAAATTCGTCGTAGTTTTATTTTTCAACACGTTTCTGTGTATATTCATATACAAAATACACATTTTGTTTATAATATATCTACTACAACCGTTTTCTCTAATTCCAATTGTAAGATAAGTTCGTTTACTGAATATAGGGTGTAAATTTGAATTTTCTAATGATTGTAAGGCATTTGAATTTGGAAAATATACAAAGGTATCAAAAAATTTATAAAGTTAATAAATTCATTCAATAAATAATAACTTACGAAACTATCTAACAATAACAATTTTCTTTAGATGTACCATTGTCACACTGACATCCGATATTTAACTTCAACCTTGATACTCAACCTTTATTCCTAAGGCCAGATGCGCACTTATACAACATGTATTCATGTATGTCTGCAACAAGTATGACATTTGAAGTAATATACAGTGCGAAGACAAAGTTTATCACTAAAAATAAACTACAGTGAGTATATCAAAATATAAATCTCAGATTTGCTTCAAGATTTTTGTCTGGTTATCAGGGATGTCCGTTTATAAGAGCGTCTGCTTACCAAAGCTTTCACTATAATCTAAGTATGAATTTTGTGCTGAATCTTTATCATCACGCGGAATACTACGTCAAATGTCTCTGTACTTGTTGCGTACAAAAATGTTGTCGACATATCGTATATATGTATGTGCAAAAAGTATAAATACCGTCTACCGTACTGCTGTTGCAGAACTATTGTCAAAGTAACAATGTTAACATTTCGAATACAATAACGTTTAAAATTAAAACTTAAATTCAAACACCTTACAATAAATTATTAATCTCAAGTAAATCGTATTTTAACATTCCCTTTAACTTGTATTTAAAAGCATCGTACATAAAGTTGTTTACCTCGTTTAATTCTAGAATTTCTACATAAATACACAACGAGTATTGAATGGACATTACGAATGCTTAGAGCATCTCGTTTACGGATGTTTTAACCATATGTCTTTACATGGAATAATTATCGTGCGCAAGAAGACAAAAACAGGTGCACAATACGTCTTGTTCCTTCTTGGTGGGAACGGCGATTTCCATGGAAGAGGAGTCAAACATGTTTGGATACATTTCCAAGCCTCCAACATAGTATTATTTTTTAATTCATCTCTTCTTCCTGAAGCAGAATACTAAAATGAAGGAATCATAGGTAGCCAACAGAAATACTGAGGTCAAGCGTTCTCGTTCGATAGGATGATATATGGCGAATTAGTCATAGATATGGCCGACGAAGAGATAAATCGCTATGACCTACTTGCTGCAGCATTAACCGAGTACTGTTACCTTGTCTCTAAAGATACAAGAAATGACTTTTGCATTATAACCAGACAATGGTCTCGAATCCGGTTCATAACTGCAACAGAACTTGGATTTAGTCCGGAGAATGGTCACTGAATGCGTCATAATCTTAAGTCGACTTTTCTTCATTAATTCTTTTCATTTTACACCAGCATTTTCTAAATATGTTTAAAGTCATAAAAGAGATACTTATTGAGTGTCTTCACTTTCTAAACTAAGTACACCGGAGCAAATAAGAAAACCATATTATCAAGTTTCGCTCGAAGAAAACGCAAGTTTTTTCCATTCGAGAAACAGCTCGATTAGTTACGGAAAAGCTTCGAAGAAGAAATTTCTAAACTGCAAATATCGACAGATGGGGCGAAAATGCAATAAGTCGAGAAACCATAGAAAATTTACAACTAAATCGGAAATCAAACCATTCTTTTGCATCTATACGGTTTCTTAAACGTATCGAGTGTCGAGGGATCATCATTACAGTTTATTACGTGAACTTAAACCTAACTCTTTTTCATTTTCCATTCAACGTACGAAATCTTTGATTTGAAGTCATAATTTAAATTGTAAAGGTATGGTAGTATGCTTACACAAAAAATATAATAACATCAGTCCCAAAATATTCGTTAAAAAGATACTCCAAGGTTGAAGAGGGTATTACCATACAAGTTTCAGCCATATTTCGAGGACTACATAATAATTAAGTACAGCTAGTGTTCGTATTTTATATTATAAAAATGTTTCTCATATAAATGTTGGTTTATGCACCTTTTGATTTTGAAAATAATGTTAATAAACCATATTTTTTAAACCTTTATTCCATTCATTAAGTAAAATTTTTTCACACAGTAGTTTTTTCTATATTTTTAATTTTAATCTTTAGACCAGATGTGCAGTTCATAACTAGTAATTACGGATTAGCGTGGTCTATTTGCATATTAACCACAGCGGTCACATTTTCTTGCCCGTTTTGCATGAACCCGGAAGTCAACGAACTACTTTTTGTACTCCTATCTCCGATTTGCATGATCGCTTCATACCAGTGCTTTTCAAACTTGCTTCAAATAATTTTCATCAAAAAATTTCCTATTATGGCAACCTTAAATAAAGAAAGCAATGGAATTTTTATGAAATAGCAAATAACAGCGCAAAATTGTAATTCTTTTAAGTAATGTTGCTACAAGAGGACTGAAATGTTTTCAAATTAAAGGACCTCAGTTGGGAAACCCTGCTTTATAGTTCTTCAAGTCACCGCAGTCCGTTATTACTAGATATAATCCAGGAATATGCATACAGAAACGTTAGTTAGCGGCGTTACTAAAGTCAGTCATCATTATTAAAATTATAGCATCGAGTTGAGAGATGAATATTTAAAGGAGAAAAAACTAAATCGACAAAGTAATTGAACGAATAAATATTCTGGTACGTACGATTAAAACTTTCATCGTGGATCGAATTCGGGACACTTAAAAATTCAATTGATACAAACAAGTTTAAAATAACGTCACAATCAATTCACTCGGTTATTGTGCCCATGTGTTTTGATTGAGGTTGTGTATTCAGATTGTCCGGTGTCAATGACCAGACCGCAATAAATTCGGGTACCACCCAACTGCGATTAATTAATTAGAAAACCATCTAACTTTCACTTCTCGTCCCGTAATCGGACGATCTCCAAAGTTTAAAGTTTTCGAGCGGAGCTGATCTTGGGTTACGAAACACAAAAGATCGTTCGCTAATTAAGTCGCCCGACCAAAGCCCAATTTGCATATAGTTTTTTATAGATTTACCACACCTTACCGTTTAGAACCTATGTTGAAAGACCAAAAACCGATGAATATACTATCCTGACATTGCCTTATCAAATGAGGTTCGTACTACTCGACAATCCCTAGATGTTGTAGACGTAGTTTCGCAAAATTATCCGGATGGGCAAGACGATTAAATGCGGTAGCCGTAAAGGTTTAATTTTAATGTTTTAATTTAAATAGAACGCGTTTATCGCGCACGTTAACGACGCTATAGTATATCTCCAAGATATCGTCTGCGTGACATTTGAGACAAACAGAGCCCCACGTTGCGCTACGATCACGTTTCTTAGTCGCAACAGCAGCTCGCGACATCAATATTTATATATACAACAAGAATAGGAATAGAAACGTTTGTTGCGCCTCTAAAATATGGAATTCTAAAACTACGTATTACGTATTCCTATCTATGAGTAATTGTGGAAACGACAAAGAAATAAAATATTTATTTATGTAGTCGTTCAAGGACGAACCTAAACGAATCTATAGGAAATTTTATACATGCGAACCATGTAAGCGGGTTTCTTCGCTTCGTGGAATGCGGGTAATTTAAAAACTATTTTGGATAACATGATTAACGATTACTCATTTGGTATTGTAGTTTTAGCAGATTATATTAATATGTTAATGTTTATTCCTCATTGAATTGTTTTACGGTAGTATGGCGTCAACATGACGCATGTCTGAAGATTAAGTTAAAAGAAATCAAATGGAAGATGTTCAATGTTATGCGTAAGACTCTATCGACGTTGATCTACCAAAAGATAAAAAAGCGAGAAACCAACGTTATCACACTAAATTTAAGCTTGATAGATTGTTTTGATTGATTAAATTGTCTATTTTCATTTATTAACTAAATAGACTAATTACTGCAAAAATATGACAAGCCCAATACTTAGTTAGTTTCAGTTCTTTACGATTCTGTAATGAACAAATATATTACAAAATGAAGACAATCACATAATTCAAATACCCTTCAACTGATTTTATTTGATTATTACATGTTTTCAAATGTTAATAAAATTATAGAGTTATTACCTTTTTGCAATAACTGTGACCATGTAATTTGCTTTCGTTTGGAAATTATTTTCGTTATCCTACATCTTTCTCAAAATTACCATAGCAAGAATTATTCATGCATTATCAAGTAATACTACTCAAACGAAAGAATGAGAGTAATTGGCAAAGTATTTCAGATAAGAAATAAAGGCAAACCTATTTTTAAAATTTTTAGGCTTCTCTACCAGAAGATCTACCAGAATGCTTCTTCTTCTTGATCTACCAGAAGGCTTTTTGATTTACTACTACTAAACTAAATTTAAGCTTGATGAATTGTTTTGATTGATTAATCTATTTTCACTTATTAACTAAATAGACTGATTGCTGCAGAAATATGACAAGCCCGATACTTACTAGTTTTCAGCTCTTTATTACGATTTTGCAATGAAAAAATGTATTAAGTAATTCAAATAACCTTCAAATTAATTTTATTTGATTATCACATGTTTTTAAATTTTAATAAAATTATAGAGTTATTACCTTTTTGCAATAACTGGGACCATGTAATTTGTTTTCTTCTGGAAATTATCTTCGTTGGCCTACTTCTTTCTCAAAATCACCATAGCAAGAATTATTCATACATTATCAAGTAATACCACTTACTGGAAAGAATGAGAGTAATTAGCAAACTATTTCAGATAAGAAATAAAGGCAAACCCATTTTTAAAATTTTTAGGTTTCTCCTACCTAAGTAGAAGTATACTGATTCCGACCCTGCTTAAGAGTACCAATAAGGTATCTGTTACTGTCTCATGCTCGCAGACAGAACAACCATTCATCGAAAGTCCGTCGAAGGAGCCAGACTATATCGCCAGAACAGTAGACTGAACTGATATAAAACACAATTGAATCGCGTGTACTTTTATCGACTCCGAGAATAACTCATTTTGGCTACTCAGCGTCCCTTCCAACACCGAAAAGTGATAACATTCGTCCATTAATCGGTATCGGCTCAGTTTTTAACCAGTAGAACCAAGAAACGCTACTTATAAAGAACTTCTACACTAACGACAAGCGCATCTTCAGTATATTAATTTATAATCCAGCAAATGTGTATGGAAAATATTTGTGTAGACCGTGAAGACGTCATAACTTTGATGGAATTTTTCTTAGACAGTGCCGAATTTTGCAAAGACCAGCATCGATAAAAGACCAATCAAAATGAGACCAATCGAATTCAGAATGGAAGCATCCGAATTCGAATACAGAAACTACAAATTCCTCATTACCGACATGCCCTCGGATTACACCATCAACCGATATATAAATCAGTTGAAGAAGCACGGTGTTAAACACGTAATCAGAGTATGCAAACCAACGTACAATGTAGAGATGCTCATGCAACAGGGAGTTGAAGTTCACGATCTCGTTTACGACGATGGAACATCACCATGTAAAGAACTGGTGCAAGAATGGTTTGCTCTAATCAAGAAGATGCACAAAGAAGAACCAAATGGGTGTGTAGCAGTTCATTGCGTTGCTGGGCTTGGACGAGCCGCTGTTATGGTTGCTATCAGTCTTATCGAGTTAGGGATGCAATATGAGGACGCTGTCGAGTTGATAAGGCAAAAAAGAAGAGGTGCTATTAACACAAAGCAATTAAATTATTTGGAGAAGTATCGCTCGAGTGGATTTTTAAAAAGCAACATTTCTTGTTGCATTTTATAAAGCATATTTATTATGTTTACTAAATGCTGTACTTAACCTGTAATTGAATTAAAACAATTTTAAACCACAAGTGTTTTCTTTTATTTCTTTAATTTAAAAAATGCTTAATCATTTCCTGCAGTTAAAAGAATCGACCTCCTAAAACTTCCCAGTCGTAATCACATTATGTCTGAGCGATTAACAACCTGAAATGAAATAATTCTTAGAAGTCCAAACTTCAAATTGCCATAATTTCTTACCCAAAACCCCTACTGGATACCAATAAAAACTTTCCTATCCTTTTCCTATTGAAAAGAAACTAAATGAAATAGCGTAGGAGGCGGCATGATCAGATAAAGATCAGGTCTTTCAACCCAAGAGAATGAATGAAGTTTCGACAATAGGAAATCATTGGACGGTGAGCAGGATCGAACAGGATGTGGATCCCTTCTTAGAAAACCAGGTAGAAAAGGGTGTGGTCTACCGTTGAAAAAAGGGAGAACATTTATTTACTGATTTGAAAGACTAAACTACTAAACGAAATAAAATTTTCAAATTAACCTCATCTAGTATAAGTTATTACAAAATTTTTTAAACCGTTTGTAGGGTAAATACTTGCAAATCCTTATACACTGAAATTCCCCTTCGCGGACACCCCTCTTGAACAGACACTTTTAATGGGTCTCGTTGGTGTCCGCACAAAAGAGATTTCACTGTACTATGACTTTAGATAATAAATTCTTCTTTGTGAAATTCGATTAGGAAGTGTTTAAGATTCCTAATGTCTAAAATCTAATGTTTTTTCCATTCATGATGTGTTTTTATTTCTACGTCTAGAGCTAATAAAATTAACCTTTCCAAACACTTTGCACAAATAGTTAATATAAATTCGATTTATAGTTCTTTAAATAAGTAGATTAGCAATGTATAGAATTTTGTCAAACAGCTTGTTTTTACACCTCGTAGAATAGATAATTTTGTTAAATTACTATGTAGATGTAACTGATGTGTAACATCACATAATTTTTCTTGTTTTTTTATGAAGATATCTTTGTTGTACAATATTTTTATTGTATAAACATATAAACAAGCTGTCATGGAAATATATTTCTACAGATTTATTATTTTTCAAAATTTGCAATAAAAAATAGCGCCACGTGTTCAAAATATACAGGTGTCTCATCGAAGTGTTGCTAGTCGAAATATCTGGGAAACTACAAATCCGATGACTTTGAAATTTTATATACCTACAGATTTAGTACATATTAAACTGCATTTTGAAAATATTTTCAGTCATCCATAACTTCCGATTATATCGGAAGTGGTTAAAGAATTATTATTTTCGAACACAATATTTATTTTTCGTTAAGTTGATTAACTTAAAGATAATTTTGTTTGAAACATTTTTTTCTATCACTTGTAATTTCAAAGGAAAAAATTATTCTTCATATTTTTTACGTTTGATTGAGATAAAATAATAAGCTACAACTCGCGATCCAAGATAGGTACGCCCATAAATTGATACTCTTTTTTCAAGGCCAACTTATTATTTTACCTCAATCAAATGTAGAAAATTATGAAGTATAATTATTTTCTCTGAAACTACAAGTGATAAAAAATAATATTTCAGGTAAACTTATCTTCAAATTAACTAACCTAACAAAAAATAAATATTGCGTTCGAAAAAGATAATTCTTTAACCACTTCCAGTATAACCGGAAATCATAGATGATTGAAAATATTTTCAAAATTCAGTTTACCGTGTACTAAATACAGTGCACTCCGCTTAATTAATACACCGGTTAATAGGGACAACCGCTTAATTGGGACAGATTGAATGAGACCAAATGTGTCCCAATTAAGCGGAGTGCACTGTATGTGCACAAAATTTCAAATTTATGGGACTTGTATATTTCGAGATATTTCGATTAGTCCACTTAGGTGGGATACCTATAATGTTCGAAGGTCAAATGGAGTGACTCATTTCTGTTGTATTTCTAAAAATTGGTATGACAGAATTCAAATATCCTTAAACCGTCTGATCATAGGCGTACGAAAGCAAGGGGCACGAAAAGTTCGTGTATAATTTAGGTTGTTGTTTATTAAAGCTTGTACACAGGGCCGGCGTGAGTGCTTGTGCAGTATGTGCTGCTGCACATGGCCTCGCATTTCAGTGGCTTCGCGCCTCACCTGTTCATAAAGTAAGTAGTTATCAAAAACTATATTTCTAAATACAGGGTGAGTCTGGATAAGCGCCCCCCCCCCCCCCCTCTGTAACTTCTAAACCGTTAGAGATTTTACAGAAATTGTTGCAGGAGTTTAATAGGGCGTTCAATGTTCTACATTGTCAAACAAAAAACATTTATACAGGGTGTTCCATAACAGAGCAGCTACATAAACGAATGCTTTTTATGCTAAAACGCTATGCTTATTGTGAGCGTTTTAGATAGTACTTTGAAAAACAAACATTTTGGTATAACATAATGCTTATCAAAAATTAATAGTTTTAGAAAAAACCGCATTCGTAGACTACAAACATGGACAGATTTAGTGTCAATTTTAGTAATCCAGGTAGGCTGGGTCTTGTTAAATTTCAACAATTACTTGACATCTGTCATCTGGACATCCTTGATTGTACCAGATTACAACTTTACTTTAATTTTGTAATTCCAAATTGGACTTCCTTGAGAATAAGCAGGACGTTTACTTCTGAATTCATTTTTTGAATAACAATAATCGGCTCTGATCCAAACTCATCGATACCGTGAAACAGTTAATAAAAATTTAAGTAAGCATAGCCTGCGTAGATTCAAAGCAGCGTTCAATTTAGTCATCTTCAGAGAAAATACCATTATGTTATACCAAAATGTTTGTTTTTCAAAGTACTATCTAAAACATAGGTGGGCAAACAGTCGATCGCGATCGACCAGTCGATCGCGAAGAGATCGGCAGGAGACCACAAAAGTTTTTTAAATACTGTAAATAAATACTATAACAAAGAGGAATTTTTAACAATACTTCCGATGAAAGGAACAACACGAGGTGAAGACATATTTACAACGTTTGTTATATTTACTGAAAAAACAAAATTGCCTCTACATAAGTTGACTTCTATATCAACCGATGGAGCACCCTGTATGGTTGGCCGAAAAAATGGATTTTTAGCCCTTTGTCGACAAAACCAACAATTTCCCGATTTTATATCATTCCACTGCATCATTCATAATAACGCTTTATGTGCAAAAGTGTTGGATGTTAACAATGTTATGGATGTTACAGTAAAAATTGCTAATTCTATAAGAGCACGGACTTTAAGAAGGCGATTGTTTCATAATCAGTTAGAGGAGAATGATTCGGAATATGAAGATTTAGTGCTTTTTTTTCAACGTTAGATGGCTTAGTCGAGGATGTTTTTTTGGAACGATTTTTAGAGCTATTGCCCGAAATAGTAAAATTTTTAAATTCTACTATTTCGGGAGAAAAACATAGACAGCTGGAAGATCCACTTTGGGTACAAAAGTTGGCGTTTCTAACTGATTTTATGGGTCATTATAACTTACTAAATTTAGAATTACAAGGAAAAGGAAAAAATATTATTCAATTAGTGAGTTCAATAAATGCTTTTAGAGCAAAATTGAAATTATACATTTCACAATAAAAAAAATAACTTAAAGAATTTTCCACATTTAGAAACACAGATTAAAATTAGTAGTCAATGCAACATTCAACAGTTTTGTTGTGAAATAGAAAATATTAATCAATAATTTGAAAGACGTTTTTCTAATCTCAGTCGCTTTCAAGTTATTATTGAATGTATTTCATTTCCGTTTGGAGAATATGACATCGAAGATATTTCTTCAAATTTAACTGATAACTTCCAATTAAATTAAACAGACATCGAATCAGAAGTTTTAATAATAAAATCGGATATCGTCTTAAAAGGACGCGCACATGAAAATTCATTTTGGAATGTAGTATCCGAAGAAAAATATCCGTTATTAAAATCTGTGGCATTAAGGATATTTGCATTTTTTGGTTCGACATATTTATGCGAAGCAGCATTTTCACAAATGAAATTCATTAAATCAAAATTTAGAAGCAATGTAACTGACAATCACTTCATGGTATCTATGCGATTATGTCTTATTGTTAGTGAATATAAACCTAATTTTAATAAACTCAGTAATAAAATGGAATGTCATGCGTCCACTTCCAAAAAAATTAATTATACAGGGTGGTCCGTAACTAATGGGACACAGAGTAACAGAGAATTCCCCACGTCAAAACATTAGTATTAGTAAAATTTATCTTAGTTGAATTGTTAATAATAACAAAGATAGAGACCGTTAAAGTTAACATTCTATTTTCGTTTTTCTTCAATAATTTCCCTTATATTTGAAATATCTTTATGAAAATTGGTAGAACGCCGAATTTAAAGACGGGAAATACTAACTTGATATCAATTTTTGTCAAGATTGCAGAGGGCGCTTTCTACACCAAATAATACTTTTAAAACTCTCTTAATTTTTTTATTATTTAGATTTTTATAAATTTTAGAGTTAAGAACGATTCACTGATCATTTTCACGCAAATTTGGTATACTTATGAAATCTTGCTAAAGTTGACCATTTCTGAAATAATCGGTGTTGATGTACAACCTGCAAAATTTTCATAAAGTTCCCCTTTTTACTGAGTTCTTCCTCTTCCTTTTTGAGTCTTTCAGTTCTCTTCTTAAGACGGGGTTCCCCATCATACCTCACCTTCTCGTCTTATCCCATCCTCCCCTAAAAGAAGAAGTTAAGGCCTGGTACCCCGTCTTACTCCATTGGATGCTTTTACAAAAAAAAAATAGAATTATACATTTAATACAAACTTAAAAAGGTACTTTTCTTCCATTTTTATTTCTCATTAATTTTCTGAAACTAACTCCTATATGAAATCGCCGTATGGTTTGATTGCCATCACGCAATGAAATTATACAAAAATTATAAAAAACTCGATAAAACAGAATGTTTGGATCGTAAAGCAACTTCCTACACCATTAGTTATCAAGTAGCAAATGAAGAGGAGTTACTAAAGACTCTCATTATTTTTGGCGTTATATAAAGGTATTTTATTACCGCACCCTCCGTTACTGATGGTAAGTCGAAGGGAGTAAACAGCAACGTAAGATTTATGCTATATACCTATCATACTAGCTACCTATAAAAACTTGAATAAGGGACAATTACTGAAATGATCATTTCTCTTCAAGAGCTGCCGTAAAAAATCCTTTAATTTAAAAAAGAAAAATTAATAATAGCAGCACTTATTCATGCACCAAGGGTATAACGACATTAAAAGTTTCGACTGAAGAGCAACCGTTTACAAATGCGAGGGTCTCCGGAAAGAGGTTTTGTAAGTTGTCCAAGAATTATAAACATTGAGTTATGCCAGAGGTACTATCGATTGGTAAACGAATAACATCATGAATAGAAATTTGCAAGATCCGTTTCCCATCCAGACGTTTAAAACTCGAATCTTGCATCTCTCTCTTCATGGTGTTATTCGTTTACCAATCGATAGTACATAGGGTAAACTTGCCAAATCTCGGCCATGCGTCTAAAGGCGGCCTCGGTATTTTTTTGTATAGATTTGTAGTGGCCTGATTTGCATAGAAAGGCCGACTTTAGGAAGCCTTTTTTGGGGACTGACAATGAGATTTAGCGGGTTCACCCTACAATATTTTATGTTTCACGTTAGTAGAATGGATATTAAGGGATTCAAGGGCAATATGAGGCATAAATTTGACAACAAAAAATCTGATAAAACTGACGTTTCAAGACACGAACACCAAGAATGAGATAATAGACTATAATACCAATGTAATCCTTACGTTCGCTTTCTATTTTATTTTATTTGCCTTAAGTACAAAAATACAGGCATTAAATGGTATACTAATTAAAGATTATACTTATGTATAAAAGGAGTCAGTTTATCGCTTAAACGATATCTTCCAAAAGATCCAAGTTTTTTATATCCAGGCTTTTATGCAACCGAAAATCGATGGTTGTAATTAGTTCTAAATGAGACAATAGGTAATAATATTTAGGCCGCTATTACACTATCAAAGATTTTATAAAATATCTCTGACAAATGATACAAATACAGATACAAATTTTACAGTATAATAGGCTGTATTTTATAAAAAATATATATCACAAAATATCTTTTATAAAAATAGGCCGCATTCGACCACATTTGATATAAAATTTGTATTTAATAAACATAATTTATGAACATTTTATAAAAGATCTTTTATAAAATCTTTGAATAGGGACCTTAAACCCCAATAGTATATCGTATAATCTAGCTATAAACAACCAATTATAGCCACGTGATACACAAAATTACTTTTCAGTTACAACATTTATCTTGATAAAGATAATTCAATAAAATTCTTGAATTAAATTATAGATCATAATCAATTTTTAGTGATAGTAATAATTTCTTGTTCAGTATTTAGTAATAATTTTGTATTTGAAAAAAATTTATGTTTTTTAAATTAGTATAAGAGAATTTATTATAATGATTCAACAATTTTAAATGGTTATATTTAGTAAATTTGTCATGTTTAATAAGAATGTTAAGAAATCGATTTTTGTTATTACATTTTATCTTGTTTATAGATTAAGAAGGCGAAACTCTGGGTTATGAATCATTTCAGTTTATCGATAACTTGGAAAATTGCAATTATTAATCACATTATTATTCAAGCAAAACTCAAACTCAACAAAAAAACATTATAAAGTAATAATCAGTTAGAGATAAAGGAACATTCCCTAAAGTAGATTCCAATTAATTAGCCTACATTTTTATAAGGAAACTCTCTCAATTAGGTAAATACTTAAGTAGCGTATATTATGTGTGTACTTATTTATATTTGTGTGGAATCAAGCTGACTATTAAGAGATTAAACGATCAACGTTATCTTATCTTGTTATCAATATCTAAAATACTCTTTTTTTAATTTTTAAATCTTTCCAACACTTACTTCATTCTTTACTTATCTGATATAATATTACCTACTTAATTACTTACAATAAGTTTAAACAACTAGATACCATTTACAATTACTAGTTTATAATAAGTTAAATCGAAAAGTAAACAAAAAGTAAGTACTTGTAGTACAATTTTCTACTTTCCTTAAGGAGCTCTAGACGTTCTCCCATGCAGTTAAATCGAGAATAAACGAGCTGCTCGCGCAGGTAAAACACATTGGGGGCCCCACTTACGTCGTCGCTATCGACGCTATGCCTGCTATATTCAGAGTGAGTTTGCGCCGTTCGAAGCAATCGCGCGAAAGACGTTCGTGTGTTAACATCGCGTCTGCTAAAAGTTGTAACGATACGTGCACGTCGCACGTGTTAAATCGTCGCGTTTGTTAATTATTTTATACAGAAATAGTTTAGTGATTAACTGCTAGCTTTCGAATGTGATAGCGTACAGTGATTGGTTTCGTTTGCTGTTGGTTATTAGGTGAGTTTTTGTGTTTATTCAATTTTACTGTCATGTGTCATTTTTGTGGTTGATATGTAATTTATGTATGTAAGTAGTTATCATTGTTATGCATCTATGATATAAAAGCGGTAATTATTATAAAAACTGTAGGTGCAAATTTAAGAATTTATGTTTTAAAAGATTAGACGATGTCTTGGCGTTTCCGGCCTTGGTCATGAATGGATGAAGTGAAATTTCTTTAATTTATCGAGTGTATTTCAAGTCATCGGTGAATTATTCAAAACTATTTTATTCATCGAACTTACCGTGCATCTAGGGGAAACTGCCCAAATGTCGGCCTCCTTAAAAATGCTTCCTAAAGTCGGCCTTTCTATAAAAATCCATATAGAAAAACTGGAAGGCCGACTTTAGGTGCATGGCCGAGATTTGGTGAGTTTACCCTATATGTGGGTATTATACTCATTGTTAGTATCTGGGAGTTACAAGAGCATAGTTCCTAAAACTTAAATTTTTACCCTATTCATTGTGACAAGAAGAAAATGTTGGCTTAATGTGTTAAGAAAATTATTATAAAAAGCTTAATAAATTAATCACTTTTTAAAGTGTCTTATCTGTATACTGTCCAAATGAGGTAATGTTTAAAGTTATGTACAGATAAAAATGTATAAATATTGGGGGAATATTGTTTACAACCTTTTGTTATCCGGGTAGAAGTAAATTTGAAGTAAAAGAAGAAGATAAAAAGGAAACCGGTTTTAAAAAAGTCATTAAAATAATTTAAAATTAAAATTTCATGCAGAAAGAGAGATTTAAAATTATACAAGGTGTCGCAGAACTTAGTTATCAAACACTAACCACGTATTCTAGAATTAATGTCATGTTGGTTCAACGTAAAACTTATCTTAAATCGCTTACTAAGAAAGCTAGCACTTCTTAAAAATGTCGTATGTGAATAGTTTTTTCAGATAGGGTAAACTCGCCAAATGTTGGCCTTTTAACGATTTTTTCACATTACAATCTTTATACTTTTTAAATCAGTAATCGTTGAGTATCATTCTACATGTTTTCTGGTTGCGACATCTATTTTTTAAACGATTATATTTTTGATGATGACCAAGTAAAGAACTCATAAATAAATAGGTAACTACTGGGTTGGCAGAAATCTGTAGCGATTTTTGTCATTAAAATTAGGTTAATGGTTATTACTAATAACAACTTGTTATTGAGAAGTAAGAATTCACAATTGTATTGATTTAATAACAGAAATGTTTATATAAATGTACTTTTAACACATAACAAAGATTATGTGTTAATTAATGTCACCAAAAAAATCGATTCAAAATCGTTAAATTACAATAACCGACTACTTTACGAATGACTGTACTCAAGACGGTTATATTACAATGTACTGTAACCCGAAATGGACTTGCACCATGAAGAGAAAGATAAAAAAGTAAGTCCACGCTCCGTAACATTGCCGAGTACTCTTTCATCTTCCTCTTCATAGTGCAGCTCCATTTTGGGTTATAGTACCTACCTGGTTTGGATGTAAAAAGCAGCTTTGAGATGGTGTTGGGGCAGATCTAAAATAATCTTAAATGGCCGAGTTTAAGGCACAGTGAACGTAAAATCGGCCACTGTGCCGAAAAAAATTGACGGGTGGCCAACTTTTGGAATTAACACAGGAAAACTATCGATGAATTGGAAAAAAATGTGTATAAAAAATAATGCAACTAACTTATGTAAGAAAAATCGTATATTTGAAATGTAGTATAATTCCTAAAGTCGGCATCCTCGGCCGAGATTAGATTTTTCTTAAAAACGTTCTACCTTAAGTCGGTCATATAATTATTATGAAAACCAACAAAGATAACTACATGGCATGTGCTCATTTTGTTAACTATATGAAGTAAAACGTTAATATAAACACCTATTCTAAGTAGAGTGCCCATCTCACCGCATTCACAGCACATATTTAATTAATCAATTCTTAAACATTGTTGAACATAGAAAATTCGCCAAGCTTACTGCCACCTGATGTAGGATAATGAAAGTCCATATTCTTACTAAATGCATCGGATTACATCCAATATTTTTCTTATGTCTATCAAAATAATTGGTAAAAACCGACTTTAGGCGACGGCCGAGATTGGTGAGTTTACCCTATTTTAAAAACGCCTTTAACTATCACAATGAAAGTTGCGATGTTTGGTCCTTTCTAAATGCTTCATTATGTGCTGTCACAATAATTTTTCATTGCCATCATAAAGATATTAGGTAGTAAGTGGGAATCATCTTTTAAATTCTAAACTTTTAACGTTATTTAATTCTGCGTTTTTAAGTACAAAGTTTGAAGCATCGAAGTTTTTTATCAAAAAGCATTACTCATATCTTAACCATTTGCGGTGGCAAGAAATTTAACAAAAGTATCTCGACGTACTGGGTACGTCTTTCCACCGCGAGCGGTTAAATCACAGAAAGGCACAGTTTACGAAAAAAATACTTAAGATCCAGTGCTTATGGCTATAGAAACGTTAAAACAGTTTGTTACAGTTTATAGTTTCAGTTATATTAAAAAAAACAACAGAGGACAATCTTTTAATAATGATTGAAATTCCAACGAATCTTAATAACCCAAGCAATTCATCAATTTAAGATCTGACCAATTTCGGTTAATTTTATCTATCGCATAGTTATTATCGTAACTCTTATACAATACATGATATTTATTGAGGTTATTTGCCTAGGAAGCAGTGTAAATATCCGGTGGTTAAATTTGACTAAGGATAACAATGTTTCTAAAAATTAAAAAAATATCTGAAAATTTTTTAATCGTTTACTTTAAAATAAAATTGTTTAAGAAGGAAATCTAAACGAAAATTAAAATATTTCAGTATTAAAGAAATTTTTTTTGACCAATATGAAATGTACTTATTTTGTCTATTTTTGGGATGAATTATTATCCTTTAATTATGGGAAATTTAATTTCTAAGGGAATTGATCAAGGTTGATCTGAATACATTGGGACTCAAAATTTTTTCATAAATATCAAAAATTCATCTATCGGGGTATCCGAACGATCTGAAAAAGTTCCATAACTTGTTTATCGTTGGAGATATTGACCTTTTTCTTTCTTAAAGTTATAGCAGTGATGGTACTACACATTTCTAAAATATTGCGACTTATATATAGGTGTCACAAAATCATAAAAAATACTAAAGTGACGATTTTTAAATTAAATGTACCAGATTTTATTTTATTTTTGAATTCTATGGTAGAATACGATTCACTTTTATAGAGTTCGTTTTTACCTAAACTCTCAGGAAATTTGATTTATGATAGTTTCTTTGCCAGAATTTCGAAATGCAGTCTGCGGTCTATTCAAAAAGATATTAGAAATTTTGATAGTTATGACTATAGGAATTAAAAGGGTGATTTCTACATCAAAAATTAAAAAAATTACGGCGAATAAAAAAATGTAACGAAAATGGCATTCAAGTGGAGCTTTTGGACAAACTTACTATAATAAAACGCAACGTGGCTGAAAATGGTTTACTTGAAAATTCAAATAATAGAAATGGTTATGTTATTAAAATCTTATGGAAGTTTCTTTTTTATTTATTCTTCAGTAAAATTAATCTAATCTAATAGAATAATTAACCGAATGTCATTAAAGATTATTAAATTCCCGTTGCGACATAAAGAAGCGTACTGAATTTTATACTCAAAAATGTACTGAATTTGTAAAAACTGTACTCAAAATTTTCTGCTTCATAACTACGTAAACCATTTTGAAAATTAAGAACCTATTCCTTTTGATTTCTTTACATTCATGGTTATATTGCTTACACTAAAACTTGTAGGCTGTATATTCTATATTTTATATACGTTACATTTTATTATAGTCATAAATAATTGCAACTTATAGAAAACCTCCATGAAATCTTAATTTCATCTGTTTTTTTACATAAGCACAATGATTAAATTTATAACTTTGTAGGAAATAAAGTAGAGAAAAGGTATTCCTAATGACCCTTATTATAATATATAGTTTGTATAGAGGCTGCTTCATAACTATTGTACGACCTAGTAATGTGGGTTTTTTTGGTTAGTAATAATTATAGTAATAGATTTAAAAGTCATGTCATTAAAGAAAATTTTTAATAATGAAAATTCACAAGTTAGGACAATGTGATATTAACTTCTACGTATGTGGTGCACTAAACTTGGCAGGGTCATCATTTTCTTACATTTGAATTTTCACCACTTTTATATTATAATGAGTTACTGCATTTGGCGTCCTCTGCAAGCCCCTTTTGGATCTTTCAATGGTTATGAAAGACCCTGCATAGTAGCATATAGTATGACACTCTTTACACCAATTGATTGCATAATTTGGCTTTTTACGTATGCAATATACTTGTTTCGATAAAAAAATCAATAGTTCATTATTTTAAAAATAATTTATAAATATATTTTGGTTGTATCAAATCATTTGTGTTAGAGTGGTTGACTAATTGCCGTATTTACGCCCATTTTACCAAAACACTGTCAGCTGACAAAATAATGTCAGCTGACAAAAACATTGCTTTAAAATACCTTTAAAAAACTAATGAAATATTGTGGCTGTTCTGGATTTGGTATTTTATTGGTTACAAGAGTTATTAAAAATTGTAATTTATTTGATTACAAAATCGTCCAATCTTAGGTAATTCTTCTCTAATTAATTTGTAACTGCATACATAAGTATATAGGGTTAGTATAAAGTCTCGGAACGGTCGAATAACTTTGCTATATGAGAAGTATCAATTTTGAAATTCTGTCTGGTTATACAGTAAAATGCAACGAACTTATTAATAACATTTTCATCTTTCTTTCGTTTCTGGTTTTATAGAAAATGCTTCTTAGTTCTTGTCTTAAAAGGCCCCTATAGTATATTCATGCATTTTCGAATACCGAATAAAAAACTACGTTCAAAAATACCAACCTTTTAATTTTTATTGATAAAAATACAAAATAGGACCTAAGTTAAGAAAATTAGTTTAACATAAAAACGAAGCAAAGCCGACATTTTGTTAAAACTTGTTACAAGTTCCTTTCCTGATTATTGATAATTAATTAATCAATTTCCAATTTTTACAGCTATTACCTATTTCTTTTTATTGATTAATTGTTTGTCTCAATAAGATTGTGAAGATGTTCTGTAATCCAACATATTTGCTTGATTTTAGGACAAACCGATTTTCTTAATTTAGGTTTTACTTTGTATTTTTGTTAATAAAAAATTGGTATTTTTGAGCGTAGATATTTATTTTACATTCGAAAATGCACGAATGTACTACACCTGCCGTTTAAGAAAAAAAAAAGATTAGTAAGCATTTCCTGTAAAACCGAAAAAGAAAGAAAAATAAAAATATTTTTAATAAATGTGTTAAATTAAACAATATAACCAGACAGAATTTCAAAATTGATATTTCTCAAATAACGAACTTATTCGTTCGTTCCGGGATTTTATACTAACTCTGAATAAGACCCTTATACGTTGTTTCATATTCCAACTATTTAGACACAAGACGCAATCATAATTCACTAAAGTTGTGACGACAAAATTACTACTTCAACTTAAGTGTAAAACTTGGACTTAAACTTTTATTAAGTAGTGGGTAGTATTGCTTTTCTGTTGTCCTATTTTAAGGAATTTAAAATGGCACAAAAAAATCTCGATTGTCTTGTGTACATCTTGAAAGGTTTCTTGAAAACAAGGCATTTGCATACATAAGTCGCTTTCTCTGGCCTTAAGCCAAGGGCCTTAACAGTCGTATTCGTTATTTATTCTTATTTGCATAAAGTAAACGACTTTAACGAAACGGGGACCATCAGTAATGACGATATTTCGTTTTTTTATTTATAAAATGTTATATACTGTTTATCGCGGTTATACATATATGTATAAACTATAAGATAATTTTGAAGTATGTAGCGTAATTTGAGAAAGCGCTTTGTAACATCATGTAATAATGTAAGGAAACAATGGAAATATTTTTTTCTATTGTCCTTGAACGAAAGGGGAAAGAGAAAGTTTTAATGGTGTAATGATTTTAGTATATAACTTATACTTAAGTACTAACATTTTAAAATTTCTTCTTCAAATTAATTATTGATCGGTTCTCAAAAAGTGTTTCGAAGCAATCATCATAAATATTCATTAACAAGACTTTCTAAATCTCGGAACTATATAAAAAGTGACCCATATTTCCCAAAAAAAAGTTCAAATAAAAAGCTCATTATCTCGTTCAAAGTCAAAGCCAAGGTGTGTCAACTCGTATTAACGTTTCCTTTAGAAAAGCAATAATTAAGATTCAATAAGTGTAACTATCCAGCTCGTTTCCGATGCTTTTTTTGCTTATGTAAAACCGCAAATTCAAGGTCTTTTGCGGATGATGGCAGAGAAAGCGACCAAAGAGCAAAAACTAACCCAAATAAGGAAAAAAAATAAGGTTAGAAACTGTCTATTCGAGAAAGCTAAATTTTAGCGTTCTTGATTAGGTCGGTTTTGATCTGGATGGAATAAAATTGCTATCCAACCACAAAATAATCTGGCAAACGAAGTTATCTTGGCGTTAAAACACGCCAAATATTTCTCTCGAATTATTTTCGGATAATTCTCGAAACAAATCCTAAGAATATCCGTAGAAAAAACAGTTACCCAACGATTACCGCATCGTTGAACAACTTTCGATTTTTTCTTTAATTATTATTTCTACGCAATTTAAGTGATCTTTGGTAAACAAACAAAATAAATAAAAATTACAAAGCGCAAATTAGGTAAGGATTGAAAACGAAACTAACCGGTAAAATAATGATGGGTTTAATTGAGAAAAGCGATTTTATTTTTATTGTGAAGGCTTCGATCGTAGGTAGGTATGGTGCGTCTCGACGCAATAAAACCGCTATAGATGGCATTTTATAATTACTAAATTAAATGAAAAACGGTGAAGATTGAATCGATTCGTAATGGCTTTACAATTCTAGATTGGTTAAAATAATAACTTATTAAAAAAAGACTGCAAAGATCAAAGATCGAGTCTGAAATTACTCACATAAAAAATGACCATTATATAAGTATATTAATTATTTGATTATAATTAGATTTGCCGTGTTGTATAATTAAGAAGGTAACTAAGATTTTCTCAATATATGAGTGTGTTTGAACTGTTTTTTTAAACATACTCGTACATTATGTTGGTATCATGTTTTCAAAATCTCATTTAAAAATATTCCTATAATGTAAAATTCGCAATCATCTCTACACACAAAATAAAATTCAATTTTTAACATTTCTATCATAAATATCTGCGGTAGAGATCGGTTATAAAGTTTCAAAGAAAAATTTAAACTAACACACTAAGTATAGGGTCGTTCAATAAGGACGCACTATTTTTAAATGTAAATAAAATAAGTTCCCTGTGAGGTATCGACTCATTTAGTTTTTTTGTTTGAAAAAACATTTTATAGTATAATTAGTATGGAATTTAAAATCGTTCAAATGTCTCCCGCTGTTTTGCTGGGTGGCACGCATTCGTCAGGTCTAATTGTTGATATCTTTGTTGCGTAAAACTGATTGGAATTGCTGTATGGTATTTGTTAAGTTGACTGTGAGGGCATCAAATGTTTACTGTGTATTATATTAAAGAGGTTAAATTGCGCAATTTCGGTAACCAGTTGTCGCCCTAAACGTCAAATAGTCGACCTAATACGACTGTGACGTTGGTTGTGGCGAGGATAAAAGTCACATAATGTATAATAAGTTTTATCAACGAAGCACTTGAAGATTATATCTAAAGACATGGTTGCTAGAATCTAACAAATTTCAAGTGTCTTTATTGAGAGACCCTACACATCAAATGTTATGCAAATAGTACATTTAACGTACTATAACCTGAAATGGAGCTGCACCATGAAGAGAAATATGAAAAAGTGAGTCCCTTCTCCGTAGCATTGCCGAGTGCTCTTTCATCTTTCTCTTCATGGTGTAGCTCTATTTCGGGTTATAGTACATACCTAACTTGGAAAAAATTAATCAAAATGTAGAACATTTATATTTGATATAGAGTCCAGTAGTAAAACTTGTCGGTTTTTAAATTGTATAATTCAATGAACTTTCAAGATAGGTATTTTAGTGTTACTATTTTTTTTATTATTTTTTTTTTAATATCAGCAATTACCAGTTCAATATTACATACGTTTTTTTCATGGTTTTTATGTTATACACGGTGTCACTGAATAACTATTCCTAATTTTCGGAAATGATAGGGGACACTGAAATACACACTTCTTATTAATAAACTAGTGTCCGGAAATTTCTCGGTATCAAGATAAACTAATATCAATCTCTATTAATAATAATAACAATCTCAATTACAACAGGTAAGAGTTAAGTTAAGGAACATTTTATTTCCGGACACTAGGTTATTAATAAAAAGTGTGTATTTCAGTGTCCTCTATCATTTCCGAAAATTAGGAATAGTTATTCTGTGACACCCTGTATATAGAAAGTCATAAAAATATCTTCCTGAACGTATTCATTATTTATCATATGTTATCTTCCTCTTCCAGTATATATTGTGGAAGTTTCCTTTTTAAACGGATATGGATACCCACTTTTCCCAATTGATGGCTTCGCGCAGTCGAACATTTTTGCAAGTTTGCTAGATACTTCTTTGTTGTTCTATTAATAAATTCAGTGATCGTTTCTAGACCCACTTCTTCGTGTCTTTGGGAATTTCGCACAAACCATGGGGCGTCCACAGCAATTCTCAATATTTTAATTTGAAGAACTTGGATTTTGTTGGTATTAGATTTTGCTGTAGAGCCCCAAACCGGGCTAGCATATGTTAATATAGGTCTTATTAGTGATTTTTAAAGTAGTACTGCACATTCAATTTAAACTTAAAGGATGATTTTCTATTGTTATTATTGATGGATTTTTGATTTTTCTGAGCGTGAATATTTTGACTTCGCATTTTCTAGGGTTTAAATGGAAACACCACGTGGACAACCATTTCTGTACTTCGTTAATTGATCTTTGCAGGTCATTAATAGATTTTTCCAGGGCTACATTTTGTGTTATAATAACCATGTCATCCGCAAATAAGGCTTTTTGATCATTTGCGTGAATTGGAATATCATGTGGATAGATATTAAATAGAAAAAATTAACGTGCTCTTGAAAGTTACAGACCGATTAGCTTCCTTCCAACTCTGGGTAAACTCTTTGAAAAACTAATTAAAGGACGCTTGCAACCCCATATCACCTTCATACCTAACATCCAATATGGCTTTTGACCTGAGCACTCTACAGTACATCAGTTAACACGACTTGCCGAGATAATAGAAAGAGGTTACGAAAATAAACAATACACCACAGCTGCATTCTTAGATATAACCAAAGCCTTTGATTCAGTATGGATATATGGACTAAAATATAAGCTATGAAAACTAACATTCCAGAATACCTTAAAGCTTTAGTTTACTCATTTGTTGAAGATAGGAAGTTTTACGTTAGAGTAAATGCTTATACATCTGAATCCAAACTTATTAAAGCAGGAGTTCCTCAGGGTAGTATCCTGTCACCTCTGCTGTTTTTTTTATTTAAAAGGGAAAGAGTGGAAATTTGAGATTTTTAGGAAAATATGCATTTTAAAGCAAAATTAACATCCCTCAAATCAAATGATAACTACCATATTTTCTGCACTACACATCTGAGACCTTTCTTCTTTTCACTAAGAAGAGACCTTTCACTGAGACCTTTCTAATTTTATTATGAAGGGGGATATCGGAATGGATTAGTACTATTTGGATAACTCCCACCCTAAGATAGGAGTAGATTGCACCCCAAACATTTTAAATTGAAAGTGGTATCAAACGCTACACAGTTTTAAAGGTCTGTCAAATCTCTTTTCAGCAGTCTTTTTATTTTTGAAATCCGATCATTAATTCCAGAGAAAACTTTTTATAGAAAAATGAAGTTTTCATTTTAGTGATAACTCAAAAATCTTAAATTTTTAGTCTTTATTAAAAAAAAAAATCATAATATTTTAAAAACCATCCATTACTGTCTGATTTCACTATTGGAAACACGTTGAATTTAGATAATAGTAAGAACTGACTACTTTCGAGCAGTGTGAACATAGATCCTTCGTATCAGTTTACATAAGATACTGTAGAGACATGTGTTATTACAATTGAATCAATTCTTAATATCTATACTTAAGAACATATCTCGGAAATACATATCTTGACTAACAATAAATTTATTACTCCAGTAGTCACAGTAAAGTGATTTAACAGTTTCCTTGTAACTTGTTCATGTATGCATAAGCAAAAGGAGTGGCTCATAGACCTTCGTTACATGATTCTCCCCGGGTTTCTTTCCATTTCCATGCGGGAACTAACTAACGTAACACAGAGAATAAACAGCAGAGTGCCATTGGCCGGAGGTAAGACGTCGGATTGTACACGTTCAACGTGTCTATCCGGTTAATAAGGAATAATTATAAACATCGCGCTCACGTTTTCCGCTATCACCGGTACAACCGCAGCAAATGGATCTACGAAGGTCGAGTGAAAGATCAAAGAAGGTGTAAAAATCTATAGATACATAGAAGGAAACAGTCCAGGTGTGCGTTGTTTCAAAATATGTTCTATTATGTTCGTTGGTTACGTTTAGTTAGACGGCGGTTGTTGGAGATGTTAAAATTTCTTAAACGTCTTAATAAACAATTAGCAGTCGTGCTGTTTGTCCGCGATGGACATAGATATGTCGGCGTACAAAAGCCGTTCCCACAAGGTTTTATTTATGCCCAGCCGGCAGCATCTTAGATAATCTCTAAGATATAGACAGAAACGCCGACGAGAGGCCACCTGCGAGGATAAGCGGCTTTCACTACGCTCCTTTATGACGATAGAAAGAGTCGTGAACAAGTGTTTACAATCAATCGAAGAGTTGCACAAGTATTGAGGACATCCTTTGACTTTTGACACTGTTTATGGTTTAAATATTAGCAATATTCTTTGAAAAACCATTCTCGTTAACTTGAAAAATATTTAAAAACAATTTTCAGTTTTCATTTTTGATTTTACAATTAACTCATGTAGTAATTAAATTCTTTAGTTCTTTGGATTAATTTCCTTCAAATAAATTTTAGGTCATTGTATAAATTTTTGATAATTCGAGAAAATGTTTGTGGACTACTCGGATGAAATAATGCCGTTCAGTTTAGATAAAATGAAATAGTTTAAAAATTTTCCTGAAGAGATTTAATAGTATTTATAATAAAACTTAATCATAATGAAAAAATAGGAAGACCATGGAATTTCTATCCACCACACAGCCACACAAAAATGTTGCAAAACTTCACACAATATACATTTACATACTTTATACAGGGTGTCAGACAAAAAACGCCCAAAGTCATATCTCCGTTATTTCTGCTAAGATTTTCATGAGCTAGCTACCAAATGAAATGTTACACGGAATACTACATTTAGGAGTTCATTTATTTTTTTTTTCAATTCCAGCTTTGATTTTAATCGACTATGATTTTTGATCTTCAAGTTGTCATGTATATTTTTTCCTCACTATTTAAAATACAACGTTTTTCTGAATCCAATGCTTTACAGTACATTTACTTTTATTAACTGTTTTCTATTGAAAAAATTAGACTACTTTCCTTTCTTCACTACCGTTTTTACAAAAAGTAATGGGAAATGTATATAAGTTCTAAGGAAATGCATCGATTATAAACCATTTCTTCTTGATACGTACCGATTATAAGACTTTTTTGAGCAAAAATAAAATCGGCGTCATCTGTAGATCTCCGATGAAAAGATATAATTGATTTGTCGTTCAAAAATTTTTGATTAAAATACGATAATTAAACCTTTTTGAGGCATTTGGGACACCCGTTCGATGGAGCACTGTACACATGGTTCCAATTTACATTGGTTCCAGAAACGCAATGTCGGAGTCGTCATCTAAATGTTTAAAAAATTTTTTGACGGAGTACACTCCTTAAGAGAAGTATTTTAATTTTGTCTATAGTAAATAGTTAATAAAAGTACAGTGAAATCTCCCTTGGGTGGACACCAACGGGACCCACCAAAGTGTCCGTTCAAGAGGGGTGTCCGCTTAAGAGAAATGCGAAGTAATTGTATGAGAGTCGAACGGTTCCACGGAGACTGTCCGCTCAAGGGGGGTGTCCGCGAAGGGGAATTTCACTGTACATGCATTATACTATAACCCAAAATAAAGCTTCACCATGAAGAGAAAAATGAAAAGTACTCGGCAATATTACGGAGACCTGGCTTACTTTACCATCTTTGTCTTCATGGCGCAGCTCCATTTCAGGTTATAGTACATTGTTAGATTCAGAAAGAAAAGGTCTTTGAAATAGCATAAAGAAAAATATGCATGACAGTTTGAAAAAGAAAAGTCATAGTCGATTAAAATTGAAGGTGGCGCTGTAAAAAATTAAATGATCTGCGAAACATAGTTTTAACCGAGAAGAAATAGAAATAAGCGAGATATGGCTGTGAGCGTTTTTTGTCTGACACCCTGCATATGTATACTAATTTAAACACAAATTTTCGATCACTAATTCCAAAACATTAGTTAATCTCAAACCCTTAAAAATTAACAAGAATACTAAATTAATCTCCTTTAATATAAAAATCTTTACAACATTGTCATTAAAAATATACAGGGTGAGTCTGGATAAGCGCTCCCCTCTGTAACTTCTAAACCGTTAGAGATTTTAAAGAAATTGTTACAGGAGTTTAATAGGGCGTTCAATGTTCTACATTGTCAAACAAAAAACATTTATACAGGGTGTTCCATAACAGAGCAGCAACATAAACGAATGCTTTTTATGCTAAAACGCTATGCTTATTGTGAGCGTTTTAGATAGTACTTTGAAAAACAAACATTTTGGTATAACATAATGCTTATCAAAAATTAATAGTTTTAGAGAAAATCGCATTCGTAGATTACAAACATGGACAGATTTAGTGTCAATTTTAGTAATCCAGGTAGGCTGGGTCTTGTTAAATTTCAACAATTACTTGACATCTGTCTTCTGGGCATTGTTGACTGTACCAAATTATAGCTTTACTTTCATTTTGTAATTCCAAATTGGACTTCCTTGAGAATAAGCAGGACGTTTACTTCTGAATTCATTTTTTGAATAACAGAAATTGGCTCTGATCGAAATTGCAAATGGTATTTTCCCTGAACATGAGTAAATTGAACGCTGCTTTGAATCTACGCAGGCTGTGCTCACTTGAATTTTTATTAATTGTTTCACGGTATCGATGAGTTTCGATCAGAGCCGATTTTTGTTATTCAAAAAATGAATTCAGAAGTAAACGTCCTGCTTATTCTCAAGGAAGTCCAATTTGGAATTACAAAATGAAAGTAAAGTTGTAATCTGGTACAGTCAACAATGCCCAAGTGACAGGTGTCAAGTAATTGTTGAAATTTAACAAGACCCAGCCTTCCTGGATTACTAAAATTGACACTAAATCTGTCCATGATTGTAATCTACGAATGCGATTTTTTCTAAAACTATTAATTTTTGATAAGCATTATGTTATACCAAAATGTTTGTTTTTCAAAGTACTATCTAAAACGCTCACAATAAGTATAGCGTTTTAGCATAAAAAGCATTCGTTTATGTTGCTGCTCTGTTATGGAAGACCCTGTATAAATGTTTTTTGTTTGACAATGTAGAACATTGAACGCCCTATTAAACTCCTGTAACAATTTCTGTAAAATCTCTAACGGTTTAGAAGTTACAGAGGGGGGGCGCTTATCCAGACTCACCCTGTATATTAAAGATCTAAAAATTACATTATTAAAAAATTGATTTTTGCTGTCAATTTGATGTTAACAGATAGTAGAAATTTTTTCTTTTTGCAAATTTTCATCAAAAACGACACAAATCGTGACATGCTTTCACGAAAAACTATATAAAATTAATTAACTTCATCAAAAATTAGGTTGTCAGGAATATAGAATTAAGAACGTGGATTTTAATATCAAATGTCGCAAAAATTATTTTACCACATTGTCAGAAATGTTTTTTTTTTGGGACGAATGTTTGTTAAACTGTTTTAACGAATGTTTCTTTAAAAAAATCTTAAAACCAATCGAAAGGAAAACGTTTAGAAATTTTTAAATTTAAATAAATTAGTTGAAGAATGGGAAGATAATGTGTAACAATCAATATTGCAAAAATTAATGTGAAACAGCTTGTGGTACCCTTACGAACTCGAAGAGAAAACCAATAACCATGACAAATAGCAATTCGACCAGTTCAAGTATCAACATTTCCTAATATTTTACCAGTTACATAAAAATTTCTGTTGTATTTGTAATGGATTTAAGAAACTATGTTTTAATCTTCACTATTTATCGTATTATCTATTGGAATTTCCAATTTGAAAAATGATTTTAATAACATTATGCATTTTATCCCTTATTTTTCAAAGTGGCTGACATTAATTTTCAAAGTTATTGACTTTTAATTATACTTGTTAATTAATAAACATTAGTTGACATGTATTTCTAAGCTGTAATTAGAAAACTCTAATGTCTGTTTTACACATCGCCTATTGGTTGTCAGATAATGGCCAAACTTTTTTGGCCACACTGTACATTATTATAGCAGTATGCATTTTTTCAATATTACTAGTTGCATATTTTCGGATTACAACCTGATATATTAATTGATTAGATAATTTTAGCAGTCAATCGTGAACTTCGTCTTTTATTTGTCAAAATAATTGACATGTAAAACATTAGTTGACAAGTATTTCTAACCTATAGTTAAAAAACTAAAACCTTAAAAACATAAAAGTTTTATACATACCGCGCGTTCAGAAATGATTGTAGATCGTTTGAATTTGGCGCGCTCGTAATTTAGTGATTTTCGATGGTTAATATTGTTACCTGTGAATTACCTATGTCGTATCTTGCATATCAGTGGCGTAGCCGGATTTATTCATGATGTATCCTTTGCAGTATTAAGTGTATATGCACATATACTCATAATTATTAGACATCGGATATCAATTGTAATGGCATTGGTCAATAAATTCAATAAAATACCTTTGTCGTATGGTTTTTTGACAACTTATGACAGTTTTCAATATTTTCCATGACATGCCTATGAGATATGATTAACATTATTGCATTTATACCAACCTTAAAAATTAATCTATAGCGCGCCAAATTCAAACGATCTACAATCATTTCTGAACGCACGGTACTTCTATTATACATCTTTCTATACGTCTATAGAAAATGACTAACATTTTATGGCCATACTGTATGTACATTATTATAGTGACATACATATTACCGATATTATTATATGCATATTTTTCGACTACAAACTAATACATTAATTGATTACATACTTTCAGAAGTCTACTAAATTGTTTCCCTTCTAGCGCATCCTGTCCAGAGGAAATTGGTTTTTCATAAACCAGTTATCTTCGTTCGGGCATCGACTTGACCATTATTACGATTATTAGCGTTATTATTGCGTCGGCACATGTAAGAAGGAGTTCAGCTCACACATACCGTTACGTAATTCGTGAATCCGATGAGATTTTCTCAGGTACACGTCGTCCATGTACTGTTAAAAAACTTAAATTTAATCGGATACCTTTATTGAACGGGCTGTACATATTTATTTTTATATAAGATGTTGCCAAGATATTTTAATTTGAAGGAACCTTTTACCTCCTATGTATTCAGGTGGAAAGGCCGCTCTTAAAGACAAAGAGAGGTTACAGGTGCGGCTTCAACATCTTCGTCTTAACAAAGAGTTTAAAAAAGAGAAAGGGAAGGTACGAAATCGATTTTACCAGCTTCTTAAGTCAGCTCGCTGGAACCATTTAAAGTCAATATTACTATAAATATTTGTTGCATTTATATGCCGTAAGTGCTTACTATATCTGACGAAAAACGAACAGAAGGTAGTCCCTCAATCTGTTTTTATCGATGACCGCATGTACTATGGCGCCAGTCTTCAGTTATTCCTTTTTATCCTTTTTCATTGTGGATGTAGCGCAAACGGTTCACCGGATTGCTTCTTTTCGAAGAGAAGATAAATTTATGGAAAGCGTGCCACATCATTTCTTCTTGAACCGTTAGCTGTGGTGCGGTTATTAGAATCAGTCAAAAACTGTTCAAGTTCAACGCTTTGAGGTTTACATAAATCTTAACTGGAATGTAGTTTAATGAATTTTGAATACAAAGTTGGAATTTATTATAAGACAGATTTTGTTGGAATGATACCAGAGAGTCTAAAATTGTACGTTTTGTCGTTTTACGGACACGCGACCTGTAAACACCGCTTTTATGAGAAATTTAAATGTCTTCAAATGCAATGAGCGCCCTAATAAATACCAACCAGATATGGTGAAATCTAGGATTTCGGTTGCAAAAGAATTTTAACCCTGAATTATTACTTAGTTGCGTGATCGGTTCGTTAACGTGATCATTTTCAAATTATTAAATGATCCATCTCTATATTCAAATAAAAATGACTCTTTATAATATGTTGGGATCTTTGTCAGTTAAGTGATCTAAAATGTAATGTTTTATCCTTTTGATTTATAGTTGTTTGTCGATTTCTACTAATCAAGAAGTATTATTCTACTATTATTCTATAAATACCTTATGATAAAAAATTGCATAATAAAGAGTTAAAACGATTTACTTTTTATATAATTACGGCCCGGTTTATTCACCTTTGGGTAAATTAATCTATCCGATATCTACCATGGTTACAGGCTAACTAGCCAATCATGGCAAGTGAAATTATAGTTATTATGGAAAATATTGGGTAGATTAATTTATCCAAAGGTGAATAAGCCAGCCCTACAAAAAATAAACTTAATTAAAGGTTAGCTTCCAAACGTAAAAAGTGCACAAATCGCTTTTTTGTACATCAACTTCGCAGTAAAACCGTTTCCTTCGCGTGCCAAGATAAAGTAATCCTCATTATGCACGACGTACGCGGGATAATTCGGAAGGATTACCAGATTTTCCAGACGATTTATCTCTCCGAAGCTGCCGCTATCGACGTCGCCTTTTTATCTGATCGAAGTGTATGCAAATACGCAACATCCCACTTAAATCTCAATCAACTTTTAATCGTTAGGTTCCCGCGTTGGTCCTTGATAATAATTGTCTTTTCCTCGCAATTAACGCGTGGGTATCAATCACTGAACGCAAAGTCTGTAATTTCGATCAAGTTTTCTATTTGGGGCTATCCATTGAAAAAGAATGAAGTGCTAATAAGAGAACCAAAAACATGGACAAAGATATAACAAACTTTCAGATACTACTTATCAAAATATTTAATTATTTTTGTTCCATAATTTTCGTATTACTTCGTTTCGTCAAAATGTTATCTAGAAATTTAAATTTAATTATAAAATTTCCGTATATCCCGTTCGGCGAAAGATGTCTCATGCATCATCAATTAATGGTATTATCCTAGACTAGTATTTTCAGTTGTCGTCTCTTTCTGTGATGTATAATTGAATAAAAAAATTATTTGACGTTGGTCGGAAAAACAGTGACAAATAATGACGCATGAGACATCTTTCATCGAACAAAATATAAGTTTTTTTTTGAATAGTAGTAATTACGTTTCACATTCTCGCAGGGACATATCAGAAAAAGTGAAGTTGTTTGCTGGGAAATAATGTGTTTACTCACAATGTACCCAAAATCTGTTATTTCCCACTTAAAACTGTTGATTAAAAAAGGTTATTTACCTAAATAAAAACAGCAAAGGTGTTCCTGAGAAAAGAAAAAAATATAACTAACTAAAATATATTACATAGTGATTAAATGGAGTCATAAGTTGTTCAAATCTATTCTGAAGATCCATTGGAGTACTTACTTATGTTATATTTTTATATTCTCAAGAATGTTGCTAATGTTATTTGACATCCAGTAATAATAAAATTAAATGAACGAATGATAATAGTGAAATAAAATGCGGTGTAAACTATTAAGACGTACATTTGTTAATTTTTATCTGCAAATATTTAAACATTTCTTCTTTTACTCTGTTTCGTGTACTATATTTTACAGTATTAAACTTTTGTCGTTATATTTATCAATAATTTTGAACTTAATTACAGTACACTATACATAATAGGTTCCATGTATTCCAATATAGCGGAGTGCACTATATTATTATTTTCATTACCTATTACTACTTAACCTTTTTTATATTTAGTTTTGAAGTAAACTTGAATTAAAACTTGTCTAACAAGAAAAGTAAGACCACTATCAAAGATTTTATAAAATATATTTGTCAAGGAAACTTTATAGTGCAATAGGCATTTTATAAAAGTTATATCATAAAATATCTTTTTCTTTCAAAATTGACTGCATTCCGATCATATTTAATAAAAGATTTATATTTTATAAACTTATTTTATCAAACCTTTTGTAAAAGATGTTTTATAAAATCTTTGATACTCTACTTCCCTTCTTTGTTATACTATTATAAAAATATTTCTTTTTTCGTTTTAATACTGTTCTTCTATGAACATAGAAAGACACCAGAAAACTAAGTTCTCTGGTGAGAAACGGATTCTCATTGTTTAATTTTTTATTCGTGCGTTTCTCACAGGGTCTTTGTAACTTTTTCTTTTCTTTGTGTGTTACAGATCCCCGCCTCCTGATCCGGCCCTCGACTTCTTCCTCCTCCTCCTCTTCGGCATACTTGTCTTGGTCCGAAATAATGGCAGAGTACAGGGGCACGAAAGCGCTTGAACTTTGGTGTAGGCGGATGGTCGAAGGTTACCCGGGGGTCAAAATTGACAACATGACCACATCTTGGCGCGATGGTCTCGCCTTTTGTGCAATTATCCATCATTTTCGACCGGAATTAATGTAAGTAAATATTTTTATCTCTTAAATAAGCCGGGTTTTTAAATAAAAAACAATTTAGAAGAACATACAAAAGACAATTCAATTAACTGCCTACTTACGATTATTATTTCATTACTTTTACGCAACTATAATAGCTCCGCAGCTGTTGTAATAATTTCTGAATTGATCGTTGACTACGTAACGGCTATTTATATTTGAGTCGTGAGTATCGCAAAAGCGCTCTCGAGGCGCATCCTTGAGGAAAGGGGTCACTCAGAAGTCGATGAGAAAGGTCCTCCGCAATAACGTTACGATGCGAATTAAATAGGTTTGTGTTTAATGTAAAAATTTATTTTAGTAATACCAAAGATGCGAAATCATACGTCGTAAATTGAGTCGATTGAGGACGAGGGGTAATTGAAATTTCAATTATGGCACGACAACGTTATTGTCGTTCTTAATGACGTTTATTTACAGTTAGCTTAGCTCTGAGGTTTCAAGAGTAAGCGTTACTACGTTTACTACTTTTAGATTCTATTATTTAGTCTTAAATGTTTTTCTTTAAAGTGATGTAATATTTTTAAATTTATCTTGAGTTTTTCTTTCTCTCTTCCTTTCATACAAAATTTTACATATTTTATCTCAACTTAACCACCATTTCCTTCTGTTTAAATCCAACGTAAGGCTTTAAATTATTTATTTTGTAAGGTGTAGTACAAATTAAATGTGCATTTTTTACGAAATTCGTAAAAGAAACATTTCTTCAAAATTTGTTTTATAGCGAAAATACGTCATTATTAGGCTGTAGACTTATATTTCTACCTAGATCTTTGCCGCAGTGTTTGCTTTTATTTTATATGGGTATAAATATGAAGCGTATAAATGCAAAACCAGACATTTGACATTCAAATAGTTTTGAGTAAAGCGCGAAAAACCTCTCATTGTCGTTTAAGTCAATCAATCGGCTTGGTATTTTAACCAAAAGTAGATAATACATCGACGCGTCTTTATGTGCTTTAAAGCGCAAGTCAGGCTTATAGTAAAAAAGTTATTTTGATTTAAAAAAATGAGAATGTCCTGTTTTACAACTAAGGCTTGGAAATCTACGCATCGTGAGCTGCAAAGTTCTGGATTTGGCGTTTCTATAAAAAAACTAGCAGTATCTGCACTAATAAAATTTAGAAAACGATAAAAGAGATTTTAAAGAAGCTGATTTTATTGAAAAAAAGTACAAAATTAGTTTCTTATGTAAAAATTTAAATTCGTCAATATCAGATTCATGATCAGAAAACACTAGTGTATCATTCACATCCGCCTGAGTTTTCGAAGTGTTGGCTGGATTGTCTTGAAAGGCGTTTTTTAAGAACTCCAAACGTTCATCATTTTTCCATTCTGCACCATAGTGTTTAGCTAGCAAAGAGGAAATGTTTTTCATCTGGTCAGGTTTAAGCCTTCTGCCTTAAACCTCTGCCTCTTTGTCTTGGATTTTTCACGCTTCCACTCTTCCTTACATGCTATTCTCTTTCGCCCTTTGCCAGGAGGACTTGGTTTAATGGTAATGTTGTTGAAGGTAATCAAAACTCCATAATACATTCGTTACCATGCTCTCGTTTAAACTAATCATGCAGAAGTGAGCAAAACTAACAGCTACTTCAATGTCACGGCTATCACGTGAGATAATGTAAGACCTTGACATGTTCAAACACAAACGTCTGCTTTTGCACCTAACTACTTGGCGTAAATGTCTGTTTTTGCATTTAAAGCGGAATTTATTATTGCAATAACTCGCTTAAATGTATTGTTACGCTCCTGGGGGCCACAAAAATTGATTTCTTGCTAAGTTTACAATACAGATCCGTGTCTAGCTAATTTTTGAAGAAAATGTCGAATGTCTGCTTTTGCATTTATACGATTCATATAATAAATAAACTTATACAATAATTATTGGAACTTTTAAAATGATTTAGTAAATACCATGAGAATGATAATAAAAAGTAAAATTATTAAAGTGTTATCATTTATTTGTAAGTATCGGTAGATCACTTCAATGTAGTTTATATGTTTTTAACTAGGAAGGAAATATCTTTGGTCAGAAAGTAACCTTTTAAGCTGAGTCCACGCGCCGTGGTCTCCTGGAAAGGTTAACGCCGAAGCGGTCGGTGTTTTTATCTTGGGGAAGAGCGGTATCCGAGACCGCGACTGCTCGTTTTTGCCGCCACAAGAACTGTTAATCGCGCCTCTAAAGCCGACCACTCTCTTTCCGTTTTACAGCGACTTCGCCAAACTGAACAAGGACGACATTTACTACAACAACGACCTGGCGTTCACGGTGGCCGAGAAACATTTAGGCATCCCTGCCCTGCTGGAACCTGGAGACATGGTCGAATACGAAGTCCCGGATCGTTTATCCATCCTCACTTATGTTGCTCAGTTTTATAGGGCATTCGCCACTTCTCAAGGTAAGCAAAATTTAAAAACAAAAAACGTAAAAACAAAAGAATTGAGTTGTTTGAAGTAGTCTAAAGTAAAAACATAGTGGTCGCGAGACCCGCAGTTGATGGCCTTATTATCGGGCGCGATTGCAGGAAACTTGGGTCAACGACTGCCACTGCTGTCATACACCGTAAATTTAATTATAGTGCTTATGCATTCGGGAAAAGGCGCGATGCTGCCGCGATTGTGTCCGCACTTTTACGTGCGCGCTGACCGCGGCCGTTAGAAAGGAGTGTGTGTCCGGGGGGAACTGTTTTAGTTCTATTCGCACTCGTGTTGTTTATTTATTATTGATTGTTTTGAGCGGAAGTCTAGAATACATATTTACTAACGATAAGTTGATTTTAACAAAGTATGTATTTATCCTTTTACGATTTCCTGCTTAATACAAAACTACCTTTCAGTTTCACACTTCATAATTTTTAACATTAAAAAGTAAGTATTATATTATCACTTATTGTTAATCTATAAGAAATAAAAAAGTGATTTATGTACAATGATCAAATTGTTTAGAAAAGCAAATAGCTTTCCTTAACTAATTACAATGTTGTTATTATTTTCTATGATTCTAACATTTGCGGTCACCAAGCCTAATAAGAACTGATACTACTTTAGCTTCACAAAAAGCACATTATAATATACGAATTAGTTTTAAATTCTGCTTATTCACGCAATAGAAAAATTCTAAATTGTCTCATGGAGAGAAGGATGCAACAAAAATCCCCCTTTCCGCAACTCGGGGGTTAGTCTTTCATCCTTCTCTCCATGGGACAATTTAGGATTTTGCTACAGTACGTATCTTTTATAACAGTTCTTTGCAACATTCCGCCATATTCACTTCTTGCATAACTTTTGCCAGATAACCAAAAGGGGCTCGGCCAACATACGTTGCGACCTCGCTAAGTCTCGCCAAACAACTCCCCTCGAAATGTAAGCGATTAATTAAGCAACATTGTCCGCGTATCAATCTCAGCAACGCAAGTTCCAACGTGAGTGACATACTAGGCTCCGGGAATTATGTAAGTTCTTAGTACGGGAACGAAACCACCGCTAGTAGTAGCGTGCGCGATGTTATCTAGACGATAGGAACGTGCCGTTGTTTCGCAATTAGCATACCTATTGTGACGGTCGTTTGTGATTTATTTCTCTACAATCCGATGGCGGTTATTCTTCGGCCTTCGACGTCCTTGCTTTAAGAAATTCTTCATCTTAATGTCTTATCGTTTATAGCATTAGTAAGCAGTATTTATGTTGATATTATTAAAAAACCAACTGTTTATGACTTGTTGAAAATGTAGGTAACCAGGTACATAGCCACAAGCGTCAACGCTGACCATCGTGCGGGATTTAAACAAATAGCGGACCCGAGGCCTCAAGGCCGATTCATAGCAACAACCAGTTCCATAAAAACGAGCACCGGGAATGTGCCACGAAACACACAGCTATTGTGGCATTAGCAATCTTTTAAAAGGACCACGGTTTTCTGATAGATAAGAACCAAGGTTCATTTCGCCATTTTATATTTCAGGGCGTGTTCGCTCGTTTATCTTTTTAAAATGATCATAAGTTGCGAAACTAAGAGATTTGCGCTAATCAATTGTGTTTTACGGGACATATTCATGGAGATAATCGATGAGGTTTGAATATAGAGGAGTGATGTTATTGATTCTGGTAAATTCTCAAATTTCTAAAAATTTTGAAGACGATCTTCTGGGTATTATTCTTAAAATTAATTGTCAAATATTATAAAATATGAATTACTAAAATACTCAACTCTAATTGTAAATATATACAGGTATCCCAGAACTCAGTTGCCAAACGCTAACC
The DNA here is from genome assembly GCA_036711955.1 of Digitonthophagus gazella. Lineage (NCBI taxonomy): Eukaryota > Metazoa > Arthropoda > Insecta > Coleoptera > Scarabaeidae > Digitonthophagus > Digitonthophagus gazella. The sequence goes on along the minus strand of JASCIT010000001.1, from coordinate 20,941,503 downwards.
ACGCATTCTAGAGCTGATTTTATGTCGATTCAACGAAAAAGTCCTTATCCAAAATTGCTTCCTAAGAGAATTGAGCATTCGAAAGATGTTGTGTCTGATCAGGTTTTTTCGAAATATTTTAATAACGCTTTAAGCTATCACAATAAGATTTTGGGCGTTTGTAAACTTCGAAATGCTTCATCGTTTACTGGCAAAACAATTTTTTAGTTGCCATCCTAAAGGTGTTAAATGCTACCAGGGTAAGATATTTTAGGTGCCAACTTTTTAACATTGTTCAATTCAGCGTGTTTAATACTAAAATTTAAAACTTTCAAGTTTCTTACGAAAAATTGGTACTGTTATCTGAAACAGCAAAAACGCGCCGTTTACGAGAAAAACTGCTTTAAATGTACAGTGTTTTAGCCGTTCATTTCTATTAGAAGATTTAAGGCGATTTTGACTTATATATTACCCGTAGCACTTAACACCTTTACGATGGTAATAAAAAAATAGTTTTACCAGTAAAGGATGAACCATTTCGAACTTCACAAACGCTCAAAATTTCAGTGAGATAGCTAAAGGCGTTATTAAAATATTTCAAAAAAACCTGTGTAGACACTTCATCTTCAAGAGGCTCTAGTTCTCTTAGGAAGCAATTTCGGCTAAGGACTTTTTCGTTGAGTCGCCTTGAAATCAGCTCTAGAATGTGGTAAGCGTTTGGCAACTGAATTGTGGGACACCTGTATGTTCAACAAAGCAAATTTGGAATAATTTTATCGATAATAAAATTTGTGTATCTAAGCCTAAGAGTATTGGTGTAACAGATTAAATATTTCTCATATTTATCCTGGAAATGTTTCCATGATTCTCTGATTTCAAAGGTTTAATTTGTTACGTGCGAAAAAAATAAAGTCGAAAATTAAAGCAATTAAATAATATAATATTTATAAAGTCATTATTTCATTAGATTTTTAATATGCTTACTGTTTTTTTAGATAAAATATTTGTCAGATTTTTTCCGTTTTAAATTTACTTTCCTATTGAATCGAATGATAGTTTGTAGTTCCCAATTGCTGAAGTAAAAGTGCTTTCTTTTATCGACGAGAGAGCAGTTTTGCGGCGCTTTTAATTGTAGAAAGTTTGCACGTTTTTATTGGTTGTAAAGCGTTATTTTCCGGTCTGCGATTTCTACACTTATGAGTTAGTTCAACCCAAGCTTAAACTTCCGTTTCCGATATAAAATCTTTCACTCGTTTGACATTTACAGCGATATAACAGGATGAAGAAACACAATCGTTTCCTAACATTTGTAAAATCGATTAAGGTCGAGTTAGATAAAATTACTGTGAACTTTATTAACGACAATCGCAAACCAGAAACGTCTGTTATAATAGTATTAACCAGCATCCAGAAGCCGATTTCTTCGTTCGTTGCGCAAACGGTAAGCATCAATCTTATGGCGTAACAATTACGCAACTCGTCGACGAATTGCCGCCTTTATCACAGGATGCCGATCGAGAAGCATGGAGTTCAGAACGGCCCCACAGCTGTCTCGATCGGTTGAGAAAGCCGTCGTCGGACGAAGATGTTAACGACACCGGGCAGTCTGGCGGAGTTGGCGTCGCGACGGTCCATGCCTGTCCGGGATTCGCGCAAAAAGAAAATCGTACCGGCCGTGGCTACTTTCGCTTTCGAACGAGTTCTCTGGACGATCGAAGCAGCCAAGAAGCGGGTTTTGGTGGTAGAAGGTCACAGGCGAGCTGGGTTTTAACGATCGATCGATGAGACTTCGTTTCGAGTCCAAGGCAAATAATCCACTTTGTCGAACTGAAATAAAAATGTAGAAAACGATCATTTTGTTTTGCTTTATAATGACTTTGAGATAAAAGCTGTTTTTCCTTTTGTCTTACAAACTCTCTTATGAAAATGACAAGGAAAAACTTATATGTATGTACATACATATAACTTACAAAGCGATTTGTATGCATATTTTGATAATTGGAAGAAGAAACTGTAGCTCCAAACTTCTCTTTACTATCCTTTGTTTCTCGTTTCATTAATTACTTGTATATTACGTGATAAAAATTTCGTATTAGGTAAATATGATTAGGTCATATAGTATTGTAGAGTTCTCATTAAAAATAATATTGCTATCATTGCTTTGTTAATAAAAATAACACTATTCTGCAGGATTTTTCACACATTTCGCGCTATCTTTCAACTAACAAGGAAAGGCTCCCGACTGTCAAATTCAAAAATTAGTGAAACTTGGCAGAAACAGAAGATACTGTGGTAAACATGTATCAATTTTTTTATCCATGGAAAAGCACTTTAAAGGGGTGAAAACTTCCCTTCAAGCAAGAAAAAATAATGTACGTAATGTAGACAACCACAATCACTATCAACATAAAAGTAACGCATGTAATGAATGTAAGGAATTATGAATGAATTATGTAAGGAACATAAAGCCTAAGTACAACATTTATATACATTTTTCTCATATTTGTTGTTATTTAATCTATTCTAACAAGGATATTTTTAAAGATTCGTGTGTAATCAAGGTTTTTCGCATAGAAATAGAAAGGAAAGGGATACAAAAAAAGGTTTACATTTATAAAAGGTTTGAATTTATTGAATTTAACCCCTGATTTATTTGGAGATTGTTTTTTTAGCGTGTATTTAACTATCGCTGGACTAAAAAGTCAACATCGAGAGTTCTTTCAGAGAAAACCGTTGAAATTATGTAATTACACAGGTGTCTCGTTTTGATTGTCCGATCCTTTACTGGCGTATTCCCTGATTGAAAACAAGCAAAAAAGTCTTAATGAACATAGGTCCGAAAGTGCTTCGTTTTCGAGATATTCAAGGTTTTAATTTCACATGTTAACCCATTATTAATATCATTACAGTGAATTATTGGAATTAAATTATTAAGCAGTTGCGAAGGTTTCGAGAAACTTTTGTATCTAACCATTGTAATCTAACAATGACAATTCATTGAAACCATCGTATCGAGTTAATAAATTAATTTAAATAATTCACTTCGAGTATGTTAATGATAGGAAAGCGTGTGGAATTAAACTTCCAATATCTTGAAAATGAGTCACTTTTGGACCCATATTTATTAGAACTTTTTTACTTATTTTTAGCCAAGTAAATGAGTGTCCAAGTGAATAGGCCAGTCAAGGATCGGACAATCAAAACGAGACACCCTGTATAAGCACGTTTTTTATAATTTTCACATTCATGAATAATGTCGTACATTATACATTAGTCCTATGTTAACACAGAGAACAATATAGTTTATAAACAAGGTACATTTTTTGGTATTGAATAACATATTACAAAAGTCAAATTCAAAAATATATATTATGAATAAAATGCTTATTCTCTTTTCATGATTTTCTTGTTATTATTATCTTGTCCGAAATACCTTTAATTATAGAATAATTTTTGTTTTAAATTTTTTGTATACTTTACCTTTCTATATCTATGTAAAAAACCTTGATTGCGCTCGAATCTTTACAAAATGTGTTTGTTAGAATAGATTAAACAATAGCAAGCACGACAAAAATGTATCTAAATGTTTTAATTTGGCTTCACGTTCTTTATATTACATGTGTCACTTTTATACATTACGCATATTATTTGGCTTATTTCAATGGGATTTTCACTTCCCTTTAAGGTGTTTCTCCGCCGATGTAAAAAATGATATGTACCCATCACAATATCAACTATGTTTCTACCAAATTTCATCAATTTTTTAATTTGACAGTCGGAGCCTTTCTTTGTAAGTAAGTCCCTTAAAAATAAACCATTAAAATTATTAAATCATTTAACCTACCATTAAAAATGTCCTGCTGGGTTGCCTTTATATGATACAGTAAAAAATGGTAGGGCCCACGATTTCGCTAAACAGATTAATCTCTTCTGGGATATTATCTTTACATTATTTTAGGTATAAAAGATTTTTTGTGCAATTTGATATCGGTTTTTCTTAATGTTATCTAAAGTATATTCACATAGTATCTACTGATAATATGTTTATATTTTACTTACAATTAGCAATATTTTTTGGTTGTTTATATGTAGAAAATGCGATATATTATTGGGGTCTTAACGCGATATGATCGTAAAAGTCTGTAAGTTTGGTCGCCATACTACCTAAACCGAAAATCGGTGATTCTAATTTGTTCTTAAGTGGGCGGTATGATTACGCCCGAAATATAAAAATCAGTAAGTCTTTGTTGGGAAGTATAATTTAATAGATATAATAAGTTATATGTGAGAATTATTCCTTATTTAAGGAAATTTGACTTACTGAAACAGAAATCTCAACCGAAAGAAATCAAAAAATTTTTTTTTAATATTATTAATCAACTTCCTTCATATTTGCAGCTTCATCCCAATCAAGAATGGTACCTAAAAGACCAGCTGCACCGTCCGAACGAGGAATAGTATCTCCAGCTTCAACCAGTCCTCCTACAAAGGTAAATAATCCACTTTTAAAAGACGTCAGCTTTATGTTTGTTTTATTTTTCATTTGTGAAGTTTTGTGCAATGTGCCGTCCGATTTTTACTCGTCAAATCTCATCGCATTTGTCTGTGTATATTATTTTTCTAACAATTAGAATTAGTTCTCATCTTTTGTAGAAATTAGTTTGCTTTTCTTCATCTGTTGGTTAAACTTTTTTCCTTTCTTAAGTTGGTTGTTTGCACATTTAGGAAACCGTTGGTAATCTGTGCTTTTATAACGCATGCTTTTACGTTGTTACATTGTATCGAAGTAATAATTTTGGGAAAGCTTCTTACGAACGAGAGCGTTTTGTGCTTTGTGTCACGATACTGGCAAATTTGCAGTTTCTTTACGTTATTTCGAAAGAGTCTGCAATTTTCTCGTTGCAATTGAAATAATAGATCGTCGAAGTGAAACTCTCACTCTGTAGTGGCAATTGAACAATTAACGCTGATTACGGTACCACAATTATTCTAGAAAATATTTTGTTATTTTCCACCTATCGCGCATTTTCACACATCTAAACCCGTCAAAATTACTTTAGTATTCAAGGAGCTAGTCACTACTATTTAGTATATAAAAGGAAACATTGTATGCAACAAGGAAAAGTAAACCTATTGTTTCCTTTGCTCGCTTTGGCCTTACACGTTTTAAAAGGAATTTCAAAGTTCATTGTTCTTGCTTTGGAAGTGTAAGCAATTTCTTACCCTCCTAAAAGGACAAATACCTGACCTATTTTCTTGCTTGCTTGACCAATAAAAATTCTTATTGTATTTATTAACTTGCTAACTTCTTCAAATTAATTATTAATTTATTATAATTATAGTACCGATGGTTTAGAACACAAACATAGTATGTCAAAAAAAATTGCTCAGAAAGTGACGTAAAGTTATAAATTAAGACGTGTTGAACTAAAACATCCATGGTTTAAAGCATAAATGTAGTTTTTCTATTTTTTTTTATTTTTTGGGAGGTTGATATTTTACGTATACACAACTTAGTGCACTTTTACATTTTACATCATCTTCTGAACAAAAATTTTTTTTAGACATACTATGTTTGTGGTTTAACCACTTCGGTACGAGCGTCGACTATAGTCGACGACCACAGACGACCCCACTCAGCCGAGCGTCGACTATAGTCGACGGCCACAAATGACTCCCACATATGAATGCCGGCTGTAGTAAACGTTTCGCGGCCGATAGGTGCCGTACCGAAGTGGTTAAACCATCGATATATATTACCAACTTACAATCTATAATAAAATTGATAATTTATTTTAGTTAAAACTCATATAAAAAGTCTTCATTAAGTATTTTATTTGTGGTAATTTTTTTTTCTTATTGCAAAATGAAAACAAAAATTAGTAGATGAAAGTCCAATTTTTAATTCCGTTTACATTAACAATTTTTGTCAATTTCAAGGACATGTGTTTAATTAGAGCTTTGAAAACAATAAAAAAAGATATTAGATCATGTCAATGACTTACATTCTTACATAACACTTGCGTAAAGCTTATTTTTACCTTGTTATTCCACCTGTTAAGTAGAACATGTAGCGTTATTTGCACTAAGTACATAATAGATTTGTTTAACTAATTATCATTTATTATTAACTTATTCCACATTTTTGTAATATATAGTTATATGTATGCACTTGTAAATAAATTGATAAACAACACAAACAGTGTGGGATGGATCACGTAAATTTACGTTCTGTATTATAAAATCTATATTTGTACATTTTAATCATCGCTTCTTATGTAGTAGTGCTAAACACCAACTTAAACTTAATTACTTCGACATTTACCTCTTTATGGGCGAAAGATAAACTTTTATGTGGGGACGACTCCGATTTAAGTAGTACAGATGTAGACACAAAACGATCCCAAATAAAAATTCAACCTTCAAAACTCTGTCGCTGCCAATGGAATTTATTCATGAGACTGCAAATCGTACGTGACTAATGTCCCCCCTATTTAGTTTTGTAGTCGTATTCGTCGTCTTTGTCACACTTATTGTCCGAATCAGGAACATATTGTACAACTATCGCATGGGAAACACGATAAGAAAAGTACTGCTACTTTTAACACTTTGAAAGTGTTCGGTATTTCAAACCGTATTGATTGTTTCTCATGAAACAATAGTACGTATAGTAAGTGTGATTCTTGAACGCTTTCTTCTATTGCTGCATGCAAAACTGTACTTTCCTCCTACGTGTATTTCCACCACCACCGCATATAAAACGTTTTCCTGCATTGCCAGCTCGATGTTCTTGTGGGAAAGACTAAATCTACACTTACAATTAGTAGTACATATACTTTATCGTTTGTCGATAATATTCTGTAAACGTTCTCTATTTTCGGGCGGCACTTTGCACACAGGAAGTGTTGTGAGATTACATCCTAAGTGTAAGCTTATTTATGTGCTTTTTCCCCACACTGTTTGTTTTGTTATCAGGAAGAAAGCTTGGACATTATCGGGCAGTACAAGCCAGAAATATTCTGCTAGAAGGTAAAGTTATTTAGTTTTACTATTAAACAAATTTATAACTTCTCTTAATTAAATTTATTCCTTTAAATCTTTACTTACATTTTACGACTGTAATTTGTTTCCTTCTAGAAGAATTTACTTACTATTAATCGTCGCAATTTTTCATAAACTTAAAAATTTTTTTAAAAGCACCCTACAACCAATTATTACAGTTTATTATTATATTAACTATAGAGTACATCAATGTTTTTAAACATCAGTCATTTACCAAGGTTATTTACCAAGTATTAAGAGATTTAAGGAATAAAGATTTCAATGCAGCAACCTGGCAAATCTATTTTTATGAATAAATGAAGTAATGGTATACTTTTACTCATCAGTATGCAGCTTTCAATGTCTTGTGGAGGAGTTTATCATTGGGTGCCTGTCCATAACTGCTGTGCAATTTTTTTTTTCACATTTTATTAAAAATTTACCGAGATTGGTCAACATTATATTTTGAAATCGTATTTTAAAGTATAGAAAGATGAAACTAATTTACTTTCACTTGAACGGTACCAAAATGCAGAAATATGTGTGTAAATGTATGTCTATATTATTCCCATTTTTTATTAAAAAAATAGTTTTGCGAATCTTAATATTTTGTCGTAAAAGATAGTTATTAACCTTAACTTAATATTTAATAGCCCAACATGATGGTCATAATTTTTTATTACAATTTTCATAAATACAGAGTTAGTTTGGGACCTTGATTTTTGACTGTTCCATAGTGCACCAAAAAATGTCGTTTACTTACAAAAATGCTTACTATAAAAACGGACTAATTTATTATATAAAGCATAATGACTTGCTTGTGCTTTATGTTTGTAACCCAAAAATACGTTTCTTTTTTTCTAATACTTCTTCTTCTATTTTTAGATAATTAACAAAGCTGGGATTACTCGTCGCGATCCTTGTACAAAGTGCGGTCTTCCAGTATTCATAGCGGAACGTTTAAACGTAGGGAAAGGTCTCTTCCATCGTACATGCTTCAAATGCGCACGTTGCAACTCACAGCTATCGTTAGCGAACTATTACGAAACCGATTCAAATCAGTATTGTTGCGAAACGTGTCCGGACGAAGAAACACAACAGAAAACACCCGAATCTCTTCAAGTTAATCGGCTCAGCGACGAAGAAAAATCTTCGAATTCGGAAAAGAAGCAGCAGAATTTTGATAAACTATCAGATAGTTACAGTTGTATGTTCGAAAGTGCTTTGGAAAGGAATGAAACATTGTTAGCGAAAAGTGATTCGTCGTTGAGTAATCAATTTGTTACCGCGAGGTCACGTTTCTTGACGATGCAAGTTGATAGTCCAGAAGAAAAAGAAGTAGTGCCGGAATTACCTAAAACAACACCGCCTAGTTTGAAAACGATGGAAGAAACCAACAAGAACATTAGTGAGTGTGATAGTGCCTTTAGTGTAAACAAAAATAAACATGAAAAGACAAGTGAAAAAACTGTTAACTTGTTTGTAAATAAAAATCAGATGAATGACCAGCCTTCAGCTGCCAGTAAAAAGGACTCGTTCAGAGCGAAAAGTGTTGTTACCAAAGATATTATCAAGAATTCCGATAAACCCACCAATTCTAATAACTCCACATCTGTTAGAGATCGAATGAAACTTTTTGAAACGCCTCCAAACGAACCCATTAACTCTAAACCATTATCCAAACTGTCTAAACCTCTTGATAAAATACAAACATCATCACCTTTTAATGATAATACATCCAATCAAATAAGAAGAATATCTTTATCGCCAATAACCGCTCTGGAATTACCATCAGAATCACCGTCAAAACTTAATACACTCCTCGAAAAACAACTTCTTAGAAAATCCCGAACATCTCCATCAATACACAGCGATCCAAATTTAGATTTAAAGAAAAGTATACGTGCAGAATCAAAATCGACAAGGAGCGCCGAGGATTTGTACCAGCGTAAACACATCGAAGGAAAGATAGATGTAAGTGCAATAGAAGCTAATGTAGTAGACGTCGGTGTTTGTGATTCTGCACCTGCGGTAGTTGAGATTAAAGCTAAAGATATGATAGTTCAAGATGATCATGTTTCAGAGAAATCGTTGGACAAAGACGATTGTGAAGTATTGGGAGATGGAGATCTAAAAGAAAAAGAGGACATCTCTGAGACGAGGTCTTATGGCAATTTAGAGGAAGAAAATGATGTTATTACAATTGAAGATAGTAGTATGGAAAAATCCATTAGAGAGGAAGACTCCGGAGTTCTAGAAGGATCTGAAAAAATATTTTATGAATCTGAGAAGATTTCAGAGGGATCTGAAAAAATGTTAGAAGAGTCCGAAGAGATTTCGGAAGAATCGAAAAAAGTAATGGATGAATCTGAAAAGATTTTAGAAGTATCTAAGGAAGTTTCCGAAAAATCTTTATATCAACAAGATTCTATTTCGGTTATTGAAATATCAGATGATTCAAGAAATATAACCGAGAACGCTAATGAGATATCAAATGATTCAAGAAATACTGTCGATATTTCGCATGAAAAATCTGAAGGTTATCCGAAAGATTTAAATCCGTTTGGAGAAGAAGATGAAGAAAATGGAACTAAATCGCCAATTGTAGAAGCCGTATCACCGTTTATCCAAAAATCTTTAAATCCTTTTGGTGATGATGATGACGATGAAGAAAACGGTATCGAAGAAAAAATTATTTCTCAAAAACCAATTCCTATGGCGAGGAAAAATCTTCCCCCCAAGGAAGAAAAGAAGGAAAAGAGTTTGAATCCGTTTGATGAAGACAGCGAAGAAGAGAAAATTGAAGAACATGTTAAAACAGAAGCTAAGACGCCTGTTAAAAAGAAAATTCCTGCTCCACCTTTACAAACGGATCAAGACACGCCTGAAATGATTTACGTTAAAAGAATTAGTATAGCCCCTAGTAATGATCGACCAAAAGTTGTAGCCAAGAAAGTTATTGCAGCTCCTAGGATCAGTTTGACTCCAATTTGGATGGATATGGGTGAAGAAGATGACAAGGAGGAGGAAAATTCGAGGCATCCCGTTCCAATTCCAAGAAAAATTAGGTATGTAGTAAAATTTGGCATTAGTTCACTATTATTCATTGGTAGCTTGGTAAAAAATACGCATTTTTGAAATTTAGAGCTATTAAGATTAACATGTGTTTATAAAACATTAATGTCAAGGAATTTGCTTCGCTATTATTTTTTGCAATTTCTTTCCAAAGTTTTAGCAACTAATATAAAAATGTTATCTTATTAATTATTTTTCTTAATGATTTATGAAGTTAATTCCTGGATTTCCTGAAATTAGTAATTTACTAAAGGTTATTATAAAAAAAATTAATTTTTAAGCCAACATGAACAAGGTTTTCATACAATATTAGGTGGGATTTAGTGCTCAGTCGATAATCCTCGCAGACATTGGTCGTGCATAGCTATATCAATGAATGTGCATGAGCCAATTCACTATTGCTTTCAATCAAATGAACAGCAATGGGACATATATACTCTTTTCGCGGAAAGATGTCTCATGCGTCATTACTTGTCACCGTTTTCTCGACATATGTCAAATAATTTTTTCTTTATTTAATCATATATGTCAGAAAGAGACGAAAACCGAAAATAGTAGTCTAGGATAACATAATTAATTAATGACGCATGAGACATCTTTCCGCGAAAAGAGTATAGAATAATCCCGATCATCACAAACATGTAACCCTCTTCTTCCGCATGAACGATTTATATGAAAATCGTGATGTCCGATTAAAAGCTTGGTTTGAAGCGTGTCAAGCTTTATTTCCTAATTGTGATGACACATTAACATACTTGGAATTCTAAACATATTTTGACATTTTATATTATCTTAAAGTCTCGCTATTAACACGTTGAGTGCCATGTCAGTCACCGATGACTGACACTGAGCTTTCCGTTCAGGCCTCGTCAGTCATCAGTGACTGACACAACTTTTCGTTCAGCCCACCAGTGACTGACAGTGGCCTGACGGGGAAGTCGTTATAGAACCGCGTGGCACTCAACGTGTTAACTAATCAAAGCATCTTGCAGACATTCTAAAGTAATTAAAAAATTTGTCGTCGTATTCTTGTAAGTTCGTAAAAAAGTAAATTCTCTTTGCAGCACTTTTTCAATAATTGGTGGGACAAAACGTCTTCGCTTTTTATTGCGAATTTGTGTTCGAATGAAATACCCAAGTATAATACAATTTATTAACGCGTCTGTTCTTGAAAATGTGCAAGTTTGCTTTCATCCGTCAAACAGTCAAGCACTGAAAAAACTCATCTAACAATAAGCTGAGTACTAAATCCAGCCTGTCATAAACCTGTAAATCTTTTTTTCCTAATCTCTAACATTGCGCGAATTTTTCTCTAATTTGATTTATTATATGTATTAATTGATTGATGAAATGGTGCGATAACTTTGATAAACAAGAAGAAATGTTTTCTAATCTAACTTCACTATAATGTGTTTATAATCTTCAAGATTCAACAAACACAGTCTAAAATTCCTAAATGTAGACATTTATCAGAAAGTTTGTCTAATTGTAAGATAAAAATAAAACATATGCAAAAAATAAAGTGTTCAATGTTTTAGAACCTCGAAATTTTTTTCTACTAAAAACAAGCTAAACTGGAGTTTAAAATAATTATTTAATAAACATTTGTTTGTCACACATACTCCAATAATAGTATGTCCCACATTTCTAATCTTCTCATAACTTCTTAATCTAGCTATAGTTATTTGTGTTTACAAAAATTTAGCAAAATAAATTCTAAGCCAAAAAAAGTTATATTTAAACATTATCACATGATTTTCAAACTTATGATTCAATAAAGTACTTAATATTCCTCGCACTTATACATTATAACTGTCTACCATTATTATTTTTACATTCTGACACAAATGACGCGGCAACTGCTCACTTTCTTCTTTTACTCGTCCACATACACAGCTCACAAGAACATTTTAAAATAATATGTTAAAACATCGTGTTTACAGAACTAACCCAGATCAGTACACCCCAGAAAAAAAGTTAGGCGATCAACATCTTCCTTCGATTTTCGGGTCAAACTCTTCGTTATCTAGTGCGAATTCGGGTGGACAATCTGTAAGGAAGAAAAAGCCAGCACCGCGACCTCCAATTTTAAGTCCCGATAAACAAGAATCTGCTCAAAGTTCTTTAACTTCAAGTCCTAGTACAAGTGCTGTAAGTAAATAATATCAATTACCAATATTATTAAATTAAAAAAATCTTTTTTAATTATTTAGCAACATTCTCCGCGTTTGTCCGCATCGAAAAATAGAAAAACTAAACGAGCTCCGCCTCCACCAACCTCAACAACCCCACGAAATCTTTTTGAAGCCCCAGAAATTAAAAATTCGAAAAGCCCAGATTCAAATGAAGGGACTGACTTGGAAACTACTGAACTTTCTTTCATCGAAAAACAAAATATTCTTCGCGATTGGGATCAACAGAAAGAAATTAAAAACGAAGAAAACAGAACTAGACAAAGTTTGTCGGAAGACACCGATATTCCAAGAACTTCACTTTACATTCCAAATAAGAGTACATACGGAAAATGGAAGAAAAAGAAAGGTCCAGCTCCTTCCAGACCAATTCCACAAAAGCGAATGGTTAAACAATTACCTATGAGAGAGATTAAAAAGGAATTAGATCTGATCGAATTGCAGCAACAAGGATTGGAAAGACAAGGAGTTAGATTAGAGCAGATAATCAGAGAAAGATGTGAAGGACCTGAACTTGATCCTAGTGAAGTAGATCCAATCGATGTTGATGATTTAATGCTGCAGTTATTTGAAGTTGTAAATGAGAAGAATGAATTGTGTAGGAGACAAGCTGAGTTAATATATTTGTAAGTCACTAGATTGTTTTATTAAATTTTTGGTTGTAGAGATACTTTCCCAACAGGAATTATTTTATAAATCAAATTTTAATTTCGTCGAGTTTCTCTGTTTTGTAACGAACTAAAGAATACCAGAATTTCGAATTTTCAAATATACTAAATTTCGCTAAACGATTTTTTATAATTAGAGAGTTTTTATAAATCATGCTTACAAAATTCCAAGAAATGTTTTCAATTGATTAATATAAAATATCTTCCATTTTTTTAACGAAATTCTTTTCTCTAACTTGATATCGCTTATATTCAATGACTTGCTTGATTCGAGTTTTTAGATATGAACTTAATTTATAGAAATAAAAAATAGTACTGCTTATATTCAATTTGAAACAAGATTTTTTCTATTTTATGATTTATGCATATATTTATTATATATAACGTCTTTTTATAGGAAACGACAAAATCGATTAGAAGAAGAACATGCAGAAGTAGAATATGAACTCCGATGCTTAATGATGGAACCGGAAGCTACAAAAACCGACAGTGATAAGGCGCGAGAAGAAGAATTAATATCAAGATTAGTTGAAATCGTAGAAAGAAGAAATGAAATTATTGAATGTCTCGAAATTGATAGACTAAGAGAGAACGACGAAGATATGAGTATAACTAATTCGATGAATACTTACGCTGCCAGAAGGGACGAAGTTGCTCCCCAGATTTACGAAGAAGAAAAAAAGGAGAAAAAGAAGAAAAAGATACTTAAATTGAAATTCTCTAAAAAGGCTGATCTCGACAAAGATGTGGACGAGAGTGAGTCGGGCTCTTTGTCTTCGAATAAAGAGAAAAAAAAGAAAAAGTTTGCTCTGTTCTAGTTAGATTTTTTTATTTGATTATAAACTGTAGATTTGTTATTTTGTATATTTTATTTTTGAAAATTTAATATTTGTTAAAAAGTATTGTAATTCTCTTCTGGAAGCTGTGCTTATTTTTATAGGAGGATGAATCACAAATAATTTTTTATATGATTTAATTGTAAAGTATAAATTAATAAATACTCTTAATTTCTTATTATTACGTGTTTTGATTATACAAAAAAAATCACAAGTGTACTATTATAAGAGATTTATTATTGAATGGATTTAGTAGATAGATTAACACAGTTACATAAAACGTAAATACTTCCAAAAAAAATTATCTAAAAATTGTAAAATCGTTTTGACAGGTACAGTATTTAAAAATGATTATTAGCACTAAAATTAGTCGACATTCTAACATTTCATGTGCAATAATGCAATTAAAAAAATTAATTCATATAATAAACAAAATGTTTCAAAACTAAATTACCAAACCAAATACATTATGGGAAATTTTAATTTCTATTTGATTGCTTATCGAACATTTTAACTATATTTTTTCTATAAATTCAAGCACTTTTAGTAATTTTTAAAGAGTACTTAAAAATTTTAAGCAATTATATAATACAATATCTTTTTAAAAAAATAAAGCATATATTTATGGAACCCAGAAATTTTTGGGTAGGTATTTAAAAATTTAAATTGCTGTTTGGTAATTTTATTTAGAAACATCTTATTTCGTTATAATAATACTAGAGAGCAAAAAATCTTAAAAGATAAATGAGATCACTATTTTGACTAGGAAATCAGATTTTCTACGCAGATTACATTATTCATTTCTATTTAAAATTTAAAACTGTCGTGTATAAAAGTCGATTTTATTCACGCTTTATTAGCGTTTTCTAAAACCATCGAGCACAGTTGTAGACAAAACTTGGTCGAAAATTGCTTCAAAAACCCCGCGGATTTATATTTGTCTTTATTACACTCCTCCCCGAGATTATTATTAAAATTTTTACAGAACAATAAAATCGATAACGGATAAAAATACTTATCCACGTTTTTTAACAACACTTTTTCCAATACCATTACCGGTAAATTTGACGACAACCAAAAATCGATACATTTCAACAAAATATTTTGCATCAAAATATGATTTTCAGATACATATGTTTTCTTAATATAAAACTCGATTAATTGCGACGCCATTGAAATAACATTTTTGGTGTTTTTATCTTTTATTTGTAATTCGTCCGGTTTTAATTTAATCTTAGGATCATTACCGGAAATTAAATTTGACACACTCGTTATTGGTGATTCGTTTTTTAAAGATTGAACATATTGAGAAACCGAATGACGAATTTCAAACTCACCCAAATCACAAGGGCTTTCACATCCGCCCTGATGTTCCAAATCATCCCACTGACGAATGCTATCTAACGAAGAACTTGTACTCAATAAATTTTGTTGCACATGAGCTGGAGAATTCATTAAGTTCAGTTCAATCTTGTTATTACTCTTATTTGAATCCATTTCGTTCCTTTCAAAAGCTTCTTCTTTTTTTATCGTTAAATCCAAAGGATTCTTCTCCATAAACTTTTTAAACGCACACAATTGAAAACCAAGACTATCACTAAATCTCCCATCCAAAAATGCTATTTTACTCGCAGCCTGGTAACTCTCAAATTCTAAACACTTAGCTAAGACATTTTCCGAATCGTAATGCCCGTAATAATTCTCCAAAACATAATGCAATGTCTTCGAACCTATTTTAAAATTAGGTGTTTGTTTTAAATAATCAAAATTCAACGAATTTCTTATGAAACTTTTGGTGCGTAAGTCTTTATCCGGGTGGAACGAGTCGTTCTCGATGTTAAATACTCGATAACAAGGTAATTTATGATTTAATAATAAATTATGGTCCGTTGGATTGTAAGTTATCGCCATCGTTGGCAATCCTGGTACTTCTATAGGATATGTTTCAGTATTTTGTTGCGTTTGCGGGACCTTTAAGATCCGTTTGGTATTGCGGAGAAGTAACATCTTTCCGTCTTGATGGAGATCTTCATAAGCACGCCCAAGTAAAGTCTAGAAACACAGTTGTTCTCTTTTTACGTAAATAATACGTGAATTTAGTTTAGTTAAAAAAAATAGAACAAAGAAAACAAAATGAAGTATACTTTTTTTTAACTACCCAATTTATTTGTTTTTTAGCAAAAAGAATAGATCTTTGTTAGACAAGGAAGAAACTAGAACTTTGTCAAATCCTTTACTTATGTCGCTGGTAAGTTCCGCAATAATCATAATCAACCCTACATTCAATTAACTCCTGTTAGAAGGAATCGAATTGTAGGTTTTTCTATGTACAATGGAAGATAAATCTGACTGTGAGTGTGGTTCAGCATGAAGTTGTTGAGAAACGTCGCAGTCAGACTTTTCTTGAATGCAGACTAGACTGGCTAGCAGAGTTCCAAACTGAATTTCACCCTATCGTAACACCATGTGTTAAGCCAGAATAGTGTTGACAAGCAAATTTTAAATTTTACCTTTCTGCTCTAGATCTTCTGAGACGCTATCTACCGAATTACTAAAGATAAAACCAACATTCATCCCTAAAGACGATTGACGCCATTTTTTGACGTAGTGCTCTCTTTACTTACACTATTCGAGTTTGATAACTCGATGTTCTTAGGGCTTTAAGAGATCTGACAAATTGATAAGTGTGGTACTGAATTATAGCAATGAATGTTTGGATGAATTGTTTAGCCGGCATTCATCGTCCGTACGCTGCCTCATTCATCGACAGATTTGTGACGAGATAGGTTCCTGGCTGTCGACTATGGTCGACGCTCGGCTGTACGGGATCATCTGTGGCCGTAAACTACACGGTGTTTAAAAAATACGTTCGAATATTTGGCCCACTTATAGATTTCATCAGTACAAACAAAAAAGTCAAAATAAACATAAGTCCAAAAATCAGCCGTTTCCTAATTACAGCCTGTTTTTCAAATTAAAATAATTTACACTCAGTAGGAGTGATTCGCGTATTTATGAAGTCATCCATGGAAATAACAAAACAAATTTTGTTCGTTTCTGTTAGTGTAGTTGCCACATTTGTTGTAATTATTGTGTGTCCGTTATTGTCAGTGTTTATTGAAGTAGTTGTTGCTGTAACCCATTGTTGAAATTTTCGAATATGCCTTATACCAACGCAGAAATGGCAGACATGCATTTTATGTATGGCAAAGCCGATGGAAATGCTTGTGATGCACGTCGCCTTTATGCCGAAGCATTCCCAAACCGGGTACTTCCGTGTGACAAACTTTTTACAAATTTACATCAACGTTTATCCGAAGTTGGATCGTTTAAATCAAAGAACGGTGATGGTGGTCGGCCTAGATCAGTTTGTACTCCCGACGCAGAACTTAACATTTTAAGACGAATTGAAGAAAATCCTGGTACTAGTACTAGAAGACTCTCTACTGAAACAAATATTAATTTTTCCCTAATTTGGAGAATTTTACGGGAGCAGCAATTGCACCCATACCATATTCAAAGGGTACAGGCTCTAGCTGTGCCTGATTATGCCGCACGACTGGTGTTTTGTCGAAGCATGTTGACAAAAGTCGCGGAGAACCCAAATTTTGTTACGAAAATTTTATTTACAGACGAAGCTGGTTTCACGAGAAATGGCATTTTTAATTTTCATAATAGCCATGTTTGGGCCGACGAAAATCCGCATGCCGTTGTTGAATCGAATCATCAACACCGATTTGCAATCAACGTTTGGCTTGGTGTGTTAGGAGACCATCTGATAGGACCTTGTTTCCTGCCTAACCGTTTGACTAGTCAATTGTACCTTGACTTTTTGCGGAATACATTACCACTGCTGTTAGAAGATGTGCCCCTCAACCACAGAATTAATATGTGGTTGATGCACGATGGAGCTCCTGCGCATTACGGAGTCTTGGTCAGAAATTATCTAAACGAAAATTACAATGGCAGGTGGATAGGGCGAGGAGGTCCAATTGCATGGCCCCCTAGATCTCCCGACCTCACTCCACTCGATTTTTGCATTTGGGGGTATTTAAAGACATTAGTTTATTCAAGTCCTGTGAATAATTTAGAAGAGTTGCGAGAACGAATTGAACATGCCTGCCAGACTGTTCGTATAAATCCGGGACTCTTTGAGAGAGTGCGGCGTTCAATTTTACGGAGATGTGAAATGTGTATACAAATGGAAGGAGGACATTTTGAACATCTTCTTTAAGAATCATTAATTTGTAATAATTAAAATGTATTTATACTGATATTTGAGTGTAAATTGTTTTAATTTGAAAAACAGGCTGTAATTAGGAAACGGCTGATTTTTGGACTTATGTTTATTTTGACTTTTTTGTTTGTACTGATGAGATCTATAAGTGGGCCAAATATTCGAACGTATTTTTTAAACACCCTGTATAGTCGACGCTCGTACCGAAGTGGTTAATACGACATTCGGCGAAGATGTCTCTTGTCGTTTATCTATGATTTGTTATCAACCGCTGTTTCTCTTAAGTGATCCAGATTTCAACTAAACATTCCATGCACGAATGATTGTAGAGTCACTGCGACTTAATTTTCTGGCAATATTGCGACGGATAATCATAAACTTATGCATTTCTATAATTCGAACTTCAAAAGAAGTTAATTGAAAATAAGAATGATTTCGGTAGACGCAGGGCATAACATGTACATAAGTGAAAGATGTGGCAAAGTCTAGATTGTCAACAATCTCTACTCTAAAAGAAATATGGCCGTTAAAACATAAAATTAAAACAACCAAACTATTCGCTGATCAGGACAAATCTTTTATCATTTACTACTTTACTTGAGCTGTATAGGTGGTTCATATTGGGCACTTTTAAAGGGAAACTCCTGTTTGTATAAGAGGCAGAGGAAAAATAATATCGATGATGCTGAAAACGAGTTAGTGACATTTTCAGGAGACTACGACTTGTTTCTGAGTTTAAGCTTCAGTTGTAACCAAACATCTCAATACTACTTATAATGTACTATCGCTTTTGTTTCGTGTTCAAAGCCTACTTATTCAAAATCTGTACTGCTACTTTTAAAGTTCTATATTTTGCAAACTATTGTGTGTTATATTTTTGGAAAAGGAATTTTAAGCTCTTTCCGAATATGTCGAAGATATATAGGGTGTTTCGTTTGAAAAAAAATATTGTTTTTGTCCGTAACCATAAAAACATCGTTTACAGGCCGCAAAGCGTTGCCAACAATCGGCATTCATCGTCCATACGCTGGCACAGCCGACGATGTCATCTGTGGCCGTCGACTATAGTCGACGCTCGTACCGAAGTGGTTAACTTACACCGCCAAATTCTACATAAAACGTTGCTACGAGAATGTTTTCACAGAATCGAACATTTCAAAAATGCACTTTTTTTGAAAAACACTTTGTGTACCGTAAGAGATATCAATATGCGGTTTTGGCCGTTTCATTTCTTACAAAAATTGATCGTCAGACACCGATATTATTATTCCTCTATCTCTTATAGCAACAGGACCTTCCCTTTAAAAATGTCGACTTTGACCCACCTGTAGGGGAGACCAGGGTTGGTTGACACATGGGGCTAATTGACACAGCGTCAAATATGGGGCATTTATTTTACCTACTTAATCGTATTTTGTACTTCACAGGCACTTTCTCGATCAGGTGTCAACGACTCTACACTCACAGCATTGAATTATCGATACGACTAAAAATCGTAGGTAAAATAGATGGCCCATATTTGACGCTGTGTCAATTAGCCCCATGTGTCAACCAACCCCGGTCTCCCCTACACACTCTGGATGTTACGGTTTTTTGGTGAGCAATCTACAATACTACAATTTTCTTCACTGTGTATTAACATTTTAGACAAAACACTTTTTGAAAGTTTAATGGATTTTTTAATAATTAACATTAAAACCATACTGCTATTACTACTACTATTCATCGAAGAAATTAAAAAATTAGCAGGATTACTCTTCAAGTATTTCCGTTTGTCAATTTACTTAAAAAATAATCTTACCTGAGCCATAGTATTATTTCCCCACGCTAAAACTTTTCCATTGGTATCCAATGCCATTACGTAATCCAGCCCACAAGAAACATATAAAAATCTCTGTCCCAAAGCCGTCAAAGTATCTTCGTCTCGTAACTTAGGCGATGACATTTCTCCTTCTTTAACTTTATTCCAAACTAGTTTCCCATTATGTAATATAACGGAATGTCTAAATCCCGTTGCAACTTGCTCGATTGGTTTATTTATAGAGCTAGTATAAACGTTACAACTTCCTCTCCATGGTTCATAAGGTTTTCCATTCTTACCGAATTTCTTTTGACTGTATTTCGTCATTGAAATTCGCACTTCTTGAGGATTTGCGCCCCACGTATACACAACTTGATTGGAATGAACACATATCTATAAATTAATAGGTAGAAATTATATTTAATCGAAAGTGAAATATTGCATTACGTTGTGAAAATACGATGTAGCAATTTTTTCCACCGGAATGTAAATATCTGGCATTACAACGATCCATATCGGTTTGTTGGACTTGGTGATAGCTCCTTCGACGTTATTACATTCTAACTGTCCGAAAATATTCGAACCGAAACCATAAATCTTACCCGCATCGGTTAAAATTAAACTATGAGCGTGACCAGCGGAAATTTGAACTACAGTTTCTTCAAATTCCAATAATTTTGGGTAGTACTCGTTATTACAATTTCCATGACCTAATTGTCCATGGATTCCCCAACCCCATGTATATACTTTGCCTGTAGAAGTCAACGCTAAGCTGTGATATTGCCCTGCCGAGATATCAATGATACAAAGTCCTGTTAAAGCGGTTATAACTTGAGGATAAGGAGAGTCGCGAACGAAAGGACCTAAACCAAGTTGACCATGAGAATTTGAACCCCAAGTATAAATCTAAAAATGTAAGTAGTCGATGTTAAAAAAAAATAATAGACGCTTAATAAAATCTTACACCAAAATCCGTTAAAGCTACAGTATGTTTTCTTCCACAACTGACACTAAGGACTTTTATTCTTAAATCAGCCAACATTTGAACTAATCTTGGGGGACTACTTTGACTTAAAATTGGTCCTAAACCTAAACAACCTGAAGTTGTAACTCCCATTGTAAAAACACAGTTATTACGAACGATAGCGGCGTGTTCAAAGCCACAGGATAAAGGTTGTAACTCCGGTAATTTTTTTATAATAGATTCACGGTCGGGTTCAAATTGACAATCATCGAAATTATCCAATAAATCAATATCATACCTAAATTTAAGAACAATTTATATTTATTAAATTGGATTTACTAAAGAAAACTCACTCGTTATTATCTGTTTTAGCCACCAGTCCAACAATAACGAAAACGAAAGTCTCTATAAATTCTCTAACGACCACAGCAACTTGGGGAGAACTTTCTAAATCTAATGAATCCATCGTTGACTCCATACTAGAAGAGTTTTTGGATCTATTAAAGAGTTTAGATACTAAACAAAGCGCTCCAGGTTGACTTGGATCGAGTTGCATTGAGAATCTTTGTAAAATATTTACAGGGAATGAATTTAAATGGGCTTTAATAAAGGTGAAAATAACATGACTTGCTGGACCGTTTGTTAATAAACTTTGAGTTAAACACGGTTCTGAAAGCGCTAGTAAAAATTCATAGTCTTCTTGTAATTGAATTTTCGAAGACTGAATTGTTAAACTTAAAGCTTCCACCACCTCCGGTTGAAGACCGCGAGACTTAGCTAAAAGAGCAACAATATTCCAATGTGCTGCCCGGCATGCTACATTTACAGCTAAAATTTGATCGTAATATTCTTCGTAGTATAAAAAATTCCTACAAAAAGTATGTTCTGTACCAAGACAAAAAATAATAATAATAAAATGTCTTACATAAATTCTTTGTTATTGGCAATTCTCATATGACCACCATGTCTTAAAATCAATTCAGTGTAAGCCATAACCGCTAAATTACCAATATGAATTTTAGTGGCCATTGACATATCAATTTTGCTTGAACTCAAGCATAAGTTTACAAATTTGAGTAAGGCTGTACAGTCTGAGGTGACAGCTACTTTTAAAACCCGTTTTAAAAGATGCACTTTAGCTTGTTTATACAAAATTAATCCCTGATGGAATGTACCGTTCGCTATTAATAAATCTCCGCAACATTCCAATAAATGTTGCATGTTCAAGCTGAAAATTACCGCTAAGTACTCGGCTAAATCAACATTCCATTCTTCGTTGATGAGTTTAATGAATTTGTAGGAAGGTTGACAGCTAAAAAAGGTTTACAATAACAAATTGTTAATAAATTAATTATTGTACTTACTTTAAAATTAGCTTATATACAGAATTAGTCGTTACAATTACACACGTGTCAATTTTACTCTTTCTCAAATTTAAGTCGTCTATATTTTTCGGTAAACTGTAACTTTTATTATCTTTTTTTTCGTCTCTTCGGCTACCTTTAATGATTGTAACGTCCGTTAACTTGTACATATCGAGAATTTTCTCGTCGTTTTGTACTTTAAATTGTGCGAGTAAAGAATGTTGATTAAATTGCTACATGAAGAAAGTTAATAATTTTAATTTCATACCTTTACATTAAAATGTTAATAATTACAGCCTTTCACAGCACAAATATTTACCATAAATTTAAAAAATGTAAAAAGTTAATGTAATTACCTAAAATTTATCTATTTATTCAAAAAATAAATATCGCTCATTTACGACAAGGGCGTCATAATTTAAAAACCAAAGTTTTGAGAAAAATCGATTTAAAGTTTTTTCTCTTAACTAGCTATTTTACGCTACCTAACGCTCAATAACAAGGTCTGTCGTTCTTAATCATAAGATTATCTATAGTGGCGAGTGAACACTAAAGCATAACTAAAATAAGACACTTGTGGCAAACAACACGCGTATATTATATTAAACTACATAGAACATTTCATAACTGTTACATAACCCTTTATACCGGAATGTGGTAGTTCTGTCCACCCATTTTAATATATACAGCGACAGAGTGAGCCGCGGGATGAAGGAACGAAAGCCTAGAATTGTATTACACACTACAAAATAATGTATGGCCGAACGTACACTTATGCAAAATTTGTCTTTAAATTGTCTCTCAATATGTCTTCCTAAGGCCGGTATTAGATTGTCAAAGATTTTATAAAAGATTTTTATAAAAGGTTTCATAAAATGGAGCCTATTATATTGCAACATTTCTTTGACAAATTAACTTAAATTACTTTATTAATTAACTTAATTACACTTTACTAATTTTTATGGCAAACATATCTGCGACAAACACTATGCGACACTATTTGTCCTATTTCATGGGACATTTGTCGGCTATCAGAAAATGTCAAAGGCAATAAAAAGCGGAAAAGACAAAATAACTCAACATTATACATAAAATATGTGTAAATTGTGTAAAACTACACTTAGGTTTAGCTTTGTCGAAATATACAATCATATACAAAATCGTCTAAGACACTGATTTTGCAGACAAATCAAAAACAAATGCCACATAAAATGTGCCCTCAACCAAAAAAAAAGTTCATATTACTGATTTGCAACAAGGCCGTCATAACTCAAAATTTCTGTTTTTGAGATTTTTCTCGCATTATAATTAAGATTTGTGTTACTTTCATCCTATAAGATTGAAATATATGAAACAACTATTACTGTAACTATTGCATAGGGGTTATAGAGGATACTAAATAAAACAATTTTTCAAAATACAATAATGGTTAAAAATTAAATATAAGAAAATTATGATCCATGGATGCTGTTTGCCACAAGTGTCTTATTTTACTTATACTTTAGTATTAAATCGCCACTATTGATAATTTTATGAATAAGAACAACAAACTTTGTTACTCAACGTTAAGTAGCGCAAAATACAGGGTGTATCCGAAATGCGTGTACAACGTAAGACCTCAAACTCCTTGGCTTGAAACAGGTCGATTTAAGTTAACTTATCTCTATCCAAAGTTGCTTCGTTTTGCTGCTAGAGGGCTTTAAAAATAATATTTTCCCTGAGTTTTTCTTAAATTACTCAAAAACTCTTCATTAGATTTTAATCATTTTTTGACCACGTCTTTATATCAGCTGGGCACAGCTTTCTGTGAAACAAATTCGAATTTCGCAACGTACAGAGTGCTTAGAAACACTCTTACCGCAAGCTATTCATCTAAATCTTTTTAAGCACCCTGTGTAATTTTCTAACAATTCTTTTTCCGAGTAGCTACATTCATTTAGAAACTATTTTCTCTCTTATAAAATTTCAGTTGGACAAACGGTTTAGGCACAAAAGAAGATTTTCTAAATGCCTACAAGCCCAAAACGGTAAATTAAGGTAACATTAACAAAATTCAAAGTACAAATTTCTTCGCGGGATATGAAGTTCTTTCAAGAAAACCATATGTTATAAGTTTGGAAGTAGTTTCTTGCTTAAAATTTTCAAATTTTCGCCAGCATTTGTGAACATTATCAGTGTTTAGCTCTTTTAATCTGTATTATGCAGATTCCACTGTAGAATCGAAGGAAATAAAGGGGTAATCTTGCTCCTGTAAACTGGTCAGTAAGATCAGGAAACCTAGTACCTTCTGATTTTGTTTATTGGGTATCATAAAAGTAAAAATGCAACGAAAAGAGCAAACAGTAAAAATTTTGCACACTGTATTATTTTTTCCTTGATGATGGTCACAAATCCTGGCAACATTTTGAGCAAAAACTACTACCAATCCTCTAAAATGTGATTTTCTTGAAAGAGATTCATATCCTGTGAAAGAATTACTTCGTTGAACTGGGTGAATGTTACCGTAACTTACAGATTTGAACTTGCAGGGAGTTGGAAAATGTTTTTTTGTGACTAAACCGTTTGCCCAACTGAAATTTTATAAGAGAGAAAATTATGTCTAAATTATTGTAGCTATTCAGAAAAAGAATTGATAGAAAATTATACAGGGTGGTTAAAAAGATTTGGATGGATAATTTGTGGTGAAAGTGTTTGTAAACGCCCTGTATGTTTGGAAATTCGAATTTTTTCCACAAAAAGCTGTGTCCAGCTGATATAAAGACGTGGTCAAAAGATGAATAAAATCTAATGAAGATTTTTCAAGTAATTTAAGAAAAACTGATGGAAAATATTATTTTTAAAGCCTTCTGGCGTCCAAACGAAGCAACTTTGGATATAGATAAGTTTACTTAAATCGATCTATTTTGAGGCAAGGAATCTGTGGTCTCACGTTGTACACGCATTTCGGAGACACCCTGTATTTATCCGTTTGACTGCTAAACAATTCTTGCAAGAACGTTCGAAAACTGCGGGACATATTTTGACTAGTTGTTGACTTTAGCAAAGTACGCGTGAGGTCAGAGTACGTTTACTCCAACAGTGCAACAAAGGGACATTGAAACTGGCAGCGCAAAAGTGCTGCGTCGCGGTTTTCATGACAAATGAACACAGCGCTTTTGTGCCGAGTAGCAGTCAAACGGTTAAGAGATAATAATATCGTATAATAATTAAGAGATGTAAATACACAAACTGAGAAATGGAAGTAACAAAGGGGTTAAGTGCTAAAACTCTTAATTAAAGATATCTTATTTTTCTGCAAAATAACGTTTAGCTCGTTTGTAAGTTCTCATTTTCTAACCAAGACAAGCAATATATTATGTGATTTTTAAAAAGCAATTTCCAACGGTTTCTAATTTTCTCAACCAATCATGATTTAGAATTTGTGCCATGTGATCAAAATTAAACAATTTGAGTGGTTGAAATAATTAGAAACCGTTGGAAACCACTTCTGCGAACAAAGCTATAATCGATGGTGCGTAGAACTATTTCATGGTAATATCTCATATTTCAGCAAAATAGCACTTGGCCCCTTTGTTATTTCTACTACTCAATTGTTATGATCGAACTTCATCTGGATGACCATTTAATGTCACCATAGCTAACTGTAAAACTGTCCTTATTGGCAACACCACCTAAACTGAAGTTTGCCGAAATTAAGGGAATCATAACTTTCTTATATTTAAATCGTTCCGTTCAGCTTCCTTTACAACCCCTGTGTAATAATTATGAAACATTTGGCTGCAACATCTCCATTTTTTTGCTGTTATTATAAAGAGTTCAAAAATTTCGTTCTTACAGAATAAAAATAATATATAAAAAAACACCAATTTTGAGTCATGAAATCCTTATTGTAAACGAGTGATATCGCTCATATGAAAAAAGAGTGTTTCATATACAATACAAGTACTATACTAGATGTAATTGTCTTTAAAAGGGGCCATAAAAATCAAAAATTATCTGAACGACTGTACCACATTATAAAGATTTATCTTAAGATATGAATTTAACCATTTTGAATCTAATTTGGTCTAGAATCAAGAAATCAAATTAACCGTCATTACAAAAAAAGACAATCTATCACAACCTATAATGTAAAACTGCTCGCGAAAAAACCGGCAATAGCCAGAAGAGATGGACATACAAACTTGAAATTTTGGTAGTGTGAGCTCAAGCGAGATAGTAAACGATTAAAATTTGGTCACAATCCATGCACTCTTTGGTTGTATTTTGTTTAGTTTTTAGCATTTTTTAGGTATACTTCTTTTACACAGTGCAGCTATACCTACTAATGATCACCAGCAACCTAAATATTGTCAAATCCTTTACTTGTGTTGTTGTTACACTCCGCGACCATCGAAATTAGTCTTACATTCAATCAACTCTAAGAGAAGCCAAATTGTGGGAAGTTTTCGGTTTCACTGGTGATAAGTGATCAACGGAAGATAAATCAGAAGATCGCGTTTGCTCTGGCAGTAAATTAACACTGTTCTTATTAAAAATGTTAGTTTGAATGGTACTGAGCGTGGTTCAGTGTTGTCTTCTTGTAAAACATTGTTGTGAGGTCTTTGAAAGTATAGTAACAAAATTGGCTCTAAAATTTCATTGATGTACTAGATCGCAATCAGAGTTTTCTTGAATGATGACTTAAGATTACCGGTGTCTAAACTGAATTTCATCCCATTATAACACCAGATGTTAAGCAAGAATAACGTTCAAAAGCGAATTCCAAATTTATTCTCTTTGGTCAAGATCTTCTGAGGCACAATTGACCAACAAATCGCTATAGACACATCAATTTAGTGAATCACTTGAGTCTGAAAACTAGATGTTCTGAGATTTAAAAAATCGGAGAAATGTATAGGTGTGGTGTTAAACTATTGCAGTGGATTCTCTAATAAATAGTTTGCATCGATGCCTGATTTCCCTAAACAGCTCTCAAAGTAACCTCCACTGACCAAGTTGTCTCGAACTGGTTAATTAAGGCATTCGACAAAGATTTTACTGTTTATTCATGATTTGTGGTCGACCACCGTCTCTATTGGACGTTCTCCAGACTTCGCTGAACTAGAAACTCCATGGTTGAATGATTATAAAGCCACTTCGACTCAATTTTTTTAAGACATTTCGCGAAAAGGTTCGAATCTTTATGCATGTCCATACTTTGACTTTTCTTAATAGGGGTTAATTATATGTAAGACTGATTTTGGTAGACGCGGGACATAACACATACTCAAGTAAAGGATTTGACCAAATAAAAATGCCAGTTTGACAAAATAAAATTGCCAGTAACCATTAACACAGCTACACGCTTTAAAATAAGTCTGATGAAACATAAAGTACCAGACAATACCACTAAAGAGTTCACTGATCATGACCAAATTTTAACCATTTACTAACTGGGTGGTGCTTTTTTTTTTGGCGAGCAGTGTATTTATTACTTTTAACTTTTTACTTTTTTTAAATTCCAAGGTAACATTAGATATTAGAGTATTAATCCTTACCGATTCTCCTTCCAAATTGCATTCAGATAATTGGAAACTGACTACAGAAATCGTCATTAAATCATCATGTACTGTAAATATCAAGCGATCTGTTAAAAGTAAATATTTAGTTTGCAGAGGTAGTCGGTGAATATACAAAGGCGCAGATTCAATATCAGAAGCGTGAACCTTAAAGATTAATAAAAGTATTACATTTTGCAGTTAGACATTGACTTAATTATTAATTTATTACCGTTAATAGAGCCGTAGGTTTATAAAAAGCCGAAAACAAATATCGATTTTTGGCATATTGCGAGGCAAAGAAAGTATCACAAAGTCTAGGCAATAATTCTGGAACCGAAGTCGTTGAATTTTCGGAATGTGACGATTCACTGGTTGTATCACTAGCTTGACTATCTCTGCGTGGACCTCTTCCTTCAACTATGCGTTGCTTGAACGAAAAGAATTTATCCACACCTAACTGCCGTAAATTGTACAATCGGGAACGTGTACTATCATCATTTAAATTATAAGCTTCGGGTGGCCATAAATAACCTACTGAAGGTTGTTCCAAAAGTAAACGGTATTGTTGGCCACTTTTTGCGTTTATCTATTCAATAAAAAATAAATAAATTTATATCATATTTCAAAATAAAATCAATGTACTTACTAATAAAGCAACCGTATCTTGACTATTATCTTGGCAAATGACTAATTGAACAACTGGTTCATTTATTGTACAATAACCCAAACAACGACCATCAGTTAAACTTATAAGTCCAATCGATCCATTTTCATAACCCAACAAAGCATTTTGGTTGCATTCTAAAGTTTGCCACCAAATTGCGCACAAAGGTTTTGAATCAGGTGCTAACAAATGTTTAGGGAAGTGTGTTAAATCTGTTACAGACCATTTGCAATCGATTTTTTGTTTTTTATCAACTAAACTTAAAGCGGGGATTATGTATAACGAATTATCAGCACCTAATTTATCATAATCATAAAATTAAACACTTAATACTATAAAACTTAAAACAATTCTTACATGTTACTAATAACCAAGTAGCGGAAGGATCAAAACAAATAGCTTGTATAGTTTTATTACTTTCACTAAACCATGGTATTCGCTTTAGTACGGCTGGTAATTCACCATAAGTGTAATGAATAATTATATCTCCTTCACTAAATTAGTTAATTGCTAAATAAAGTAATTAAATTTAAAAACAAATAAAACTTACTTGGTAACAATCGCTAATAATTGCTTAATACCACATTCTATCCTACAGTTTAATCGAATATCAATGTTCTGGAGTATTGGTTTTAGGTCAAAAATGTCTTGAAGTAATTTAGACATTTTTCCGGTATGTCTTCCCTTTTAAATCACATGTTAATACATCCATCAGCATAGTACGTCATTGCGGACTTCGTAATTTTCTTTTGACTCGCCAAAATGACAAGTGCACCCACTAACTTGGTGGTTGACATTACGATCAGCTGATCGCATATCGTATCATAGATCTCATTCAATAAAGTTTTGATATAATGTATTACTTGTTATTAGATATTTGTTTACAATGTTGAAATTAGTATTGATAAAACAGAAATAATTTTATATTTTTATTAACAAAGAAAAATGATAAATAAAGATTATTGTTATCATTCCTAAAACTATAATAGAAACCTCAATAGGTTTCTGTAATCCAAACACTAGATGGTGCAACGCTACTGTTACCGTTCTGTGTAAAAAATAAAAATTTACCAAATTATGAGAAATTCGGAAATAAATTTACAGGCATTCGAAAAAGTGACGACTTTTTACATTAGCATTTCTATAAATCCATTGTATTTATGTTCTTATAGTAGTTAAACCTGTGTTAATTCGTGGTCTTCAACACCAGAGGCCTATTTTAAAATTCTACATTTTCAATCTTTCCACTACCTCTGAAGTTATTGAATAGAATAACTGCACAAATATATATAAACCTGACATGCTTTATTTAGCTTTATTGTATGACTAAAATAATATTAAAAATTTATGACGACACCCGACATTTGAGACCAAGAATTAACAAAGACTTACCTCTTGAAAAATAGAGTTTTGTGTAGGTAGGGTAAACCGTACAGTTATTGGCCGTCCGATGAATATACATAAATAATAAGCTTTCCATAAGTTAGAAGTTAAGTTTCTAGTTTTTCTTTTTCTTTATTTTTTTATATGTTAAGAATTAATAGTGAAAACTACTTGGAAACTTGGAATTTTATTATTTATGCAAATTCATCGAACGGCCAATTAACTGTATAGTGGCCAATAACTGTACTGTTTACCCTATGGATTAGTTAGCTCATGCCAACGCCTTACGATTAGTAAGTTAGTTAGATGGTCTGTGGTTAGTAAGATAAGATGTATTAGTTTGGCTTTGTGAAAAATTCACACAAATACATGTTATGAGAGTAAATTTTGAAATTATTATCATGTAATTGGGGTTAAATCCTAAGATTACTGAGAAATGTTGAGGCATATCCTCTCAAAATTAACATAGTTATTAAGAAAAATTGGCATAAGTAGAAAAGACTTTTTTTTACTTATATGTAATAAAATATAAACAAATAACTCACGTTGAATACACAATAAATTTTTATTATTAATAATAGTAAAAAACAAAATTAAAAAATTAAATCAATAAAAAAAACACTTAAAATTTCCTCCAAATGTGATGGCTGAATTTAAAAATAATATTTAAATTTAAAATCACTTTAAATGCAAATACTTTTAATACTTTCAAATATTTCACATCTTCTCAAAATATTCTTTATACCTTTCGTAATCTTGAACGTGTTTTCCTTCGATATTTCGATACATCCATTCCGTTCCACCCCAACCTTTCAAACCGTTAACTTTGAAAGTACATAATCTTTCAAACAACTTAGCTTCCCAATCTTTACTTATATAAAAGTGAGGTGATTCTTTTACATGAACTTTAATAACGTACGACTTATGTCCCGCATAAACAGAAAAACCATAGTCCAAAGGCGCGTCTCCGTTTTCACCGTGTTGATGAAGAATTAAATCACAATTTTCTATGGGGTAGACTTTTTTATCGATTGACGAATAAACAAAACCCATTGCAAAACTGAAAACAAACAAAATTCTTAAGGATTGTAATGAAAGGTAGATAGAATTTTAAATTTACCAAGAAATAGTAATTGGCATGGAAATAACTCCAACCATAATTCTGTCGCCATTTTCAACAGTGATAAAATGTAATGCGTAGCGGTGGAAAATTCTCCATTCCCGTTTTGAACCAATACTGTGATCTCGACATACGTTTATTTTAGAGTTAAACAATTTTCCGTCTATATCACATTGAATAGACATGTCACCAAACTGTTCATAATGCATTTGATGTGTTCTAGAAACATGTTAGTTTAAAAAAATTCTAAAGTTTAATTACATTAATCTGCAAAAAGTTCTTTTTCTGAATCATAGCTTGTGAAATTCTTTATACTGATAAAGAAATATAGATTTAAATTAATAATCAAATTCTTGACTATATTAAATTTGATAATCATAACATAAAAATATAATGTAATGAAGAAATTTTATTAGGGGAACGGCGGCGAGTATGGTCTCCTTAAGAAGAAAGATGGATAATATTTTTACTCTTGCTTAAACATGAGTTGTAATTACTGAAGTCTGTTTTTGCTACTTTGTTACGCATTATTAAAAAAATTACACATTTAGCCAAAACAAATACTTACATGCTAAAGGTTAAAAAAGAATCTCATTTTTGAGACGGTATAAAATTGTGGAG
Source organism: Digitonthophagus gazella (assembly GCA_036711955.1). Lineage (NCBI taxonomy): Eukaryota > Metazoa > Arthropoda > Insecta > Coleoptera > Scarabaeidae > Digitonthophagus > Digitonthophagus gazella. The sequence goes on along the minus strand of JASCIT010000001.1, from coordinate 20,910,015 downwards.
TAGTATGGGCCATATAGAAATAAAAGATTTTAAATTCATATTAAACTTGGGAGGTGTCTCACAGAAGAACTTAAACATGGACTTATTATAAAATGAGAAAATCAGAGATATTGTAGTAAAATGCAGGGAAATGAGGTTAAATAATAAAAAAATTAAAGGAAAAAAATGGGATTGAGGGGAGATGAGAGGGAAATTAATGAAAATAAGAAAGAATTGGTTGATAAATGAGATGTACTACAAGAAAAAATGCGGATTTTTTTCTAAAAAGAGTAGTTTAGTTTACAATTTTCAGTTAGTAGCTGGCCCCACTAAGGTTGCGGCTGCGACCTTTATCAGCTACGGTTATTGTTATTATTTGACTTTTTAATGCAGAAAATTACTCTGCACACATCACGATCACCGCAATAAGCGCATATAATATTTACATCTTACATGGCAAAAACTGGTCCATTTTGTAATACCCATTTTTGTATGGCTCATACTACCCGATTAATGTTGTACCTTTAATAACGGTAATAAGAGGAAGCGGATTGAATAATCACAATTACATTATATACGATCACACGACCTTGTATTCACTGATTTTAATTAAAGTGGTAGCAATCGATAGCGATTAGCACATTGTACAAACGTGTAAAGTATTACGACGCACTATTCAGCGATTCGCGAGTAAATCGCCATTTCCGTTCGCAATGTAAGGTCACGCTAATTTATGTCACTGGTTAGCTACTTCCTCCGAGTCCGCTCCCGGTTCTTTTTTAATTAATTTAATACTTGTTTTCAAAACATATTATAATAAAATATTAGAGAAAGTAAAGTGAAATATTAAAAATAAAAAAGGTTACTTTCCAAGATTTCAACCATCTTGCTAAGCATGTAGAAGCCGATTCGTGGTGAGTCAACAAGGGGCAGGTTCAGGAGGAGATCAACCATTAACATATAAGTGGCGTGGTCTTGAAACGCGAGTTGAAATCGCGATTTACTCGCAAATCGCTGAATAGTGCGCCCTAATATTTTTCATATTTGTACTATGTATTGATACTTATCCATTGGTACTACTTTAATCAAAATCGGTGAATACAAGGTCGTGTAGTCTTTTCTCCACGCTGTTTCAAAGACTTTTTCTTTCTGATTTCAACGATGTAGAATACATGTACGTTTATTGTCTATTTACTGCAGAAAACATTAATATACTTCTCTTAAGCAGTGTACTTCGTTTCTATCCAGTAGCCCGTGAAACATTTTTGTCGAGGACAACTCCGACCTCGACATTACATTTTGGATTCTATCTTGGAACCGTGTGTGCAACGCTTCACCGAATAAGGGCCCATAATAATTTAAGAAGATTGACGAAGAAAAATATGTGCATGAAAATTTGAAAGACAAAAGTAGTAGTCGGTTAAAATCAACAATCACGAAAATCCAAACAGAATTAACCAAGATATGGCTTTGAGCGTTTTTTGTCTGAAACCCTGTACATTACTTAACGGTAAAAGGGTTATGATGACGATTAAGCCCAGCTACAACGTGACTGTAATATGATTGTAATAAAAAAATATACCGTTTAATGGAAAGCAGGTGCATTATCAAAATTCCATCATAATTTTGAAGATATACAGGTGTCCCAAAATTAGCCCGCCATACCCCACCAACGCATTCTATGTTCAAAAATAAGAATGAAAGCCCAAATAGACATTGGTCGAAAAATCTTTCCTAAAGGAGCTACAGTTTCTTGAAGGGAGCAATGATAAAGTAGATTAGTCTTAGAATTTTGTGGTTTACATGGTTACGCAATTCAGTCATAAAGTGAAACCCCCAGCGAAAACCACACACTGTGTTATTAAAGCGATTACCACATTGTTAGCAAAAGATCCTACTGAGTTTAAAAATGAGATTAGTCGGTCTTCAAAGACGATTTGCTCGAAAACGGTTGTGGTACGCAATTGCAACACGACGATAATTCTTACGTAGAAAGGTCTAAGCTATTTAAATTTTAAGTCAAGGTAGTAAAGAGTTGATATGCAAAAAAGTTAGATAAACAATTCACCAAGTTACCTCTTTACACGCACAACACTGATAAGTTTCATGCAAAATTGATACCACCATCTAATTGCTCTTGGAATTTTAGGTTAGTATACCAATTTTCATTGACTTAACCCAAGGCATTCCGAGGATATTCCTTAAACCCGTTTTTCTGCTGCTCCCTTCAAACGTCTGTAGCTCCCTTAGGAAGCATTTTTCGATTAATGTTTATTTGAGCTTTTATTAGCGTATGCCCGTCTAATTTGCTAAGCTTGCGCATATGTATGTGATCCAGCCGAAATTCTGAAAAACACTTAGTGGCTTATACTATCCGCCGTTCCTCTACCCTTTTTCAGTTTGTTTTGGCGTACTTTATTGCAGATTGTTCTTATTGTGGGTATGTTATAACAATGTCAATAAGGTATCTGCAAATTGATGGCTGAAACTTATTGTTTGATAATTGACAAACCTTTGACATTGTTTAAACATTTAACAGATAACCCAAAATATAATTACTCATTTAAAGTCCTAAAATAATCTCTACTCCATGGTTCAACAGCTAAAGCTTTAGCCATCATCAACGGGTCCATATCCAAATCAACATTATAAGGAGGTAAGTTTGAAATAAACTCCCCTTCAAATTTAACATCATGCCATTTATTCCGGTCTTCAAATCGTTTCATTTTTCCTTCATATTTAAGTTTCCATTTTTTCATAGGTTCAATTACACTTATTTCTATTCCTTCAGCTTTATACTCTTTACTTTCCTCAATTTGATAAAGTGCTGTACTTGGAAGCTTCGGACTTTCAAGCAAACCCAATTTGGAATCGTTAATTTTTAAATAAAGAAAGCCATCTATTAATTTGTTACTTCTTCTAGCTGTTCCTACGATGAAGTAATCACCTTTTGAGTTTGCTCCGTTAAAGAACACTGCATCAACAGCCTAGAAAGTATTAATAAAATATATATTAAGCATTTAGTAAAACATTTTGAGATTAACGCGTACTAGTTGATTGTTTTTTAATTCTTGTGGGCCATCTAAAAGAAGGTATTTATCGATTTTACCAAGATCTCTTCGTCGTTCCTTTTTCAAATAGTTAGCTACCTAAAATTCCATTATTTTTAATCAAATTAAAACTGAAAAGAGCCAACAGTTGAAATATAATAGTTACCTGTCTAAATTTTAAAACACTGTACATAAAAACTACTTTAAACCAATACACTTTATTCGGTCGTTGATAAACATTAAAAATTGGAGTTCTTGCTTCTCCAGTTAATAATTTAACTGTGATTATAAGAAATATAGAAGAAGCTATAACTATTAAATCTATGATGGTGAACATCTTGATTTTCTAAGGTCTAATAAAGTGACCTGGACTTGTTTCGTAATCTTAAGTGCAACATATCGAGTACTAAAGATAGGATTATAATGTAGATAATAAACACGCGGCATGGAGTTTACCGTTTTATCAGCTATCTAAAATGTTTTAGTCAGAGATTCTGGGCAAAGTTTATTTAAGATTACATGAAAACAAATCAACCCATGTGATTTAAAATTAATAAAATGTAAATTTATAAATATTGCTCAAAACCTTGAATATCTCAGCTGGTTTCCGACACATTAAATTAAAAGATAAAGAAAACGACAGACTGAAAACATCATAACCCCCGATAATGGAATTTTAGAATTTTTTTATGGCAACGAATTCTGCAAATTTGAGTCGCAAACCACATGCATTCCGCTCGTTTCGTTTCAGAAATGTTAAACTTTAAAAAATGTGGGGCAGGAGACATGCCTACCATAGACCGCAAACCAGATGGAATTTCAAAAATATTTTTAGGGAATTGAATTGTGAAATGTGCTGCAAAGAATTTCAATTTTTAGCAGCCCCTAACTGGAATAATAATTATTTTTAGTTATAAGGCGGGTATTACCCTTTTATGAACATTTCCTTTAAATATAAACTATAAGCTTAGCAGGTCGAAACATTTCGCCAACCACAAGTACCCATAAATTTGAAATTTTATACACAGAATTAACTTACCGATTTGGGCTTGGAAGGATTTAGAATGTATTTTTTCATGACTAAACCGTTTGTAAGAGAGAAAATGATTTCTAAATTAATCTAGCTATTCAAAAAAAATTTTTTTGATGGAGAATTATACACACTGATTAAAAAGATGTGGATGGATAATTCATCGTGAGAGTGTTTCTAAACACCGTGATCTTGGTTGTAGGGGGCTTACGTGGAGTAGTACTGGTTATTTGAAATCCAACAGATCTGCTGGGGTTTAATACAAGGGAACACTTAAGCTTAAGTGTTAAGGTGATAATACTTTACCTCGGCTCCTACCACCTAACATCGCAACCTTCATTTAAAAAACCTGACTAAGGCTGACTTTTACCAACCTCCTGTTCACTTAACCAGCGGTTTAATTTCAATTTCAGCTTATGCGATTGGCTACTTTGCCAATAACCATGGTAATAAACCGCTAGTTACATTAACCGGAGGTTGGTAAAAGTCAGCCTTAATCGGTATAAACTTCGTTATTTTTGACATCATCCAACTTCGAACTTGTTTCTACAATTTTGGGCACCATTAGACAGATGGATGACTTTATGACCATAGTATCTTATGTACTATAACAAGAAATGAAGCTGCACCATGAAGAGAGAGATGAAAAAGTAAACCCTCTTTCCCTTACATTGCCGACTACTCTTTCATCCTTCTCTTCATGGTGCAGCTCTCTTTCGGCTTATAGTACCATAGGTGCCCCATTAAACTGAGATAATGGAACCGAACTCAATATAATTTGTTTTCTGTCTGAATTCATTTAGGGATGTTTATTTTCAAAAAATAAATTATTTTATGATTACTTTCTGTTCAATAAACAAATAAGAAAAAAAGAAAGAGTTTAAAAGGGGAAAAAATTTATAAAACAACAAAATGAGATAAACAACAACTTCAACTTATCAACTTGTAGCTGTACGGTGGTAGGAAAATTAAAGAGAAAGACTCTAAATCAGTGTTTCCAAACATGGGGCGTACGCCCCACAGGGGGGCAATTTGATTGTTAAGGGGGGCAATTTCGGTTTTTGAAGATATGTTTCGAAAATTTTGTTACTCCGTATCGTAAAAAATTTGCTATTAATTTCTTCGTAAAAGGTATCATAAAAGATTGTTATGTGAAGAGTTCCATAAAAAATTATTACTTTTAAACCGTGTGACCTTTTTTTTGCGCATGGATTGTGTCCCATGACATGTTTTTAAGTAGATTTTATGTTTCAACTTTATATTGTTTTCATATGTAAATACCCAAATCAACGCATTCTTTCTTTGTGGAGCCTCGCGGAACCTTAGGGGGACATAACAATATAACAAAACCTAACATGGGACATGGCACAAAAAAGGTTGGGAAACACTGCTCTAAATAAAATTGACAAGTACCAAGATGATTGTGTAGTATGTAATGAAAATTGTAGATAAAGCACTCATGAGTACTTTCAATGCAAAGTATATGTTAGTTGGGCACATCAATCCTCCGGTGTGAAAGATGCATTCAATTACTTTTGCAAAAATTGTTTTTAATTTTAAAAGTAATTCTCTCCAATTGAATTAAAAATTGTTAAAGGTATTCATTTTTACCAGAGATCGTAATATGGATTTCATAACTGCTGTAGCAGTACTTATTAGAAATAATTGTGTGGTAGGAATCAAAATCACTTCCATTTAAGTAAAATAATTTAGTTTGTAGTAAAAATAATATAATATAGGCATGCTCATTTTGAACAATTAAAAAGATCATGCCGATTTATTTCGATTGTTTGGAAAATTTCAAAAGAAAATTCAGATTTAGAAATTGCTCTGAGAGATTCCAAGATTACACAAAACGATACATCTACTAATACAGTGAAGGAAGCAGACTTTGACAATAATATGCTTGTCGAAGAAACGGAAGCTTTACAACATATTCTTTCATTAGAATATTTCTAAAATCCATTAAAAATATTTCAGTTTTTATCTGATCATGACAGAGCTACCAAACCTATTAATTGCTCTTCGTATATATTTAACAGTTACAGTAAGCGTTGTTTCTGGAGGAAGGTCATTTTTTATAATAAAACTTATAAAAATATATTTAATTGTAAGATCAGCAATGACGAAAGATAAAACAATTTGGCTATCATGTCGATTCAGACCCAAAAAGTAATGTAATTGGATTTTGGTACAATTTTAGAAGACTGCAGAACAAAAACTTAGAAACATGTAAAACATCTCTAACTAGATGTATATTTAGTAACATTGAATATTACTTACTCAATAATAATTCCAAAATTTAAGTAGTTATAATAAAACGTTTATTTTTAATGTAGAAAAACGACTTATGTAGCATAACTTTTGATTTTCTTAGTTGGATTTTGGTTCAAATAAATATTTAAAGCTTATAGTGTTTCAATATTTAACCCTCATCCGGATTTTGTGTCAAATTGACGCAATTTTCAAAGTTAATTGTTGATCTTTTTGTTATTTACGGTCAAATCCACTGGATATTTTGGCTCAGTGAAATAGCCAATAGTCAATAAAATATAAAAAACTAAAGAAAGATCCTTATTTTCAACTATTTAAATGCATTCAATCAACCAATCATAAGAAAAAGAGGCATACAATTATTACCTGGCACTGTGTCAATTTGATACACCAAGTCCGGATTTGGTTCTAGAAACGAAGTCTGGATGAGGGTTAAACAGCAAAATTAATATTTTTATTTAAACTTTGTGGGGCCCTGCACTTATTGGATCTGGCCCTGAAATAACTGCTTATAATTATTCATCTGAAGTTTTTAATATGGGGTCCGAAGAACACCTAAACGACGATATTTTTTATCTGACTTTTTTCATATCATTAATACTTTAGGAGAAAAAAATTATTTTCTAAAAACTGCTTAATTTTCAGTGGTCATTTTTGTCCCTTCAAACCGTTTTTGGGCTGAAATGAAAATTAGGGTTTTATTTAAGTTAAGGCCCTTTACGAATGTAACGATTTTGAAAATTATCAGTGTATCTGGGTTTGGTATGTTGTAAATATAATTTTTCAACCATAATAATAAAAAAAATCTTAAAGGCTTGGTATTTTCCTGAAACTAACTAGTAATATTACAACAAAATTGTTTTTAAAACGTTTATTATTTAAATACAAACAGTTTTATGCCGTAGCTTTACGCGGTGTTGGTTTTCCACCTTCACGGAAACCGTTACGGAAACGTCTACGAACGATTTTCAAATAACGACAACGTCCAGTTCCGGTAGTCTTCCTCCTTTTAGCCTTAATGGACCAATTATCTAAAAAATAATTATGATAGAACCACATTAAAGACATAAAAATATTGAATAGTTAACCCAAACACTCAAAAGTTATTTTAAAGTACTTACAAGATCTCATTTTAGCTGAGGGATATCCACATTGAGCACATTGACTTTTTTGGATGTGATAAGACGACCTTCCACACCTTCTACACAAAGTGTGTGTCTTATTTCGACGTTTACCAAAACTTGATGTACCTTTAGTCTACAAAAATAAAAGAGTAGTTATAACGATGAAAACATAACCTACAAATAGGGTTACAGTATGTTTATAGATTAATTTGAACGGTGAAGACAAAATGAAAGTGATTTATATAAAGGTTAATGTGGATATTAAATGATTTCACTCAATTTTCATGTTAAAAACGAGGGATGATTGAAATAAATACGGATTATTGGTACAAAAATAAATTGACTTACCATGTTTGTCGGTGTCTTGTCCGAAAGAGACTGTAATGTCGGTACTAGTCGGTAAAGTAGATTATTTTTGTCAACCAAGTATACGCCACCTATTATATTATTCAAATAAAATTTTATAATAAAAATATAAATATATTGAATTAATATGATATATTTTAAGTCTGAATTCGTTCATAAAGGAAATAAAATCAAAATTATTTTTTTTAATAATTAAATAATTAAACTAAATCTTCCTAAGCGCCATCTGTTACCTAATAGCTTAGGTTAACTGCTTAATTCAAATTTGGATGTAACTACCATAAACATTGCTTTAATTTTAAAAGCATAGTTATAGCACTCCATAGTTCCTATAAAGAAGTATGTACAATGTAACAATTTTATACTCAATAGAGTTTACTCAAAGACCTTCATAAATTTCTTCATAACATCACATTCCAACCAAATAGAAATCAACAGAAACTCGATTTTTTTATTATTTGAAGACTATAGAGTCTATATTCTTTGTCTATAGTATAGACAAAGAAAAGGCTAAGGCAATTTTTCACGAAGTTGAGAGTTTGGTGTTATCTATTAGAAAATTTTCGAAGTTTTGACTCTATTCAATCGTACGTGCGATTTAATATGTTCGGTTAGAAGTTATTTCACTTTGTAATATTAAAGAACAGACTAAGAAGACGCCATATAAGCGCGATTGTGAATAAGAAGGGCTTCATTTGGTCTTTTTGTTGAAGTTCAATGAAAATGATGAGAAATATGAAAGCTACGTTCGTCTACCATTCGTAATATTTATCAAAAGCAAATAAAAATATGAAGTTCCCAATATTTTTAAACCGCGTTTTTTTTTTTGACAAAGCACCTTCTTCATTTTCATTATATCATCGGTTTTCATTAAGATCCCTTTGTCTAAGGACAAATTCTAAAAATGTGAAATCTAAATAAGTAACCTATATCTATTTATAAAGCAATTAGAACCAAGTAATCTTTATTAGGTTCCATCAAAAATCCGTTATTTGAGAATTTTTTTCTAATTTTTCATGATAAATTAGAGTAAATCTAATGGTTTTATACCAAATTAGCGGTTTTATCAATCTTTAAATTTTCTTTCCTCAATTTCTATAAATAAACTTTGTACGATAAAAAAAACTTTTTTTAGAGTTACTTTTGGTTAAGATTGGTCAGTATTTTTCAATTTTTGTTTTATATTTTTATAATAGGTACAACAAATCTGAAGATTTTATACAAAAATAGATATTTTAAATTACACTCAATTCTGTTTTTACGCGACAGATACGTCCCCAATAAATTCGCGTAAAAAAATCGCGTAAAAAAAGATATGGTACTTATGTAAAAATAGGGGATAGGTTTCAACATTCCAAAAATCGGTTAAAATGTTAAGATTAAAGCAAACGAATTTATCTTTTTTACGTGCTTTTATTTAAATTAAACTTATTTAAACATAATTAAAAAGAGAATAAGAAATAATTCATAACTTTAAAAAATGGAAAAATAAAAGTAAACAAAAATTCATTATTTAGTGAAACCAAAATGAATTTCTAACTACTAGCACTTTTCGGTGCGCTTCTCTTCTCAAGCTGTGCTGTCACTTCAGTACTTCTAGTCACAAATTCTGTTATCGATCGTTGTGTTCTTGGTTTGATGAGGCTATTATACAATTCACGATAATTGCCCATTGATCATTTAATTCTACGTTGAAATTTGCTAGATCTTTTCTCGATATGATCATGCTTCTGAAAATAACTGCCTAATTTAGCAGCCAGTTGTAGTCCTTCTTTGATTAAATCTGCAGTAAGCAAAGGAACCTCTTCGTCATTGTCACTACATTCCTTAACATCAGGAGTTGCAAGTGCTAAATTAATGATTCCATCACATTTCTAGAAGTTAATCGATATCTGCAGATGATATATCATCAAATCCTTCTCCGCCTATTTCATGAGCTAAAGCAATGATGTTAGGGTATTGATCTATAGTAGAGAACACATGATCTTTATTTTTTACACATTCTGGCCAAAGAGATCTCTAACATGCGTTTAAAGTTGATGAACTCAGTTCAGATAGTGCTAATCCAGCATGTTTGAAATCAAATTAAATCGCGTAAAAAAAGACTGAAATACAACGCCATTGCGTTAAATCAAGTTCGCGTAAAAAAAGTTCGCGTAAAAACAGAATTAGGTGTACTCTTTCCTTAACCCTTTCGGCGCTGAGTTGCCCGACGTCAAGTGTGCACCATGGACTCCCCACTCCGTACAAACATGGCTATGTGATGACGCTTATATGAGTTAACAGCCAAACACGAATGGTTATGTGATGGCGCATATATGGGTTTATAGCACTCAAAGGGTTAAATTTTACTTTCTCAATTCAAATAAAGAAATTACCCATGATTTTTTTAAGTTGGTTAAAATTATGGTATATTTAAAGACATTTTTCTAATTTGTAATAATAAGTTTGCGGATTTCATATTAATTCGCATGGTTGTATAAATGAATAGATATTTCAACTTTTGCCTGTTGGTTCGAAACACCTTTATTATCTGAAAAACAACTTTATTTATATTGTAAAAATTTTTTTATAGCAAGTAGATTATTATAAGCACAAACCGCTGGACTTGCGATCCAACAGGCAAAAATCATTCCCGTACGTTGTAATTGGATACAAATATTATTTTCCTTTTAACTTAAGAAATCTTCCTACCTACACGTACAACTAATTTGAACGCTAAAAGCAGTTTTTGTACGTATAATCATGTAATTTACTGTGTTAACCCTTTCGCAGATATTGATATACATACTTACCACTAACTTTACGTGCAATGAATATGAAGAACCTATTATAGAACTAATATAAATGGATCGATTAATTAAAAAGTGCCGAAACTTTCAGACATATAATTTATCCACGAAAGGAGTAAAAGAATGCTATATGTAAGGTGACCAGATTTTGAGATGGGCAATGCGGGACAACTAAGAAGGAGGGTATCAAGAGAAATTTTCATACAGAATAAAAATAATATCGTAATATTTTTTTTATTTTTAATCTAACAATCAGTACAATTTATAAATTTTAAAAAATGTATATTTTATTCTTTGACATATTTTTTATTTGAGTGAATTTATTTCAGTAGTTGTCATTTTTTAAAATATTGTAAAAATTTTCAGAAGAATTGGTCGAATTATATTTGACACATAAAATGGCTTTTAAAGTTTCAACACTTAATTTTAATTTTTCTATGTCCACATTTGATTTACTGCAGAAAAAACGCGTTCAGTCGCAGCGTTAGTGGTAGCCTATGGGTAGCCTGTAGGATTCTTAGAACGCAAAACAAATTGAAGGATTCTTAGAACGCAAAACAATGATTTTCATAAATATAAATATAAGATTTCACTTGATTCCAAAAGTCGGGACTTCTGGAAAACGTTGTGGGACGCGGGACAAATTGTGAAAAATTGGGACTGTCCCGCCAAAAGCGGGACGTCTGGTCACCTTAGCTTTAGGAGTTCATCCAAATTAAAAATTGAGCACATCCCCAACCCACCTCTCTGACGCAATGAGCGCATCCAGCGAGACCATAGATAAAAAATAAAGTATGGGTGAGAGTCGTGAAGAAGGTGGGGCTAAAACACAAGACTTGTAGAGGGGGAAGGCCTTCTGTAAATATTTTTTTTTTGTTATTTCACAATCGAAAAATAAGTATATTCGAAGGAATTAAGGTAGTTTGAAATTTTTTAGACCACCTGGCGGCAAACTCGTTAGGATGCGACTAGCGGTTCTCGAGATCGACTATTTCGGAAATTGAATTTTTTAGCGAAAATATATGGAATTTTTGAAAAAGAAAAAAATACCACGTTATAGTAAACAGATGAGGCTACATCCTACAAAAAAACCCGATTTCTTTTCTTCAGCGGTTTCTGAGAAAAAAATTCCCAAAGTTTGCGTTTTCCGCGGACGGTCAAAAAACGGGTCCTTTTTTGTGACTTGCGATTTTGAGTTTTGGCTATGTAAAGGTGCATTGTCAATAACGCGACTGCAACGGTTATAGGCGCGCGGCTGCTGCCGCCCGACTTTTGTAGCGCGTCTGCAGCGGTTTCATTAAGTGTTAATTGTGCGACAATAGTCGCCTTCGGTTTTTTCTCTTTCGGATTTTACACTCAAAATTAGTTTTTGTTGAACCATCATGGAGCTAACTTAAACCTAGTATAAATTCATGTATGTTTTACTCATACCTGATTGTTTTAAAATGTTCACTATTTCTTCCCATGCACTATTCTTTTTATTTTGGTCCTTATAATCTTTATTTTTCGGATTAGTCAAGCAAGGGTAGAGTTCTACGAGCTCACTTAATAATGATTCGCCCATTTTCTTATCAATGTTTTGGAAAAAACATCCTTTTCATAAGTTGTCGTAGCGGCTCTGGCGGCTAGATTGCTGTTGTAGCAGACGTGTCGCCATGGTCACCGCAGCCGCTTCTGTCGTCAATGCCGCAGTCGCGTTGTTGACAACGTATCCATATAATTCATTGCAAAAGAGCGGCAGACGCAAAGTCGCCAGAGTCGCGCGTCTGTAGCCTCACCTTTGCGCAGAAATGATCACCAGTCATGACAGTCTTTACCCCGAGTTTTTTCGACGAAAACTTTCGGAGTACGAGCATCGGAAACTTTACTGATTTGACTTATGGCACCGATAGTAAATACAAGCAAAAAAATTTTTGGTGATAAGAACGAATTTTTCACTTTTCTGTATGATGCAAATGGGTTAACGATTAATAATAAAATCAAAATCTTAAACGCCATCTGTTAACTAATGGCTTAAGGTACCTGATTAATTCAAATTTGGATTTATCTACATTAAAAATTCTTTTTACTTTCAAAAACCATTTCCATACTCCACAATTTCTCTAGAAAAAGTACCCCTAACGTAAAAATTTTAAATTCGATTGGATATCCGTAGATTTTCATAAATACCTTCATAATTATCACGTTTAAACTAAACAGAAGTAGGTATTTCAATTTTATTATTATTTTTTGTATCGTTGGTTTTCTTTGAGATGCGTCTTTCTACAGAGAAATTCTAAAAATAAAAAGCGGACCGTCGTCTGCCACCACCACCAACCTGTACGCCCAAGCACCACCAAGCAGCACCTTACGAACGAACGAACGAACGAGAAAAGCGCCTTGTTTCTCTCTTTTTCTCTCCCGCCGGAGCGCAATAAACATACTCTCGGCATAGTTTCGGTCATCAAAATAGAATACGGACGGCAGTAGATGGCGGAATTCGGTCGAAAAACGCCTCGAACGTTTCGTTCAGGCGTCGCGACGCCCCGACAAAACATGGACACTAATATAATATCGAAAAGACTGTCTCATCATTTTAATCATTTCATATTTTATTCGACGGTATTTAGTGTAGATGTAAACGTAAAATTTGTTAAGTAGAAGAAAACAAAAAAAAATTATATAAAAACTAAGTCTCAAGTGAGTGTTAAAAAATGATGTTTACTGGTGGATCTCATATAATTAAGAAGAGAAACAGTTCTCAAAGTGGCGGTAGTAGTAACGGTCAGAGGAAGTACGAAAGGGTTAGAGGAGCCACTTTAGGGGAGGTACTTTTCCTATTACACTCTTTATTTATTTATTTGTTAAAAGTGTTCTCCGGGGCTTTAAGATTGGGTTTTTAACATTTGTGTTGCGTGCGTTTCTGTTTAATCACGCGTCTATTTTCGGCACGACACATGTATGTTTGTACCACGTAAGGGACGTGTGATGCGTACGACGCGGCCCGGCACGGCAGCGCGGTAAGAGAAGGGGAGAGAAAAGCGTCGCGACGCTTTTTAGGTTAAATCATAAAAAGCGATGAGATAGAAAGAAATAATTTCTTATTTCTCATAAATAAGTTATTAACAATCTTTTAAAATTGTTTAATTTTAGTTGATTAAAAATAATGTCAAACACAATATTAAGACATTTGTTCGTTGGGTTAAAACTTGCACTACGCTAACTTACACTATGCTGCAAAAGTGCAGTTTCGTGCAGCATTTAAAGGGGAATGACTGTAATTCAGTGTAATTTGGTGGACTTCAGTTCAGGTATGAACTGGGATCCAACGAACGCATATAAAACCAAAATTTAATGCACTAAAGTACTAAGTGCAAGCGGTATAGCCCTAACCAACAAAGCTAACCCGAAATGGAGCTGTACCATGAAGAGGAAGATGAAAAAGCACTCGGCACTGTTATGGAAAGGAAGCTTACTTTTTCATCTTTCTTTTCATGGTGTAGCTCTATTTTGGGTTATGGTACCTAACTTAAACTAAAAAATTATATAAATTACGATATTTTACAGGGTTTTTAATCGTTTGCAAAGATTTTTTTGTGTTGATTCAAATTTTAAAGGGATGGTTTAAAGCTATTTTGAACAATTTTAAACGGATCTTCTGTATAGTATTGTGTATACGCAAGCGTATTTACCTTTGGGCAAGTTTAATTAAAATCTTTTTCGCTGGCAGTTTATGGTGTTTACTTGGTTTCGAGGCAGAGATAAAACAGATAAAAACCAGAACACATGTGTCTTGAGTAAATTAACTTCGTTCCGCGCCGCGAATTTTATTTAATTGTTGTATTTTAAGCGAACGTGTTATTTAGGACGAATTAGATGAGTTTCTTTTTAATTCGAGTTAGTAGTATTTCTTTGAATTCAATTTTAATTGAAAAAAGATCAAAAATTGGTGAGTTATTTTTAAGTAAAGTTTATATGTATTTTCGGTAGATTTCCTACTAAAATTAGATCCGGTAGCGTGTAATAGTTTTGAGTCAAGTGGCAGGAATGTCGAACTAGGTTTATTTTTAAACTTATTTGGTGTCGGTGTATAAGAACATATAGTATATTGTAAAATGTAATAATTAAATAAATAACTAAATGGATATTGTTTGGCCCCTTTTAGAGTAAACCAAGACTTCCTAGACAAACACAAATGTTAAGAAGCGACGGTTCGATAAATTCCACAACCTCTTTACTGACCGCATCGTCTTTAGAGTCTGAATCCAGTGATTATAGCGATGGTTTACAAAGATCTAGGGGAAAACAAATTACCAGAAGAAGAGGAGCGGTTAAGCATCAAAAGTAACGTATAAAAAACGATAATGTTTGCTCAAAATTAACCTTTGTTTACTTTTTTTCTTAGAGTTCACGACGTTAAAGGTCACCAATTTTTAGCCAAGTTTTTTCGTCAGCCGACTTTCTGTGCTTTCTGCAAAGATTTCTTATGGGGGTTCGGCAAACAGGGATATCAATGCCAATGTACGCACTTTTACTACAGTAGAACACCGCTAATTCGTTACCTTTGGGACTGGGGTACGGGTGAATCACAAGTCGGGCTATCCAAGGTACATAAAAACACGGATTTAAAGTAAAACAAACAATTTTTGAATGCAAATATAATGTATTTTCAAAACTTGACTCAAGCATGTTTTAATACTTGTCCATATAGGTGAACAAGCACAGTTTGATTATGCACGGTGATGGATTAACAGAGGTAGGATTAGCGGGGTTCTACTGTATTAATAATACACTGCTCAAAAGCATTTAGAGGAAGACTTCTTCATATCTACCTTTTATGGTGGAAATAAGAATAATGCGTGTAGGTCATTTAAATTTCTAAAGTCACATATGCGATGCTAATAAATGGATGGATTTAATAATAACAAAAACATTTAGACTGAATTTAGTGCTCAACTGATGATGTGTATTGATGTCAGTACTGACGAAACGCGCTCATCGTGGGTTAGTTGACTGTTGTTCAGTGCTTGGCTGTTTGATAGACGGAAATAAACTTGTATAATTTCAAGAAAAATGGACGCGCTAACAAATTATGTTATACTTGGCTATTTCATTCAAAGACAAATTCGAAAGAAAAAGCGAATATGTTATCATGTCCTCCCAATTACTAAACAACGAGTGCTGTAAGGAAAATTTACGACTTTATATTCAAAACTACTAGAACACGACAATAAATTTTTCTATTATTTTAGAACGTCTACCAGGTGCTTTGATGAGTGTTCTCAATGATTTTTGTACAAATTAACGGATAAGGCTTATAATTGTAGATACAGTCGGAGCTCGGTTATTAGCTGTTTTGTATCAATGGGTACCTTTACACTAAGGCTGCTCGTCCGTTGGGCTCGTTGTCGCGCGACTTCTAGTTGGAACATATCAAACGACTTTTATTCATCCAACTTTGGAACGACTAGGGTCGCCCAGTTGAAACGACTTACGTACTACTTAACTAGTTCGAGATACTTGATCGTAGATAAACATTCGTTGCATTTTAAAATCGAAATAAACTTAAAAACTGTATCTACTTTTTGGACAGCCCTAGTACCTGGATAGCGACATAGTGTAGAAGCCCAGAAAATGTCTGATTATTATCAGATGCGCCTCGATACGTTTGAGAACATCTTGAAAGCTATAGAACCACCGATTGTCAAAATGTAAAGTTTTAACTATCGGGGTTCAATACATATCTTTGATCAAGGTGTAAAAGTTGATTGATCCATCTACACGATAGCTAATATTTCCATCTAGTGTAATGTACACGATATTTCATATAAAGTGAAATCTCCCTTGTGCGGACACCAACGGGACCGACCAAAAGTGTCCGTTCAAGAGGGGTGTCCGGTTAAGAGAAATCCGAAGTAAATATCGTGTTTTCTTGATGAAAACTATTATTTAAAAAATCGGATATTTAAAGCGTATATCGTCGCTTGAATGCAGAACCAGTGCATATCAAAATATGACGAAATTCTACACGCGCGCGGAAGAACGTTAGTGTAAAGATACCTATATTCATTTTATTATTTAACCGTTTGACTGTTACGAGGCGCGAAAGCGCTCATTTATGTCGAAAACCGGAATGAAGCGCTTTTGCGCTGCGAGTTTTAGTGTACCTTTGTTGCACCACTAGAGTAAACGTAATCTGACCTCACTCATACCTTGCTAAAGTCAACATCAAGTCAAAATATGTCCCGCAGTTTTCGAGCGTTCTTGCAAGAATTGCTTAGCAGTCAAACGGTTAATAAGACTATACACCCACTAACGAATTTGCCGAACACTGAACGCTGCAATACAATATCACAATCTGTGAACTGACTAACGTACATCAATCATATGATGTCGTGGTCATACTGTCCGCTTAGCGGTGTATCAGCTTCTGCATCTCACAGCACTGAACGTTACATATTACGAATGTTCATTTAAATTCGTCCTCAAGTGTACTTTGAACATTTATTAGACGATCATTGAGATAAAAATGTATGTCGCCTAATTTAGTACACTCTAATGAATTTAGTTTTAAATTTGCCAAACGTCAGATTTTGTCAAATTACACTGAACGGCTTGAAATGGTTGTTTATCGGTAATGATCTTAAAATGCTTTTTAAATTTTTATTGTAAAACTCTCGCTTTCAAACTGGCTTGAAAGTTATTAACTTTGGGTATACTCACCACATAATTTTATTGACTACTTTTTGAATAATTAGTAAGGGTAGGTTTATATTTCATCTTTGGATAAATTAATCTACGAGGTATTTTCCATAGTTACTGTAATTTCACTTGCCATGATTGGCGATTTAATCAGTAACCATGGTAAATATCAGATAGATTAATTTATCCAAAGGTAAATAAACCGACCCTAAATATTTAAAAGATTAGCGTTTAGTCATCTGTTAGCAAAAAACAGTTTATTGACTCAATATTCTTTCATTTTCCATCTAGTTACTTATAACCTATTGAACATTTTAGTGTTATGACACTGCTTCAATTAAATGTTATTAGATATACGTCAAAAAAATTAATGAAATTCATAGATTACTTGAGCACGAATTTAACTAAACATCTGATAGAAACATATACACTGTTCAGCGAAATATGTCTCATGCGTCATTACTGCCACCGCTTTTTCGACGTACAACTATTTTTTTAAATTTGAAATATTTGTTTAGAAATGTGGCTTACTATCTACTCAATTTGTATATAAAATTTCAAATTCGTTGCATTAGTAGTTCTTGGGATAATAAAAATAGTAAACAGAAACAAATCTAGCATTACAAGCCTAACAAAACTAATTTAAAAATGATGAACAACTTGAAAGTCGCAAACGAACAGAGCGTCCTCTAATATTTATTGATAGCGAAGGAAAGGGAGTTCAAATTACTAAAGAAACGAAAATGATCTTATTAAATGAAAGTCGGAAGATCCGAAACGTTCACCCAAAAACAATACCTAAGTAGGGCATTTCGTTGTGCTGGTCATAATGTGAAATTAGCCCTATAATGTGAAATTAGAGACTATATAAGATTTGTTACAAATTACGGTAGTAAACCCAATAAATTGGGTTGGAACGGTGTGCTGTTCTCTAATGAGAACAAATTTAATTTATTGCAATTAGATGGTAGACTACTAACACGGCAAAAACCGAATACTTAATTAGAAGAAAAAAAGTAGTAAGCACAGTAAAACATGGAGATCAGTTCAGCTACACTAGTATTCAGTTTTTGATAGTACTGATGTTACGTGCTATTTATGTACTAATTTTGTACTACATTAATCATTTTTATGCTAATCACTTATTGCAATTTTTCTTAAGTTAAGTGCGTTAAGTATATCTATTTTTATTAACTATTTACTGCAGAAAAATTATAATACTTTCATTTCTTGACGGTCGGAAATGAAAACCTTGCCGATTTTTACGGAAAGTAATGGAAAATGCATGGAAGTTTTAAGGAAATTGATCGATTGTAAACCATTTTTTATTGATGCATACCGATTTTCGAGACCTTTTAAAAGAAAAATGTTAAAAATCAAATTTTTGATTAATAATATGATAACTAGAGCTTTTTAATGGGGGGTTAAGATATCAAACTTAATTGTAACTGTAGAAGTAATTTTAGGCGTAATTGTAAAGGATGTGATACTTATATTTTTAGTGCTTATGCCTACTTATTGTTAGTTTAGGGGAATGTTCTCTAGGTTTCAAAATTTAAATAATTCGCCATTTCTACATTCGCCATGTTTACCTATATATAGGTATTCATTGACAATAAATTTAGTTCAATTCTAGTTGCTGGAAGCACTGAAAAGAGAAAATAAGAGCTTCTTTACCGACCAAAAGGAAACACTGACAATTAACTGTTGAACATCATATCTGACATATACATATTACAAATACACGAGTGGACGAAGTGTGGTAATTGTATTGAAATTCTTGAAAAAAGGAAAAATTAATTAATCTTGAATATTGTCACGTATGTGTAATAATAAGTCCAAAGATGGAAGGCTCTGATGAAAACTACGCGAATCTTTGATTTTATTGGCGTCGCGAGATGTGTGAACTGTGGATTCACTAAAGATGTGAGATTTCTTTGTATGCGCTTATTAAAAATATTTTATTATTTAAAATTGTTCTGTTATCAACTGCCGCCAAAGTAAGATCGACGAGAATAAATTCGTATTAGCACTTGCACTGGAGATTGTCCTTAGTATTAAATTTGCCATAATATTTGGCGACCGTAAGCTATTACTTAACCCCTTGACATACGAATTAAATGGAACTTGATGCGATCGAAAAATACCATTTAGTTTCGCTCAACTGAACGGTTACGTAAAAAAAGGCGCTTGACGAGTCTGACTCAAGCTATGTTACCTCTGTATAGAAATTCGTCGACAATAAATTTAGTTCAACCCGCATCACTGGAAGCGCTGATAGCGGAAAATAACAGCTTCTTTACCAGCCAAAATGAAACGCACTGACAATGAGATGTCGAACATAATATCTGACATCTACATATGTCAAGTATGCGAATGAACGAAGTATCGTAATTGTATTGAAATTCTTGAAGAAAATCTTAACATGGTATTTAGTGTTGCAATGTGTGTTTATTAGTATCCAGTGACTGGAATATTGTCACGTATGTCCAGAAATAAGTCCAAAGATGAAAAGCTCTGATAGGAACTACGCGAATCTTTGATTTCACTAGCATCGCGAGGTGTAGGAACTGTAGATTTGTTGAAGATGCGAGGTTTCTTTTTATGTGCTTATTCAAAATATTATTTTGTTGTTTAAAATTGTTTTGTTATTAACCACCACCAGAATGAGATCAACGAGAATAAAGTTGTGTCAGCAGTTGTACTGGAGAGTGTGTTTGAGTTGTTCTCTAAACCCTTTTGCATTTTTAACCACTTCGGTACGGCGCCTATCGGCCGCGAAACGTCGCCAAGGACCGGCTTTCATCGTTCGTACGTTAGCATAGCCGTCGACTATAGTCGACGCTCGGCTTTGTGGAGTCATCTGTGGCCGTCGACTATAGTCGGCGTCCGTACCGAAGTGGTTAAGCTGTGTATGATGAAATTGAACACAAACAAACAAGCCACAAGCAAAATTTGTTTTTGTTTAATTTTATCATGTATGGTTTTGTAACAAATAGGCGTAATATTTTATTTTAAAGATTTTAAAAGTTGCCGCGTTTGCTCATTAGCGCCAAATGCGGTGCGGGTTGAACTAAAAACATTGTCAAAATTAAAAGTCGGGAGTCGGCCATCTAAATTAGTATATTATATTTAATCTATGGCCTGACTCGTCAAAGTCTACAGTGACCCGTAAAATGAATGACGAGTCTGACTCGTCATTGCATGTCAAGGGGTTAATCGATGCCATTTAAATAAATATAGCTAAACTTATTAAAATGCTATAGTTGCTGCTACGGTTATGGTTACAGTCCTTAAGTATGACATCCTAAACCTGTAATTCGTACCATCTATACTGAAAGTGACTTATCGATTTATGGTACAATATTGCGCATACGGTACAAATAAGTTGATGTGTGTTAGAAAGAGAGCGCATATTATTAGTACATCTGTTCATACGCTTTTAAGCGATGAGTCACTTTCACTATAGATGGTACGAATAATACCATAAGACATTGGTGGCACTCGTTCGTTGGAGTGTCGCATACAGGGTTTCAATTTAGGATCCGAAACGCATTGACAAGGTCGGAATCGCTCTCGAACGTTCAAAAAGTTTGCCAAACATTTTTTGAAAAAGTACACTGAAAAGTACACTGCTTCTGATTAGTATTTTAATTTTTTCTGCAGTAGATAGTTAATAAAAGTACATTCTACAAAACTATTCTACATTATTGGATTTGGTAATAAGTAATACATAGAGAATTAAAATGAACGTCTCACATTAAAGCAATTCGATACTGCAAATACAGAGGTACCGTAATACAGAGGTTAAAATGTCATCAAGTAACAATATCGCGTGTTGTTGATTGCTAGTTGCTTGTTACTGTTTGCCTCAGTCTAAGCTGAGGAAGTTGTAAAGTTTACATGAATAGGATGTGTATCATATCGTCGGTAAACAAGAGCAAGTAACCAAGTCTGTAGATAATACTTTTCAGTTATAAGCATTCTAATTTTGTCTTTTGATTATAATAATTTTTATAAACAATGTATAATAGTATTTTTCAGCTTGTTAACCTTTTCACTGGTACGGATCCAAATGTGCGTCCATCGAAAGCTATCACTGGCCGCGCATATGCGTTCATAGTCTATACAGGTGTCCCACCGAAGTGGACTAGTCGAAATATCTCGGAAATTACAAGACCAATAAATTTGAAATTTTACACACAGATTTAGTGCATTGTAAACCACATTTGGAAAATATTTTCAGTCATGCATGACTTCCGGTTATACCGGAAGTGGCTAAGGAATTATCATTTTCGAACGCAATATTTATTTATCGTTAGGTTGGTTAATTTGAAGATAATTTTACTTGAAACATTTTTCTCTATTATTTGTAATTTCAGAGAAAAACATTATTTTTCATATTTACGTCTGATTGGGATAAAAAAAATAAGCTAGCCATGAAAAAATAGCATCCATTTATTGGCGTAGCTACCTTGAATTGCGAGTTATACCTTATTTTTTCACTTCAATCAAACGTAAAAAATTATAAAAAATATTTTTTTTCTCTGAAACTACAAGTGATAAAAAAAATCTTTCAAACAAAATTATCTTTAAATTAACCAACCTAACGAAAAATAAATATTGCGTTTAAATAAAATAATTCCTTAACCCTTTCTGATATAACCGGAAGTTATGGATGACTGAAAATGTTCTCAAAATGTAATTTAGTAATTTACGAAATCTGTGTGTAAAATTTCAGTCATTGGATTTGTATATCCAGTATTGTTCTACACTATATTATAATTTAACACATCGCCGAACAGATTCAGATTGCGTGAAAAAGTATTTAATCCCTAGCGATAACTACTACTAGCCGCATGCCGTTAACGCGAAAGGTTCGGGTCAGAGTATTCAGCAGTCAAAGGATTAATTTTTTCGATAAAAACAATGTTGAATTTCATTGTCAGATAGAAAACAATGTAGAATTTTAGAGCATTAATACCTAATAATCTAGAATTTTAGACTTGGTCGCTTTTTCTTGTATACCGACGATATACAACATTCCACATATCCTTCCTTTTCCTCCACAATCTACTACTTGTGGGAGGAAAAGGAAAGGCGAGTTAGAAAAAATAAATTTCTAACAAAACCCGTCTTAAAGGTGTTGAACAAAAAAGATTGTATAATACTAGGGAGGAAGTAATCAAACAACTTATAACTTCCATGACTAAATAACTTGCCGAAATTATGAAAAGAAAGAATTTACCAACAAGAGCTTTGTTAGTTGCGTTAAAACTTGCACTGCACTGACAATGAGTTACACTATCGTGCATAGGAGCAATTTCGTGCAGCATTTAAAAGGGAGTAACTGTAATTTAGTGTAATTTGGTGCATTTTAGTTCAGGTATGAACTGTGATCCAACGAACCCGTATACAACCAAAATTTTCAAATTTATTAATGTGACATTTATACATATAATTATTATATTTTGTATTTACTACAATATTTATTACCTATAATAACCATGAAGTTGCCATTTTTTTAATAATTTTTGTACCGTCATCGTTTAGTACGAACCCAAAGATGTTGAACTAACAGAATGGCTCAATCCCAGATTTTGCGGATACGCAATTGTTGCGTATCCGCGTATCGTGTCACCGTTGCGTATCATTTAATGATACGCAACGATGCAACGCAGTGTCAATGTATTCTCCCGTATCGCCACCGCGTATCTCAACCAAATGTGCAACGGGTATGCGATACGAGGTACGACCCAAGAGTATTCCAAATGTTTCAGTGTCTATGCGTACATAGCACAATGAGTACGCCGCAGCAACGAGCAGCAGCCGCTTACATTCTTATTCATCTAACTTTAAAAAAGAAGTGCAATGCATGACGTTGGTGGATGACTAAATTATACTCAAGCAGGGAGCGGTATCGGGCATCAAATTTACTCGCCGATTTGAATTTTCAATCTGTGAGTTGATTGTATAAAAATTTTGTTCGGATGGACCCCACTGATTTTGAATTTTTGTTGTCATCCTTTGAGCACAAAATAGCTAAACAAAATACATTCGCTAACGGTCCTATCTACCTGTTTTGCAACTTCCTCCCACGTATCCTGTTTTTTAATTTTGTTGTAATGGTCTGAATGTTTCGAATCCCAAATAATCTCATGCCTTCGGTAAATATCGATTAAGTTTATTACTTCTTCTTGACTCCACTCTATTTTACACATAAAATCGAGATGCAAGACAAAAATGCACTCGCCGTATCTACCCTACGGCGTCCAAATACGATTGAAGTCCATATCGTATCATTTCTTTGATGTGACGGCGAAAAACCGCCAAATAGGCGATCTGGCTCGTTGCGTATCTTTGTATCATGTTTTAATACGCAACTATGCAACGTTTCCCTGTACACACTGATACGCAACGGTGACACGATACGCGGATACGCAACGAGTGTGTACCCGGCTTAAAATTTCCGCCATTGCACCTGCACTACATGGTTTGAACTTACTCCAGATCAAGTTCAACAAAAACTACACCAATTTGCACTGGCTGCACGAAGTTACACTGTGCATGGTGGAACGAACAGTACGAGTGCAAATGTCTTAAACGGCACAATGTCCAACGAATACGCGATATCTGTACTGAATTGCTAAGTGCCAGCAATCCAGCCCAAACGAATAAAGCTAATATTAAAAAAAAGATTCTTTTTGTTTTAATTAAAACGTCAACTGTATCAGTAATTTTGCCCATCAAAAAATGTGCTTGAAAACATTCTTTTATTGTTCTTGTTTATATGAATGTTTATATTTCATACTTCTATTTAACATTAAGTAGTAAGGATGTTAATAATTATTTTTTATGAAACAATTGAATAAAATTTATGTTCTAATTGTTACTAAATAGTTTCTAATTTTATTTAAAAGTATTAAGTCTGCAAATATTTTTGTACATCACTCTATGTCTAACAAGTCTAATGTGTTCAATTAGAATTCAATCGGAACCAGCCTTACAGACATATAAAAAAGTATTCCTCTAATGTTTTTGAACAGTGCATTAATCTTACAATCTCGTTAGAAGTATCAATTTAATTATTGAAAATTTACTTAATAAAAATCGGTAATTTAGTGACTTACTTTTTCAGGTTGTCAGACTGCGGTACACAAAAAGTGTCACGATAAACTTTTAGGAAAATGTCCCGGATCGGGACGAGATTCGGAAAGCACAATAGTACGTTTACTTATGTTTACATGATATTGGTTTAATTCGTTTATTTTTATCTACAGTACTTAAGGGAAAGATTCAAAATCGACTTACCGCACCGGTTCAAACTTCACACCTTCATGTCACCGACTTTCTGCGATCATTGTGGATCCCTTTTATATGGCATTTACAAACAGGGACTGAAATGCGAAGGTAAGTTTATTAATTAAATTCGTTTAAGTCAGTTTAAGTGATTTTTAATAAAATTCTTTCATAAAAATTCGTTTCTTCAAAGAGCAGATAAAAATTAATTATACACCGTTCGCAAGAGATGTCGCATGCGTCATTAGTTCTTACCGTTTTTTCGACGTACGTCAAATTTTATTTTTAGATTTAATTGTACAGGTGAACAAATAAGAATGCAGAGTGCTGTATCTTATGGCGTACATCACATTAGCTTAGTACAAAAAAGTGACAGTTCAATAGAACACGATGTTATGCACTAGTGTACACCAGTGCGCACCAGTTTTACCAAACGAATACGCCATTAGAAATTATAAGTTATTTTCAAGTTCCTAAGATGATCGGCAGGGGTCGTAATCGCCATCTAGAATTACAAAATGTAGCTTTTCTCGGAATTCCGCTATATTAAAATAACACAAAAATATACGCATTTTAAAGTGGAGATAAGTATAATTTTTTTTTATTAAAACCTTTTTTTTCTAAAAAGTTAAATGGGACAGTATCACTTTCTCTTCACGAAAAAAATATTATGATAAAACTCAAACAAGCTAGTGAATACCGCACCTCGATATCGTTTTCCTAACCTCAGATATCGGTGAAAAAAAACATTCATCAGAAAATTGAACGAATTTCGTCCAGTTTTTTTATTCCTTTTTTTCCAAAAATAAAAAAGAATGCTATATGATAGAGAGACGAAAATTGAAAGTATTCATCTAGGATTCCACAATTAATTAATGTCGCATGAATTATCTTTCGCCAAATGGTATATATAAAGGTGTGATAAAAGTATGGAATATAGATAATAAATACGCGATATATGTAATTTAAATGAAGAGTTTCAAATAAATATTTCTTGGTAAATTATGGGACATACTTTGGTTATATTAGATTGTTTGTATTATTTGTTGTTTCGTTGTTATAGTAACCAACTTTGTTTTCTTAAATGGGATCAGTATACATATATATATTTTTATATTTTGATAGATCATTTTATCGACATTTTGTGGTTTCATTTACAGAAATCTGTCTTAAAAGAAAGCGCACCACTTTATCGACATAATTGTCGAATGTGTTGCCTGCGTTAGCAACAGTTTACAAACAGAATCAAAATATTAAAGGCGAATTTCTCCTAAATTTTGAATCTTGGAACGCAAGCTCTTTGATGTTAAAAGCAAACCGCAAACAATCAAATAAACGTGAACGAAGTTATTACGTTTGAAATATGGCTCAAAATGCTGTTTCAAGGGTTCCAATTATAGATAAAAGTGGAATTACAAATTAAAATTACAAATTACCACTTAATTTTATTGTTTAAATCGCTTGGCTTTAGTTTAATTTACAAATTGTTTTTTACTAATAGGTGCAGTCAGTATAAATTAATTTGAGTCCAAGTGTTTTTAATTGACGTTCGAAAATGTCTGGCAGCCAATTTACGGTAAATGCCTCTGGTGTTAATCTAAATTTGGAACACGACACGTTTAAACCTTAAAAATAATGGTTTGTTTTCGTACTATTTTTAATTTTTCCGTCATAAATCGTTTTTGAACCGTTTAAAATATTCTATAGTTAGAACACATCTTTGTAATTATAATAAATACCAAAATAGTGCGAATAAAATCAAATTCCATTTGTTAATTACCCTTAAAATAGTCCATTTGGCTTCAAGGTTTAATCATCTATCGGTTCAACTTTAACCTTAACAATTTTACAATTATATTTATACCGTTTACGTTGTCTATCTACGTTAATACGCGATTCGTTTTACAAGTTTGAGTTATGTAGCGTGTAATTTAACCTCGTAGGTATCTAATAATACGCCAAGCGTGCAAAATTTCGAGTTGAGTTGACGTAAAGCTCGTAAAAGCGATAGATTGTTCTAGTTTTAGGTGACAAATTTGCTTCTTTACGCGACGAGATTAAAGTGAAAGAGATTAATAGCGATTTATAGATCGATTTGGAGTTTAACTATACTCATTAAGTTTGAAGTTGATAGTTTCGTTGGTAATTGATTCCAGTTTAGGGATATAAGTTAGTTACTTGTGTAAAAATTATTGTTCACTGAAATATAGTCATCTACATCGATATTTCGAATTATAGAGTTATACAGATGTCCTAAAATTATACCGACAAACTGCTAAAACATATTCCTGGGATCATTTTAAGTACATTGATATTAAAATGTCTTATCCAGTTTCTTATAGTTTCCAAGATATTCAGTGTCAAAGTCCTTTCTATTTTTGTTAATAACTTTGTTAATTTTCAGACGATATGCCTCAAAATTTCTTACGAATCATAGGATTTAACCTCAATTCCATGGTAATAATTTTAAAATGTTATTACTTCCATAACCCCCTTTTTTATCTTTCACAAATTAAACTAATACAGTTTATTTTACAAACTCCCATCCATTCAAAACCATATTATAAGGTTAAGAGAATTTTGAAATGATTACTATGTAATTGAAGTTAAATCCTAAGACACGTATGAAATTTTGACGCGTAAGTATCTCTTTAATTATTAAAATTAATAAAGTTATTAAAGAAAGTTGACATAAGTACAAAGGACTTTAATACTGAATATCTCTCAAATTATAAGAGATCGGATAACACGCTTTAATCCCAGTCTATTTAAGATGGCCCAAGGAATATATCCTAAAAGTTTGTCGATATAATTTTGGGACACCTGTATATAAGTTAGTTGAAGTTGTAAACAAGCAGTACCGTCTTTTTTTATACTCATCTAGCATTGAACTAGCCATTGGAAAACGATCAAGTGCGCTGAAATCAAATATGACTTCACACCTGCTCCATCACTCCAGGATTTCAAGATATTCTAATCTACAGATGCAAAAAAAACATGTTTTTAACATATTTGGAATTAAATAACGTAGCAAATACATTTTTATCTATAAAACTTCATGTGACATCCAAATGTACCACTTTTCCCATTCAAAATGCATTTTGAAGTTTTTTAATATCTTAATTTTTTCATGAAAAAAAATCTTCTTTTTTATGCTCCCCCAGTCATAGTCGTCGGAATAGTAAGCAATGATTTGGTCGTAGTCTCAAAAAATCGTTATCTTTTTAATTCAAATGAACGTTGTGGTGACCCAACCTGACTTATGGAATTATCTTCCCTTTTCAAAGCTGAGCAATAATACGCCACCGTTCTTTTCTCCCATCTACAATCATTTTTTATGTCAATAGGTGCACAAATATATCAAAATTTATTTATTTATTTATTTTTTGACATAGTGGGTTCTTGAAGTCATTGTTGTCTGCAAATCATCTAAATTGTACAGATTACGCACGCTAGAATGACATTATGGGCTTACTGTATGAACGACTACTGCTGCTCCTATGGATTAATGATTGGGCAAAAAGTGATGTTACAGGAATTATATTCCTTCAAGAAGAAATGAAGATATTCGAAAAATTCGAAATACGTTTAAGATAGTGGTGCTTTTAGATGCTGCATGGAATTTTGTGAATAAAAATTTATTCGTTGTTATTTAATCCCGAACATTTAAAAGTTTTATTTTAAAGAGTCTTTTCATCTTTAGGTTAGAATATTTCAAAAACCTGACGTGATAGAGCAATTCTGAGGCAAAATTTGAGTTTAGCATGCCTAGAACTATTAGGAAACTATTGTCTGATCTATGGGTTTAAAAAATGTAGGCCATTTCCATTCAAAATGCATTTTGAATTTTTTCGATACCTTAATTTTTTCATGAAAAAATCCTCTTTTTATAATTCCCCAGTCATGGTCGTCGGTATAGCACATCAGTAGACAATGATTTGATCGTAATCTCAAAAAGATGTAAGGTTTGCAAATTCTTCTTTCCAGCTAGTTCATAGGTTTCCAAGTTTTGGGTTCACTGGCTGTACTAATTTGTCTGTTTTAATCAATCGAATAAAATATGGAATATGAAAATTTCAGGTAAGCGAATTCAATACGACATATCGGAATTTTTAATTGTCTTCGCTACCAGCTTTGCCAAACCAATCATCAAAATTTTACAGATTACGCACGCTAGAATAACAGTATAGGACTACTGTATCGACGACTACTGCTTCTTAGCCTCCTATAGATTGATGGCAAAAAATGATGTTACAGAAATTATATTTCTTCGAGAAGAAATTAAGATATTGGAAAAATTCAAAATACATTTTCAATAGAAACAGTGGTGCTTTCAGATTCTTCATGAAATGTTGTATCCTAAAATATTTCTCGCTATGTTATTTAATCCCAAACATGTTTAAAAGTCGAGTTTTTTGAATCTTTAGGTTAGAATATTTCAAAAATCCGACGTGATGGAGCATTTCTGAGGCCACATTTGAGTTAAGAGCACTCGAAACTATTAGGAAACTATTGTCTGATTTATGGGTCTAAAAAATGTTGGTCAGTGTATTTATCAGAAAATTGATAAATTATTCTAAAAGTCGTAAATCGACAAAGAAAGTCAATAAATGGCTAAAAATGTTAGTAACAATAAGTTAGCCAAAAGTCATTAACATTTCTTTAAACAGTATGGTGACTTACTTTACAAATTTAAGGTTTCTTTAATAGCTTAGTAATTCTCTGATAATTTCGTGACTTTTAACAATTTTTAGTGACATTTTTGCACGATTTCGTGATTTATAATTGATTAAATGTGCTATGATTTGAATAAATTAATGAAATGCTTAACTTGTACTTAAGTTAAAGTCATTTTTTAACTGGTTACTTCTTATAAACGATTAAATGCCGCCCAGGGAACTAATGTTAAGTAATCAAGTAAATACAACAAACGATAAATTATTTTCGGTAAAAAAAATATGTTTGTTTTAAGAACATTATTATTATTATTACAGATACCTAAGTACTTATACTTGTCACTCCTTTACCGAACCGCCATAAAACTATTGTTGAGGCACTTATATAGTCGTACCTTAATTCTAACCCTCGATTTGGCTAACTATACTTTTCAAACTTTCATTTTTCATCCACTTTAAAGATTTCAAGAAGCTTGTTGACATATTTTTAATTTCTAGTTTTAAAGAGTGTTTTAAGTCTTTTTTTACTTTTGAGTCAGTTTAAAGATTTACTAAAATGTTTGAAATCATTTCCAAGTTAAAACATATGACCATTACTAGAAAATATAAACGCAAATAGTTTTGGAGGAGCGCAGGTGCCGTCCTCTAAAGAGACGTTAAAAATAGTATTGTTTGGCACGTTTGGGGCCCCGAAACCGCGCTAACCCTATTCCTTTCAGTCGTATCTCGCGGAACGCGCGTTCAACACGTGTCTAAAAGTTTTACCTTTCGCCTTTAAGCTTGTCACGTTGCGTTTCGGTGCCAAAAATTGTAAAAAATGCCTTTATACGGCGACACGAGTCTGTACTCCTCGTCTCCCCAATCAGTCCCATCCTACGCCCTTTACCTGAGCAGTCCGTATTCGGGACATTCGTCCCTCATCGGGTCGTATTCGAGACCGACGTTTTCGAAACCTTTACCGCGATTCCATCGGAATTTCGCGCCCCATTTAGCGACTATAACCGAAAATCCGGTAATTAGTATCAGAAAAAAATACTCGCCGCAATTGAGACTCGCAGCGGCAAATAAATTTATCGTTCCGAGACCGATTAAGATTAATACCGCGGATATCGACGTGTCCGCTAATAGATATAAACAACAACCGATTGGAAAAGTGAAAGAAGAAGAAGAGCGACAAAATAAAAAAGAAGATTTAAAACCGATTAGAAGAGACAGGGCGACCGTGAGGATTCATACCGTTCACAAAGATAAAAAGGATAAAAAGTGGAGACAAAACTTTAACAGTTTCGAGTTAAACACCGACGATAAAAAAGAAAATCAAAATAAAGAAAATGAAGAAGTAACAGAGAAAGTTGTTGAAAATTCTTTACCTAAATCTCCCAGTTTTCACGATATCTGCAAAGCTATATCTTCAACTTCGATAAACGAAGAATTAAACCCGGGACAACCTTTGGCAATCGTCCGTAAACAAAGTAGAACATATTCAAACGAAGACTTACTTAAAAACGTTCGTAGAAATTCTTGCGAAACCGAGGAGATCAACAACAACGAATTAAAACAAGAAGACAACTTTGAATCTAGAGGAAGTGTACGTAAAAGACGTAAAGTATCCAAGAAAAAGAGTCAAGAGTTACCTTTAAAACAAGAGCACTTAAATAGCGACGAAGGTAAATCAGCTTTAGATGAAGATAATTCAAATTTAGTTCAAAATAAATCGCCATTACAAAGAAGAAACACTAAAAAATCATCTGTGAAAGATATTTCTAAAGTTGAAGTAGAGGAAATAAAGAGAAAACCAAAAACATTATTTACGGCAACAGTGGACGTTGAAGAACCAAAACCTTCAAAGCCCAATTTAAAATTGGTAGTGGACGATGTAAAAGTAGAAGAAACTCAAATTTCGAAGAAATTGAAACCTAAAAAGTTTAAATTGGACGTGACAGTTGAGGTTGAAGAGAAGCCAAATAAAAAGCTACGAGAAAGTGATTTAGTTAAAAGAAACGTTGAAGATAAAGGTAAGATGTACATTCCGAACTCTAAACCTGCTTTGATTGTGGAAGTTGTTAAAAGGAAGGAACAGAGAGGTAGTTTGGGCGATATTTGCGAAGGAATTGAAGCGATGCCAAAGAAAAGCTGTTCCAAAACCGATTCGAAAGTGGAAAAAGGAGAGCCGAAAACGAAAAACCTAAATAAAGAGAGTGACAAAGACGTTGAAACTGACAGTCTAAAAACTAAACAACTTAAAGATAAAAATAAAGATGTTACACCTTTAAACCAGAATAAATTAAATAGTTCAGGTTCAAATTTGAAGAGTTTAGACATAAACTTAAACAAATCCGACGCAAACTTAATAAAAACTTCGAGGTCAGATTCGAATTTGAAAACTTCAATTCCAAATCAAAATAAAACAGATTTAATTCCACAATGGAAACGAGACTTAAAGAAAAAGACTCAAGAAAACGATAAGAAAAAAGAAGTTGGGGAACTAGACCAGAAAGAATCTTTAAGTACGTCTCAAAGTAATGATAAAAAATGTGCTCCAAAAATTGATAACAAATCGCAAGAAGTTAATAAGACAACTTCTATTAATAAGAAACCTATTGAAGTTTCTTTGGATAAATCCAAACAAAAACCTCAAGAGATCAAATCGATTATGAAAACAGACCAGAACAAATCAAACAAAGACCCTAGAAGTAATTATAAGAAAAGCGTTTCCATCGAAGAGAAGAGAAACGTTGAAAATTCCAAAGAACAAAATGAAGAAAACGAACAAAATTTGGACTTTTGGGGAATTATCGGTCCGAGATCAAGTGTTTATGAAAGGAAACCAAATGAACTAAAAACTTTACCTTTTCAAGCAGGTCAAGATAACGAAACGGAAAAGAAAACAGAAAACAAAGTAAACGATGAAAATACAGTAAATACAGCAGAGGAAATAAATCAGCCACAGTGTAATGAGATCAAAGATAAAAAAGAAGAAGAAACGCCATTAAAACCCCTAGTGAGTAAAAGATCTTTAGTTAATAGAGCCATTAAAGACCAAAATGACGAAGAAGAATTTATCCCGCCCCAAGACACTCTAAATCCTCCAAATCCATTGATTTCTTCCTCCCCCGATCCACCCCAATCGCCATCGGAATCTTCGCAATCCTCATCGTTCGTTCCTTTGCAGTCCAACAGACTCTCGCAATGGATGCATCCGTTTAAAAAGCCGGAACAGTTCGACGAGTGTCCCGTCGAGATTTACGCGACGCCGAAAAATATCCGAAAAAGGCATTATCCGAGACCTAGGCACGCCGTCGTCCAGGAGGAAAGTGACGATGACGATGATGATAGTGATGGGGAAGAAAGTAGTGATGAAGTCGGTAAAAGTACTTCTTCGAACGATTCCGGTTTTAATTCGTCTCACGGGAAAAACGGAAAGAAGGGAAAGAAAAATAATACCGATAATGGCGGTAATGACAAAATTTACTTATTGGCCTATTTTGTAACTCTGAACGACGTTGTTATGAATCGTTTGTCGTTCGTAAACTACAATTCGTATTTTGCAACTTCTAACGACATCGTTATTTATCGAGTTTCATGTTAGATTTTGTCGTTTAGTGAACGACATCTCCGTAAAAGTCGTTTATGTGGTTATCATAGCAAAATTAAACTTTGAAGTCAGTTGTATACCGTGGGCACAAATTACGCACATTGCGTTATATACGTATTTGGCTTCGAAAGGTATATAAAATAGATTAGATCATTATTTGGCATCATCCTTTGTAAAAGCTTCTGCCTTTTAATTCTCGATATGATAACATTGAGAAATGCCAACAACCCATTGAATCCATTTGAAACACCGAATAAAAATTTAAATTCATGCTCAAATGGTCTATGCTTATTACTACCAAGCGTTCATAAATGATTGTAAGGTGTTTGAATTTGACACGCTCGTAATTTAGTAACTTTTGATGCTCAAAGTTGTTACCTGTGAATTGTCTACATCGTATCTTGCATATCAATGGTGTAGCCGGATTTATTCATGATTTATTCCTTTCAGTGTTAGGCTGATTTTAATGCTCAACCGATGGTCAGCGCTGACATCAGTCGTGCGTGGCTATGTCAATGTATGTGTCATAGATTAAATATAATATATTAATATTATACAGATCTGGAAATTTCATTTCAGGACATAGGAAAATAATGCGTGCAACAGCGAAGCATATAGGAAATAGATTAGATAAACAAAGAGCGATATAACTGTTTAACCACGCCTTTTCCGACCCGACCCTAGTCGCCCAACCAACCACCTTCTTCCCACGAACTGTCGAACTGACAGTTTGACAGTCTGACGTTTTTAAACAGTTATATCGCTCTTTGTTTATCTAATCTATTTCCTATATGCTTCGCTTTTGCACGCATTATTTTCCTATGTCCTGAAATGAAATTTCCAGATCTGTATGTAGTTGTTATGTGTATGTAGCTTTTCATCAGTGCAGCAGTGAATAAACACATACGTTCATATAGCTACGCACGACCGATGCTAGCGCTGACCGTCAGTTGAGCACTAAAACTAGCCTTAACCTGTTAAGCGGCTTGGTGGATCGCAGGTACATAAGAGCATGACGAATATATACGGCATATCCACTTAAGGGGTTATGGATATCTGTACACACATTCATAATTATTAGAGATCCAATATCAATTGCAATGGCATATGTCAATAAAATACTCCCCTTTTACAATTTTTTAACAGCTCTTGATAGCTTTCAATATTTTGCATAACACGACTATGAGATATGATTAACTTTATTGTGCTTATACCAATCTTCAAAATTAACCTACAGTGTTGGAAAATCAAACGCCTTACAATCATTTATGAACGTTTGGTACTATCGTCTTCGTCGCATATGTTTTCTATGTATATCTACTTCTTCATTTAATAAACTTTCAAAGCAGGCTAAAACACGAATTTAAATGAAAAGCCGGTATTTTCCAAAAACTATACGAATTACTAGTAAATTTGAACTTTTTTTCTGAAGTGAACCCATTTCCAAAAGGTCACCAGAAACAGACAACCGTATCAATATTTTGAAAATAAATTCATAAAATATTTTATTGATGTACTATTTCAACTTCTTTCGGGAAAATAATATTAAATGTCTAACTACTTTGAAGGAAATTACAATAAACAGGTTTTTCCAAAAATAACTCCTTCATCTACTTACGTCTTAATAGTCAAAGCTTGTCACGAAAAGATTATGTTGCTATCCTCGCCGTCAAAATTATAGGCCCCTCACTTTGAAGCGGAATATCTCCGCAACCACTTGTCGAAAACAATCGGGACAAAGTTCATCGTATTCCGTAGACATTTTTGTGTAACATATATTTTTTTAAAAAAATTCGGCTCCGCAGTTTTAGAGCAATCGCGAGATAAATGAAAAATGAACCAGATTTTCGGGCCGCCGAAAAATTGTCTAACTTTGTGAATTTTTTTCTTGAAATCTATTGGGGGAAAAAAAATCGGGTTTTAACATGTGATAACAGTATATGTTTATGGTACTTGACGTATTTTACATTTTGAGAATTTCAACTACTTTCGCGAAAATCGCGATTTGTTCGAAGCGTTGATATCTCGAAAACGGCTGAACATATTTTAATCAAATTTGCGTACGATGTAAGTTTTTAAGTTTTTTGGTCCGATCCATATATTAATTTCACAAAATTTCAATTTTTTAATTGGTTTTAAGCGACGTAAAGGTAATAAGCAAATTACGCGTCGGCGCTTCCCCGCGGGGAAGGACGGGCGTCGCTGAGACGCTCTGAAGTCTGCTCGTAGGTAGCTGCATACAGGCACGTATTCAGATCTTATTTTTGTAATAGCATAATTATCAGTCTCTATCGAAGCAAATATTCTTTCTATGTTTTATTTATATGTTTAATTTTACGTGTAATACATTGAGTACACGCTCCTAAAAAGGCGTTTATACCCTCTCTATTGCTGCTTTGGTCAACTCTTCCAAGCAACTTTCTTTAAAAGTGTTTTGTTTCTGTCGATATATATTTTCATCATTATATATGCAATACAATTTTAAATGACGCTAAAATTCTTCAGCTCTGTGATTTTCAAGCGTCTTATGAAAGATGCCAATATAAGCAATTCTATTTGTATGATTAATTTAAAAATTTCTTAAAATTTAATCTGTATTTCTCGGACAATTAAAGAGCAAATGTGATTATTAAATATAATGACATACATACAGAAGATTACAATGCCACTGCATTTATAAGTTTTTATCATTTCGATGATGGCGAGTATTAAAATATTTATCGTGAAGATAATACAATTTATGCAGTTTATAAATATAATCTTAATTAAATAAATATATTTCTTATATTAACACCGTTATCCCAGAATTGTGAAAAATTGTATTGCACATATAATAAAGATTGGAACTATATATAACCAAAAACAAAATAGATACATGATAGTTCAGTGGAAGAACCGGCCGAACCATACAGTAATAGAGAAGATGCCGAAGAAGATATTCTCAACGCAACGTAATCTTTATTTGGAAGGAGTAACACAGTGGAATCAACATCTAAAACATTGGGATCATCTGGGTCTTTTGGTTTGGAAAAAGCTATCCAAGCCACGACAGAAACAAGAAGTCGCTCTGATCTGTACAATAATTATTAAACTCTCTTCTTTACACAAAAAAAAATATAACCAAAAATATTTACCTATACTCAACATTAAACTCAGTAATTGTTAACAATTACTGAGGTTTTAATTATTAAATTCAACTTTTTGTATTGAGTACACTTTCAGGACTGAGTACTTTCTCAAAATTAACAATATAAAAGCTATAAATAAAATATAAAACATTATTTTGTTTTCTATAAGAAAATTATTATATTATTCCCAGAATGTAATGAATGCGGCCCTGAACGCTGTTTGCTCACGAGTACAGGTCGAAACGACGTCCGTCCTTCCCCGCGGGGAAGCGCCGACGCGTAATTTGCTTATTACCTTTACGTCGCTTAAAACCAATTAAAAAATTGGAATTTTGTGAAATTGATATATGGATCGGACCAAAAAACTTAAAAACTTACATCGTACGCAAATTTGATTAAAATATGTTCAGCCGTTTTCAAGATATCAACGCTTCGAACAAATCGCGATTCTCGCGAAAGTAGTTGAAATTTTCAAAATGTAAAATACGTCAATTACCATAAACATATACTGTTATCACATGTTAAAACCCGATTTTTTTTCCTCCAATAGATTTCAAGAAAAAAATTCACAAAGTTAGACAATTTTTCGGCGGCCCGAAAATCTGGTTCATTTTTCATTTATCTCGCGATTGCTCTAAAACTGCGGAGCCGAATTTTTTTAAAAAAATATATGTTACACAAAAATGTCTACGGAATACGATGAACTTTGTCCCGATTGTTTTCGACAAGTGGTTGCGGAGATATTCCGCTTCAAAGTGAGGGGCCTATAATTTTGACGGCGATAATAGTTTAAAAGACAGCATTAACTTTTGTCGTTACAATCAAAATTCCTAACGACTGATACTCAAAATTGACATTATAGATGCATCATAAAGATTTTTAAAATACTCAAAGGCGTGTATACAGATCTGGAAATTTAAGTTCAGGACATAGGAAAATAATGCGTGCAACAGCGACGCATATAGGAAGTAGATTAGATAAACAAAGACCGATATAACTGTTTAACCACGCCTTTTCCGATCCGTCTACTCGCCCAACCAACCACCTTCTTCCCACAAACTATCGAACTATCAGACTGTCAAACTGTCAGTTCGTTGCGTGGTTAAACAGTTATATCGGTCTTTGTTTATCTAATCTACTTCCTATATGCGTCGCTGTTGCACGCATTATTTTCCTATGTCCTGAACTTAAATTTCCAGATCTGTATATCTTTAATGACGCAGTTTATGAAAAAGCTATTTTCGGGTAAACTCCTTGTTTCTTGAAATTTCCTATAAGGTAGTTGGAAATCTATTATTTTTCGAAAAAGACTGTAATATCACATCAATTTTTAAAATATAGTCTCACAAGAGACTAATGTTATCGGTATTTTTGTATCGCCTTGAGAAAAGTAGCTTAACTTGAGAAGAAATTGTAGGTATCTCAAACTTATTAATAATTCGTACAATTTTCGGTAAACGTTATCAGGAATTTCAAATGGGTTCAATGGATTACCGGCATCTCTCAATATTAACATATCGAGAGCTAAAAGGTAGGAATTCGTAACTTGCAAAAATGGAATTTTACAAGAAATAATACCAAACGATGATTTCGCACATTTTGAACTCAAATATGTATAAAAAGCAATTTCTGCCTTTAATAAAATAAATTTATAAAGGACTACTATAAAGATGTCTTTTACAAACAACGATATCTAACCTAAAAATCGAGTTACAAAATACAAATTATCGTTTATAAACCATGAAACATTTCATAATAACATCATTAAGATTTATAAAATAGGCTTCTTATATTAAGGTTGAATGTAAATTTGAATTTCACCTTCAAAAAAAAGTTGATTTTGAAAAATCACTATCAGCTTATTTATAGTTTCTAAATTGGTATAAATTTACTTTTAAATTAAACATTTACCTCTAAAATTTAAACACTAAACGTGATCTAATAAATCACTTTTAAACGATTTCAACATAAACTAACTGACAGTAAGAAAATAAACTAAAACGACCTCGTTAAGTATTTACTTAAAAAATGGTTGCTAATAAAGTTAAACAATTGGGAACGTGTCGAAGGTTTCGTTAAAAACTAAAACGTTTAACAGGAAAAATAGTCGGGAAAAAGGCCGCTTAGAAGAAAAAATACGTCCGTCGAACACTTTCGACGGGAAAAGGGGTTTAATAAAAATAAACCGTTAAGAGCGTAAAAACCGTGAGAATGAACTTCTGGTTCGAGGAATTTTTAATAAGTCCCGGTAGAAAGAGATCTATTTTCGGCTAGATCTTTACCGACGTAACGCTTACGTTCACGTATTATTATTAGAGCATTTAAGGTCCTTTGGAAGAAGCCAATAATAGGACGACGGACGCCGATTCGCATTTGAAATGTTATATTTGAATTTAAACTATAAAAGAAATGTAACGACGAAAAATTAAATTTTGTAATCTCTTCCAAATTGTTATTATAACGATACGTTCGGGGAAATTAGTTAAATCACTGACATTTCCATTAAACTAAAAACGAATTAGGTTAATTAAATTCATTTATAAATTCCCCAAGCGATCGTTATCGGTATTGGTGAATTACAAAATGGTATCGAAATGATTTTACCTTTTTATCTGTCCCTGTTTGATAAAATTATTATTTATTAAACCACAACAAATTATTAAAACGATGAGATATATCCGTAAATTATGATTGGTCCGTTTATTTGCTCTTTAAAGAAACGAATTCCTAAATATTTTAAATGGGTAACTAATTTGTATTTTCCGAATAGATTGTGATGTAAACATTCATAGGAAATGCGAAAAGTTAACCGCGAATTTATGCGGAATCAATCAAAAGTTGATTGTTGAGGCGATCGAGTCAGTAAAAAAAGGTAAGATGTCTAATTCTTTTAAAAGAGACGTTTTTGAGATTGACGATTATTTGGCACCTGAGCAAAAATGTCTCAAGAAAAACGTTTGGCCACGATAGTTGTGTGAGTTTTGCGTTAATTTTAGAGGTAAATTCCCACGCGCTTGTCTTAAATGTTAAATAAAGCGACTCGAAAACATTGAAAAGATCCTAAAAACAGATTTTAAATGGTTTAAGAATGTAATTTTAGATCGAAAAAATGGGTATTGTTTGAGTTAAACCTCATTTCTTTGTGCCAAAACAAATAGAAAATGAGTTCGAATTTTAAACTATTCAGATATTAGAAATTTTTAAAGAGTTGAAGATTTTTGTTTAAGCTATAAAACCTCGAGAGCTAACATTTACGCGATTTATAGAATAGATAGAAATAGATTCCCGTTCGAACGAACATAACATGTCTGTTTTAAATCTATTTTAAGTTTTTTTTTTTCAAAAGCAAGAAACTTTGTTTTAAAGAAAAGTTTTTATTTGTCCTTCTAAAAAAACTAACTCTAACTTACTAAATTTACTACTCAAGTATACATTTTCATCCCGTCGTTTTGCAAATGAACCTGTTAAAGTGCTTTTTTTAATTTAATCCAAATTCAACTTCCTAAAGCTTCCCTGGACGCCGAATTCCGATTCGAACCGTTCGGTTCTTTGAAAATCTTTCGGCACGGGGCCGTTAAGCCGCACTTCGCCCCCGTTCCGAAGGTACTTTTCCCGAAACGCGACCACTTTAGCCCTCCAATCCTCATTAATATCCTTTTGGGGCCTTTGAGGTCCCCCGTAATCACCGGGCAAACATTTCAAAGGCACCAACTCGTTTAACTTATCGGACGACTTGTGAAAATAAAACTGAAAAAAGATGGATTAAAGAATTTCTTCTCTTTAGTCTTTCGATCATCAATTTTTTGATTTTTACCCGTTTTATTAGCTTGTCTTTTATCACAGATTTGAGTACGATGAGGATGTTTTCGACAAACGGAATGTTACATAAGACGTGAACCGCTTTTATTCGTACAGGGTAAATTTCTAAAGCTAAACCGATCGCCTTTTTGGTTGTGTTTGATAAAAATTTGGCTAAAATTTCGGCTGTTGCTAATGTAGCGTCGATTATGAAAATTTCTCCAGCTATAAATGTATCTTCATGAATTTTTATGTCCGCTAAATAAAAGAATTGAATATAAATAAATTAATTTTCCAATATATACAAAAGAAATTTGTTACCTATTCGACTTAAATATCGATACATTTTCACCAAATCGAAATTATCGACGTTAGGATCAGTCAGTTTTATTATCATTACTCTGTAGCCTTCCGGCGTTAATCTAGGCATCATTATTGCTGAACTAAAATATATAAAAATTCTCATCATTATTAATATACCTTTTAATAACTTTGATTTTATACATAAATTTATTGGCTTCAACGTCATCCGTTAAAGATCCGATTTTATCATTCAAAAATTCGGTATTGGTAGCGTAAGAAATAAAATACGCTTGTAATTTTTTCTTTGTCTTTTCCAGATCGTGTTTACAACCTCTTAGAAAACTTGTTAAGATAGCTTCGTCTACAAAAAAAAAGTTATTAAAGTGTGGTTTTGAAAATTATTATATCACCGATTCGATTATACAAACGCTTTCACGTATTTTATTAATTAAAACACTTGTGATGTAACACTTGAAAACTTTCTATCGATGTTACTTCCACATAAACACGCACTATAATTTAAGAAAATTACACTTGAAGACAACACTTACCATATTTTTGCGGTAAATAACTATTAAATTTAATCCATTCTTTCAATAGTTTAATGTTATTTGCCATTCTAGCTTCGTTTTCGCCGAGTTCTTGGCGAATCTTTCCTTCTTGAAAAATATCCGGAGGACATAATAAGTCCATTTTTTTTCTTTTAAATTAGATATTGCTTTACAGCGATTGCTTTTAAAAGATACAGTTGTAATACTAAAGAATACGTCTTTCTTGGTTGATCAACTTGAGGCTACTAAACGGTCCGGCGATTTTACTTTCACAAGTCGAGTTACTCATACGGTTTTCACGGTTGTAACAGACCTTCTTTTTTTGCTTTACTTTCGATTAAGTAACCACTTAAGTTATTTAACTAACGTTTTCGAACTCATTTTCTAACGTTTAAAAGATAACCGGAAAACCAACTAATTTCAAAAATTACTGAAGTACAACGAAATGTACTCGTAACAAATTTCTCTAATTGAAATAATTTATTTAAAACAAAACAAATAAATAAATAAAAGTGTTTGCTATTATTTATTAGCTCCATCGGATACAAGAGATTCCCCAACATCGAATCCGGCTCATAATCCGGCTTTCGCCCTCGACTCTTACGACGGTGGTGCTTTGGAAGATTTTCAAACGTCTACGACTTACGCCGGTTTTCAACGAAGCGGAAGGATAACGCCACCGGCGACGACCATACCAAGGTTTAGAAAGTACACTATAGAGGATTTTAATTTTTTGAAGGTCTTGGGAAAGGGAAGTTTCGGAAAAGTAAGTTAAAAAAATATGGGTATGGGGAAGGAATTTTCGAATATTTTTCTTTGTCGATTTTTTAAGGTATTATTAGCCGAATTAAAGGACACAGAATATTATTACGCGATCAAATGTTTGAAGAAAGATGTTGTTCTCGAAGATGACGACGTCGAGTGTACCTTAATCGAAAGAAAAGTCTTGGCTTTGGGTACCAAACATCCATATTTATGTCATTTACTTTGCACTTTTCAAACAGAGGTAAGAAAAAATATTTATAGGTCAATACAATCATTTATAGTCTACATTGAGGTTTGGAATTATAATCTCCATGAAACGTGAATCCCGACTACTACGTTCGGTTGTGAGTACCTAACCGTCTTTACCTGAGACGGGACAAAATATCTCTTGCAGTTTACAAAGTTAGGAACGTACT
Source organism: Digitonthophagus gazella (assembly GCA_036711955.1). Taxonomy (NCBI): domain Eukaryota; kingdom Metazoa; phylum Arthropoda; class Insecta; order Coleoptera; family Scarabaeidae; genus Digitonthophagus; species Digitonthophagus gazella. The sequence goes on along the minus strand of JASCIT010000001.1, from coordinate 20,868,188 downwards.
AAGGCTTCTATACATAAAACCGATACTGTTGAAGTGCCGACGGAAGGTTTCGTTACTATATTATATCACAAATCCCCTCGTCTCTAATTTTCCCTGTACATTACGTAAATAAGATTTTTTATCTCACAACCTACAATTTTATCTATTTCAGTTTTTCTCTTGAAAATTCACCACGTTGACAATAAATATTGCATGATCATAGTCTTTAAAATGTCATACTCCGTTAATTTTGAAACTCAAATTAATTCATTCATCACTACTAATGGCGCGAAACCTTTTCTTATTAAAAAAAAAACACGAATTATAATTTCATTTGCATCATCATACAAGAAACAGTTGTTACGTTTTTTTTTTTATTTTAGCATAAAATAAACAATGTTAGTGAATTAAGTGACGTAAAAATGTCAATGGTTTAAAACACAAACATAGTACACCTAAAAATTTTTTTGTTCAGGAAATTATGTAAAATGATATATTAAGTCATATTGATGTAAAATATTCACCTCCCTAAAAATTAAAAAGAAGAAGATATATTTTTTAGCAACTCGGCTTACTTCACCTTTTTACATCATCATTTTCTGAACAAAAAAGTACATATTCTGTGCTTTAAACCATTGATATATTTGTTTGTGTTTGTTTATGTCAAATTAGCGGCCTGTAATAAACACGAAAATTTAATTATTACTTCTTGGAAACAATTACATACGCTCAACTAGCAAATGCCAAGTAATCAAGTAATAATAACAAACATATGGTAACGTTAGTTTTATAAGTTACTAAAGTTGTGCCTGGTTCCTGTCAACCTTAGGCGGGTCTCACACTAAGGTAACTAGCAAGGAGCAACTTAGCAACAAGCAATATTGCCACCTAATAACATATTCATATAATCAAATGATGTCTCTCAGATTGGAAGAATTCGATATCTCAAATGGAGAGGCGATATTGAATTGTTTCAATGTGAGACGTCTGCTTTAATTCTATGTAAAATGTCATTAGATGGCAATATCGCTTGTTGCTTGCCTCAGAGTACTTATATTTATCACTTCTTAACCGAACCGTCATAAAACTATTGTTTAGGCTGTTATATTACCGTATCATAATTCTGAAGCTTGCTGTGGACGACTATACATTTTATGAATAACGAGTAATGTAAATTTTAAGGTCAAATCGAGTCTCACGTGATAATAATTCGTATTCATTTCATTTCTAATTTATTCCAACTACAAAATAGTTACAATATACATTATTTTTCGGTCGTCATTTTTTTAAAAATAACCTACAAAGCGTACATTATGAAAGTTTTGCACATTACGCATAGAATAGGCAGCGATCCAAGATCATGTTCCATCTTAGCACATACTTTATTATTTTTAGGATGTATGTACACAGTACATAAATACATGAGTACTTTTCATTTACGAACATTTCACTATTTACCTTAATCGACAATTATTTTACTTTTTTCAGTCACATCTTTTCTTCGTGATGGAATATCTAAACGGGGGCGACCTAATGTTTCACATTCAGCAATCGGGACGTTTTCCGGAACCGAGAGCTCGGTTTTACGGGGCGGAAATCGTTTCCGGATTGAAATTCTTACACGCCAAGGGTATTGTTTATCGGTTCGTATCGAATAATTCTTTAAATCCGAATAATTTGATCAAACCTAAACATCTCTGATCTTAATTTTCAGTGATTTAAAACTTGACAACGTTTTACTGGACTTTGACGGTCACGTTAGAATCGCCGATTTTGGAATGTGCAAGTTACAAATCTTTTTGGATCGAATGGCGGATACTTTTTGTGGAACACCTGATTATATGGCACCGGAAGTAAGTTAATAAACATACAGGGTACAAGCAAATAATGTTTAAACAATGTAAAGGCATTTATTATGATCGAAAAATAAGCTAAAATGTTTTAATAAACATACGTCCGAAAATCAACTGCTTGCGAAATATTCGCAGTGGAAGGTTGCATGTCGACTGCATATAGGTATGATTGTGTTAGTAAACATATACTTAAGGTCTATTGTTTTGTGACACTTTGAAATTTCTTAATTTGTATCGATAATAATATATTCAAATACAGAAATGGTCAATATAGTATTCATGTACAGCTGCGCTATTGCAAATGTTATGGAAGCACATCGACTCTATGTTGAATCGTTTCCTGCTTTCCAGATACCTTCGTATATGCTTTTTTAGACGGTGTTTCAATGATTTATGTGCACTGGTTCCTTTCGGAAAAGAGAAGTTATGATAGTGGGCGTCAGCGATCATCAGGTACACCAACGATATACGAACAAATTTTGACTATTGTCAGAAAAAAATCCTGAAATAAGTATTCCAAAAATTTCATACCAAATGGATGTAAACAGGGAGGTTGCATGGAGAACTGTACATAAACAACATTTATTCCTCCATCATATTCAACGAATTCGAGTTCTTGCAGTACGTGATTTTCAAACAAAAATAACATTTGGTGAATGGTTTTTGCAAACAGCTACTGAACGTTTCCAAATTTCGCTGCAAACACAGTTGCGTCAACGAATAAACATCTTGTAAAACAATTCGTGACTTTTTTTTTAAGAATACATAAGTCTTTTGAAAGAAAATGTAAATGCTATGAGGAAATGGAAGGACAACATTTTGAACAGATTTTCTAACAACATTTCTGTATGCGAGCATCCAATGTCCACTTGTAATACAATTCAAGCTGCAATTGCAATCAAATTGCTGTTATTTCGATACGATTGGTTGCCGGACGTATACTTATTAAAACTTTTCAACTCATGTTTGACCATAGTACACGCCCTTAAAATCCCTAAACGTCCCTAAAACGTTATTTCCCCACTCACTATATAAATAGATTAATATCAATAAATTAAATAAATTAATTATTATACTTTTTTAGATTATTAAAGGTCAACATTACAATCAATGTGTAGACTGGTGGTCTTTCGGTGTATTATTGTATGAAATGTTAATTGGGCAGTCTCCGTTTAGTGGATGTGACGAAGACGAACTTTTCTGGTCAATTTGTAACGAAAAACCGGTTTTCCCAAGATTTCTTTCAGCGGAAGCAAATTCAGTTTTAACTCAGGTAACGAAGCAATTACTCAAAAAAATCAAACTTTATTGAGAAAAATCTTTGTTCCGATAGCTTTTAGAAAAAGATTGGAATAAAAGACTTGGTAACAAACTAAGTCCACACGGAGAAATTCAAGATCACCCGTTTTTCAGACCGATAAGTTGGGATTTATTAGAATTAAGACAATTAGACGCACCTTTTAAACCAAATTTGGTAATAAAATACCAAAACCTAAAACCGTTTTAATTTAATTTAATCTTTTTTTTTAGCAACATCCATTAGATACACAATATTTCGACAAAACTTTTACGGTTGAAAAGGCGAAGTTAACCCCGATAGAAAAGAATATCTTACAGTCAATGGATCAAACGCAATTTCAAGGTTTTAGTTATACAAATCCAAATGCAACGGATAGATGAAGAGAGGAAATTAATTAATAAAGATGGTAACCGTTCCTAAACATATTGGTCAGTTAATAATGAAAGAAGAATATCCTTCTGTACCTGAATCCTGAACTACGATGACTTTTGGTCGTTTAAGATTTTTTATTAATGATTTAAACATGTTTAAAGTGCTTTTATACGTTTGACGAGATCAATTCGGGAATGTGAATGTTGCAAAAAAAGTTATTAATTGATATTGTTTAGATTTAAGTTAATTTAAGCGTCTCTAGTCAAGATTATTTTTATCAACTTATTTAAGTCTATTTTTAAGTGTAATTATTATTTATATTTATATTGTTATTATTAGGAAATAAATAAGTTTTAAAAAAGAAAAATTTTTATTCCACATCAAATCAGAGTCTTTTATTTATTCTTTTCAAATCGCGTGCGAGTTAAAAATGTAGCAAAAATCCAATTTCTGTAAAAATGGGGAAGAAACCATCGGGACGCGAATAAAATTCCGACTTCCAGATGTACCCGACTCGTGCACGTTTTCGCACGATTTCGCGAACTAAACACGCTCGAACAGGCGCTAAATTAAATTTCTATCTATTGTCTATTGTGTTTTACCAGCTACCTGAAAGATGAATTGCTGTAAATCCATTCTATTCGAAATATAACCGCATTAATAAAATTCTTCCTACAAATTCCTATTTTCTTTAATTAATATTACATCTGAAATTTCTTTTCTTAATTCTTACGATAAAGAGAAGTTAATTTCCGGCCTTTCTTACGTTTTAGAAGACTTATTTATCGCCTTAACGTCAGTTGGTAGACTTGGGCCGACGGTTTTAAAGACTGAAAAGTTACGTGGAAACTGTAGACTTTTCCTAGAAATTCCTCTCGATAGTAATAACCGAGATTAAGTCTAATTCGATCAAAAACGCAAAATAAAAGTTTTTCTTAAGGCTTATCGAATGAACCTCGGATAGCTCGGTTATCGGTTCCCCTTTTACGCGAGTATTTCCGGCTACTTTTCTCGTTTGATCCAAGTTCCGATGAACTTTCAAAGCTTACCAAAGTCACGGCCGATTATTTCTACGCATTAGAACCGGAGTTAATCTTGTTCTGAGCTCGTAAAAGATGAAAAACCTAGACATTACTTGGATGTGTATTTTCGATTTCTAAATACAAGGTAATGCAAAAGTACAGCCCTATATTCACGAAACGGTTTTTTAAAGGTGTGAAATTGATCATATTATTTTGAAAAACTTATATAGATCAAATAACTCTCTGCTGATTGTGAGTAGATGCAAATTTATATTTGTCTTACAGCATTTTGATTTCTTGGAATCAAAACATAATTTTGCTTCCAGATTGACAACTTCTTTTTCAGTGTTGACTTCTAAAACTTGAAACGTTTGGGAATTGTTACTGTAAAGATAAATTTTCAAATAGCACCCTGAAAGAACCAGATGTTAAACGAATTTCTTGCACCACGTTGTTGAATTGGTTTTCCACCATACTTAGAATTAGTTCTACAGGATTGAGCAGCTGCTCACACAGCTCTATCAACGAATAAGATTTTTAAACATCAAATTTCCCATTATTGTGATGTCTCGTTTTTTGGATTTTGAAGTAGCTAGTCTTGATTTGGCAGATCTAATGGCGCTAGACTTCATTACTTGGGATGTATTCAACTCTCGTAACAAGCTACAAACCTTACAAGTTTTGAAAGCCAACATAAAACAAGAATTTGTCTCATTGTCAATGCAGTAATGAGACATTTTTCTCCTTTAACGCATTAGAGGTAAAAAACTTTTTTTATTTCTTTCTTTCTGATTATTAAAAAAGAAATTTTGTAGCCACATGTTTTAGATGCAACAGCTCAATATGCCATAAAACGAGTACATATGTGCATCAGGACGGGGTTATTTGACCGGTATATATTTCAATGATGCGATCGATTTTACACCTTTATAGTATAAACTGTTCGTAAAAATAGAGCCCCATTTTACTTATTTCTTACAAAATGGTAGCGAGTTTATATAATGACATTACTTTTGTCATACTTTATATATGCAATTTAAAATTACATTTTCTAATTTTCCAATTTTATCATTATTATTATTTCTTTTTAACTAATCATGGACTCACGAAAAATTTAAAACGGGATTTAAACCTTTGATATGTTGTCTACATAATATTACATCGCTCGAGGAAACGTTTTGTCACATGTTAAGCTCGAGTTAATTAAACACAAACTCACTCCCTCTCCCCGTCCCCTGTACTCTTTGTAGTTGTGGTAGTTGTTGAAATATTGCTCGTTTACAAAGCTTTGGTTTCCAATTTAACTTTAACACAAAGAAACGTCAAATATAAGATTATAGCCATTTGTACGCACAAACAAGCAAATAATAAGGAAAATCGTCCTGAATCTAGTTCATCATTGTTATGACAGTATAAACCGGATAAAAGCTCCGCTAATATCCCCTTTTATTGTTCTCGTAAATGCGAGCTTTTCAATTGCAAAACGACGGCGAATTATGCTCGATAGTCCTCAATATACTTACCACACACACGGAAACACGGACAATAGAAGGATTTATTGTTTTGAATTCCGAGTTCAAAATAATGGAAATGAGAAATTAATTCCTTATAAATTATTTGGGTGGGCTAAATTGGCTTAAAGGAAATATAAAAATATGCAGTAAAAACTGGAGATCAAATGGGACTAGTTTTGATAGTTTACGTTAATTAAATTCCCATATATTCGGAGAGTTTTGGCACTTTCATAATAAGGTAGAAAGAGAGGAAGAGAAAAGGAAAAGTAGCATGATATATAGAAAGAGAAAGAGGGAAATAGGGAGAAAATGAGGGCAAGAAGGAGTGAGAGAGAGATGGAGACAGAAAAGGTTCGGACGGTGTCCGCAGCGGTTATAGCCTCGATTCTAATTGAGTTTGTTTAGTGAAGAGACCCCACAGACTATGTTTTATGAAGTTCAATTATAATTAAACGACAATTTCTAATTTTGAATATTCAACACTTTTCTTTTAAATTCTAACTCAATCAATTTCTACATCCTAATAAATTCACAGCATTCAAATTAAATAACAAACATAACGGAAATTGTAAAAAATCTGACAGATATTTGTTATTATTAATTAACTTAATTAAAAGACTTCATTAAAAGATCCATCAAAAACAGACGCAAACATACATTTCTGGTTGCATTGAGTTACGTTCTGCTTTTATCTGTCCGGAAGGAAAAATTTTAATATTTTCCCATTCAACACAAGGAAGGCGTATTGCTTCGGACCTCGAGGAGAGGCGAAATTTAATATAAAAGTGATTGGAGACGACGGAACCGAAGCCTTCGAGGCCTTTGGGAGGCTTTAAACGAGCTTCTTGAAGTCTTCGAACCGATCGAAATTCGCGAGCGCGCCAATTTCAATTCAAAAGTAATTGCCTTATTCGTGGCCTTAATCGATTTTTTTCTAATAAATTCAAATACACTTCAAATTCTATTAAAGAAAAAACTACTATCTAGTATACAGAGTGTCAGAAAATCACCTTTAAAGATTTTAGAAATATGTTATATGGCCAAAAATATGCTAAAAAGTCTTAATAAGCGTAGGTTTAAAAATCAACCGTTTACGAAATTTGTAGAGTATTTGATTACATATCGCACTGAATTAACAGAAAGGAAATGAACAATGTATTGCCTTATTAAATGAATACACACTTTGTACGGTGTTAGGATGGTTTTAGTGCTCAACCGACGTCAGCGCTGACCGTCGGTTGAGCACTAAAACCAGCCTCAGTTTTTTATTTGTATTAAATAGGAAATTATTAAATAAACATTAAATAGGAAAAATATTTACAACTTTTTCATAAATATGGCTATATAGCCGACACTGATCGAAAAATACCAATACCAAGGTATACAAGAGGTTTTCGTTTAATAACATACAGGTGTCCCGAAATTAGACGGCCATACGCTACCAGTGTATGCTACGTTCAAAAATAAGAATAAAAGCTCTAATAAATATTGGTTTAAAAATGCTTCCTAAGGGAGTTACAGACCCTTGAAACGGCTAGCAGGAATACGATATTCATGGAATATCCTTGGAATGACTTGCGTTAAGTCAACAAAAATGGGTATATTACCCTAAAATTCCAAGAAAAATTAAATGGTGGTATCTATTTTGTATGAAACTCATCAGTAGTGTGCGTGTAAAGGGGTGACGTGGTTCATCTAACTTTTTTGCATGTCAACTTTTTACTAGCCTGACTTAGGCTGGTTTTAGTGCTCAACCGACGGTCGGTACCGACGTCGGTCGCGCGTAGCTTATCAACGTATTTATATGTGGCTGTTCAGTGCTGCACTGATGAACCCTACGCGCGTACGGTACGCGGCGCGTATGACAACTGTCGGTCGAACGCGTCTGTATGTACGTCAACCAACTGACAGATTGCTGGATTATATTACAGCGTTCATTGTTTGGCAGATATGTCAGTATGGTCAGTACGTGTACAGTCATCGTGAAATAATGAGCATAGACACAGAACGATTAATAACGGAAGTCCAGTTGCATCCGGAATTATGGGACTTGTCTCATAATTTATATAAAGACCGTGATACACGGTTAAAGAATTACAGAACAATGAAATACCCAAGTCAATCAGCTAAGCACTGAACAACACAAACCGACGGTCAGCGCGTTTCGTCAGTACTGACGGTCAGTACCGACCGTCGGTTGAGCACTAAAACCAGCCTTACAATTTAAATATCTTAGACCTTTCTACGTAAGAATGGTCGTCTTGTTGCAATTGCATAACTGCAACCGTTTTCGAGTAAATCGGTCTTTGAAAATCGACTAATCTTATCTTTTAACAAAATAATTTTTTTTGCTAAGACTGTGCTAAGCGCTTTAGTAACGCAGTGTGTCGTTAATGTTGGAGGTTTGATTTTATAACTGAATTGCGTAACATGGTAAACCACAAAATTCTAAGATGGTCTACTTTGCCATTGCTCTCTTCAAGGAACTGTAGTTCCCTTAGGAAGTATTTTTGATAAATGTTTATTTGGAGCTTTCTTTTTATTTTTGAACGTAGAATGCGCTGGTAGCGTATGGCACTCTAATTTCGAGACACCTTGTATAAAGTGTTAAAAACAAACCTAAACAACATATGTATTTCCCATCAGAATGCGGCAAATATGTCTCATTTCATGGCTTCTCGCTTTAAATTCGTTGGATTTCAGCGTTTCGAATTATTTAAAAAAATTTGTATAAATGTTAGTTATTGATGATTTTATAGTTTCAACAACGAATAGAATACTACTGGAGATTATTTTTCGGTGGTAACGGAAAGAGAAAATTAGTAAGAAAACAATCAATGCCATTAAGTAATACAATCATAAATTTGATCTGTTATTACAATAAAGTCGTTGTTATAGGTGGTTGGTTTCCGAATATAACGTTATTAAGACTTGTCAACTTATTTTCACCCATAAACTTTCCTTAAAATCTTTAAATGTTATTTGCTGGTATCTCTATAAAATTAATCACCTAATAACTTAAGATAGCTTTATCACCTGCTATCAATAAAACCTCATTAATAATCTCATAAACTATCCCCCATGGAGTAAATAAATAAACACCAGAAACGACTAATTCATTAAATCTAAAGGCATAAATTTAATAATAAATTAGCCACCTCGTAGGTAACAGCCTCGTTTTACGACTTTTACAACCTAGATAAGTCATAACGAGCTCGCGCGGAAGAGCTCCAAAAGAGAAGGAAGGAAGGAAGGAACAGTTTTCGACCGGAACAAGAAGTAATTTTGTCCCAAATAAATTTGCCTAAACGGAACAATGGGGAGAACAACTTAAAATTTTCTCGCACTTTAAGAGTCACTTTTAAACGAACTGGAAGAGAAAATATCGAAAAACGACCACTAAAAATGGAGAAAAAGGAGGAGGAGGAAAATTTACAGATGTATTTTCGTCGAGAAACGAAAAGGACTCGAGTAAAAATTTTCCGGGAGAACTTCCGAAGTGTGTGCTTAACCTACTAATGTGTCGCCCCCCTTCGCTCGTTCGTTCGTTCACCGGTTGGTTCTTTTTAACACGGTTTTAAAACCGCGTTCGCCGGAGAGAGTTTTAAAACCCGTAACGGAAAAAGGGCGAGGTAAGCGATTATCAATTGAGGAAGGAAAGGAGGAAATTGCAGGAGAAAATTAGAAAATTCATGAACTAAAAACCAATCGGAAATTTTTAACGTCGTTACGTATTTGCTTACTCCTATATTTTAAATTAAATATAAAAATTACCAAAAGTTATCTTTTAATTTTTATACACAATTATAAAACTACGTTGTATGTACGTTATTTTTCTTTATCTAAATCTTTTTAACTAACTCTACCTGGTTTCCACCCACCCCCTTTTTGGTTACCATTTTATAAGTAAATGTACATTTTACAAGTTAATAGGAATTCCGAATAGCTGAGAAGCTTGTAAATGGCTAGAAATAATTGCAACTCAACATTTTCATTAATTCTAATTATCTTTCGTTTATAAACTTTTTTTCAGTTTCCAGAAATAAAGGAGAAGTAATTTTTTAAAAACATTTAACGCTATAAATTTTAGTATACTTAACGAAAAAGATACACTCGGCATCTTTAAAGAATAATCCTTTTGAAGGTGACAGATACGCTAAGCCGAAATGGAGCTGCACCCTGAAGAGACAGATGGAAAAGTAAACCTGCTTTCCGTAACATTACCGAGTACTTATTCATTTTTCTCTTCATGGTGCAACTCTATTTCGGGTTATAGTACACTGAATCCCAACGTAGTCCCTCGTAAACATCTCTACCTATCTCTATTCTGAAAGTTATTTCAGACGCCGGTTGTAGGTCATAATAATAAAAAAGTCCATGTAGAGCATAAAAAAATTGTTTAAAATGTGAGCAGCAAACGATTTTATAGAAAACACAAATTGCCGTTTATTGATCTATAAATTTATGTATTGATGTAATATACAATAGCTTTGTTCGTTGTGTTAAAACTTGCACTATGGTGCAAAGATGTAGTTTCATGCAGCATTTTAAGGGGAATGACTGTAATTCAGTGTAATTTGGTGCTCTTCAGTTCAGGTATGAACTGAAGAGCATATAGTTCGCGATCCAACGAACGCATATGTAACCAAAATTTAATAATGCGCTGAATTGCTTAGTGCAAGCAGTGCAGCCCTAACGAACAAAGGTAATATTCGTTCGATTAATAGATTCCTTTTTATAAATAACATAAACGGATACCATTGAATCAACAAATATCTTTCATGGTATTAATTAATTTGTTTATGGTACAGTTGTAGTAAATATTTTCTTGAAATTTCATAAAATATGTATAGTACATGGGATTTCTTAACTATATACACTGTATCAAAAACCGGGTTCATAAGTATAAGAACATCGCTACAATTAAGGCCATCCGCACAAGGGGCAACACCAAAGCAATAATATCGCGGGGTGATATTGACGATATTGCTGATATCGGTGACATGAGCAACAGAGATCCGCACACGGGGCAATTTGTTTGTTAGTCAACTCGTAATTTCCGAAGAGAGAGTGCTACTAAATATTAAGTATTAACAACGTTTGAAGATTAATTGAGCAAATTTTTAAGGTTTTTCTTAAATGGTGGCTGCATATTTAGTACATACAAAGTGAAAATTAAAATATAAAAAAATATTTTGCAATTGAAATATACATTAAAAATTATTTCATTCAGTAGCATGAATAGTCCTTATATACAAAACTTCAAAAAAGTACAAATGAAATTCTAAAAGGTTGTAACGAACCAGTTCTAATGGTTCGAAGCAGTTACGTGAAGACACCTGTATAATTATTGTATTTCCAAAAATAGTATTTCTGTAAACAACATTATTCAAAAGTAAAGTAGAGCGTATTTTAGTGGTCTTTAGGAGTGTTTTTTAGGATGCTAGGTAACGAATTGTACCTGCCTTGGACGAGTAAGGAATATGTGCTTAAACTTTCAACCGAATTGGGACAGAAGGCAATTTGGAATATCAAAGAGTTCGGTTAACTGGGATTCGGATTATCAATGCTCTACTATATTCTTTCAAACGTATAATCGGACATCTTCTATTTGTTTGTTTGTTTTCCATAAAGTACTTAAAATTCCATAAAGTACTATTTATTGCTACCCATTAATTCGGTTATGAAATGCATTAGTATTTTTATTATGAGCATGAAACTATTGTTAATACGAATACTTAATTGTCAATCTAAACAACAGTTTATGCTATAAATCATTACTATATAAACAATAAATTAATTAATGGATTAATTATAGGCAATTCGTGTAAAGTATTACTACCTCTGTTCCATAATATATGAGCCATTTCCGTTTACTATGAAACTTAATACCTAAAAATGTGTGAAATTAGGAGGCATTCTAGTTCCTTGAAACCGCTTTTATATGTATATGAGAACAATAAAGCAGCACGTCTGGATTATTGTCTGTTGTTTGTGAAAGAGAATGCCGAGCTTAAGAACTTAATGAATTATATCCACATTGATGAAAAGTGTTTTTGTGTCTAAAGTAAACCAGATACCTCCTCGCAAATGAATCATGTCATCAAGTGCGCAGTAAGTTAAATATGATCAAAGTGATTTTTTTTGCAGCTGTTGCCCGACCATGGTACCGTATCCCAGCGCTTTGAAATATCCAAAACTGAAATATGTTCGTTTACAGCATAAGAAGCAACCTTGCGAAGTAGTAAAAATCGACAATGAGTTACCAAACCATTTATATCTATAGAAAGGTTTACAAACGCATGTTTCTGAATAAATTGAAGACGTTGGCGTGAAAAGGATGTACGCCCCAAATAATAACTTTCGAGAAATTAATTAATAAAAAGTCTTTTAAATCTACAAATCCCAATTTAAATGCAGTACATTTGAATTACAGTACAGTTTACAGTACAGTTGCAGTACAGTTTAATTTTATAGGTTCTGAATATTTATACTTAAAATAGTTTATTTGCACGAAGTAAGTTCTAAACTACAATGCTCGATATTGGTGACTTAAACAAGTTACTGGTATTGTGGAAGGTCGCTTAAATTTGAAAAGGTAATAATAAAAAGGGTCCGCCAATCAAGCAGAAAATTTTAAAACGTCCAACTGTTTCATTAAGTATCAATTCCCAGAATTCAATTTTCCAGGTGTGGGTTAAGAAAACGGCTTCTCAGTATTCTTGTTGTTTAGAAATCCTTTAAAGAAAAGTTACAGACCGAAAATTTTAGGAACAGGCTACGAAATATTGCCGTGTTTCGATAAGCGGGAATTTCGAAAGTCTAGTACTCCTCTAACTTTTTTCTTTGAAAATTTCTGAAGAGGATGTTGAACAATGATTTGGTGCAAACCATATTAAAATGGCGTACATCAGATCACCATTGTAAAATGTTAGTAAATTTTCACTTAGGATTTGAAAATGTTTTCCTAGAAACAGCTTTCCCTTGAATGTCGTTGTTTTTAGAAAACTAATGGTGTATTCGTTTGGTTGCACTGGTGTCCACCAGAATTTGACCTCAAGTGCATAGTGAGTGTATACATCACATTAGCTTAGTACAAAAAAGTGACAGTTCAATAGAACACGCTATTATGCACTAGTGCACACCAGTGCGCACCAGTTTTACCAAAACGAATACGCCATAAATAATGGCATGGTTTCTGAAGTCAAATTTGTGAAAGAGAATTCAGAAAATTAATATTTGACGAAAAGATCATGCATTTAAAAATTTCCCACTTTGCTGGCTGACCTGTATACAGTGTGCACATATTCGACCTGCGGATAGACGCATTAGCAATAGTTGGGCGATTATAAATGGGCGGAGCTTGCGCTCTCAGATATATCCATAGCTTTAAAGGTTTGAGAACGGGTGGTTTTTGTTAAGGTCGTTTTATCAATTGTTTTCACTAACAAAAAAAAATGTAAAAAGGTTTTATTCTTTACATATTTTTTTAATTAAAAAGAAATAAATCCCTCATACACTGTACTAGCAACTTTCTTGGTTATGAAGCATCAGATCATATCACTGCAAAAAATATTATAGCAAGAAATTTCCATCACAACTTCATACTAATAAGGAAAAACATGGAAAGCCAAAATGAAAAAATAACTGCTCATTTTTTTAATAAGTACTCAAATAATCCACCCTCTTGAGCTGAAAAAAAATCCAACCTCTTGTAAAAATTCTGTCAGACGTTAGCAAATACATCCGATGTAATCGTATTTTTATTTCAATAATTTTTGCTTGCAACTCCTCTAAATTTGCTGGACGGTCATCTCCATATACGTAAATCGAATTATAGGTCAACAAAAAATAATCGTTGGGGGATAAATCAGGGGATCGTGCTGGCCATTTAATAGGACCTGAATTACCTATTTACCTATTTTGAATGGACAGTCATCTTGCTGAAACCAGAGATTATTAATATCATAACGTTCCTGAATTGCAGGAAGAACATTGTTCTGCAATAAGTCTACATATTTGTTGCCATTTACATTTCCATTTATGAAAAAAGGGCCCGATTATTTCATTTCCAATAATTCCTGCCCATACATGTAATTTTTGAGTTTATTGTGTTCTCGTGGGAACATTCAAATAGAGGTTTTCACGGGACCAATACCGGCAAGTTCTTGAATTATGATGACCATGCAAATAAAATGTTTTTCGTACGAAAATAAAACGTTATTTAAAAATAATTCATTTTCATGGCATTGGTTAATCATTATTTCGCAAAACTCTATACGGCGGTAATAATCATCCGGAAAAAGTACTTGAGATGTTGAAAATTTATATGATCGGTATTTATGTTTATGTAAAATTTTTATCACTGTTGTTGGGCTAATACCAACTTCACGGGCAATTTCGCGAAATGATTTGTGACGATCTAATTCTGCTAATGCACATATTTCCAGTTCCAATCTGCTAATATTATCCTCTGCTTCATTTTCGTTTTTTTGATTTATTGATGTGAAATTTGACTCGAAATACTTCACCGTATTTCGAATAGTATTTGCAGAAGGAATTGGTCTTTCCGGATAGTTCACAGCAAATAAATCGCGAGAATTCATGACTTTTTGTTAAAATAAAAATTTATTTTCTTTACAACCCCTAAAAATTTCATTTTTAAAAAACTTTGAAAAGATAAATTCCCTACTTGTATGAAATCACTTTGTAACACGGCTAGTGTTAGAGAGTTTCGTCTGATCACTGCGACTGCGGACAGGGATTTTCAATGTGTTAAACAAGGCATCGACTTGCATTCGATTTTAATGAGTTAGATAGAGACACATTTCAACTCCGATCGGCTCGATAAGTAAACGTAGTGTATCTGTCTTGTGTTAACTAATAGAAGACTTTACTGTCCTCCTTTTTCCACTTATCCTCAGCTCACCGGCGTACACACGGTATGGAAAATCGCCATCATAATTTTCAGTAGAAAGGTGTATCCCACATAACCCTAAATACGTACCTGTTGATTTGATTATGAACAGTCCTCATCTTCAGTTTCAATGCAATCCCTATCCTTTAAGCTATCATCTGATTGATCGTCAGACTCATAAATATTCTTCTCGTTTAATAGGCCCGTATTCAGAGAACTTAAATCTCTAAAAATTGATTAAAGTCGCGAGAAGACCCAACACGCGTATCGCTTATGTTAGTGGCTTGACCTTATTTAAAAAATTTGCGCCACCTAATTGAAATTATAAAAATGTCATTTTATCGCACCTGCATGTATTATTGAAGAATTGTTAATCGTTTTTTCAAACAATATACATATAAGGACAACGCAAGGTCATATTGCGATACTGAATATTTCGTTTCCAACCGGCTGATAGTCTCAACTTATAAGTATTCGATCTTAACTTTATATCTGTTAATTTTAACGTGTTAGTACACTTTGGACATCGATTACTGTCTTAATTTATATAAGATAATTTCTAATCTGAGTTACTATGATTTGGAAATAAAAATCGCTAATGGTTTATTTATTATAAAACCGACTTGGCTGTCTCCCTTTTATAAAAGATTTTCCTTTTAACCGGTGTTTTACCAACTTCAATATTTGACTTCCCGAGTGTACCGAAATTTAAACGTTCTTATTTTTTCGGTACATACGGGGTTCAATACTAGTTTGACGTCTATGCAGAAAAAGATATACAGATATACTGTACTTTGCAAAAACCGCTTGGGCTCAAATGACAATATGTAAAGTGAAGACCAGTTAAATGAGGTTTTCAGATCTAATTCAGAAGATGACTTACTACTTAATACAGTTACAGATATTCTCAAATGTAAGAATTTGTTGAAATTCACTGGTAATGAAAACCTTAATGATTTATTTAAACTGAATGAAAATTTGTATGTTGAAAACCCAGATTCAGGACAAGAAATTGAAAATCCAGAAGTGCAAGAACTGTCTGAAGATTCTGACGTCGATGAGGTTCGATGTTGTCTGCACAACGGAGATTTCACTGTATTACGTATTACATTTTTTTAACAATAAAAATTCAAAATTTTTATATTGGTGAATCTCGCGAACTAAAAAATTTTTTCCGTTTAAAATTTTGAATAAAACTTCTCTTCATAAAGAAATTCAACGGAAAACGCGAAAAAATTTCGCGAAAAAAGAGAGAATGAGAAGACGTGAAGAATTCCGGGATTTCCGAGAGGATTTTTCGATTGAATCCGAGGAAATAGAGTTACGCGGCCGATGCCTTATTCATAAAGAGCGGAGCTTAGTCAACGATATTAAAATAGAAACCGAGTTATTGGAGGCCGGGGAGACGTCTTAAAATTGTCCCGGGACACCTTTAAAACCGACCCAACTACGCTTTTGTGTATTATTTTCTACGTTCCGTTCTTTTATTCACTTTTGCGTTTTAAACCGATCACTCAGCTAAATAAAAAAAAAGGAGATATATATTCGACTAATGGATTTTTTTCAATTATCTCGTGTTCAATTCGCAAAAAATTGGTAATGGAAATGGATTTACAACGGATTCGTACCCAAAAATCAATTACCCGCCTCAAAAGCCCGTAATAATGCATTCCGATTTAAAGCATTCTCGTCAGTATTGTAAATTTTTAAGTTTTTAATGTCCAACATTTAAAAATAAAAGTACAAGACAGTTATTTTTAAAAGGAAACTTAGCCGAAACCGCTTCGAGACGAGAAATTCAATTCCTCCAGGCTCCGGCTTATTAAGTTAACAGTTCCGGAACGAGTTAATATGGCAAATTTAAAGCTCCCGGCCGTCAACAACTCTCTCTCTGTAAAAGCTCTCCGGACCCCACAACGGCTTTATACCGAACCCAAAAAAGAAACTCTAAACGCAAAGCTTTCGGGAATTGTAAGACGGTTTTGCATCTAAAATAAATTTTCTTTAAAATTACTTATTTTGTAAGGCACTTTAATATAAATTAATCTTTAATTTTTGCAAGCGATTTGATTTTAATTTGACAGCATTTAAAGCGCCACCTATCCACCACGAAAGCTCTTCGAGTAAGCTTCGCGTTTGGAGATTCATCTCGTTCGTTTCATGAAACTCGCTCAGTTACCCTCCGACTGTCGTGTCGATTGGACGTAACGTTCCTCTAAATAAAAGTCCTCCGAATTTCGAGATTTTAACGCGATTATAACGAAAATTTTAAACGAGCAAACCAAAAGATTAATTATTTTATATCAATTTGAAACAAACTTAATGTGTTTTATCCCGATTTGGTTGTGTTTTTATTGTTTGAACGCACAGATTTTCCTTTTAATTACCTTAATCAGGTTTGTTTTTAAAGCTAATTAAAAAAATCTAATTTATTAGATAGTATGTGAGTATTAAAATAATTAGTGTTTGATAAAAATTTTATTATTTATTAAAAATATGGATGAATTTTAATTAAAAACTTATTAGCGAAAGATAATTTATTGTGTGTCACGGTTTTAACGTCCAAATAAAAGGTAGGTATATTTATTTTATTTATTCGCTAATGAATCGTTTTGTAAATTAACGTGTTTGTCAAGTTTAATTTTAATCGAACCGTCTACAGTTAAAACAAATAAAATAAATTACCAAACTAAACCGATTAAAATAAAACTGAATTCACGATAACCCTTTTACATTTTTACCTAATCGCATCTAATCGAATCATAAATATGTAATTTAATTAAGTCTAGTTTATCAAAGCTTACCTACGAAGCTTAACTGGGAGCTTTACAATTTGCACAGCTTACCAAACCGCCGACAAACACTACATCGGTTTGTAAACCTTAGATATTTGATGAGCAACACGATCGGAAACTTGATGTGTGTGTGTGTGTGTGTGTGTATCGATTCTCTTAGATCAGGTTTACACTTAATAAATTAATGGTTAGGAGAATTGATTTGAAATCAATTTGGGGAAAAGAAATATTCATTGCGAATTTTTATTTATTAATAAGAACATATAAAGCCATAGAACCCATGATTTAATACCTATATTTACTTTTAGTTGGTTACACTTTGAAATAACATCTAAACGTCAGACAAAACGAAACATTTAACTTTAACTTCTAAGATGACATAATGTTAACATTAGTTGTTAAATTTCAGAGTGCGAGAGATGTCTTTATTAACTTTTAATAATCCTTTGTCCTGACAATGTGGACATTATATTATTTCTTGCCGAGTCCTATGTCCAGACGTTGTGGACATAATATCTAAGCAAAACAAATTTAATGTTTCAAGTACTGAGATTCAGCTCATATCGTATATCAAAATAAAAAGACTCTTAAGGGTTAAATAGTTATAACGATCGTTCACAAATGATTGTAATTGTTTGTATTTGGCACGCACTAGGTTAACTTTTAAGATTGGTATAAACACAATAACGTTAATCATATCTCAAATGCGTGTCGTGGAAAATATTAGGAGCTATCAAAAGAACCGTAAGAGAGAGATATTTTGTTGACTTTATTGACATATGCCATTGTAATTGATATCTGATCAGCAATAATTATGAAGGTGTGTACATATACCCTTAATACTGAAAAGAATAAATCATGAATAAATTCGAGTACGCCACTGATATACAAGATACGATGTTGACAACTCACTGGTAATAACGTTGAGCATCAAAAATCACTAAATTGCGAGCGCGCCAAATTCAAATATCTTACGATCATTTATGAACGCTCGGTATCATTTTTGCCCACTTTAAAATTATTATGTTATTAAAGATTTTCCTCTTCCAAAAACAATAAAACAACTTCAAAAATTAATCGGTATGGTAAATTTTTACCATAGATTTTTCCCTAATTTGTCTCAAATCATTCACCTACTTCATTTAGTTTCTACAAGTGCCCAAAAACTTAACCAGAAAAACATTTCGTTTTGGTCTAAAGAATGTCAGAACAGTTTTGAAAAAGCAAAATCTCTGTTAGCTAATGCTACGATTTTAGTTCACCCATCACAAGTAGCAAAATTGTCTCTCACTACTGTAAACAAATATTGTTATTATTATTATTTATTTATTATTTTTTTTGCAATAATTACAATAAACTTAACTTTGTTAATCAAAATAAAATTTCTTAAGTTCATGAGAAAATAAATATCGCTTCTTAATTCTTACAAATAAAATTCTTACAATTTTTTTAAATTGGTCAATAAATTGTAAGCTTCATGATGAATTGAAACTTTTATGATTAACCCTTTTAGTGCCGCAAGTCGATTTATCGGCCTTGCTGTACTGGCGAAAAGTGTCAGAGCCGATATATCGGCCCTCATTTAGTAGCGTTTTGCTATACGAATTGCGAAAAGTCTACCTCAAAATAAAATAAATATTTTTATATCAATTTCGTTTGCAACTCTACTGCTTGAATTGTGTAAATATTAGTAAACATTAGTAAAGTCATAACAAATTCGACCGGTTATTTTAGGATAGACATCTCGTTTTCGCCCGGCACTAAAAGGGTTAAACTTTTTATAAAAATTTTCTTTAAAACTAAACACTGCATGAATCTTTTTTGAAGAATTTTTTTGAAAAGTTAGGTTGGTTAACTAAATATTTCTCATATTTTAAGACTATTTTTAATTTGTTTGGTAACAACAAATTTAATTACAAAATATTTGATTTTTTTAAACAAAATAGAATTTCCCAAATTAAAAAAAAATAAATTAATTTTTGTTGATAATTAAAATAAGCTTGAGCTTTATAGTAAAAATTAATAGAATCTTTTAACTTGAATTTAACGTAAAAAATTTTAATCCCTAAAAATAAACACTATCGGCCGTATAGCTTTTTTAGTGGCTACTATCGTCATTTTTAAACGTTACTACGTAAACCCCGTATGCATAGTCGTATATAGTAGCGTTTTAACGTCAGTTGGCTACTAATATTTTAGTGACCAAAATAGGCATGTTTAACTGGATTTTAATTTCATTTTCTAGAACATCGCCTTTGTTACAATAGAAATATTACCGGTATTGAGCAAGTATTTTCACTGTAAACCGAAGTTTTTTTTAAATAAATTTTTAAAAAATACACAATTTATTAAAATTGATCGAAAATTTTTAATTTTTATAATAATTAGAAAAAAAATTGATGATTTTGATTAAAATTTCTATAACAGAGCTCTACATTATTTCTCAGTGTTGTTGAAATTTGTTAAGTTCGTGATTAAGTTTCTAGTTTTTCCCCATATATTATATATATTTTTAAATAAATAATACAATTTAGTAAACGATTTAATAATCAAAAATGTACAAAGTTATATAATATAATTATTACTGTTAGGTTTGTCATAACAATTGTGTGTCAAAGGTCGACATCGTTTTTTATATCATTTAGAAGGATCCTATTTTTTTGTTATTATTCCTTGCCTATTATAATTTTCTCTACCTTTGCAACAAACTTTTGCGTTATTAATTATCTGGTTATTAACGATTAACGTGCTTTTTTTTAAATTATTGTCTTTGATTAATTGCTACTAAATCTCCTCTAATGTTAAATAAACCCATCGTGTCGTATAATTTTTTCCACATGTTGTTATTCATTCCCCTTATCCATAGTCCAAAAACATACAAATTTTGCGATATCGTCGTCTTAAACGGCAGGTTAGTTATGTGTTCACTATTGATAAGTTAAAATGGAACTATGCATGCTAACTTTTAAAATGGGGTTAATTACAACTAGTGGTTACTACTTAATCAAAACCATTCATGGTAGATTGAAACTTTTATGATTAACCTTTTTATAAAAGTTTTCTCTAAAACTAAATACTGCATGAATCTTTGTTGTTGAAATTGTTTGAAAACTACCTTTTAAGGCGGCAACATAGCGAAATGTGGGTATTTTTGGATATATTGACAAATGAAATGATTATCAAGTAAAAAAAAAATGCAACTCGAGGAGTTTATTTAATATTAGAGAAGGATTAGAAGCAATCAAACGCAACACTTTTCCAAAAACTATATGTCCTGTGTTAACGGAACGACCATTAATTATTAATCCTTTAACTGTTACGGGCGCAAAAATACGCCCAGTGAAAATACGTAGTCTATGTGGATAAAATAACAGTAATTGAATTCAGTACTATATTATAATTTAATACATGAAGCGTATAAATGCAAAACCAGACATTTGACATTCAAATAGTTTTGAGTAAAGCGCGAAAAACCTCTCATTGTCGGTTAAGTCACTCAATCGGCTTGGTATTTTAACCAAAAGTAGATAATACATTGACGCGTCTTTATGTGCTTTAAAGCGCAAGTCAGGCTTATAGTAAAAAAGTTATTTTGATTAAAAAAATGAGAATGTCTTGTTTTGCATCTAAGGCTTGGAAATCTGCTTCGTGAACTGCAAAGTTTTGGATTTGGCGTTTCTGTACAAAAACTAGCAGTATCTGGCACTAACAAAATTTGGAATTGCGATAAAAGAGATTTTAAAGAAGCTGATTTTATTGAAAAAAGTACAAAGTTAGTTTCTTATATTCAAATTTAAATTCGTAAGTCAGTATGAGATTCATTATCAGAAAACACTAGTGTGTCATTTACATCCACCTGAGTTTCCGAAGTGTTGGCTGGATTGTCTTGAAAGGCGTTTTTGAAGAATTCCAAACGTTCATCGTTTTCCCATTATGTACCATAGTGTTTAGCTAGCAAAGAGGAAATGCTTCTTATCTGGCCAGGTTTAAGCCTTCTGCCTTAAACCTCTGCCTCTTTGTCTTGGCTTTTTCACGCTTGCACTCTTGCTTATTTGCTATTCTCTTTCGCCCTTTGCTACGAGGACTTGGTTCAATGGTAATGTTGTTGAAGGTAATCAAAACTCCGTAATACATTCGTTACCACGCTCTCGTTTAAACTAATCATGCAGAAGCGAGCAAAACTAACAGCTACTTCAATGTCACGGCTATCACGTGAGGTAATGCGAGATCTGGATAGGTTCAAACACAAACGTCTGCTTTTGCACCTAACTACTTGGCGCAAATATCTGATTTTGCATTTAAAGCGGAATTTATTATTGCAATAACTCGCTTAAATGTATTGTTATGCTCCTGAGGGCCACAAAAATTGATTTCTTGCTAAATTTACAATACAGATACGTGTCTAACTAATTTTTTAAGAAAATGTCGAATGTCTGCTTTTGCATTTATACGCTTCACATCGCCGAACAAATTTAGATTGTGAGAAAAAGTATTTAGTCCCCAACAATAACTATTGCTAATCACATGCTGTTGACGCGAAGAATTTCGGATCAAAGTATTCAGCAGTCAAATGGTTAATGATTAATATCTTATAAGTTTATTACAAAGGTGGGGAAAATTATAATATGGAGAAAGTTTTCTTTCAATCAGATTCCAAAAATGATGTCGTTTCTTAAGCCAGAATGACAAACAAAAAGTGTTTCATATAACTAAATTATGTCAATCATAATATTCCTGTTCTGTAACAACATTTTCACAACACTGACTTCTCACTAATATTAAGACATATCTAATTTAAAATCACCAACTTAACGTTAACAAAGAAAGCTAGTGCTGTATAATATTATTCAAATTAAGTGATTACCACACCCTATATTAGTCTTGTACAAAATGAAATTAAAATCCAGTTAACCATGCTCAAGGATGGCTTAATCCCATAAGATGTGTATACGCCGAAATTTAGTACGCAGCCGCCAGTTTGACATCACTTGTAGTTTCAGTCGATTGTAAGACAGAGACGCCAAGCTTGGCAGTGACGTTAAAGGGTGATGGGCGATTATCGCATATTGGGCCATCCTGTTAGTCCAGTGTCCTTGAAACATACTTATTTTGATCATTAAAATGTTAGTAGACAAATTAATAGCGTTAAATTGCTACTAAATATGACTGCGCATACGGGGTTTATGTAGTAACGTTTAAAAATGATGTTAGTAGCCACTAAAAGGCTATAGATATGGCTATGTATGATTTTTGAAGTTGATAAAATCCTTTGAAAAGTTAATTTTTAATTCTTATAAATAAAAATATCCAAAAAATGTGAGATAGTATACAGATATGTTTCATTTTTTTTTTAAGTTTTAATTGAGTTCAAAAATCATTAATTGATTCCTATAATATTAGGTTAGTTACTTGTCAAAAATGGTTGTATTATTATATTTTAATACAGTTTAAATTAAAATAAAATTTTATCTCAGCATATAAAGTTTTTTTAACTCAAAAGCCACCCTTTTTTAAACGACCCTAAAAACCTTTTTTTCTTCGTGTCATTGACACGCTAAAGCTTGTAAAGTTGACAGATGTCTTTCATCTGGTTCCCATTCGTTCCAAAAACTAAAAAGGGGATTAAGTATTAAGTGTCCCGACGTTTTTATATTAGGTGCTTCTAACCAAAAGTATGTTTAAGTATCGTTTTTAAAAAAAAAATTTAAAAAAACCCATCCTATCATTAATCAATAAGTGAACTCGTCATCGATAAACTAACAATTAAGTAATAGAAATTGATCAATTAACGATATAAATAAAGCGTAAACGTGTTAAAATTGAACAATACGCCCCCAATTAGTTTCCCAATTAGTGCGTTAAACCGCGAGATATTGCGACCGGAAGACTCTTTCTCTCTTGAGAACTAAAAATACAAGTTCGGGAAACCGTCAAGAGCGAGAGAAACGACGTGGACGTCGACGTCGCGACGTTTTCTCGCGCGCCCCAAAGACTAAATTTACGCCCCCCGAGACATTGATTCACCGTTCGCGAACCGAAATAACTCTCGCCCGTTTGCTCACAAAGACAACCTTTCCGAGGAGATACGTAATAAACCTTTCCGATTAACAAACCAAAATCATACTGGTATCTCTTGACACCTTTTCCTCCGACGTCAGTCAATTTTAATTTTTGTTTTTTTTCTTGTATGTATGCTCTTTCTAAGTCTATCTAGGGTTTTTTCCTCTGAGAATTGAATTCAATTTGATACAACCCACACAAGACTTTCTTTCTATCCCTTTCACCTTGAAAATCTCTTTTATATTATTTTTTGAAATTTTTCATTTGTGATTAGAAAAAGAGATTTATGGGGCGGTTTATTCACCTTTGCGTAAATAAATCTAGCCGATAATTTCTGTGGTTATTGTAATTTCGCATAGTATGATTAGCTATTTTGCCTGTAACTATAGTAAATATAAAAATTAATTTATCCCACGGTGAATAAACCGGCTGTTATTCTATTTCCATTACTTATTAGGTTTTTAGCGTTAGACTCATTAAAATTTATCTGTTAAAATGGTTAAAAGGGTTCAATAACACTCGGTTATCCGTTCGTGTAACTATTTCGAAGCGGTCGGCCGTCTCTAAAAGACGTTTCCCAGTCGATTTTCGCTCGGTTTCGTCTTATTGCCGCAGATTAGCCGGGCTAATTTCGTTCTCGAGAGTAATTAAGAACCGCCACGAACGTCTGCTTTGTGTTTTGCCACGTCAAAGTTGTTACTACTGCGCCTTCTTGCGGCCTTCGTAATCGTTGTTGCTTTAACTCGTTTTAAAATCATGTTTTAATTACAAATCACAATCGGACTCACGATGATACGACAAAAAACCATTGTTTCCTAAACGGAGATTAAACGGAACCGAATCGTTCTCTACATTATTTGGTAGTTAGTAGAGAATACAAGATGTCTCAAATTTATTCACTCGATTTTGTTTGGCTATAAATTAGAAATATTTTGATGGACCTTTGAAAATAATTTTTAATATGATTGGAGTTGTTTATACGGCATTTTGTATGGCTTTGTTGAAAATATCGACGGTTATGACGTGAATTGCTATTCTTCAGAACTGCGAAGCTCTATCGTTTTTTGTAGAGACGTATATACTTCATAACATCTCCGAGAAAGAGGGGTGGAAGGGTCAAATCGGGTTATCTTGCATATAGTCTCCAATGCATTATCAAAAAGACTTCTGCCGGACATTCTTCCTTTTTTTTGGAAAAATTTAAAACGAATTGACAACATAATTATTAGAGATGGGACCGAAGCCGAATAATTATTCGGTATTCGGCTTATTCGGCTTCATTTGCAATATTCGGTTTTCGGCCGAATATTGAATTTATTTACCGAATACTCGGTTGTCTATGTGACTGCTCTGAGTTTCAATAAATTCGAAGAATACATTAAATGAGCATACAATGGATTTTTGCGCAATTGTCGATTAGTTTTTTTTGTATGTTTCCTGCTTCAGAGAACAACTGATCATTGCTAACTGTACTTGATGGTACAAAAGTGTACTTGATAAGTACACTTTTGCCAATTTACTTATTTTTGGGGATTTGAAGCTATGTTGCTTCCACCAAACAAATGGAACTTGCTTTCTCTTTAGTAATTCCTCATACAAGTAACAGTCCCGTTCACTAACGACTGGATTAGAGTCACTAACGACCTTAATAGATGTGGCTATGACTTTATAGCAGTCATATGTGTTTATATTCATCTTATCACTTTCATCGCTACTACTGCTTCCGGAGTTTAGCGAGTCTAAATATCTTCCACGTGCCTCCAAAAAAAGTATGCATTATAACGGATATGTTCTCACATGAGAAAAAGTTTAAGAGATATCGGAGATTCAACGACATTGCCATAAAATATTTTTTTTTGCTTCTCTATTTCTTTGAATCTTATTTTCACGCCAGTAAACAAAGGCCGAATATTCGGCCGAATATCCGGTTCAAATTTAGCCGAATGTTCGGTATTCGGTTATTCGGTTGAACTACTAGTTATCACATCACTAATAATTATCGACGACGTTCTCAACAATTTTATGAAATATGCTATAAAGGGAGCTCAAATCAACAATCAACTGCAAATTAGCAATTACACCGTCCACATAGCCGATATCATTTTTAAACTTTGATGACATAAACTTAAAACCACAAGAAAAGTTTTAAAACACCCATAAAAGATTCTTTTCATTTTCCAATTATATCCAGATAAAATCGGGTCATAATTTTGAATCACCTTGTATGCATACTAAAACATTTTATCCTCGAGTAACGGAGAGTGTTTGTTTGTGTATTTGAGCGTTTGTCGACCGGTTATTTTCGTTTCTTATTGTGTCTAAAAGCGTCCAAGTAGTGGATGAAAGCTCGCGGGTTTTCCTCTCTAAAAGCGCCTCCGAAAGAAAGAACGAAAGAATGGAGATCTTCTTCTTAAAGGATTTCGAGCCGAGTTTTATTTTCCTTTTTTACAAAGCAAAACGTGTCGGCGACGTTTTCCAAGGTACAACTTCAAACCAAATATTTAACATTTAAAACCAAAAAGAATCGGAAGGTACAAATTTTCTACGCGAAAATGGATAAGTTTGATGTGAAACATTCTTTGAAATCGAGCATCAGGTGTCGGCGGAGTATGGTTTTAAAACTTTTCGGTTCGAAGTTTGTAATATAAACATTTTCGCCTCTCTTACAGATATTGGAGTGCACTCGGGAAAGTTTTAGTTTAGATATTTTTCGAAAAGAAATCAATCACGAAACGGAGAGCCCGGTAACGAAAGCAACAAAACGACTACACGACGGACGGCTAAAACTACTTCTAACTCGTATTAGTTTGATAACTAAAAGTGATTTTCATTAAACATCGCCCGGCTAATTGAAAATTTAACTTCCGAATTGGGTTTACAAATCGATTTATACGTAATTAAAGCTCTAGACTGTTCGATATTTAAAGGTTAAAAGTTGTTTTTTAATACCTGCATGTTAAAACATTATCTAAAAAAAAGTTACTAAAAAAATTGACTATATCATGTTCATTAATAAAGATAATTAAACAAGATATACTTTGGTGCTACTTTTTATTATTACTATTAGTTTCGACTATGTAACCATATTCAGGAAACACGTCAATTGGAAACTACTATATTCAATGTGGATTTGAACTTTTTAAAAGTTTGTGGAGTAACATGCCGTTTTTAAGAAGTTTATGGAGTAACACGATGTTTTTTAAAAGTTTATGTCTAATGTTGCATCAACTTATTGTTAGTAGGGTGTTGTTTGCTCAATATACAGGGGACCCGAAATTAGACGGCCATACGCTACCAACGCATTTTACGTTGAAAAATAAGAATAAAAGTTCAAATAAACATTGGTCAAAAATGCTTCCTAAAGGAGCTACACTTCCTTGAAGAGAGCAATGGCAAAATAGGACATTTTAGAGTTTTGTAATTTCTGGTTTTATACAATTCAGTCATAAAATCAAACTCCCAACGATAACGAGACATTGCGCGATTAAACGGTTTAGCACACTCTTAGCAAAAAAGTCCTACTTATTGTTAGTTCAAAGACGAGATTAGTCAGTCTTCAAAGAAGATTTGTTCGAAAACGGTTGCAGTTACACATTTGTAACAAGATGACGATTCTTACATAGAAAGGTCTAAGATATCTAAATTTTATGTCAGGACAGTATAAAGTTTACATGCAAAAAACTTAGATAAACAATTAACCAAGTTACCCCTTTATACACACGTTACTGATTAATTTTATGCAAAATCGAGACAACCATCTAATTTCTCTTGGAATTTTAGATTAGTATGTATATTGATTTTTGTTGACTTAACTCAAACCATTTCGAGGATATTCCGTAAAAACTATTTTTCTGCTACCCCTTTCAAGGATCTGTAGCTCCCTTAGGAAGTATTTTCCGACCAATGTTTATTTGAGCTTTTATATTTGTTTTTGAACAAGATACCTTTTCGTGAAAATGCAGCTTTATTTTTCTTATTTATAACAAATTGTGGCGAATTTACATTATAACATTAATTTTGCGTCACCCTATAAATACTAAAACTAAAAGTCAGCACAATGTTTTAACAAAATTACAACACCTAACACATTTGCAGAAAGAAAAAAAGCCTCAAAATCGGTTTTCACAGGTTCAACAACCCTTTAACAAACGTTTTGACAAATCCGAATTCGCCTGTGTAAACAAGAACCGGATTTAAATCCATCCGTAAACGAACTAATAAAACGAAATCCACATTACACCTATGCCGCGGGGTTAACGCTGGCGCGGTGGTGGAGTCGGGGGCGGAAACGAGCGATTCCCGTTTAGTTTTCGCAATCGGTTTATTTCGTTATGGATCTACCGGACCATTTTGCCTCGTTCCTCTATATTTCAAGCCGGAATCCGCTTTGTTTTTGCCGTTTGCCGCCGGCGCTGGACTTGAACGCGTGCGACACTGTAATTTAACACTGCACACGCCATGCGTTTGCATCCGAGCGCTATCTCAGTTGGAACTGTGTGTGCGCGCCTTTGTACTCCTAAAACACCACTAAGTCAGATCGTATCTACTTCTACTGGGTCTTCTCGAATGAAATTACAAGAACAAAAACAAACCTAAGTAGGAGTTTTTAACTAAACAAAAACGCCCTTCTAGCGAACAGAGTTTATGGAAACAACCCGTTTTTATCCTAATTTAATGAATTTATTTTGCCAAGCTTATAAAAAAATTAATTTAAAATCTAAAATTGACAAAAACTCGGAATCTGCCTTCTCTATTAATGTCCGGTGGGAGATTCACAAACTATGCTCCTACAAATCCAACTTTGCACTTTAATTCTCTATAAATTGAATATCCTCCATTGCGGATTAAAATCGTAAAATCCATGTAAATTGAATCCCATCCTCTTTTCCGCTATCGAAAACAAGCAATTTCATTTTGTAATTTTTTTCTCCCTTTCAGGGATCCGAAAGAAGTAGAAAATAACGATGTCTGGTAGAAAGCCGGTTTAAAATCATCGAAGAAATCGTTAGTACGATGAAATTGTGGAAGGTCTTGGCCCGGAACAGTCATGTTTACACCAATCATATTGGCCAGGCGAACGGAATGGAACTGTACGGTGAGTAAATTGAGTTTTTAAAGCGGGATTCTGATCGCACACGACGTTATTACCTTTTTATCGATAAACATAACTAGTTTGCCAATTATAATTAAAATCTTTTGTCTGTCGGCGTCGTCACGATAAGTTTATCGATTTAATATTTCGAGAATTGTTTGTCTCATCGTAGATAATTATCGGGTATCTTATATTTCACTTCGTTTCGTCTTCAATTAAGGTCTTATAATTGGTACAAATTACCCGCCAATTAACTAGTTATAGTGTAAAGTAAAATATAAAGTTTATACATAGAAACCATCACAACAAAAAATAAGAATTGATTAAAAAATATTATACTAATAAAAAACAAAAATACAGAGTGTTCCGTTTTGATTGTCCGATTCGTTCCTGACGTATTTCTTTGTTAAAAATAAGTAGAAAAGTTCTAATTATTCGAAAAAGTTATTCGTTTTCGAGATATTGGAAGTTTAGGTCCCAAAGCTTACTCGTTATTATTAACTCGTTACGATGTCATTATTATGGATTGTCTTTATTAGATCACACTGGTCAGCTACAAAAGTTAATCGAAACCGTGGCAACTACTTAATAATTTCATTTAAATGTAAACCTGTAATAATGTTAATAATAGGTCAACCTATAGAATTCAAACCTCGAATATTTCGAAAACGAACCACTTTCGGACCTATGTTCATTAGGATTTTTTGCTTGTATTCAGTCAGAGAATATATCAATCGAGGATCGGACAATCAAAACGGAACAGCCTGTATAATAGTGCCATTTATTTGTTTAGTGGCAATTTTCCAAACTACAGATCTAACTTCAATGAGATTTAAACTCATTTCTTCGTCAAAGTTAAAATTTATAATAACGTAATTTATTATACTTATGTTGTTATGTAAAGTATTATTAAAGCCGCAAACAATTTGACTTAAAATTGAACGACCGCGACATCTAAACGTCTATTTTAGGATTGCGGCAGATGCGTCAGAGGTGCCAACAACCTCTTCGGTTCATCTTAAAGGGTGACTAAATCATCGTCTGCTTTCGACGATTTTGTAAAATTAATTATCTACTTGCAATAGAAATCTCTTAAATGTTAACAACAATAAAAGTTACTAGATTTAAATAATCTTTGTAAAAATGTAAAAACTGTTGCTAATTAATTATGAAAGATCAAATCACATAATTGTAATGTGATAGGCATTATGTTTGAGATTAAACACATAATAATACGTTTTATTAAATTGAAAAACTCCACCTAAAACTGTCGGCTTTCATAAAATTGAAGCCGTTTCCGAGACTCTCGAGTTAAGTTTCCTACAACGAAATACACATTACGGAAGTTTAAGTTGTCGTAAAGTTGAAGCGTTTTGGTGAGTTTTCGTCGCGGAAGTTGGTAACTGGTAACGTTCAGACATCTCTAAAGTTTTACTGAAGAGAAACACAATGATAATTGTTAATTTTTTATACCTTTTTCGCTCTATTAGAAAATAAGCAGAAAAAACGCTCTTGAATTTTTAACTAAAAAATTTCTTTTTAAAGCGAGGGTGGTTTAAATTCGTCTTTTCACGGTAATTTAGCCGACTTTGCGGATTATTATTGTTGTTAGGCACCGTGACCACCGAGCCACTTAAGAAGTTGGAAATAGAGACCGTCTCTTAAAAGCGTCATAAATTAAGACGTTCTACGTCCGAATTAGACCGAATTTAGAACCATAACCCAACCCGACATCTTACAACTTACAACTTCTTGTTGCTTACTTGTTATTTCACATTAAAAATTGATGTAAAACGTTAAAAAAAAAGATGATAGATGTTAAATCGTTTTAAAAACTACATCTGAGACATCTGTTATTTAAATGATCTTTTACTGTGTTTAACGTTTTAAAACTTTAAGACCATTTAGGATGATTCCTAGTATAGCATAGTATCCAGTAAATTTTAGCTCTTATCACCTACCGAAAAAGGGATCCCAAGTTTCTTCGAAAGTCGGAAGAACCGACGCGTTTCGCGAGCTCGGTCGTAAAACCGCCGCCTCGTGTCGCCGTTATACGAAAACGGCCCTCGGATTTATTCAAAATTTACTAACCGGGGGAACGGACGTACATAGCAGAAGAGGAGTGAGGTTTTAAATTTTTATCGCTTTTCCCAGCGGCGTACCGACGTTTCTCAGTCGCCTAACGGCCTTAAATTTATAACGAAGAGGCCTTTTTGACGATTTGCATCATTCCATCAATATTTTTAGAAGTTTTTTATAAATACAACTTTCATTTCTTTTTCATAAAAATTAAAAATTATTTAAAAGTTTTAAAGATGATTAAAAAACCTTTAACAGGTTGATTGCCACGCGCGTTTACAAGGAAATCTTCGTCAGCTCACGCGTGTCTCTGTACGAAGCGTATTCTGCTATAATCACTCACTGCGTTAGTTTCTATGCTATCTAAGTGGTTTGTTTTTCTTGTTGTTACTTCGCGTTTACTTCTTGTTTGGTCATTGTACAAGCTCAATTTAATTCTTTGGCGAGTAACCAGCGGTATAACATAAAATCTTTACCCCAATTCTTTAAAATATCGAAAAGGAAAACAGAAAACTTATTTCTTAGAGAGTCAAATAGCAGTGAACAAAAAACTTTTAGAAATAGAAATATAAATAGAATTATGTCGTCTGATTCCGATCCGGATATTTATCAGTGCAATCGTAGTTATACTGAATATAATGAAGGTTCCATTGACGAGATTTTGCAAGAATCAGTCATTGATGAAGAAAGAAGAACTGATGACACCGAGGAAAATACAATTCAATTTGACAAATGGAATGAATTTAGTAGTCGGCAGAAGTCTTTTTTTCCTGAGATGGGTGGCTCATTAGGCAATTACCAAGTAATGTTAATCCGTATGATGTGTTTGAACTGTTCATTGATAACGAAATAATAGACTTACTTATATCAGAAACAAATAGATACACGGAACAAAGGTTAGATAAATCTTATTTAATACCGTGTTCACTGATGCATAGGTGGACATCTTCTAATCCCGAAGAAATAAAAAATTCTTGGAACTGATTTTATATATGGGATTTGTAAAAGTAAACCCCATTACTAATTTTTGGTCGAAAAGCCCACTGTACAATTTTCAATTACCGCGTACTACTACTATTATTATGAAGATAATAACGGGATTGTAGTACTCAAATGGAGAGACACGCGGGACGTTAGAATTTTATTAACAAAACACGCTCCTATCATGATACCCAGTATAAACGAAAATCGTAGCATTTGACCTGTTTCTCTACGCCAACAGTTATCTGCAACACTGGAACCATGAGCTGTTGCTGAATATAATAGGGGAAAGTGTGGAATAGATTAATCTGGCCAAATAGTTTCTTATGTCATCACAATTAGAAAAGGAATCAAATGGTACCGAAAGCTTGACATTCAACTACTTCTGGGAATTTCTCTTGCAAACGTTTTGACGGTTTACAAACTTGTGACAAAGAAGAGTGTAAATATTAAAATATGAAAATATAACAAATCCTTCGCTTCGTCGGAGTCAGCATAATATCGCCGTTCGGAAAAATGATTCCGGAGGAAGCATTAGACGCGCGTGCAAAAAATGTTATGCAGATAGAAGACGTCGAATGGGTCGATCACAGACACGAAGGAATGTAAGGAAAATAACTTATACTCCATGACGTCCCAACCAACCCCAGCTTTGTATAGAATTCTTTAAAATTGTACATTCTAAATAATTTTCTTAATAAACCATTTTCGTATTACTTTTATAAAAATTTAATAGTTTTGTTACTTCCTCTGCATAATATCTTTTCAAACGCATACGAATATCCTTCGTAAAAAGTCGAATAGGCGTCACTCTAATACGGGTGATGTGGCTTGATTAGAAACTTTACTGTCACCGAAAGATGGGTGACGTGGCAGTGAACATGTTAAAGGTAATTGGATTCCACGTTTTCGACAACAACGTTATTATATGTAATTTTTTAATTATACGTAATAAAAAGTAAATAAATAATTCACGTTGAATACACAACACATTTTTATTATTAATAATAATAAAAAAACACAATTAAAAAATTAAAGCAATAAAAAACACTATATAAAACGTAATAGTTTTATTTTTCAAATATTTTTTTGTACATAACCTGGACATATTAGCATACCTTATTAGCATACGATAAAAGTAATAGTTAATAATAATACCTAATACTTCAAAAATTATCTAAATGTACTGATTAAATATGTCATTGTTTTAAGACTTTAACCCATAATATCAGTGGTAGTCTGCCAGACAGCACCTCAGGGTTTATGTTTTGCTTAATGTACCTCCGTAGTTAAGGGTTAAGATTGTACATTCTAAATAATTTTCTTAATAAACCATTTTCGTATTACTTTTATGAAAATGTTATAGCTTTGTTACTTCCTCTGCAAAATATCTTTTCAAACGCATATGAATATCCTTCGTAAAAAGTCGAATAAGCGTCACCCTATACGGGTGACGTAGTTTAATCGGAAACTTTACTGTCACCCGAATATGGGTGACGTGACAGTCAATGTGTTAATTTGAGTTTTTAAATACGATTAGATTTCAAAAAAAAATACTCGAGTTATAACATTAAGAAAAACTGAGATAATGTCGATTTCCAACCCATTTCCAACGGTGTGGAATTTTTTCAACGAATCAAATTGTTTTATTTTGATCATATGCGAAAAAATACTAAATCTTCATTGGGTGAAAACATTAGAAATCGTTAGAATTTCAATGAAGTTTCTCAATTTCACTCCAAATTTTATTTTCAAAGTTAGCAACATTAACCACCTTTACCACTAAGAAATGTCATTTTGCTAAATGTCGTCTAAAGCAGTGGACAAAATTATTCATACCAGAATCAATTTATTTAGGTTTTTTAAAGAACATCAAGTAACAGTTTTATTTGAAGTAAATATTTGCATTTTTATGGTATTTAAACATATCAAGAATTTAACAAAAAAAGTAACCATCTTGCAGAAAATTAACAAAAATCTATACACGGTAATGTCTTACAGGAACATATTTTTTTTAAGTTATATGATTTTATTGAGTCGATGTCGTAACGTGTGGACTAATTTTCTCGACTCTTCTCCATATATTTGTTCCCACTCTAGATACAAAACTTCTTTTAATTGGGTTTTATTTGATATACAATACTTGCTAAAAGAAAACGTAACATCCAGAATGAATGATGTACAAATTTGAAATTTTAGTGTATGTA
Source organism: Digitonthophagus gazella (assembly GCA_036711955.1). Lineage (NCBI taxonomy): Eukaryota > Metazoa > Arthropoda > Insecta > Coleoptera > Scarabaeidae > Digitonthophagus > Digitonthophagus gazella. The sequence continues at coordinate 20,834,017 of JASCIT010000001.1, read as the reverse complement.
TACGTCATTGGAAGTAGTAAATGATTAAAATTTTGTCATCGAACTCATTGGTTGTTTTTTGTTTGATATTGTATGTTTTCACAGCCACATTTCAGTATAGTGTGTTTCTACGTTAATGAGTGTTGGTAATCTAGAAAACAATGGTGGGTAATCATCGGCCCGCGCGAGGGTATAATCCGGCCCGCGAGACCTTTAGAAAGAATAATAAGTAATTTTTGTTTTAAATCAACAAATTTTAATAGAAAGAAATAATTAAAGAAAGGTTTTTCCCACTAATGCGTTAGAGAAGAAAAAATGTCTGATTACTGCACTGGGATTCAAACCCAGATATCCTACTTTCCGGGCGGTTGTTCTATCAAGGAAAACAGGAGATTTGGGAGATCTAAAAATTAACTTTGTCTTTTATATTAAAAAAACTTATTTAAAACTTTATTTTAAACTTACTTAAGTAACAAAAATTTGTCAAGTCTCTACTCCGTTCCGCATATGAAAATGTAACCCGTAATCTGGTCCTCACTATACAAAAAGTTGCCCACCCCTAATTTAGAAAATTTAAATCACTTTACAATCATTTAAGCATGGAGTGCTTAGTAGTTCAACGAAGCATGGAAAATAAGTAATGGATGCTGTGGTTGATCACAAATAACGAATAAATGACAAAAGAGACATATTTATCGAATGCTGTGTTTAACCCGTTTAAGTCAACTCAGTCAGTGGAAGCTCTTGGAGGGTTGTTGCATAGGGTGGCCAGGCGTACGGAATTTTGTTGTATTGTACATCAATATAACACGCAGTAAGGATACGCGCGTGTACAGCAAACGTATAGCATTCGCAGTTTATTATTACATTTGTGGTTGATTAGTGATCTCTTACAATGAGTAACGCAGTAATAGTGACATTCACGTTATAGATTTTTCTGCTATAGATAGGAAGAACAGACACTTCTGTGAATTACCAACTGTATGCTACTTTTGCCGCTATTGTTAAAATTATGTTCTTAGAGTAACCTACATTAACTCACATTCAAAAATAAAGCATTTGTCATGTGTCATGTGAAATGGAAATTTTAAGCTCTCATCGAATATGTAATAATATACAGGCTATTCCATTTGAAAAAATCATTTTTATGTCTATAACTATTCAATTATTACTTACAGAAAATTCTTATCTACACCGTCAAACTTATATCTCTAGAATCGTAAGAAATATAATTATGTGGTTTTGACTATTCAATATCTTATAAAAATCGAGCATCAGACACCGATATCAATTTTCCTTTGTCTCTTATAGAAACAGCAGTCTCCCCTTAAAGGTGTCCAGTATTGAAAATTGAAAAGTCTGGTCACCGTCTTGTTGTAGTGTGTAGGACTGTGGGACAGGATATTATCACAATGACGCTTAGGTCTCGTAGGCTCCTTGTATTAAAACCCAGCAGATGTAAATTTATAGGTGTTGAAATAACCAGTACAGCTTCCTATTTAGTAGCCCCCCCACAATCAAGGCAGCACGAACCACGCCTTGGTTCTGATCCGTCTTATCCTCGAAGTACCAGTAAGCGAGGACAAACACGCATCTGGTTATAGAAAGCTTCTACATCCAAAGGTGATACACAATCAGAGATGTTCGATTGGTTGCGGGATCGACGGCTTAATGACCCTCCGAAGATCGGTGGAGCGACTCGGTGTTAGAACATCCTGCGCTTGAACTCGGGAAATCTAGCATGCTAACTCGAGAGCTAAGCGCCGAGCCATCGATTTCACTTGGAGAACTGTTTTGGGAAGTCTAGTACCAATGCGAACAATTTATCGAAGAATCTATTGCTATGATTTAACATCACACCAACTAATCTGTCAGGTTTTTTAAATCCCAGAATATTGAGCTATCAGACTCGACTAGTATAAGTTGAGGGTATGCATAAGGTGAAAGAGTGGTACCAAATCGTCTTCAACAATGAAAATCTATTTAATCTGTATGGATTTGACAGACAGTTGCATCTCAGAAGACCTAGAGCACAAGGCTATCTTAGAGCAAAGTTTCAAAAATGCCGCAAGAATGTTTTTCATCAAAACAACGGTGAGCCACACTCATTGTCAGTACGATTAATACAAACATTTTTAGTAAGAATAATGTCAACATATTGAGATGGTATCCAAGGTCTCCAATTTGTTTCTTTTTAAAGGGAGTTAATTGAATGTAATTCCGGCTTCGATGGTTGTGGAGCTCAACAGCGACACGCATAAAGGATATGACAAGATATAAATTGCGAAGAATCATTAATACAGCCACGCAGTGTAAAAAAAATGTACCTGTTTAAATATGAAATACCATTCAGAAAAAGAAACACAACATTCGCGGATTATGATATAATTTTGATCATTTACTATCTCATTTGAGATGTGCATACCTCCAAAATTTCAAGTTCGTACCACCAGCCCTTCTGGTTTTTTGCGAACAATGTTGTTATTTTTCCCACTCTTCTGCACAGTTCATGATACAAATGTTTCATCGAATACAAGTCTGGAGATTGAGGAGGGATCGGGAAAATGTGAGAAACATTATCTGTTATCCACAGACACACAACATGAGCTGTGTGGTTAGGATCATTGTGTCATCAAAATAGAACTTGCCCCCAAGCAGGGCCGTATCAAGTTTGACTGGGGCCACAAGGCGGATATATTCTTGGGGCCCTTAAATTGTTACAAATATAGTGATCTCTCTATACAGAGTGGGCCACTGAAAACAGTAAACGCAAGTTTTGGCCACGTAACATCAATTTTGCGAAAAACGCTCGAACACGTCAATTTTATTATGAAAGGGGATATCGGAATGGATTATTACTATTTGCATAACTCCAACCCTAAGATAGGGGTAGATTGCACCCCAAACATTTTAAATTGAAAGGGGTGTCAAACTCTACACAGTTTTAAAGGCCTTTCAAATCTCTTTTCAGCAGTCTTTTTATTTTTGAAATTCGATCATTAATTCCAGAGAAAAAGACTTCTAAAGTTTTATCAAATAGCCTTAGTGACACGTCATAGTAGGCAGTTGACGTGTTAAACTAATTAACTTTAGCTAACTCTAACTAACTCTAGCGTACTCTAACTAACTCTAGCTAACTCTAGCTTACTCTAACTAACTCTAGCTAATCCTAGTTAACTCTAGCTAACTCTAATTAGCTCTAGCTAATTCTAGCTAACTGTAACTAACTCTAGCTAACTCTAACTAGCTCTAGTTAATTCTAGCTAACTCTAACTAACTCTATTATAGTTGGGTTGGGTTAGCTAGAATTAGCTAGAGTTAGTTTGAGTTAGCTAGAGTTGGTTAGAGTAAGCTAGGGTTAGCTAGAGTTAGTTACAGTTAGCTAGAATTAGCTAGAGCTAGTTAGAGTTAGCTAGAGTTAGTTAGTGTAACACGTCAACTGCCTACTATGACGTGTCACTAAGGCTACTTCATAAAACTTTAGAAGTCTTTTTCTCTGGAATTAATGATCGGATTTCAAAAATAAAAAGACTGCTGAAAAGAGATTTGAAAGGCCTTTAAAACGGTGTAGAGTTTGACACCCCTTTCAATTTAAAATGTTTGGGGTGCAATCTACCCCTATCTTAGGGTTGGAGTTATGCAAATAGTACTAATCCATTCCGATATCCCCCTTGATAATAAAATTGACGTGTTCGAGCGTTTTTCGCAAAATTGATGTTAAGTGGCCAAAACTTGCGTTTACTATTTCAGTGGCAAACTCTGTATAAGCAACTCCTTTAAAAGAAACATTCTTAAATAAATCACGGACATTAATAAATAATTAAAGTTTCGTTTAATTGCAAAAAATTAGCAACGAAAAATCCGTTTAACCTGTTGTTGTTATTGCCCTAGGGCCCCCCTCACGACGGGGGCCCCTAGGCACATGCCTAATGTGCCTAGTGGATAATCCGGTACTGCCCCCAAGACAAAACTTTTGACTGCTCTTTTATCGATTTTTTAACTCTTCGGACACCTTAGATTATCCATCGTTTTCCCTATGAACATTAACTCCTCTTTCGTCTTTGACTGTTCACACTATGTTATTCGAATATAAAAGAGAATTAATTGTAAATGAAAATAAAAATAAATGAAAATGAAAATGTATTCATTTATATGAATACATGTAAATTTTTATTAAAGTCTTAAAATTGAGTGATTTTTGCATAATATTTATGTGATTTTAAAATACTACACAAGTAAATAAATATATATTAAAAGAAATGTTCTCGTAATTACATTATTTTTAAAGATACAAGTTGTATAGTGTAAAACTGCGTCTGGTATGAATAATTTTGTTCATCACTGTATACCACAAAGAAAACGTCTTTTATCAGCTCTTAACCTTTTAGCCTTTTCATCCCCGGTATTCGATTACAAAAGAGCTCAAATTTCAATGAGGGTCACAAAAAATCGTTTGAAAAACATCTGAAAGAATCGCATTCCGAAAAACTGTTCGAAAACATTTTTTTTTTATTTTTTAAGGCTTCGGGGCGTGGAGAATTGATTAGTTCGAACCCGAACGTGTGTAATTTATCTCTCGTTTCGTTTCATTTCGTTTAGTTCTTTTTTTTGTAGATGAAAATTAACTTCTCTTCGAAAAGCATGTTCCTATATAGATAATAAGACGATTTTTTTTCACTTGTTTAAGAATTTAAATCAAGATCACCAACATTTTCCGAAGACTCCGGAAAACACTCCGGAAGCAGTCTACACGAGAACCTACATCAAAATACCTACTTAGCTACGGTTCAATTACGAAGAAAACCAGGCGAGAATTTGGGAATCGTTTTAACATCATCAGGTGAGTCGAATTTCAAACTTTGGTTTCGTTTTGTTTGTGGAAACGCTCTCCCCGCCGATCGATGTATGTGTATGTGTATGTAGCGAAATTTCAAATTAACTTGGTTCCGGAGGCGTTTAAACGCATGTTTTCAACAGTTTCAAACTTTATCAAACTCTCGATTTGCACCGGATTTCCGGTTTACCCTTTTTTAGGAGTTTAAAATTGATTAAACTTGTTAAATATTAACCAGTTTTGTAAAATTATACTTTTTGTTTTATTTTTTCCACTAAAAGTCATTTTCCCTTTTTCCAAATTTAAAAAGGTAAACAAGCCAGACAGGTGCCGACTCGGTGTTATTATTATTGTGCGCGGTTGAGGGAGAGTTATAAAAGCGATCTATTTATAAAACGTAAAACGAACGAAGAATATCCGGTACGAATTTGTCACTGACGAACACACTACAGAAACACTCGTAAAGAGAGAGAGAGAGATATCAAGAAAGATGAGAAATCACGAACATAAGTTCGAAGGTGTGTGCGTGCCTGTGTGTATTTTTAAACGTTAACCCTACAAACGGTCGGTTTAGAGACGAAAAGTGATGAACAAACATTGCTACAAAGAAATTTATTAATAAAGGAAAAAAATATTTCACAGTTAAACCAATTAAAAAAAATTCCTACTTTACCAACAATATAAACGTTCTCTTTGCCATTGTAATGAAACAAAAATGTAATGTCATCATTACATTTTGCGGACATAAAATTTTCGCCACCTTCTGACAATCAATAGACTTATGTATAAAACAAGCTTTAAAGTTTTTAATGTCGTAGATCAATTGAGAAGTAGAAGTAACAAATGGGCAAATTGTCAAAACTCTTAATTGAAGGTATCAACAAAAACTTTCTTTACAAAATAATAACAAATCTTTTATTCACAAATAGTGATGTATTTTACACTTCTCCTTATGGCCAAATATGTCGCTATATGTACAAGCAATGTAACAAAATCTGAAATTGTAACAATAACATACAGGTGTTTCATCGACATTTGTATTGGATGGTCATTTAAATTCGTGCTCAAGCATGCCTTGAATTTTTATTAGACAATTTTAAAAAAATGCGTAGGATACGAACGCGACAAAGATGCTAGTAGAGCTCATAGCTCACTTGAGCACGAATTTAAATGAACACCTTATACAGGGTGAGTCTGGATAAGCGCCCCCCCCCCTCTATAATTTCGAAACCATTAGAGATTTTACAAAAATTGTTGTAGAACTCCAACAGGGTGTGCAACGTTCTATTTTATTAACCAAAAAACATTTATACAGGCTGTTCCATAATGGACCAGGAACATAATAGAATATTTTTTGTTATAATACGGTTTGTTTATTATAAGCGTATTACATAGTACTTTGAAAAACAAGCATTTTGATGTAACATAATCCTTATCACAAATTAATCTCTTCAGGGAAAATATCATTTCCAATTCCCTGAACATGAGTGAATTGAACGCTGATTTGAATCTACGTAGGCTGTGCTTACTTAAATTTTTATTAAATGTTTCACGGTATCGATGAGTTTCGATCAGAGCCGATTTTTGTAATCTGGTACAATCAACAATGCCCAGATGACAGATGTCAAGTAATTGTTGAAATTTAACAAGACCCAGCCTACCTGGATTACTAAAATTGACACTAAATCTGTCCCTGTTTGTAATCTACGAATGCGATTTTCTCTCAAACTATTAATTTTTGATAAGCATTATGTTATACCAAAATGTTTGTTTTTCAAAGTACTATCTAATACGCTCACAATAAGCATAGCGTTTTAGCATAAAAAGCATTCGTCTATTTTGCTGCTCAGTTATGGAACACCCTGTATAAATGTTTTTTATTTGACAATGTAGAACATTGCACGCCCTATTAAATTCCTGTAACCATTTCTGTAAAATCTCCAACGGTTTAGAAGTTACAGAGGGGGGGGGGTCACTTATCCAGACTCACCCTGTATATTGATGAACTGGGAAGGTCAAAATATCTTGAAAACTAGCAGTGCGGCGAATTTCAAATATTATACACGGATTTAGTAGGTAGTAATCTACGGTCTGAAAATATTTTCAGGTATCTGTAACTTCCGGTTATACCGGACGTTAAGAAATTAGTTGTTTTGCGAGAATATTCATTTCTCGGTAGATTAGCTAATTTGAAAGTTTTACTAGAAACATTTTTTTATACCATTTGTAATTTCAGATAAAAAGTTTTTCTTTACAACTTTTGATGTTTGACTACAATGAAAAAATGAGTCGTATTTTCTGAACTAAGGTAGTACGCTGATAAATTGAACGAGATTGTAGTCCTTTTTTAATTATTCAAGTGGATAATAGTAAAATTTATAAGATGGTACAGAAATTCTTCGAAAAGAAGGTCTCCATTTTACCCGCGTGAAGATAGCAACAAACCTCCCAGCAACAAACTTTAACCCGGACGGGGTTTCTCACGCAACTGGTTCGTTAGAACCTTATTAGGTTCCACTATTAGCAGATTTTTGAGATTTTGTCAGTAGGGCTAGTTCATCCGGATCTTTCGATTTAAAATATTTTCAAGATGGCTGCCACTTCCGGTCGACCGGAAGTAGGTTACAACTTCGTTATTTTAAATGGAATAGTATAATTTTTATTGCGTATTTTAATTCTATGTACAAATGTAAGTAAACTTTGATAAGGGTTGTTGGTACTTATCGTTTTTCGTTTTCGAGTTATTTTGATTTTAAGATTTTTTTTGACAATTTTCAACCTGTTGTTTAAAACCACAGTTTTCAATCACTGTTCAAGCAAGAAAGTTGATAACTGGTACGATTACTCTCCAGACATTGCCAAATAGAACGCCACTACCTCCATTCCTCTTTAATATAAAGGCTGGTCACAAAGAGAATTACAGTTCTTCCATATTCAATTGCAAAAAAGTCGAAAATTTTAAATGGAACACCCCATATTTTATTAGCCTATTCGATAGAGAATTTAATTCTCTACAAATTTGCAATACATGTCCCTATACCTATCGGTTAAGATTTTCATGATATAAGGGAATTTGTCAAAATCGCGTATAAAATGTCAAACGTTTTTCTTTTTTTAATAGTAGGCTATGAAACTTGATCGATTTTTTCGCTTGACACGATCGGGAATTTAATTCTCTACCAACCTTCAATACACTTGCCTAAACCTATCGATTAAAGTTCAGAATTTGTGAAAAAAGCTGTTCAAATTTCGTAGCCTACTAATAAAGAAATTTTTTTCTAACATATTACACGCAATTTTTATAACTTCAGTTATATCTTCAAAACTTTAACTAATAGCTATAGGGAAATGTATTGAAGATTGGTAAAGAATTAAATTTTCTACCGTATCAAGCGAAAAAACTGTTCAAGTTTCATAGCCTACTAATAAAAACAAGACTTCTTCTGACATTTTATACGGGATTTTGACAATTTCCCTTATATCTTGAAAACCTTAACCGATAAGTATAGGGACCTGTATTGCAAATTTGTAGAGAATAAAATTCTCTATCGGATAGGTTAATAAAGTATGGGGTGTTCCATTTAAAATTTTCGACTTTTTTGCAATTGAATATGGAAGAACGGTAATTCTCTTTGTGACCACTCTGTATATGAAAGAGGGGTAGGGATAGTAGGGTTCTATTCGGCAATGTCTGGAGAGTAAACGTACCAGTTATTAACTTTCTTGCTTGAACAGTGACTGAAACATATGGTTTTAAACAACAGGTTGAAAATTGTCAAAAAAATCTTAAAATCAAAATAACTCGAAAACGAAAAACGATAACTACCAACAACCTTTATCAAAGTCTACTTATTTTTACATGTAGAATTAAAATACGCAATAAAAACTATACCATTCCATTTAAAATAACGAAGTTGTGTCCCACTTCCGGTCGACCGGAAGTGGCAGCCATCTTGAAAATATGTTAAATCGAAAGATCCAGATGAACAACCCCTACTGGCAAAATCTCAAAAATCTACTAATAGTGGAACTTAATAAAGTTCTAACGAACCAGTTGCGTGAGAATCCCTGTATACGTATCTAATTTACGTCACATCTTTCTTAATAATAAGAACAGTGAAAATCTAAGCAGATCATCGAAAAGCTTGATCTATTCTCTATACAGGTGTCCCACCGAAATGGACTGGTCGAAATATTCGTCAAATTCGATGACTTTGATATTTTTTACATAGATTTACTACATACTAAACTACATTTTAAAAACATTTTCAATCATCCATGACTTCCGGTTATATCAGAAGGGGTTAAGGAATTATTTTATTTGAACCTAATATTTATTTTTCGTTAGGTTCTTTATTTTAAAAATAATTTTGTTTGAAACATTTTTTTTTCTTTCATTTGTAGTCTCAGAGAAAAAAAAATATTTTTCATAATTTTTTATGTTTGATTGAGGTGAAAAAATTAGCTATAACTCGCAATCCAAGATAGCTACGCCTATAAATTGATGCTATTTTTTCATGGTTAACCTATTTGTTTACCCCAATCAAACGTAAATAATTGGAAAAATATTTTTTTTTCTCTGAAATTACAAATGATAGAGAAAAATGCTTCAAGTAAAATTATCTTCAAATTAACCAACCGAACAAAAAATAAATATTGCGTTCGAAAATAATACTTCCTTAACCACTTCCGGTATAAAACCGGGTTTTCGTTCGTCGTTATGTCAACACTAACTATAAAAAAAGTATGATTCGCCTCGCCTCACCTACAACACCTTAAAACGACCGGATTTTAAGGCCTTGTGCAGCGGTTATTAGAGGAACATGAAACAAATGGGCTACATATTCCGAAAGAGAGGATCTAGAACTATCTTAAGGGCGCGTCTACACGAGTGATGAAATTGCAACAATAGAATCGCAGCAATCCTCTCGCAAGGAAATTGAGCATCTACACGAACATGCGAGAGGAAGGCCAGTACACACCAACCAAAATTTAATTTTAAAATGAAAACCGTTTAAATTTATGTTCGTAGGAAACAACGAAGAAAACGCTGTTTCTGAACTCACTCAACCTGCTTTATACAATACAATATGTAGCAGACTATTTCTTTTAAAATTTAATGAACACAGAGAGTACCCAGAAAAGTTTTTTCATACTATAACATGTCTGTAAAGAATACTACGAAATTAAAAAACTAGACCCAAACAGACGTGAGGGTATTTGACCATTTTATTTTTATAGGCATATCACCCTATTTAGTTGTCATACATGATTTCGGCAACACCGTCCCATAACTTTGTTTTCACATCTCTGTTGCTGTACTCATTTAATTTTACATTATAGAATGCTGCTCGATTTTCTATAGTGCTAGTAATTTTTTCTGTGTCGAACATGTTCTCCTCTTCCCGGTTTTAGTTCAAATGATAAAGCACAGACCATTTAACCTACGTGATGAAGCTAAAGGGCTCATTTTGAATATGTCTGTACTTCTTTGCGTTGCGACCACATACGTATAGACAGCGTCATATGAAACAATGTGTTTCGTTTTGGCTAGACAAAATATGAGGTGCCAGAGGAGGTAGTTTTTGTGTTTAACAAAGTATATTTTGTGTTTAACAAAATTTGTAAGGCGCGCTCGTTGAAGATCGCTAACAACTCGTAACGATTTTAACGGTCATGTAGATGGGTCAATTAAAATACATGTATTAATAACTTTCTTATTTGATAGGGAAGAAACTCTAGGACACCATCTATCTTATAGGAAATTTCCTGCCCTTTCCAACGGTATCCGTCACATTTCAATCGTCCGTTTGCACAAGCATCGTTTTGGCGAAAAACATGTCGCCCCGATACCCCGTCGCTTAGGTGGTTTTTGGCCAAAAACACGCTTGCGCAAACGTCCGATGGAAACGTGACCTAGAGTTTTCTTCCTATCAAATAACGAAATTAACAGAGAAAAAGTAGTTGTGTGCTGTCACAGGTAAGGTTCTATTTAAACGCGTTTTTTTTTGCAGGCGGCGAAAGATATTCGCGGACGAAAACTCTAAATAAAATAATCCTAGATCCTTTCTTTCAGAATCTGTAGCCCATTTGTTTAATGTTCATCTAATAACTGCTGCACAAGGCCTTAAAAAAATCCGGTCGTTTTAAGGTGTTGTAGGTGAGGCGAGGTGTATAATTTTTTGTATCATTAGTGTTGTCATACTGGCGGACGAAACCCCGGTTTTATATAGAAAAAAGATCAAGCTTTTCGATGGTGTACTTAGATTTTCGCTATGCTTATTATTAACAAAGATATCGCGACGTAAAGTAGTGACGTAGTATACAGGTGTCCCACCAAGTTGAACTGGTCGAAATATCTCGAAAACTACAAATCCAATGACTTTGAAATTTTTTACACAGATTTAGTACATTGTAAACTACATTTGGAAAATATTTTCAGTCATCCATGACTTCCGGTTATACTGGAAGTGGTTAAGGAATTATTATTTTCGAACGCAATGTTTTCATATGATACCATACCATCGGTGTCCAAAAAATCATGGGACAAGACCGAAATGGCATAATTTCAAAAATTAACGTAATTTATACCGATTAAGTCAGGCTTTTTGAAGGAACGTTATAATATCAAGTTATATTGCCGTATTAATTTTGAAATTTTGGCACATTAAATGACAATTTACTGACAAATTCAAAGAGCAATACACGCTAGAAAGCTTGCGGTATTCCAACATTTTATGGGTACCGATTGTACTAATTTTTTAGAGAACATCTCATCAATACCAAGCACATAGAAAAAATAATATACATAGAAGGTCAACTCCCATTAGATCAGTGAAATCGGCTTGTCGTTGTTCATACCCCGACACATTGATGGCGCTAATATGATTTTTTAGAAAGCACCCCTTACCGAAATACCCAAAACTACTTCTGAACCCGCGAAATTCAAAATAAAATTATTTTCTTTTTTTTTTAACTTAAATTTTATTTCCCCTATACAACAATAAGTGACTATCGCACACTTATTATTGTACGGAAAATAGTAATGCTAAAAAAGAGTTTTAAAATAAGTTAAAACATTTTTTAATTTTCTTTTACCTAATTAATACAAGTGTGGATAATAATTTTTGGTAAACAAGTTATTCCTTTTTCCTTTAATAAGATAGGGTGGATACTTGTTATATTTTCGGTAAGTTTCGGTTTCGAAAAGTTTTGTAATTTACACACTTTTTGGCAGTCCTTTGTTCTTAGAAGATATTTGGCAAAATTTGTTGTTTTTACTTGTCCATAGTCAACAGAATGTTAGATTAAGTCGCCATTTGGTGGTTTCTGTACTGAGCAACCTAGTCAAAACCTAATCTTTATAAATTTTTTGTTAATAAAAGTAACCAATAAATACTTACATAATGCAGAATGACAAAGCTTATCGAGGTAACGGTAAGCAGGAAATGACGTAGATTTATTTGAACAAATCAAACTGTCATGGAAACATCTTCTATAAATTTCTGTAGCCTTTCAAAATTAGCACATCAGCGCCAGCAGTGTGTCGGGGTATGTACTTTATTTTGATTTCACTTTTTTTTCTGCTGAGTTGAACTACCCTGGTCAAGCATTTGAATAATTAACAGAATAAAGTGATGTCAACTTTCTTGCGTAGCTACCTTGGGTCAAGGATCATACCTCACTTTTCGGCACTAATCAAACGTAAAAAATATTAAGAACATTTTTCAAACTAATTTAAGAATTACTTTTAAATTAACTAATCTATTTAAAAATAATTTTTTCGTAAAATCATTCGTTAGGCACTTCCGGATTAACCGATTCGAAAATAACAGATGACTGTAAATGTTTTTATAGTGTAGATTGCTAATTATTGAATCTGTGTATATAATTTCAATTTCTTTTTCCAAATGCGTTTGTACTTCTTTACCCCGGAAACATCCCACTTATATTTATAGATTTTTATCGTGTTCTCTTTGAAGTCACTATTAACAATAGATTGTAAAACAAGTTACTACAAAAAGAATCGAATTTAAAAAGTTGGAATCAAATTTTTAATTATTTTGGGCATCCCCTATTCATTTCACTTTTCTTATGAAATAAACAAAATTCTTATTAAAATCTCATTTAATATATTTAATTTTATTTCATATATCAATTTGTAATTTAAGAAATGGTACCTTTTGATACCTTTTAGGGGTTTCATTATTGTGTTAAGAAGTTTTAATGACCGTTTCTTTAAAATCATTAATGCAAAATACATAACCAAAGTTAAATAAGAACTCGGCTCTACTTAAAGTGCGGTCGACCGATCCTTCGGTCAAAATAACCAAGTCCCGGCGAAGAGCGCCCTCTCAAAGCAGGTAAGCGCAGTTGAGCATAAAATCTCGCTGAGCTACACCTCGATTACGTCTCTGCATATGGGCCTAAGTCTTCCTAAACTATGTTTACGACGTTTCATGTTCATTTTCAACCAACCAGCAAATGGCAAAATGTAAGGCAACGCTATTAAACAAAACACGTTGAAAATCAAAACATGGTACAAAAATCAGAAGGCAATCTTTCGGTTTTATGATGTGCAATTAAATATTTTTTAGTAATAAATTGTATAGTAATATCTCATTCTTCGACAAAATGGCATTTTTCCACTTTGTAAATTCTACTGATTTTCTAATAATGATAAACACTGTTATTATAAGATTTTTAGCCCGTTTGATAAGATATAACCGATATCACATAGAACTTCTTTACAGTAATACCTCACCTTTCAGTACTTCACCCCTTTGTTGTTTTTACTCCTCAAATGTCAGTCACTTTGACAAATAAAGGACGAATAAGACGATTTTTTTAATATCAAGAACATGGTGGTCAAAAGTATTTATAGTCCCAATAGTAAATGTTTGTTTTTTAGTTTCTTCTTGCATCCTACGACGTTTTATTTACAATTTTAGATTTATCCAAAGATACATTCCAAGCATCTGTTCACCTATTTTTCGGTTGTATTCCCTTCGGAAACCGTAAAAACGATAAAAGCGGGCTATAAAGTGTAATAAAACCTCGCCGAGGAATGCGAACGAACGTAGTTTTGCAGATTTAACTACGGTTTTCGGTTTTGTATACGAAATCGCAGTAACACAAAGATCGATCTACTTTAAAAAACGATTTAATTTTTTCTATGAGAGTTAAAAGTATACACCGTCCAACGAAAGATGTCTCAAGCGTTATCAATTAATTGTAATATGCTAGACGAACATTTTCAGGATTAGTCCCTCTCTGCATAGGTACCTAATTTGAAGTTTTCAATCTGTCAACATTCCCTGGTCCGCAATTTACCTAATATCTGGTCAAATACATCATTGTTAACGTCCCTGTTGACTTGTTTCACGCATTACACACTAATCCATCATATTCCTAATTAATCCGTGTCACAACCATCGAAACAGATCACTTGTTAAATATTTAAAACGAAACATTAGTTTAACAATCTATAAATTTCCACTTTCCAATCAATTATGTTAATAAACCTTCTAAAATCTATACAGTATGGATCATTATTTAATTGCCTGTGGTCTAGTTATTATTACTGCCGATCGTAAATGTACAGTGGATAATTTACAATCGAAATCGGGACAATATTCTGTTCCAAAGTGAAGTGAAGCCTCCGAGTCACAACGGATAGCACATAATACAAATACGATCGAAATCGATACCAGTAATTGTAGTTAGTATTCCAAAATTTGATTACGAATTGTTATAAATTTATGAATAAATGATTATTTGATAAAGTTAATTTGTAAACTTTTAATAAATCGTACAATTGAAAACTAAATAATTGAATTGTTAAAGCGAAAAATATTAATATGTAATAATGAATTATTTTTTGAAAAGTTTTAGGCACGGTATTATAAACAACAATAGACCTCCAAACAATGAGGTGACTATAAAAGCGGCATATAAACAACCACATTAGTTCAACCAATAACTTTTATTTGAGTGTTATTAAACAATTAATAGGGAAGGACTGGTAGTTTTTCAGATTCAACTCCATTTTGTCTTATAATTCCTGTCATTGCTCAATCAACTCTGTCAATTTTTGCTAATTTCCCTCTCATTTCCACTCATTTCCCTTTACGTTTATTTAATGTGTGTTTTTCTAATAGTACGCTTAATGTCCTTCGCGAGAGACCTCTCAGCAATCAATGGGGTTTTCCAAGCAACGTTTCAAGAAGAGTTGGAAAAATATTGTCCTTTCTTTCTTCGTGAAACTTATGATCATTATTTTAAAACTAAATCTTATTAATCGTTGATAAGTAAATACAGGTACACAATTACATAAGACAGGGTGTTACACAATTTTGAACTTTAATTTACATAAAAAACATGCTGATGTTTGGAAATTTTATAAACATAAAATTTTAGATTCGCTACTGCGTTAGGCCGGAAACACACACGCCGGCTTTTGGCCGTCCGGCAACATTTCAATGGTGGAGCGAAGAAATGATTGAGACCTTTCACACAAGCCAGGTGCCGGCTAGTGTGAAAGGTCTGAATTACTGGTTGAATTTCTCGAAAAAGGTTTATGATAGGACACCGTATGTTAATAACTTTATTGTGCATTTTTGTCTAAATGTAAGCATTCAAATTTTAATAATCAATTTTCGAAAAATGATCATCAAAAAAGAACCTGGAACTTTAAATGCACTCCTCATCCTTATATCATCTTCATTATGATTACCATATTTCTTATGTAAATCTTAGGAGATGTTCCAAAATTCATGAACTAACTCTGTAAAATACGTGACGTAATTAGAAAAAACACAATTAGTCTCAACTTCAAAGAGCTATAGTTCCTTTTGGAAGGATTTATGGACACATGTTCATATGAACCCTTCTTTATATTTCTTGCTGTTGTATTACCCCCTTCAGTATACGAACATTATTTTCGAACACCTGTATATCTATATGTATTCTATTTTATTTAAAATCATTTTTAAAACCTCAAAAGTAAGGTTTTTTTTAACTTTTAATAGTGCTGAGAAACATCCTGAAATTGTGAATCATAATCAAGCAAATGTAAAACTATTGTGCACCTTTTCATTCGATGCTTTCATCAAAGCATTTCCATTTAAATCTAATACTATCGATTCTTCCTTATCGAGACATTCTCTTGTCAATTTTAGTTGTAAATATACAAAAATGTTAAAACGTTTTAGAAATTACGTCGAAACAAAAAATAACGCTATTAGAAATAATGGAACAGTATAAAAATTAAATTAACAATAAAAAATGGTTAACTGCACTGTAAAGGAGAATCATGACGCTTACGGTGCAATTATTAATATACTTAATTGTATTGTACAAACGGGCACCATTAAAATTATTGTACGATAATTTAAAAAATGGTTAGAAAAGACTTTGACGATAAGGTAATTAATAATAAAATAAAAGTAAAATTTCTTTATAAATCGTCTCCTTAGCAACAGACTATTTTTCAATATCCTATTTGTCCAAAAAGTGAACTTTTAAACTCACCTATACTACGTTTCAACGTCTGTGTGAAGGTGTATTCCAAATCAATCTACGTATAATCATATTGCTGTATTATCGAATTGTGTGTTGTAATTTCTTTCCGTAAAATTAAGAAATGGATATAAAATAGTCTCATTTTAAGACGACGAAATGTGAAATATATAAAACACGCGGAGGCTCTTACTGTTTTAGCAAAGTGCATGCTGTGGGAGAAAAGTTTCTCCAAATAAATGGATTTTTTTGTTAGAGCGTTTGTACACATATCGATAATCTACCGGATACCGGAGTCACTTTCAATCGCACAAGTCAAACAATGCAGGTAGTTAAGTGGAAAAATTGGGGTCACAAGTTTGGATCAAATTTTCTAGGTTGGTAGATTTAATTTCCCTTTTGATGAAGAAATATGGTTTTAGGGGCAACTACTCAATAATTTTCTAGATGGTAGCAACTGAAGATACAATTCACTCCTTAAATTTAGTTCTGTAACAAATTTGGCGTCTTCAAAGGATACCTTTCTGAGAGATACAGGTAGATTAACCACTCCGGTACAGTTCACAGCCGAGCGTCGACTATAGTCGACAGCTGAGCCAGCGGACGGACGATGAAAGCCGGTTCTTAACGACGTTTCGCGGCCGATAGGCGCCGTACCGAAGTGGTTAAATCCTATGCGATCCCATGTACTATAACCCGAAATGGAGCTGCACCATGAAGAGAAAGATAAAAAAGTAAACTCCGCTTCGTAACATTACCGAGTACTCTTTCATCTTTCTCTTCATGGTGCAGCTCCATTTCGGGTTATAGTACACCTTAAACAAATCAAATGAAACAAATCAAAATGTATATAATTTAAAATCAACTCTATATATTTTAATTACAAATATATCTAACAATAAGTCAATACAGCAGATACACATCGTGTCAGACAAAAAACACCCAAAGCTATATCTCGGTTATTTATGGAAGTGTTTTAAGAAATACTCTATGTCGGAATTAACTTCCGACTATGACTTGTTTTTCAAATTGACATGCATATTTTTCGCCTCGCCATTTAAGAAAAAAACCTTTCTTTGAATCTAATGATGTAGAATACATCTCTACTTATGTTTATTGTAGATAAAATAAATCTACATACTTTTATTTCCTCATGATCGTCTTTACGGTCACGAGGATTTTAAGTTATGGAAAATGTATGGAAATCTTAAGGAAAATGATCGATTAGAAACCATTTCTTATTTATTCATACCTACTTCTGAGCATTTTTAGAAAAAATATTAAAAATAGCATCGGCATTATTTCCAGATCCCCGACCAAAAGAAACGATCGATTTGACGTTTACAAATTTTTGATTAAAAATAGGATAATTATAGCTTTTTAAGGCATTGCAGGCACCCGTTCGACTGAGTGATACACACACGATTCCAATTTAGGAGCCGAAACCCAATGTAGAGTTTGGAGTTTCCCATGAACACTAAGAAATCGTATTTAAAAAGTTCGATAAAAACTTTCTGATGGTCTACTCGATAATAATGGAGTACATTTCTTAAGAGAAGTACTCTAATTTTCTCTGCAGTAAATAATTAATAAAACTACGTGTATATGTACATGGTGATATACATCGTTGGATTCAGAAAGAAAAAGTCCTTGAAAGCGTGAAAATCGTGCACGACAAATTAAAAAAAAAAGGTCATAATCGATTAAAACGGAAGATGACGTTGGAAAAATTTAAATGACCTTCGAAATATAGTACTCGTCAAAACATTTCATTTGGTACCTGGATTATGACAATCTGAACAGAAGTAACTGTCATCTTTATGTTCAAAATGTTGTATCATACTTGCTAGGTCTTCAAGACTTTCATGAAGTTAATTTTTTCCTATAAAGAAAACATTTGTCTTCCACATTTGCTGATATGGAGAATTTCAATTTAGGTACATTATATAAAAATTACATTTCTTCGTAAGTGTTTTGTTTTTGATATTATATCTTTATCATTTTCGGAAAACACTACTGGCGAGAATTTTTGTGATATTTAATTTTAAAATTCATATTCTTAATTCGACGTTCGAGAGAGCTTACTAACTAATGAAATTAATGGTTTTAAATAAATTTAGGTCCAAACGTAACAATTTAAAAGTAAACCATTTAAAATAATTTGAAAATAATTATTACGTTATTGTAGTTAATTACAATTTAAAGATAATAATTTGAAACATAATAATTTTTCATCCAAAACATTAAAAAAATACAAAATGAATCAAATATCCATTTGATGGAAAGTACAAACTTTGATCTTTTCGAAGTCAAACTACAATAACTGAACTTTAAGACTGATTGTGAGTCCAATTAGGATGTCTTACAGAGTGTTACAAACTTACCCATGGCAAAAAAGAAAAGATAAAAACGCGTTTGAAAAATCGTACGCTGGACAATGTCAAAAAGTTTTAGACACAAACAGATGTAAATCTCTGAACCCACGATCAGTTTTGTTAAATGTATAATTTGTTCAAGTTGCTTCTAAGGACATACAAACCATGATCCAACCTTCTACCATTAATATTTTCAATTTAGAGTGGTGCGAAGAATGACGCTCGTATAAGGATTCACTTTTTATGTACGTACACTGGGCGTCTTTAAAGAATAACCTTAAGAGAAAGGATGGGAATGGGAAGGGAGTTTTGTGTAGGACCACGTCGGCATTCAGTCTATTTGTCTCTCTCAGAAAGGTTATTTTTTGAATATGTCGAGTATTACATGCTATAGTTTCGAAAACTGTAAGAGAGCTCAATCGTTATTTTCGATGAAAAAGCAGAAATCTTGAGGAATATTAAATTTCGTAACTTATGATTTTTTCGATGCAAATGTAGTTCAATTGAGGAGCTTGCGTGCAAAAGCAGATAAATCCATTTCGTAAAATTTTTCAGGAGACACAGAAAACGTATAAAATTTTGTCCGCTTTTGCTCGCATACGTCAACTTTAAATACAATTTAGACATGCTTTTTTTAAGTTTTACCTACAAAAACTTGTAAAAATGATTAGAATAGATGAAAATAATATAGTTAACATGTATAACTCAATTTCGTCAAAATATGGATTTATACGGTTTTGCAGGCAAGCTCCTCAATTGATCCAAAATGTATTGAATTGCCCAGATTTGGTCAAATTGTGGCGCGGAAAAGCATTTTCATCAAAGAAAACCCCATATAAATGATTTTTTGAATAATTTTTTCCAATTAATGCGATATATTAACTTCCTTTTACATTTTTTTTTTTAACCGTTTCGCACCCAAAATGTTTCGAAATTGTTAGTAATAACAAAAATACAGCGCATTTTTCGCACTGCATCAATGCGAGTTTTGACATTTTGAACACTAGTTCAGATATGAAATGTGATCCAGCGAACGCATATATAACCAGCATTTAATAATGCACTGAACTGCTAAGTGCAAGCAGTGCAGCCCTAACGAAAAAAGCTAATAACGAATGACTAGGGGAAGATGGGTATGTTAGGGACACATTTTATAATCCATTTAATTGTGGTCATAGCAGCAACATATATATATTTTTTTAATTTATACCATAGAATAGCTTACTGTTTATACTATATTTTGTTAATTGTCTGATGTCATTTTTTATAATGGTTAGAGTTTTGTTGCAGTAGAAGTGATCATTTGTATTTTGTCGCAAACGTACCTAGCATTGGTATGTATAGGAAAGTCACAAAATGACGGACGGTATGTAGGGGACGGATCTCAATAAATCGACGCTGCCAAGCCAAAACAGCATAAACTCCATTAACCTAATTTTTCAGAAAACGCAAAAAACGATTGACATAATGAATCTTAAATGGCTTTTACGCAAACTTTAAACCAATTTTATAGCGAATGAAGTTTGTTTGTGGGTATGCCGCTTTAACTGTTGCATGCAGATTTAAAAATGCTACTCAACGGTGCAGCTAACTAAAAAATGACCATTTTGGCGTTTATACCGTTTTGGCTTGAGAGTCCGTCCAATGGGGCTGTCCGTTCAAGAGGGGTGTCCGCGAAGGGGAATTTCACTGTACATTGCTAAGTCACCTTTTTCGTAAAAATTTGACATTATAACGCTCATCATTAATGACTTCTAAAATTTTACCTATATAGAAAACTTCGGATTTCTTTGTAGCAAATGTTACAATTATAAAATCCTCAATGTTGACTTTTATGTCGTTCAAGACGTTTTTTTCATCAGAATCCTTGATAAGACCTTCATATGATGCATCATCATTTTCTGCAAAATTGATTTCTTCATCTTCTTCAGCTTCTAACGATTCTGGTGATGCAAATTTCTTTTTACCCTGTATTTAACCTTTTCTTCTTTTTTTTTCGAAATTTTTCATTCTTGATTTTCAATGTTTCTTCTATTAACAGTTTTTTGGGTGTGCTTGTTAACATCTTTGTCCAACCTGGTTTCCTTCCTACACTTTTCTTGGTGGTACAATAGGCAATGGCTTCAACATTTCAAAAGTGAATAAATTCGTATTCAATGTTAATGGACTATTATGAAAGTCGTCTTCATTTGAACATATTTGGGGCGCATTATTGGGAATATCTACTACAGAATCTTTAACAAGGTTTATATTACTAGATAAATCAGGATTATATTTTCGATCTGTTACTGCACATATTCGAAAGTTCGCTTCTTCTGTAAATATCTTCTCATTATATGGATAAATCCCGGTGCTTCGGAATCCACTTTCAATATTTTTTTGTGAAGGTTTCAGAAAATACTCCTTTCAGAAATTCTGTTAATTCGTAAATTGTTACTGTTTTGCATGGGTTATTCAAGAGCGAATTATGTATATGGGAGGTATGTCTGGGACGTACCAAATATCCCTTTCTTTAAATGTCCCAAACATACCTCATTGTAGTTTGTCTACATTTTATTTATTTATTTTTTATTTTAGTATAGCACACAAATAAAAGACAGCAAGGTGTATTGGTCAAAAACAGTTTGTAGACTTCACCAATAATAATTTATTAAGTTTTGTAAGTGAACATAGTTATAACCAGTACTTACCTCATGCACCCGATTTTTACTTTAAAACAAGATCAACGCAAACGTCCAATTTTTAAGTTTAAAATAACTGACTGCATTTCAAGTTTCAACTATATGGCACTGTAGGTAGCACTAGTAAATTTAAATTAAGAGAACGGGGTAAATTCAAACAAATTTTCGGTTTGGATTAATTGTTCCAAAGGTACCCACATTCCCCTAGTGCTTAATAACACCGTTTCGTTATCTAACAATCAAAAATATGAACCCAAGGGGATATTGTCGTAAAAGGTGTGAGTAAAACATTTTTGCAATACAAAAAATAAAAAATATACAGGGTGTATCCGAAATACGTGTACAACGTAAGACCACAGATTCCTTGGCTCAAAATAGGTCGATTTAAGTTAACTTATGTATATCCAAAGTTGCTTCGTTTGGACGCTAGAAGGCTTTAAAAATAATATTCTCCATGAGTTTTCCTTAAATTACTTAAAAAATCTTCATTCGATTTTATTCATTTTTTGACCACGTCTTTATATCAGCTGGACACAGCTTTTTGTGGAAAAAATCCGAATTTCCAAAAATACAGGGCGTTTACAAACACTCTCACCACTAGTTATCCATCCAAATCTTTTTAACCACCCTGTATAATTTTCTATCAATTCTTTTTCTGAATAGCTACATTAATTTAGACATCATTTGTTCTCTTATAAAATTTCAGTTGGGCAACCGGTTTAGCCATAAAAAAACATTTTCTAACTCCCTGCAAGTTCAAATCTGTAAGTTACGGCAATATTCACCCAGTTCAAAGTAGTAATTTCTTCACAGGATATGCAGCTCTTTCAAGAAAATCACATTTTAGTGGATTGGTAGTAGTTTTTGCTCAAAACGTTGTCAGGATTTGTGACCATCATCAGGGCAAACATAATACAGTGTGCAACATTTTTACTGTTTGCTCTTTTTGTTGCATTTTTGCTTTTATGATACCCAATAAACAAAATCAGAAGGTGCTAGGATTACTAATCTTGCTGACCAATTTACAGGAGCATGATTTCCCCTTTATTTCCTTCGATTCTACGGTGGAACTGCATAATACGGATTAAAAGGGCTAAACACTGATAACGTTCACAAATGCTGGCGAAAATTTGAAAATTTTAAGCAAGAAACTACTTACAAACCTATAACATGTGGTTTCCTGGAAAGATTTTCATATCCCGTGAAGAAATTGGTACTTGGAATTTTGTTAATGTTACCTTAATTTGCTGTTTTGGAGTTGTAGGCATTTAGAAAATCTTCTTTTGTGCCTAAACCGTTTGCCCAACTGAAATTTTGTAAGAGAGGAAATAGTTTCTAAATGAATGTAGCTATTCGAAAAAAGAATTGTTAGAAAATTATACAGGGTGCTTAAAAATATTTAGATGAATAACTTACGGTAAGAGTGTTTCTAAACACTCTGTATGTTGTGAAATTCGAATTTGTTCCACAGAAAGCAGTGCCCAGCTGATATAAAGATGTGGTCAAAAAATGAATAAAATCTAATGAAGATTTTTCGAGTAATTTAAGAAAAGCTCGGGAAAAATATTGTTTTTAAAGCCCTCTAGCAGCAAAACGAAGCAACTTTGGATATAGATAAGTTAACTTAAATCGACCTGTTTTAAGCCAATGAATCTGAGGTGTTACGTTGTACACGCATTTCGGAGACACCCTGTATATTCGCTATAAAATTCCTATCCCAAAACAGATCTCAAGCGCCACCCACCCTTTTAACTATCTAGCTCATTTCAACACAACCCAACTCACAACCATCAAAATCCAGATCAAATATTCTCATACTAGTGGCCCTGCTGGCCGCTCTTTTACAACAGTAATATATCCCGTTCCAAAACAGATCCCAACTACCTACCTTCTTTTAACCAGTTAACTGTGGCGCCCACGTTTGAAAGTGCGCACTGTTTTGTGTCACCAGAATCGAGTCAATGGTCACTACATTATATGCATGACGAGTATACTCGTCAATACACAAAATAGTGCCACTTCTCCATGACGAGTATACTCGTCAATCACAGTTAACTGGTTAACAACTAACTAGCCCGCGAAGTCCAAGTCAAATAATGACATATTAGCGGTCCTACGGACCGCTCTTTTGCAACGATAAATCTAGGTCGTCCCAAACCAAATTCCAACTACCACCTACATTTTTTCAACAGCTATCCAATCCCCCTTACTACAACCCAACCCTCATCTACTGAGGTCAAATAGTCACATACTAACGGCCCACCTGATAGTTCTTTTACAACAATAATCTAATTCGTCTCAAAGCAGATTTTCCAACAATCAAACTCCTCTCAACATAATCCAACCTTCAACCACCAAAATCCAAGTCAAGTAATTAATCATATATTACGGGCCGCTCTTTTTCCACAATTACAATAACGAATAACAACTAACGGCCCTCTGGGCCGCTATTTCCCTATAACAGCTAAATCAAACCCAACTGCGACCATTAATTCGTTTTAAACACGACATTCACGGAAATTTTATAAAGAACATTATATTTCTCTTTTTTTGTGTTGCAAAAATATTTTATTTTCATACATTTTACGATAATTCCGCCTGGATTCATACCTTTGGTTGCTAGGTAATGAAGTGGTCTTACTAAAAAAACTAGTTTAAAATGTCAACGATCGTACTGATGCACCGCGAACAATGTACCATATTTTCATAATCATTAACGTTTTCGTACCATTTTGGATTTAAAACGGCATGAAAAACGTAAAATAAGATTAATATATTGCGTGTACTATCACCCGAAATGAACTTGCACAATTAAGAGAAAGATGGAAAGTAAGCCCCTTCAGCGTAACATTGCCGAGTACTCTTTCATCTTTCTCTTCATGGTGCAGCTCCATTTCGGATTATAGTACTTAGCAAAGCTGGGCGAAAATATGAAAAAAAAATCATGTAAGTACACTTTAAATTTTGTTTAAAAAGCATTTATATCAGGTTTTCTTTCATGAAAATGCTTGTCTGCACCACACTTCGACCCAGGGTAGATCAACTCCCCGCAAAATGCTGAAATGGGTTGATTGAGTACTTTATCCATCCATTTTTGTCAGATTGGCGCTACTATCCAAGTTTTGGAAAATGACAAATTTATAGAAAGACGTATGAAAGACGTTCCCATGAATATGCATATTCTTGTTTACTATTAATATTTACTTCGTTTGATTTTTTTCTCTCTAACTTCTTGTTGTTGAGAAGAATGTGAATGAACTTAACTTCTTTGGCCTTCTTTCATTTACTAAACGTTCATAAATGAAAGAATATATTGGTAGGTTACTTGGCCATAAGACAGGAATGACATTTGACGTAATATACTATGACAAAGTTATGATGACAAAGTTTATCATAAGAAAATACATGAAATACAATAAGTACATAAAAATACAGGGTGTCTCCGAAATGCGTGTACAACGCAAGACCACAGATTCCTTGGTTCAAAATAGGTCGATTTAAGTTAACTTATCTATATGCAAAGTTGCATCGTTCCGTCGCCAGAGGGCTTTAAAAATTATATTTTCCTTGCGTTTTTCTTAAATTATTCGAAAAATCTCCATTGGATTTTATTCAGTTTTTGACAACGTCTTTATATCAGCTGGGTACAGCTTTCTGTGGAACAAATTCGGATTTCGCAACATACAGAGTGTTTAGAAACACTCTTACCGCAAGTTATTTATCCAAATCTTTTTAACCAGCCTGTATAATTTTCTAACAATTCTTTTTCTGAATAACTGCATTCATTTAGAAATTATTTTCTCTCTTACAAAATTTGAGTTGGACAAACGGTTTAGGCACAAAAGAAGATTTTCTAAATGCTTACACGCCCAAAACGGCAAGTTAAGGTAACATTAACAAAATTCAATGTACAAATTTCTTCACGGGATATGAAGATCTTTCAAGGAAACCACATGTTATAGGTTTGGAAGTAGTTTATTGGTTAAAATTTTCAAATTTTCGCCAGCATTTGTGAACGTTATCAGGGTGTAGCCCTCTTAGCCCGTATTATGCAGATTTTACTGTAGAATCGAAGGAAATAAAGAGGAAATCATGCTCCTGTAAACTGGTCAGCAAGATCAGTAAACCTAACACTTTCTGATTTTGTTTATTAGGTATCATAAAAGCAAAAAGGCAACGCAAAGAGCAAACAGTAAAAATTTTGCACACTGTATTATTTTTGCCCTGATGATGGTCACAAATCCTGGCAACATTTTGAGTAAAAACTACTTCCAACCCTCTAAAGTGTGATTTTCTTGAAAGAGCTGCATATCCTGTGAAGCGATTACTACTTTGAACTGGGTTAATGTTACCTTAACTTACAGATTTGAACTTGCAGGGTGTAAGAAAATGTGTTCTAGTGGCTAAACCGTTTGCTCAACTGAAATTTTATAAGAGAGAAAATAATGTCTAAATTAATGTAGCTATTCAGAAAAAGAATTGATGGAAAATTATACAGGGTGGTTAAAAAGATTTGGATGAATAACTTATGGTGAGAGTGTTTGTAAACGCTCTGTATATTTGGAAATTCGAATTTGTTCCACAGCAAGCTGTAGTCAGATGATATAAAGACGTGATCAAAAAATGAATAAAATCTAATTCAAATTTTTCGAGTAATTTAAGAAAAACTAATGGAAAATATTATCTTTAAAGCCTTCTAGCGGCGAAACGAAGCAACTTTGGATATAGATAAGTTAACTTAAATCAACCTATTTTGAGCCAAGGAATCTGGGGTCTTACGTTGTACACGCATTTCGGAGACACCCTGTATAGATTTCAAGTTTGCTTCAAAATTTTTGTTCGATTATTGAGCTTCAATTATAATATAATTATAAACCTTCTTCTTAACTTTATCATCACCTCATCACATTGTATATACACGGTTCGGCAATAGATGTCTCATGCCTCATTCTTGTCACCGTTTTCTCAAAATGGAAATGGAATGGATGGTCTGAAATGGAAATCAAAAATAGTCGTCTGGTACAGCACAATTAATTGATGACGCATGAGACATCTTTCCCCAAACTGTGTATATTACGTTAAATGTCACTATACTCGTCTATTACATAAATGTCTACGACATGTCGCATAAATGTACACATAAAAGTGCTATTTGTGATACGTCATAATAACAAAAGAAAGGAGTTACTTAAAAATAACATTATTTTACCTTTATTAGAGACGAAAATTGTAAAAGAAAGTTTTAAAACTGAACTGATTAATTAATACAAGGGGGGCAAAAAATTGTTTCAAAGGAACCAAAGGTAAAAATGACGCCTTCTGAGATTACAGTGACATCTATGAATTTTTAAAGGAATTAATTTTTCCCAACCCACGAAATTATCAAAATATCTTGATTTTTGAACAAATAAATATTTTTTTTTGTTCAAGCTGTATTTTATAACGAATAAGAAAATCCGGATATCTCTCTTTAGGGATATCACGGCGTTACGTGACTTGAAATCAGGTATATTTTACGTAGAAAAGGAGGAAATCGTGGTTCGCATTCGCATTCGGGTGAATTCTCGTAAAGAACATTATGTACCCACTGTAGATATCCAATCAATACATAATCATCTTCAAATGCAAAGATCGCCATCAAATTTTTCCTAAATTCGGTTGCCAAATCAGGAATCTTCATTTTAACGTTAATAAAAACAATTATAAATAATTATAACAGGAATGTTGTAATGTATATTCAGTCGGCACGCGAACACGTAGCCGCGTGTATAGAGTTTGCGTATACACGCACCTAAAGGTTAAAAATAAACCTTTAGAGAGTTTTAGACTCCGAAAGTGTCTTCTCTTCGCAGTCGTAAAAGCGTTTCGTGCGTCGCGAGTGTCGATATCTATTCTCGTTTCCGTTTCGGACGACGACGCCGACAAAAAGAAAACAATATTCCCTCAAGTGGGAGAACGTAATATGTTCTCCTCGTTTAAATTACCGCCATCTTTAAGACCGCGCTCGAAGAGCCTTTCGGACAGGACACATCGAAATTCCAACGAAAACTTAGGACTTTGCGCTAAACCTACAAGTCCTAGCAAATCGCCCAAACAAAGAAGAAGATTAAAAAAAAGTAAGAATAAAAATAATTTTAAAAATGACATCTGTTTACTAGAATATTTTATTATTTTTTCTTTGACGAGGGAAAATTTTAAATTTGAAAACAACTCTTTTCAACAGATGTCAGCACCATGAAAACTGGTAAATTTAAAATTTTTATACTTAAATAAATAAAAACGTAAATACAATTTACTTTCTAACATTAATTTCCAAACTGCGTTATTTATCAAAAGTGAATCAAAACGACTAATAAAATTAACCGTTCCTTCATGAATTTATAAATTACTCCATCGCCGAATTTCGAAATAAATAGATACACACGTACATCATTAATTAATGGCACTACTACTGTATATGTATTCCGAACGGATCGTATCGAATGTATTTGTATTATCTGTTATAGCCTGCAGCTTCAATTCGAACAGTATTGTCCCCATTTCGGTTATAAATTACTCTTCATACATTAACCATTGTTAATTATAATAATAACCAGTCTACAAGCAATTAAACAATAAATTCATAACAATAGAGGACACGAGGTTTATTAAAGTTATTTAATAACTGACAAATTTTGTAACCCAACCTAACATTATTAAACAATTTAATCAACTTTTTACGTTAATTACAATGTTTACAATACAAATAATAGTATATGTGGTAAGATTTTTTAGAAAGCTTCGTTTTGAAACAACCCCATAACAAATGGACGCAGACAGTAAACGTCCCGTTTCGAAAACTAACGACAAATAACCTGTCACCGTACGTCCCCCTTTTATAACAAACGACTCCATCGTCGCCTTTCGCAGATAGTTTTTTGTTGGTTCAGTGGCAAAAACCAACCGTAACAGATATTTATAAAGGGCAGTAACAATATTTTTCGAGTCGGATTAACTCCGTTTCGACCTAATTTTGACTCTACACCGGCGTTTATTTAGTTCCAACCGGCGCGTAATGCTTATAGTTTTAAAAATACAACCGATTTCGAAGCGGAGGAAAAACCTGTCCGAGCTTTTTGAACACACTCCAGATAAATTAATCGGGGTTAATTGGAGGAACGATTCGGAGAAGCCGATTCCTCTCTCTCCGCTTAATTTGAGTTATTTTCACCTCAAAGCCGGGTATAAAATTAGATCTTTGAGGGCGTTTGTATTTTGAAGATTTAAAATCATTATTCAAACATTATTTAAAGTTTGGCTAAATTAACTTTAATTAAGTGCTTTTTAATTAACTTTTAATTAATTTTGATAAAATAACTAGCAATATCGCCATTACTTACATAATGATTGCTTGTATTTTAATACTAATCCAACCTGTAATTAATCATAATTTTATAACAGATGGTATTATGAAAGGATACAACTTCTTTCACATTATCATAAAATCAATTCGAATTTTAAACAAATTGATTCTACTTTGACGAAATTATTATCAAATTAAAACAAAATTTGACCATATTAGGACGAATTTTCATCAGTTAAGAACAGGTTTTGAACTAATTACGACAAAGTTTGATCACAGAAAGAAACTTTCAGGAATTTTAAAGAAATTAAATCCTATGTAGACGAATTTATTATCAAATCGAGACAATTTTTCATCACGACAGCACGAATTTTAATTAAATCCAGACGATTTTTGATCAAATCGGGAAACATTTTGAAATTGCAAACAAGTTAAGACAAATTTAACAAATTATGGTAAATTTTGATTAACCCTTTAGGTACGACGCGCCACTATAGTGGCTTTCGCGGAATCATCTTTCAGGACGACGCGCCACTATAGTGGCTCTCGATTACACATGGTTAAAGCCAAATCCTGCCGTACAGGGTATAGCCGCACGCAAAATTCACCGTACCTAAAAGGTTAAATCAAAACAAATTTTAAACAAATTAAATTCCAGGTTTGTTATCAAATGCCGACGATTCTTGATCAAATTGGGAAGAATTTAAAAACTTTAAACAAGTTAAGACAAAATTTTGAATTAATTATGATAAATTTTAATTAAACTAATGTAAATTTTAAACTGATTACGTTAAATTTTATTAAATCATCAAAATTTGTATTGATTACAATAAAAAATTATAATAGAAATTGAACGACTTTGAATCTAATCAAGAAGTTTTAATGAAGTTTGAGACGAATTTTGAATAAATTAGGATGTTTTGTGAGTTAGGGTCACCAGACGTACGGAATTTTGCTGTATTGTACATACAGTAATATGATTCGCAGTACAGCATACGCGCATGTACAGCAAACATACAGCATTCGAAATGTTATTATTGAATTTGTGATTGATTAGTGACCTTTTGCAATGCCTAGTTTAGTCACAGTAACATTCATGTTATAGATTTTTCTGTTATCGACAGCAAGAACAGGTACTTTTATGAATTGTCGATTGTACGCTATTTTTTACACTATTAAAGTTAATGTTATGTTCTTAATACAACCCGAATTAACTCTCATTCAGAGATAAAGCATTTATTTATAACAAATTAAACTTGAGCAAAATATCGTGTGTCATATTTTTGAAAAGGAAATATTAATGAGAAAGATGCACTTTTTCGAAGAACAGCCGATATTTCGGAATCGTAAGATATACCATTATGTCGTTTTGACCATTCATTCTCTTATAAAAATCGAGTATCAGACACCAATATCAATTTTTCTCCTTCTCTTATAGAAACAGGAGTCTCCCTTTAAAGGTGTAGAATTTGGCCCACCTGTACATACGTTGCATGTGTACAGCATTGCAAGTTGAGAAATCTGGTCACCCTATGTGAGGAGATAATAATTTTTCTTACCAGTTTTCTTTGAAATATATATAAATATTCCAGAAAAATTCAAATTTGAAGTTAACCAATGTTTTACTTCTATAATCTATTGTCTTAATTTAATTAGAAAACAATGCATTTCCCTTTAGAAAAAAGTTAACACAATAAATTTAAACATTATTTATAAAAATACGAATTACATGTCTTGTTGTTAATAATAAGCTGACATTGTGACATTCATTATAGCCAATTCAAATGATTTTCAAAGAGGAACTAGTTACCTGGAACAAGCTACATTTGTATGATAATAAGTTACTTTTCACCGCAAATACCAATTAGTTTGACTATATTTGGATAATCGTATTGTTGTAAAATACGACCTTCTTGTAAAAATTTCTATTTGGTCTTGAAAATTCTAACTTTCTCTCTTTTATTTTTTTAGGACATTCGGAAATCGACCAATGCCCGAGCATAGCCTCTTTAAGACCAGGTTCGGTGGCGTTAACAAGCGACCAGCTCGTTCCGGGGGATAAAATCCACTCGATAAACGGCATAAACACCTCGAGGATGCGCCCAGAAGATGTTACCACCCTTTTAGATAACGTGGACGGGAACGCTTTACTCGAAATCGAATATTCTTTACCTAATTACGGTACAAAATAGTATTTTTTTTTAGATAAATGAATTTTACCATCGTAAAACTTTTACAGCTTCAGAAAACTCGCTTTGTTTAACATCGAAAGTCGCCGAAATTGCCGTTGAAAGGCACGAAGGTTCCCTAGGAATCACTTTAAGAGGTGGAACCGTCATAGAACATCCACATTTAAGTAAACCTTTAGTTATTACTCAAGTTAGAACAAACGGTCCCGCTTATAGGTAAGCATTTAAGAAATATACAATGCACGTCAGATAAAATGAACCATCCGACAAATTTACATAGTTATCTACCTTTTCAATATTGCTTGTTTTTAATTAAGCAAAACGAGTTAGTATGTATTCTACGAAGACAGGCGGCCTGGAAATTGTAGTAACAAATTCACGAAATGAAAAGAAACCAAACAATCATTAAATTGTCAAATGTGTGTAGGAATAAAATAAACTTTAAACTTATCTTGGTACTTCACAGGCTTTTGTAAGTACAGTGTAGTCCGTAATAAGGTATGAAAAATAACGAAGGATTGTACAGTTAGTGATATTGCTAGAAAATTTGGTAAGAAGGGCTTGACATTCAGACAACTAGCAACAAGCATCTAGCAATCAGCAACACGCAATATTGCTTACTTGGTGGTATTTTATATAGCAAACGTCTTATACTGGAGTAATTCAATATTGGCTTTATAAAAATATTGCTAATTACGACAATATTTATCGATAGCTATATTTTGTGCAGGTTGAAAAACCATATGTGTTGCTTAAATAGAGCAGTTTCTGCGCGATAATTATCACCTTTAATTTGATCTGTCATTTTAACAGAGTAGTGTATTAAAGCGGTTCGTAACTCTACTAATTGTAAGACAGCCAATTAGCAAATTTTTGTTCAACAAATTTCTTTTTTCATTTTTCTTGCACTTTGTTAAAAATGTTTTCGAGTTTGTACTATTTTATCGCTTGGATGGAGTATTTACCCCTTGTTTAATATTTTATAACAGTTTTGTATTCATTATTGCCCTTGAAGAAGCTTCAAAGTAGGAGTGAAAACTTGACTAATTGAATAATATGACACCAATGAACCTTGCTAGTTGCTTATTGATGTCGTGTGTTGCTTGTTGCGTCAATATTAGAGCCGCCTCACTTCAAGAGAATGTTAGTGGTTCAACTGTGCAAAGAACATACGAATAGTTTCTTCTAACTGGCTGTATTGGGAGATCGAAAGCAAACCGCCAAACTACTCCAAAACAGCATTCAGCAAGCGCAAGGACTGTAGTCAGCCTTTCCGGTGTTCGACGAAAGTGCTGCGGTTTATAAGCTTACAGTTCAGCTGTAGGGAATTTGTTTACTACACGTCACAAAAAGCGTAAACTTGCTTTCGCACGAGCATACATCAATTGGACAATGGATGACTTGAAAAACGTGTTATTCACGGTTGAGTGCAGGACCGACCTTTATAGCACACATGCTCGAAATAAGGTACACAAAAGAGCTGATGAATTTTATACTGTTTGTACTCGGTTACCTCGAGTTACTTTTGGGGATGGCTCAGTAATACAATAAGACAGAGGCGTATGAAAAGCGCGACAATATATTACAGAGATCCTAAAAAAGCATGTGTTGTGTTGGACTTCCAACCTATAAAACATATTTGGGAGCAGCTTAAAAGGCGTATAAAACATCGCATACCTGCTACAACAACACACGCAAAATTTTGATTGTCCTTTATTGAGGGATGGAACAATTTTCCCCAAACAGATGCAACACGGGATGCGCTGGTTTCTATGCCAAATCGAATGAGGAATGCCATTCAGAATACAGGTGATATTGCGCCATATTGAAAACTGATTTTCGTTACTTCTTGCCTTTTGAATTCAATTTGTTGTAACGTAAACTGTAAGTATATTTTACCAATAAATTTGAGAATTCTCCAATTCCTTGCTTAAAGGTAGATAATTACTGAAATTTGTCGGGTGGTCCGTTTTATCTAACACACAGACAGTGTATTAAATATAAATAAACTATATTAATTCTAATATCATTTAGAACTGGTTTGATAAAAGTCGGCGATCGTTTATTAAAAGTAGATAACCAACCCTTAATAAACAAAACCCTAATGGAGGCTCAGAAGCTTTTAAAAGACTCCCAATGCGCCCCTTTTACGAACTTAACGATAGAGTATGACGTAAACATTATGGAATCGGTAAAATATGCAACGGGTCCGCTTCTGGTAGAAATCGACAGGCAAATGAACGAAGATTTGGGCTTGATTTTGGGAAATTGTTGCGATTTAAGTTCTGATGAGATTTTAGCGGCGGGAATTTTCATTTCCAACATTATCCCGGCGAGCATAGCCGATAGATGTGGCGCGTTAAACGTTGGCGATCAAATTTTAGCTATCGATGACGTTAACATGGAGGAATTTAACGGAAGTAGCGAAGATGCTGAAAGATTGCTTAGGGATGCTACTAAATTACAAATTTTACCATATCATACGTTTCAACGAGTTCCTTCGTCTTCTTCTAGAAATTATTTATCTGGTATTTAAATCAAAAGTGTGATAAATAATGAAGTTTGTGTATATAATATTTCTTTTTTAAGGTCAATATCCAAATAGTCCAAGCATATCCGGTTTTAGTACGATAAATTCGAGACGATCGAGAAATAGGGGAAGATTTAGACAAAGTTCTGTGCCGAAATCTTTGGAAATAGATTCTGGTAACTCTATAAATGCATTTATCAACTCAACAATGGTCTCAACGTTTTTGTTTATAGGTACCAATTTCTTGTCTTATTCCCCAAACTTAGCCGTTTATCATACCGAAACGCTCTCTATAACATTAACCGGTGAAAGAGGAAAGGGTTATGGTTTCTCAGTTTCGACAACTACCGATCATTCTACTGAAAACAGACCCGGAGACATCGTCATCAACCGAATTGTACCCGATTCACCAGCTCACAGGTAATAAAACCTATAAAAAGTTTCCGAAGGTTTGCCAATCGTTTCCAAACATATCCGGAGTCTTCAAGTTGACGTCTTTAAATCTATAGACATTTTTTACTGATGTTGATAAGAAACTCGATTTACCACCCGGAAAATCATTATAAACACGAACAGAAAAATATTTCACGTTTGAATTTCGATCGTTTTCGGATTGAGTCTACCGGTATTTCTCGCAAAAAGAAACTCATTTTTAAGCAGCAAATGTTGAAAAAAATTTTATGTTTCCATGGAAACTTCATCAAATATATTTTGAAATCGCTCTTCTGCTGCTATGAGTTATTATTTATTTATACACCGATCGGCAAAAGATATCACATACGTAATTACTTCATATATTAAATATAATATACTAATATTTAGATGTCAGATATTATGTTAGACATCTCATTGTCAGTGCGTTTCATTTTGGCCGATAAAGAAGCTGTTATTTTCCGCCATCAGCGCTTCCAGTGATGCGGGTTGAATTAAATTTATTGTCAACGAATTTCTATACAGAGGTAACATAGCCTGAATTACTTGTCACTGTTTTCTCGACGTATACTATTTTCGGCGAAAGATAACTATCTTCGGTTTTCGTCTCTCTCTGACACGTACAATTAAATAAAAAAAATTATTTGACATATGTCGAGAAAACGGCGGCAACTAATGACGCATGAAACATCTTTCGCCGAAAATCCTATACGTCAATTATTCTATTTATCTAATCATACACGACAAAAAGACACAAAAACTCAAAATGTTTGTTTAGAATCCCGCAAATAGATCAAGATTATGTTCCTCTTACGTTATGGTAAAAGGCCATCAGTGCCCAGAAAATGATAGGACATTGAAAAATGTTTTACAGGCTTATTTTGTAATTGTCGTTACCTAACGACATCGTCCAGCTAACGACTCCAATTCCAAACGACTTTTTATTAAAACCGTATTTTGTAAATCAGTCGTTAGCAATTTTAGCTGCAAGGACACAAGTTAATGTTTTCATAGAGGATAGTGACATAAAATGTCACTTTTGATCTTATGTTAGATCTTTTGAACTAACAACATAACCTCAAAGGGGAACTTACGTCTGCATTTTGACAATTAATGACGCAAGTGGATGAAGGAGCTATCTTTAGAAGTATCCATTATTTAACATTATTTTCCGAAAGAAAGCTGTAGTCACTAATATTTTTCTTGAATTTGCTTTAGAAATAGCTTTGATAGTTTCTTCAAGCATAGAAGTATAGTTCCACAAGAAATTATAGATAGCAATATTTTGTGCTGTCTTGAGGAAAATGGCATAACTTGAAAGAAGAAATCATTTCTGTAAAAATTACTAGAAATTTGTATTTTTTTAAAAATGTTATCTGGCATTTCAAATGGGTTCAGTGAGTTTCTGACATCCTTCCTTGTTAGGGTATCAAGGGTTGAACTTGTAAAAATGGAATTTTACCAGAGATAATGCCAAACGATGATCTTAAACCAGAGATAATGCCAGAGATGATCTTACACATTTTGAGCTTACAGTTAAATATATAGAAGTTCATTTGTTCAATACACTCTGTACGCAACTCATTTTAAAATTCAATTTTGCTATGCTAACGACGTAAACGACTGCTACGGGGATGTCGTTCACCAAACGACCAAACCTAACCTGAAAGTCGTTCATAACGATGTCGTTAGAAGTTACAAAATACGAATTGTCGTTCATGAACGACAATCGGTTCATAACAATGTCGTTAAGAGTTACAAAATAGGCCTGTTAGTGTGTTTTGTACTTTAATTTTGTCAGTTAATTGTCATTTGATGTGATAAAATTTCAAAATTAATCCCTTGAGCACATTTGACGTTTGAGACTCGTCATAAGATGCATAACGTTCGAAATACATCCATACTCAAAGATGTCTCATGCGTCATTACTTGTCACCGTTTTCTCGACATATGTCAAATATTTTTTTCTTTCTTTAATCATATATGTCAGATAGAGACGAAAACCGAAAATAGTAGTCTAGGATAATATAATTAATTAATGACGCATGAGACATCTTTCCGCGAAAAGACTATAACAGGAATACAATTGACGTAATAATTTGGTAATTTTCGAGAACTGATTACATGATAACTGAATCGTGCAAATTCCAGCTACGCTGTCGGGATTTTATTGATTGTCTAAGTATGTTAAAGTTAAGGGACTCTTCATTGTCATGCAAACCGTTCTCTCAAATTAACCAGCAAAACCAGGACCTGTTGGGATTTAATCTGCGATAAAACAATAAAAAAACAGTAAAAACGCAATCTACTCTTGTACTATACATCTATTTCTGTAGTTGATATGTCGTAAGTGATTTCTAAGTTTGGAAATTCGTCGTTATTTTACGGGTGTTTTATATGTACAGCGTCATACCCGAATCTTGTACGGTTTTCGATTATATTAATACGATATCATCTCTTCGTCGCTTTCTGAATCCAGTTAAACAACCGGGGAGATTTGAATAGTGAGTAGCGGCAACTGGGAATTGTAAGTTATTAAGGGTTAACAAATATTGGGTTTATAAGGAACAGCAATTACAACACAAAATTTAAATACTTGCGGCCATATGCATAGCTTTTTTAGTGGCTACTAACGTCATTTTTACACGTTACTAAGCAAAATCCATATGCAGAACCGTATTTAGTAGCCTTTTAACGCTAGTTGGTTACTAACATTTTAGTGGCCAAAAGAGACGTGTTTAAGTGGATTTTAACGTCATTTTCAAGAATGTCACCCGCGTTACAACAGATATATCGTCATTACTAATTATCAAAATTTAAGTACATCGAACGGATTTGGTGTAAATATTTTCGCCGTAAACAGAACGTTTTTCAAAAAAATTTTTTTCGTCATATGCTGCATCACAAGACTTACTATAGGGGATAGTAATACAATTTTCGCAAATGCACAATTTTTTTTAATTGATCGAACGTTTTTAAAATTATGTTACCCATTCCGTTTTCTTAATTTTTTGGTAAGTTAGAAAAAATTTGATCATTTTAATAGAAAATAGACATTTCGAACTACCTTTCCTTCATTATTTTCTTATAATTTCTATGACAGAGGTCTACATGATTTTCTGTTTTTCAAAATTAGTAAGTTCGTGGTTAACATTCCAATTCTTTCCCATATATTTTTTTAAAATAAACTAAACATTTTAGTAAACGATTTAATGGTCAAAATATACAAAGTTACATAATATGGTTATTGCTGTTAAGTATATCATAATTGGGACTCAAAGGTCGACATCATTTTTTAGATCTTTTAGAAGGGTCCTATTATTTTATTATTACTTTTCCCTGCATTATAAGTTTCTCCACCTTTGCAGCATACCTATACATTTTAAATGATGAAATGTCGTTGCGTTAACGTAGGACACTTATAGATCACCTTTGGGGCATTTTTTTCAAAATGGTGGTGTTTAATTGCTTCTAATTCTTCTTTAATTTAACACCCGTATGTATAGTCGATCGCTGGCGGTTCGCCGGCGGTTCGCCGGCGATACGCCGGAGATTCGCCGGAGACTCGCCGGCGAACGGTCCGAATATAATTTGTGATGATCTCCCAGCGATCTCCGCTTTGGCGAATCGCTGATGATTTGTGACGTTATTTGTGATGTATTGGCACTATACATTCAATTCAAATCCCTCTCCGTTTTATATATACAATATTAATCTGACATAAATTGTGATTTTATTGACGTTTTTGACATCGACCGATCTCTGGCAAATCTCCGGCAAATCGCCGGCAAATCTCCGGCGCGTCGCTAGAAAAAACATCATAACGCACGTGAATGATTCCATGGCGATTGACTGCAACAGAATTTTCTATTGGCGAACGGAGAATCCGGCGAATCGCCGGCGAGTCTCCGGAGAATCTCCCATAGATTAAATATAATATAGTAATATAGATAGGCAACTCTCCACTTTTAATTTTGTCAATGTTTTTAGTTCAACCCGCACCGCATTTGGCGCTAATGAGCAAACGCGGGAATTTTTAAAATCTTTAAAATAAAATATTACTCCTATTTATTACAAAACCATGCATGGTAAAATTAAACAAAAACAAATTTTGCTTGTAGCCTGTTTGTTTTTGTTCAATTTCATCATACACAGCTTAAAAAATACAAAAGGGTTTAGATAACAACTCAAGGACACTCTCCAGTACAACTACCAACACAACTTTATTCTTGTCGATCTTATTCTGGTAGTGGTTAATAACAAAACAATTTTTAACAACAAAATAATATTCTGAATAAACACATAAAAAGAAACCTCGCATCTTCAGCAAATCTACAGTTCCCACATCTCGCGATGCTAGTGAAATCAAAGATTCGCGTAGTTCCCATCAGAGCTTTTCATCTTTGGACTTATTTCTGGACATGCGTGACAATATTCCAGTCATGGGATACTAATAAACACAAATTGCAACACTAAATACGACGTTAACATTTTTTTCAAGAATTTTAATACAATTACGTTACTTCGTTCACTCGCGTATTTGACATATGTAGATGTCAGATATTATCATAGATGACATATACTTATATAGATAGGCGACTCTCCTATGTTTGGCTGGAACTCCGTTTAGTTCCGTATGATGTCACCAATGGCGCTACATTCGTTTTGCAGTTTTAAGTACTGGCGGGAGATTTAAAAAATTGTCAATTTTATACCTCTTCAATTTTTGTTTCATAAGATACTAAAAGTGACAACATTAAAACCACCTAATTTTATTAAAGAAACTCATGGATTTATTGACCAATAAAAATAATAATATGTGTTTGGGTTCACAGCTAATACTTATGCATCTAATTTTCGAATCTTGCTGTTTGGTATTCATTCTTCTTGTAAATTCTGGTTCATTAAATCACTCGAAACACCAAAACCAAATCACTTAAAATCCACTGAACAATTTAGAATCACTTCAAATAACTTGCACAATTCTCGCTTTTCTCAAAAAGAATAAGACATGACAAGGAATGTCAACTTTTTAAATATGAAAATATTTGAAACCTGTGCGATATCAACTATGCCCTGGACAAATGATGCGCAGTGCATATTAATCATATAGTTTCCTGTAAAAAAGCTGCCAAAATAAATTTTATAGTATAATGCAGCGCCATGTGTGACATCACCCGGTACTAAACGTAAGTTTTGACATTATGATAGGAGTGAGCAGTGCATGGATATTATGTTGGACATCTAATTGTCAGTGCATTTCATTTTGGTCGGTAAAGAAGCTGTTATATTCCGCTATCAGCGCTTCTAGTGATGCGGGTTGAACTAAATTTATTGTCAACGAATTTCTACACAGAGGTAACATAGCCTGGAATCTCCGGCGAATCGCCGGCGAACCGCCAGCGATCGACTATGCATACGGGTGTAAATAAACCCACCGTGTTGTATAATTTTTTCCATATGTCATTCATTTCACTTGTCAATATTCCAAAAATATACAAATTTTGCGATGTTGCCGCCTTAAAAGATAGTTTAGTTTTCTATTAACTAGTGACAAGTTAAAATGAAACTATGCATACCAATTTTTAAAATGCTTTTAAATACAACTAGTGGTTACTAGTCAAAAGCATCTTAAAATCATACTAAACGTGTAGCTATGCATACGGTCGTTGATATTTTATGGTATAATTTCTGTTATAATTGCTTTTTTTTTCAAACCTGTTGAAGCTATTAACTGTGCAATCTTCCACTTTAACAGAAATCGATCCGGTTGTGCCGTTCTCAATCTAAACCCCAACATCAGCCGCAGTCCTACTCCTTCACATCTTATTTAGTCTCATCCTTTATTCCTTCAGCTTCGTGTATTTATTGGCCTTTTAACAGAATTGATTCCTAATCTGTTTTCCTATTAACAGCTATCACTGAAACCATTCCCTGATCTATCAGGATCTCGCAAGCTTAACACCAGCCCCAAACCCAACTCCAGCCCCAATCCTAGCCCTCCACATCTTATTTAGTGTCATCCTTTCACCTATCAACTTCGCGAAAGTGTTTACTGGTTTCTCAACAGAAAAATTTTATGAAAGGGCGAAATAGCTGCATATCCTAAGATCTAAATGATTTCTAAACCCTTTTTTTTATTAACAGCTATTTCTAAAAGTACTTCATTTTTGTAGTTAGCGGTTCATAATTGTATTTCATTTACCACTTATTTTCATATGTTTGAAACTGTTTTTTTGTCTGTTGGTCCATCTTCTTAGTATACAATAAGTGAATGAAAAGTTTCACATATAGCTCACTTATTGCAGTACGGATTTAGTAACAAAATTCTATTTAAAAAAATGAGAGTTTTACTTCATGGGTTTTGAAATAATTTTTGATATTTAGGTAGAGGGCGTTTTCGAAAAATGTGTACATCAGTGCCTCTACGGTGGAAGTTGAAAACCAAACTGACACAAACTAACTTCAGCAATCTAGAAGAACACTCGACAACATTGAAAAATAATTTTTATGATGTTATGTGTTACTAACTAATGAAATTAATTGATTTTAATGCTACTGAAAAATCTGGTACTGTGACAGATGTCAAAAAGGTTCGGATACGACGGTCACAAAATTCTAAATACTTGCTCACAGTGTTGCCAAATTTCTTTAAGAGGCTTATATTATACGATGTGCGATCCAACATTCTATTATAAACATTTTCAATTCAAAATGCTGCGAAGAATGTTGCCAGATGTATGTTTTGTGTTATGCAAACTTATACGGAGTGTCTCTCCTATAGGGGCTAGTGACTAGCCCCTCGACTAGCCGCTAGTCGAAATATCTCGGAAACTACAAGTCCGATGACATTAGAATTTTAAATACAGATTGAATATATAGTAAACTACATTTTAAAACTATTTTAAGTCATTCATTACTTCCGGCTATACCGGAAGTGGTTAAAGAATTGTTTTCGCAAACGCAATATTTATTTTCCGTTAGGTTAATTCAAATATAATTTAATTTGAAACATTTTTACGCACGTTACTACCGTTAGTATTCAAAGGCACGAAAGATAGGGTAGCAATTGATGTGCAATAGCGACCACTACTGACAATGAAATAAAAATTGAAAGCAACTTATTTTAAAAAATGAAAATTAATAAAATTAAGATTTATTAATTGACTAATTTGATATTTGTTTAGGTGTGGATGTCTTCAAGCTGGCGATAGAATCATTTCCGTTAACCACCAGAATAATTTGACGCTGCAGGAAATTAATTCGATCCTGGAGATGGCTTCAGATGGAAGTAAAATCACATTACAGGTCGGTTTCGACGTAGCCGACACTATAGTACCCAGCAGTGGGGTATTTACGGTTAAATTGGTTAAGAGAGGACTTGGGGGGCTTGGAATCACGATTACAGGTGAGTTACAAATTGGAGTTTTCTTAAAAATAATTTTTTTTTGTGTCTATTTCAGCATCAAAAAATCGTCCAGACGAGCCGTTCATCATTTCCGAGATTCGTCGAGGTTCAATAGCCCACAGAACCGGAACTTTACATGCCGGTGATCGTCTCCTAGCCGTGGATAATCGTCCTTTAGACCATATGACCATTGAAACCGCTTTCGAAATCCTACAAATGTCCACGAACGACATTGTGACGTTAAAAGTTGAAAAAACCGAAACAGACAATTCCAATTTGTTGTTGGACAGCGTAGTTTATACAGTTGAGTTGGTTAGGTACGGAGGCCCTTTGGGTATCACCATAAGCGGAAGCGAAGACTGTTCGGAACCTATTGTCTTGTCAAGACTGACCGAAGGTGGATTAGCCGAAAAAACCGGAGCCTTACACGTCGGCGACCGAATTTTGGCGATAAACGGGGAGAGTTTAGAGTTGAGGCCGTTATCCGATGCTATAAGACTGTTGCAAAGTGCAGGTGATAGGGTTCAATTAAAAATTGCAAGAAATTTAAATCAAAACGGTAAGTTTTAAAACTTGTGAGTAAATTTTCATAGAAAATTAAATAAATTGGATTTGAGTGATATGACAAGATTTACAAGTATAATTTTGAAATTAGTTTTATTTTAATAAAATATGATTGATCGACTTTTAATACCTTTTAAACTCAATAGACGAATATTGATTGAACTTACAGACACTTTAACGGATGAATCTCGATGTAGCTACTCCAGCCCTGGATTGATGAGTTTAGATAGTGCTGTTCACTCTTGGGATAGCAGTCAAGGAGAAATTCTAGATAACGGTATGTTGCAAGAAAATGTTCTCTTTAAATCTACATTTTTTAAACCATTTTTTTTTTCGCGAAAAAGTTAATTTTAACAAAACAATTTTCATGATAACTGAAAAAGGATATCGTCACGCAGTACTTGAAATTTCTCCCAATATAGCGATCAACCCCCGGAAATATTTAAATTCTTAATTTCGCTTTCCATTTCAGATCGATTGGATCCGATAAAAGACCACGAAAGCGTCATAAG
Organism: Digitonthophagus gazella; assembly: GCA_036711955.1. NCBI lineage: Eukaryota > Metazoa > Arthropoda > Insecta > Coleoptera > Scarabaeidae > Digitonthophagus > Digitonthophagus gazella. The sequence goes on along the minus strand of JASCIT010000001.1, from coordinate 20,791,651 downwards.
CGAACCAATTTCAACCCACAACGAATCACTTGCGAACAATTCCGCCTCGAAAAACCATCAAAAACACGATTCCCAATTACAATTTTATTCGGACGCAGAAGAAACTTTTTGTCCTAGCCCGTTACCGCTTCCCAACTACAAGTTTACAAACACTATAAATAAATATGACGGTAGTTCGATTTATCACCACCATCATCGCCACAACAATTCGAATTATCCACATAACGAAATGCTTAAAGGTACATTTTCGAACGAAAGTATTTTAGACAACGAAGTATACCACGTCACCCTGTATAAAGACTCCGTATACGACGATTATGGGTTTAGCGTAAGCGACGGTTTGTATGAAAAGGGGGTTTACATTAATAGAATTAGAAAAGGCGGTCCGGCGGATATCGTGGGGTTGTTGAAACCTTTCGATCGGATTATTCAAGTGAACGAGACTAAAACGGTCGAATTTGATTGTTGTTTGACGGTTCCATTGATTGCTTCCGCAGGAGATAGGATAGAATTGATTGTTAGTAGGAATCCGTACATTTGTTATAGTCCCGAGAGAAGTTTTAATGATTTTAATGCAGGAGGGAAAGGATTTTTGGGGGGCAGTCAAACTACTATAGTTAAGAGTTTTTAAATTGATTAACAAGACGTCTCTTTTAAATTATTATTACATTGCAATTAATTATCATTATGTTCTTTAAACATTAAAGTTGAACAAAATTCCAATTTAAGCACAAAAATATACTTCTATATAAATTAAATATGTACAGGTGAATTAAAAATAGATTGACTTTTATTTGGTAATTTACTTTTAAGCACCTATACATGTCTTTATGAGTATACATATATAAACATATTTATTTTGTATCGTTTTATTTTAATTACATGTACGTCTACTGTAATAAGTTAAAAATAAAGTTATAACGAAATAATATGTATATATCGGGTGTTCATTTAAATTCGTGCTCAAGTGTGCTTTGAAATTTTGCTAGACGACGATAGAGAGAAAAATGTATGTCGCGTTATTAGTGCATACTAATCAATTAAATTTCAAATTTGACAAACGTAAAATGTGGTCAAACTACACTGAACGGCTTGTATTGGCTGTTTATCGATAATGTTTGTAATTTGTGACAAAAAACTTGATGGTAAGTCTTACGTTTGAACTGCTTTGAAAGTTGTTGAAGTTTGGAAATATTTACTGTATACTTTTATTCACCACTTGAACATCCCTATGAAATTTTGGATGACCGATTACTGAAAAGATTAGAGTTTAGATAGGTTTTAGCCAAAAACAGGTTATTAGCCAATTTCCTTTCATTTTCTGTCTTGTTATTTATAACCTATTGAACATTTCAGTGTTATGACATTGTTTCGATTAAGTTTTATTGGACATACGTCAAAAATGCAGGCAAAATCCATAGCTCACTTGAGCACGAATTTAAATGAACACCCGATAGTATTTTGTAGTTCTTGCAGTTTATAGTTCTTTGTAGTGTATGCAAGTGTCCTAACACAAACATATTATTTGCAATTTATCTCTTTTTTGCACATAAAACTATAAAAACAGGGGTCAGGTATAAATGAATTAACCACTTCGGTACAGCGCCTATCGGCAGCGAAACCTCGTTAAGAACCGGCTTTCATCGTCCGTACGCTGGCACAGCCGTCGACTATAGTCGAAGTGGTTAATACAAGTGAAATTGACACAGATTGTGATGAGTAAAATTATTTAAAATTTGGACTAAATGTCAAAATGATATTTATACTAGTTTCACAGAATCGCTAGAAGCACCAACTAAGCAAAAGTAATTCGTCAGGTGTCAGACAGAAAATGTCCAAAGGCATTTAACAAAAGCTATGTTTCGGAAATTATTTAAATTTCTTTTTTTGGCGCAAATGAAAAGCGCACGATTTTTTCAAATTGTAACGATGTAGGATATATGCACTTTAATTAACTGTTTACTGTAGAAAAAATTAAAATACTTCTCTTAAGCAGTGTACTTTGGTTTTATCGAGTAGTCCATCAAAACATTTTGGTTCAGATTTTTACACACCTAAATATTGCGTTTCAGATTCAATATTGGTACCGTGTATGCAACGCTCCACCCTCCACCAGTCTCCCCTAAGGCCCGGTACAGACTGGGCGTTTTTGAACGCGCGTTCAATCGTACGCATGCTATTGACATGTATACAAGTGAGCGTTAAGCCGGGTACACACTTGTTGCGTATCCGCGTATCATGTCACCGTTGCGTATCATTAAATGATACGCAACGATGTAACGCAGTGTCAATGTATTCTTCCGTATCGCCACCGCGTATCTCAACCAAATGTGCAACGGGTATGCGATACGAAGTACGACCCAAGAGTATTCCAAATGTTTCAGTGTCTATCCGTACATAACACAATGAGTACGCCGCAGCGAAGAGCAGCAGCCGCTTACATTTTTATTCATCTAACTTTAAAAAAGAAGCGCAATGCACGACGTTGGTGGATGACTTATTTATACGCAAGCAGGGAGCAGTATCGGGCATCAAATTTACTCGCCGGTTTAAATTTTCAATCTGTAAGTGGATTGTATAAAAATTTTGTTCGGATGCATCCCACTGATTTTGAATTTTTGTTGTCATCCATTGAGCACAAAATAGCTAAACAAAATACCACATTTCGACAAGCAATTCCTGTTCAAGGAAGGCTTGCTGTAACCTTACGATTTTTGGCTACTAGTGATTCATATTCCAGTCTTCAATATTTGTTTAAAATATCAAATACCAGACCAGTGCCAGGTACCGGTGCTGTTTTTCATTTTCATTTTCTCCCTTCTGAGGGCTGCCAAGAGGTAGTCCATTTTCTTTTTACATTTGCTAACGGTCCTATCTACCTGTTTTGCAACTTCCTCCCACGCATCTTGAGTTTAATTTTGTCTGTGCCGGCGATAACACTTTAGAAAGCTTTAATTATCATATTTTTAATCAAAAATTAGTGACGCTAAATCAGTCGTTACTTTTCGTCGGAGATCTATAGATGGCACCGATTTTAAATTTAGCATTTTATTCCCAAAAATTTTTGAAATCGGTACATATCGGAGAGGAAAGAAAAGTATTTTAATTTGTTCTGCGGTAAATAGCTAATAAAAGTTGATGCACTGTACATCGTTGGATTCAGGGGAAGGTCTTGTAAATGACGAGGAAAAAAATATGCAAGACAGTTTGGAAAACAAAGGTCGTAATCTGTTAAAATGAAAGATGGCGCTGGAAGAAATTGCAATGATTTCAATCGTCAGATACAAACACATAAACTGATTCATTACTCTTTGCACCATCTATTGATAGCAGACGTTAGTTATTAGATATAACAAGATTGGTTGTTATTGGTTCGACCAAGAAGATTGGTTGCCGACAACACAGCTTCAGGGCCAGAAATTACGAGATAAAGTACTTCAAAGAGAACCTAAAAATGCCGAAGAAAAGAAAATTCATAAAGATTATAAGATAGATAAAAATAAGATCTTTAGACGGATAGGGGATCAGATGAAATGGGTTATCTCCAAAAATACCGTTTGGAAACTAATAAAGGAAGCGCACGACGATACAGGATATTTCGGAAAAGAGACCCTGGCACAAATGAGAACACATTATTGTTTCCCTAAGATGCGAAAGAAAGTCTCAAACTATGTTGCGTCTTGCGTGAAATGTCTTCACCATAAAACCAGCAGAGGAACGCGAGAAGTTAACGAAGATCACGATGGGCGGTTCCAGAAGACATAACAAGATTGGTTGTTATTGGTTCGACCAAGAAGATTGGTTGCCGACAATGCAGCTTCAGGGCCAGAAATTACGAGATAAAGTACTTTAAAGAGAACCTAAAAATGCCGAAGAAAAGAAAATTCATAAAGATTATAAAATAGGTAAAAATAAGATCCTTAGACGGATAGGGGATCAGATGAAATGGGTTATCTCCAAAAACACCGTTTGGAAACTAATAAAAGAAGCGCACGACGATACGGGATATTTCGGAAAAGAGACCCTGGCACAACTGAGAAAACATTATTGGTTCCCTAAGATGCGAAACAAAGTCTCAAACTATGTTACGTCTTGCGTGAAATGTCTTCACCATAGAACCAGCAGAGGAAAGCGAGAAGTTAACGAAGATCACGATGGGCGGTTCCAGAAGATTTCGCCGAAAGAATCAAGGGCGATTCTTGCGGTAGCGAGGCCGAATGTTGACGTATTGGCGCCAGACGGCAGGACAAAGTAAGGCGCCTGGAGAGGTGCCGGTCGAAAAGGGCGAAGAAATACTATAGTACTATAATCCAAGCTCAATTTACACCATGGAGAGAAGGATGCAAGAGCGCGTTTTCTCCCCGTAACTTTACCGAGTAGAACCGAGTGGAGTGCATGGGAAGGGAGAACCGGAGTTTTAAGCGGTCCTCGCAAACGCAAAGGTCTGCCGGCAAGAACGCCGTCGTAGACAGGCCCGCGGCACCTCGCTGTTTTAACTTTTTCGGTCAGACTTTTAGCCCTTTTTCAGGTCTTACAGGAAAAGCGAGAAGTGTTAATTCACCAACCACAATCATTGGTTGTAGTGTCAATCATACATATTAGGATGTGGCGTCACAAATTCGCCTTCATTGTTACAAATTTATTATTTTTAAATCAAGTTTTGATGAACTTTCATCGTTTAATTTTATCAGAAATGAACAACGTCATCATGTCATAATAACTTTATCTTTAAATCAATTTATAACTTTATTAATTTTTGATTTAAAAATTAGAAAATTGGAAGCCAAAAGTAAACTGATTTTAGAATAATGAAATAAATGTCTAATGAAGAAAGGGATATTTAAATATGGGAAAAATAAGCAAGTAATAAGTCTTTATGGCAAACATTTATTATTGTAATGAAACAATGAAATTAATTTTCAAGATACTGGTAGATAGCAATAAATTTATTAATTTTCTTCATTATATATAATGTTTACGAATAATCTCTAAATTTGCTTAATTGATTTTCATTTAAAAAGAAGGTCGATGAAAACACACACTGAAAAGAAATCGTGTATTTAAATAATTAGAAAAGTTCCAATGATTTTGAAGTATATTAACATTTAAACAATCAAAAGCTAACCTATAACTTTAGGATTTTTAAGTAACAGTTTTTAAGTAGAGTAAATGTTAAGTAGAGTTTTAGTAGAGTAATGTGACTATAATAGTTCTATGAATTTGCTAGAATGAAAATAAGAAAGTTTGAATTTAACTTTTAACTGTAAGTAGCAATAAATCACAAACCAACAATTGACCATTGATGTTTATAAAAATATATTATCTTTGTAATTCATTTTTTAGTAATTTGATTTTCTCGATTCTACCTATTAGTTTAAAAATATCTCGATTAGTAAATAAATTTCCTTCAAAGTTTGTTGATTTTGTTGTAACACAAAACAAAAATGGTTTGGATATAGAATTAGAAGAAGATTGCCAACACGTGTAAGAGTTTAATTAGTAGAAGTCTTGATGGAAAGTAGAAGAGTTGATGGAAAACACCTGCAACATTTCTATTGTTGGAGTAATTTTCGTTAATAATATCACCTTTAATAAAATATAAAGTCAACAAACACGCAGGTATTCTCAAATATCCGTGGTGTTCGGGGTGACAAAGACCCGACGTTTATTTTGTGCTTTACCTGGAAAACGCACAGTCTCGGTGACCAATTAATTTCTTCAATTTTCACCGGGTTTTGTGAAATATGATTAAAACTTCAACCAATGATTGTGGTTGGTGAATTAACACTTCTCGGTTTTCCTGGAAGACCTTTGCGTTTGCGAAGATCGCTTAAAACTCCGGTTTTCCCTTCCCTGTACTCCACTCGGGCCTACTCGGTAAAGTTACGGGGAGAAACCGCGCTCTTGCATCCTTCTCTCCATGGTGTAAATTGAGTTTGGATTATAGTACATTTTATTTAGGAGTCTTGTAAAGGTCGTCAACGAATGAAGACGTTTAAGGTTGGTTCTCACTATACGTTCCGTTTCCCTTCCATACACTTTCCGTTCCCTTTCCATAAAAATATTCTTAGCTGTAAATCAATGGACGTGTTCACACTTTACGTTCCATTTCCATACTGTTTCCGTTCCATTCCCTTCCATGTTCCATACTGCTTACGTATTTTTTACGGACAGGAGACGTTTTGGAGACATTGACATTTCAACACAATATGAATGTCATTATTATGCTGCATGTAATGCTTAAAATTTTATTTAATTAAATGCACTCCTTTGTAAAACTTATTAATCCTTCTGTAAACTGGATTTACCTTTGTGCAAATCAAGCACTTTACTTACTGGCGAGAAAATCGATATTTTTCATTTAATGTATTTAATGAAATCACCTATACAGGCATAAACATTTTTTAATAATTGATAATTACTATACACTTTTCGCCGAAAGATGTCTCATGCGTCATTACTTGTCACCGTTTTCTCGACATATCGCCGTTCCGGAAGAATATCGACATAATTGCAAAATAAAAAATTTTGCAGGAGAAGCAAAAATAATTAAAATCAGCATATTTTGAATGCATTGACGGCCTTATCCAGGGTAGTTCAACTCAGCGGGAAAAAGTGAAATCAAAAGAAAGTACCTATGCCGACACACTGCTGGCGCTGATGTGCTAATTTTGAAAGGTTACAGAAATTTATAGAAGATGTTTCCATGACAGTTTGATTTGTTCAAATAAATCCACGTCATTTCCTGCTTACCGTTACTATTTACTTCTTTATCAGGGTAGTTCAACTCTGCGGAAAAAAGTGAAATCAAAAAAAAGTACCTACGCCGACACACTGCTGGCGCTGATGTACAAATTTTGAAAAGTTACAGAAATTTGTAAAAAGATGTTTCCATGAAAGTTTAATTTATTCAAATATATTTACGTAATTTCCTGTCTATCGTTGCTATTTATTAGATTTATTTATAAAAGTGAATTGAGTGAATCTAAAAGTCTAAAAATAAAATCAAGTATTTTTAATACATTTTTATAGAAAAAGTATTATATATATCAGCATACTCTTTTTTCACATTATTTCTACAATCGGTAAGTGCCCATTAACTATTAAATTTTAAATCTCATCATTATAAAGTTATGTTTCTTTTTGCCTGTAGCGACAATGCTAGGAAATATGTCCTGCTCAGTTTCCGGTTGCAATGATAGAGAATCCCCTCATCATCGATTTCCTCAACCTAATAAAGACCCAGAAAGGTTCATGAGGTGGGTTCTTGCAACCGGAAACGAGAAATTATTACAGATTGGGAAAGATAAGGTGTATACATCTTATAGGGTTTGCGGGAAGCATTTTACACCAAACGATAAGTATACCTCAAGACTATTAAAGAAGACCTGCGTGCCATCAGTGCTATTGCCAAGTAATTTTTTTCTATATTCAACACTTAAATTACACTTGTAGTTTTCTAAGTACATTTATAAAATTTAATTACTGCAATCAATTAAAAACAAGAAATTCAGCGTTAACAGTTTGATAAGTCTACAGAAAACTTTAATTCTAAGTCATGTTTTTAATTATAATTTCAATTATATATTTTTTGAAGTTAATGAAGCTTATGGAACTGTGCAGTATTGTTTAGTTGAAACCCGCCAATCCTCTCAAACCCATTCCCCCTCTGCCCATTCAATAAGAGTCAAAGAGTTTTGTCCTACTTTATGTAAGTATTCACTGGGCTTTTGTTTAACAAAAAATTTATAAAGGTTATGTTTTATCAACATTGCTCGGTTTAGAAATCATCAATTTCGTTTTGAAAGTTCTTAGCCGGCGGCTTATCCTAAAATTTGATTATTCCTCATTCCTTTTTTCTTTTATTAATAGCTGCCCGTGAAAATGATCTCAAAGTGAAACGTTGCCGAAGGACACCTATGAAACAATGGGCCAGTAATCCGTCATTTTTTGTTACAACAAAATCATTAAAGAAGAGAATTGCCTTATTAAGATTTCGGAACCGTAACTTTAAAGAACGACTACGGAACGCCGAAAACCTATTGAAAGAGTTTCCGTTAGCCAAAATGGGCCTTAACAAAAATGTACAGGTATTTTGTGAAATGCAATTACGCTTAGCCAAATATAAATCTAAAGGTCGTCGCTTTTCTGATGATGAAAAGTTATTGTGTCTAAGCATACTCAAACAATCTGGTCGATGTTATCGATATTTAAGTAAATTATTCAATTTACCGAGTAAAAATACGTTACTGTCTCTGTTAGAACGGTTAAGGTGCCAACCGGGAATAAATGACTCCATTTTCGAAAGTATTAAGATGTGTACAAAAACATTTACAGACAGAAACCGACTATGCGTGCTGATGTTTGATGAAATTAAATTAACACCTCATTTAGATTACAACACCAAAGTGGATTACATATATGGGTTTGAGGACTATGGAGAAGTAAAAACGACAAATTTTGCTGAATACGCCCTCGTATTCCAATTGCAAGGGATTGCCAAAAAGTGGAAACAACCGGTAGCATACATTTTATCATCAGGACCAGCAAAAAGTTTTCACATTGCAAAACTGGTCATGAAAATAATTGAGAAATCAATGAACAGTGGGTTAAAAGTAATAGCAACGGTGTGCGACCAAGGCACCAACAACCAAGCGGCTATTAATTACTTGATTCGTCAAGGAACGCCTACTGAAAATGTAATAACTGTAAACGGGAATATTATTATTCCATTATTCGATCCACCCCATCTTATTAAAGGAGTAAGGAACAACTTAATTACCAAAAATTTGGTTTGGGAGGAAAGTGATTTGAAATATACCGCGAAGTGGGTACATATAGTAAACGCTTACAAAATCGATGCCGATAGTGGTCATCTTCGGGCATTAAGAAAAATAACTGATCAGCATGTTTTACCAGACAAAATAAAAAAGATGAAGGTATCATGTTGTACTCAGGTGTTAAGTCATACTATGGCTGCAACAATTGCGTTAATAGCGCGTCATGCTGAAAAGAATAATGATGGCGAAGTTACAATGGAAGCAAGTGGTTGTGAAACGGCAGAGATAATCAAGTTTTTTGATGATTTGTTTGATTCCCTTAATGGGTCTAGTACCTTCAACAGGGAGGGTAAACCGTTGAAAGCAGCAATTTCATGCAGGAGTGAACATATTGATTTTTGGAGAAAATCGATTTCCTCGCTTCAAAATATGTATTTTTTGGACGGTCAGAGAAAAATTATCCCACCAACTTTAAAAAATTTCATTTTTACTTTAAGAAATTTTATTAAGTTGTCAACATTGTTACAAGAAATGGGATTACGTTATCTTTTTGCGCGACGATTCAACCAAGATTCGTTAGAGAACTTTTTTGGACAAGTTAGACAACATAGAGGCAGAAGCGTTAATCCTAATACCAGGCAATTTTCGGAATCTTTTAAAGCATTACTTGTCCGAACATTTGTAAGTAAAAATTCCATTGGTGCTAATTGCGAGGACACCTCCAAAAATGTTAATTTATTAACTTTAAAAACATTTATAACGGAGAAAAAAATGGAAGATCTGGAGAATAGCATTGTTACAGTCAATATTCCATCTATTAATAACAAAAATCAGCGAGATATTAATTATTCTATATTTGGGTATGTAGCTGGATATGTTGCAAAGAAGGCAATAAGTAAATTTAAGTGTAAGTTTTGTCATTTACATATTTTAGAAAAAAACCCTAATTTTTTAATTCGTTCAAATACAATTCATTAAATATCTCGAAACCAAAAATATATGACTTAGACCACTTTCATAATTATGGGCACAATTTGCAATGGATTAGACTGTTTATAAATGATGATGCATTTCACAAAATAAAAGTACATTTTCTATATAGAAAACTTTATTTTTGGAAAGTGGAAATTATTTCTTACAGTTATTATTTGGGATTAGAAATATATGTTACGAAATCTTAATACAGTGAAATTCCCCTTCGCGGACACCCCTCTTGAACGGACACTTTGGCGGGTCCCGTTGGTGTTCACGCAAGAGAGATTTAACTGTATACGAAAACTTGCTAAAAGCGCATTTACAATAAAATCCTTAAGAATTCATTATGCATTACGAAGAGTCAACAACTTAATCTAAAATGTCTAATAATTATTATTCTTGGCAATATGCCTTGTTAATTTCTAAGGATTTTACTTTATATTTTTAAAATGCTTAAGAATGTGCTGTCTTAAGCTTCCTAAAGTATATAAGCAAGAAAACAGTAAAAAACTTTTTTGATACAAAATTTATAGAATAATTTTTACATATTAATATTGTTCAATGTCTTGTTTGCAAATCACTATTGTTATTATTTAATTTAATTATCCACACTTGTATTACTCACGTAAATTAAAATAAAGAAAAGGTTTAAATTACTATTAAAACTGTTTCTTTTTAGCATTACTATGTTCATACAACAATAAATGGATCACAAGTGAGTCAATTATTGTTGTACGGAAAAAATTACAAAATACAATTAAAAAAAGAGTTTTATTTCGAAATTCGCGGGTTCAAAATTAATTTTGGGTATTTCGGTAGGGGGCGCTTTCTAATCAAAAATTGATATTAGCGCCATCAGTGTGTCGGCGTAGGAACACGAAATCAGATTTCACTGATCTAGTGAGAGTCGACCTTCTATGTATATTATTTTTTCTATGTTCTCTATTAAAAAAAAAAATTAACACAAATGCCAAAAAATGTAGAACAAAATCTAATGTTTTTCTAATTAATCCTGTAATCGGTAAGGTAACGAACTTAAAAATTTTGAATCTCGGCATTACAACGTTTGTTAAAGTTGATGAAGTTTAAAGAAATTAACTATGAACCAATTCAGTCCTGCTCAGCTGAAACCCCCTAATCTTCTCCAATCCAGTACTCCGCTAAGCTTTGTCATTCTGCATTATGTAAGTATCTATTGGTTACTTTTGTTAACAAAAAATTTATAAAGATTACGTTTTGACTATGTTGCTTAGTTCAGAAACCATTAATTGGCGACTTATTCTAACAAGGGGACCACCAGACGTGTAACCTCCAGATTTTGTTCCTGATTTTTTTATAGGTAGAGACATGTATGTGAAGCTTCTTGGTAAAATATTTGGGCCAGATGGCCAGGCATTTTTGAGTTATGAATTTTTGAAATCGTCAAAAAAACCCACGTAAGTGGTCATCCGGTGATTTAATACTTTTACCGAAGAGATGCGATAGCCGAGATGGTAAAGGCGCGAGTTACGGACCGTGTCGACCCGAGTTCGAATCTCGGTACTGCCCATTTTTTTTCTTTTCGTTATAAATTAATTATTACACAAATTATTTATTATTTTTTATAAAAACACATTCTTTTTATTTAAATAATCGGAATACATTTATTGGAGTTAAAAAATATACAAATTAACATTAAAGAATAAAATTAGTTTACATTAATTACAATAATTGATTTTATGAAGTAGATGTAGCGGGAGAACAATAATTTGGATGATATCTGTCGTAGAAACATTGAAAGCACAAGTTTTTATAATACACTGCACGCCTTAAAAGTGAAGGGTTTTTACATGAACACGGATCTTTTAAAACATCAGAAGGAAAGCATACTTCATTTACATTAAAAAAATCTCTCTCCTATCAGTTAATTGTGAGCATACCAGGCGTACTTCAACATATTATTGAAAACAGGTGCTGATAACTGATGATGCACCAGAGAATGAATTTTGACACAATCTTCTCTTCCTGAAATTTCGCGATCACTTTCTATTAGATCGGAACAATTTTGAAAACGTTGTTTAATAAAATTTTTCACTTGCCTATAAAAGTAAACGTCGCAAGGTTGACAAAGGGGAGTACATTTCGCGAGAATGTCGAACTTTGTTGCCTTCTAGAAAGGACTTCATATTTTTATTTTGTTTAATTTACTGTATTTTGGCTATTTATAGGAAAAGGGTTCATATTTTATTGACCGTTTATGACTTTTCGTTGAATCAACCCTTTTTTCCTAGAAATAATCGGAGTAATTTTTTAACTTTATTAAAGTCATTTTAAACTCCAATAAATGTATTCCGGTTTGTTTAAATAAAAAGAATGTGTTTTTATAAGAAATAATAAATAATCTATGTAATAATTAATTTATAACGAGAAAGAAAAAAAACGGACAGCACCGAGATTCGAACTCGGGTTGACACGATCCGCAACTCGCCCCTTAAGGCTGCGGTCTCAGGCCCGAAAAAGTTTTTCCAACAATTAGCTGTAACCGATTGAGATATCAAAAAATTTTTCAAACGAAAGTTGTCTGATAATGAAAAATCTCTGCTTGCTCTAAGAGATATTTGAGCAATTATTGTTAATAACAGAGATTATTAAGAATAATTTTTAAACGGACTTTGTGCCGGCAAAGACAAATATTTAACAAATTCTTTTTATATTTACCACTTTTTGATATTTTGCAAAATAAATGTGCAGCATTGGAAATTCCCACGGTACAATATCTCGAATTAGTTCTTAATTCGGCCAGATAGCTCCGCCCTAAGAGAACATGTGGTGTGGCCGGCCGAGATGAATAGATGACGTCAGTTATTTGTTTTTTGTCCATTCTACTTTTTCATCCTCTACAGAGGATAAATACTTTCGAGAATGATTTGGAGCTCTGAGTACACCGATTTTATTATTTATGAAAAATCTAATAAATGCCTTAAAAATGTTTAAGTTTTTGAATCAAGATGTTGTGTTGAACTAAAAAAAAACTAAAATTGTTAAAGTTTTTTAACAATTTATCAAGCGCTTTAATTCCATATTTTCTTGTTGTAAACTTTTCTACACACAAATATATATATAATAATTCCATACTTTTGCATTGTAATATTGTCCCATTTAGTATCAATCTTTCCCGACAAATTTAATATTTTTCGAACCAGTATAATCACATCGTCGAACTTTTCATAATTATGATATTGCTAGCAATTATTCGTTATAGCGGATGTAAATACAATTGTGACTTATTCTTTTATAAGGCAAACTGTACCTACTTATATTTTGTGTATGCCTGGTGTGGATATACCTTTATCTGCTGTTTATGTATTTGGGACCACTTGTTATAAACTGAAGATCTTATACTTTTTGAACATTCAGTTTTAGAATTGTGGTAACTAAACCTTGTGTCGTTACTTATTAACTGTAGAAGGTTTCAAAGAAAGTTTAGAATTATATAATACTAAATTCAATAAAGTAATTGGCGATGGTGACAATAGTGTCTATCGAAAATTATTGGAAGCGAGACCCTATGGATCACACTTGTTAGAAAAGATAGAGTGTGTGCCAATCATTTATTACGTAATTTGAATTAAAAAGATATTACGTAATTATTGCATTCGATTAAAAGAGCTATGTGGTCGAAAGTTTAGTTCACGGGGTATTTTTGTGTCTATTCGGCTGAGAAAATTATTAGAAGACAGCATAAAAAGGTTACGCACAGCTGCCGTTGCCGCTACAAAACATAAAAGACTTTATCTTTATTAGAAGACATAGAAGAAATAGGCTAATAGCATAAACCACGCATTTGGACAACATAAAAACTGTGACCAATATTTTTGCAAGAGCCAGAATATTAATGAACCAAATTCGGTACAAGATTTAATTAATTGTGGGTTGTACGATGACATAAAATCTTGCGTAAATCGTTTAATTTATCACACACACAGCTTAATTTTAAATATGTCTAACAATGTTGCGGAGTCCTGCAACGCTGTTGTTTGCAAATGTGTGGGGGGTAAAAGAGTTAATTCCTCGCAACGATTTGGTTTTAATTTAAGATGCAATATCGATCGCGTTTCCAAACATAAATTGTGCAATGTTGGAAAGAGACAGAAAATAATTCAACCAGCTGATGAAAATTATGGTTTGGAAGAAGATATTCCCAACACATCTCCTACTTACTACACTAAAAGAAAAGACGAATTCTTAGACGAATTTCAGAAAATCGAAGAAGAAATTGCCGAAATGGAAAGAAGAAGTGCTGGCCAAGGCAGAAGTCAATTATGGTACGAAGAAAGGGTAAAACATCTAACAGCTTCTAACTTCGGAAGGATTTGCAAAAAAAGAGAATCCACCAACTGTGCCAATTTAATCAAGCACATTATATGCTAAGGTTTTCCTACCACGAAAGCCATGTAATATGGGATTTAATGTGTGTAATTTATTCAGTGAATTCGGTGCTTTGTCACTTTTGTATTCAAAGTATTTCCTATATTCGATTTTTTGTCATTTTTTTTTCTCAAAATTAATATTAATAATTTTGAAATTTATTTACACTATAAAATAACGATTTGTAGCTGATTATTTTATAACATTTCTTTTATCGTGAATAGTTCATGTCGTATTATACCTATAAAATACCCAAATAGTAGCGATATGTATCAAATAATCATACAATATTTCCATCTTTGTCTGTTTGACCACAAAAAACTCAACTTTTATTCATACATTCATTCCTCGATAAAAGATAAATAAACACATGAGTTCTGAATAGAAATCTTACGCCTGTTATTTACAAAGGGCGGCGCTTAAAGGTCCACTTCTTACCTCCGAACGTCTCACCCCGAATCCCCTGAGAAACTCAATGACCGTGAGACCGCAGCCTTAAGGCTGTGGTCTCGGGCCCGAAAAAGTTGTTCCAATATTTCGCGTTAACCGTTTGATAATTCAAAAAAAATTTCCAACGAAAGTTGTCTAAAAGTGAAAAATCTAGACATGCAAATAGCGATATTTTATAAATTACTGTTAATAACTGAGATTATTAAGAAAGGTTTTTAAAAGGGCTATTTGCATGAATAGATAAATATTCAAGATATATTTTTTCCATTTACCGTTTTTTGATATTTTCAAAGATAAGCGAGAAATTTTGGAAATTCCCACGGTACAAACTTGGGAATATTTTTCAATTTCGCTAGATAGCTCCGCCCTGATTGACCACGTGGTATGGCCGGCGGAGTTGAGTAGGTGCCGTAAGTAAACAAACAAGTTTTTTGTGTAAGTCGATTCTGCTTCGTTGTGCATTTCTGGAGATAAATACTTTGGAGAATTATTCGAGTTTGGAATTCACAGATTTTATTGCTTCTAAAAATTTTAGAATTTTAGTAAACTAAAATGAATGAAAAGTTCATTTCATAATTTTACTAATCTTTTTGTTATATAAGTACCTCGACCTCATGAAAATAAAATTCAATATTGTAATTTTGAACACTAACTTTTTCTTTACATACATTACATGTAGCAGAGAAAGTATGTACAACTGGGCCAAATTGGTCACTTTTCAAGGGACACTCCTGTTTTTATAAGAAATAGAGGAAAAACAGTATCGGTAACTGATGATCGATTTTTATAAGAAATCGAATGCTGAAAACCTCATATTGATATCTTTTACGGTTTCAGAGATATTAGGGATGCTTTTCGAGAAAGTGCATTTTTGAAGTGTTCCTAATTTTTTTCCTGTTGGAAAATGTTTAATTTTGTGAAAACATTCTCGTGGCAACTTTTTATGTAGATTTTGACGGTGTAGGTTAGTTTTCTCTGTAAGCAATATTTTAATAGCTACATACATAAAAGTGTTTTTTTAATGGAACACTATATTATTACATATTACACGAGAGCCTAGAATTCCCTTTCCAAAAATATGCCTATAAAGTTTGAAAAATGGGATAGATGCGATAATTTGTTTCAGAGAATCTGGAGAAAATGCAGAGGTTGTATTTACATAAACGATATACAGAGAGAAGATAACGTTTAAACTCATTTTTCTCGATGTTAAAAAAATTTAGATTGTTTGAGTCCATAATCTGAAACAAAAAGGCTAAGTGATATCGCAAGCAAGGTATCATGTGTGGCACACTTTTGGAAAGGCAATTGAAACTCCCGTCGAATATGCAAAAATGTATAGGTGTTCCATTTGGAAAAGAAATATTTGTCTGCATCTATTAGAATATTGCTTACAACAAATATAATTTACACCAACAAATTCTACATAAAAAGTTGTTTCGGGAATCTTTTCACAGAATCAAGCATTATCCAATAGAAAAAAAGTTATGGAGATTTTTAAAAAATGTACTTTGTCGAAAAACACCTATATTTCCGAAACCGTAAGAGGTATCAATTTGCGGTTTTCACCATTCGATTTCTTATAAACATCGAGCAAGACACCAATATTATTTTACCCTATCTCTTATAGAAACAGGGGTGTCTCTTTACAAGTGTCCAATTTGGCCCACCAGTACAGTATAGTCGATTATCCTATCTGTACTACGAACTGCTGTACCATTTTAAAACATTTAATTTTTTTGCACAGTATTTATTACATATACTAAAATAAGTCAGGATCTTATTAGAATTTAGTAAGAAAGATACATCTAATGTTTCCGTCTTTTTCTACTTTACTAAAACGAACTGAACCTCGATTCATGTATTCACTTCTCGACAAAAGATAAATAAACACATGAGTTTCGAATATAAATCCTTTGTCTGTTATCTACAAAGGGCGGAGCGTAGCCCAGAATTAAGGTCCACCTTCTCACTCCCGCGCGTCCGTCTCCTGCGCCCCTGAGAAACTCGATGACCGTAAGACCACAGCCTTAACCATCTCGGCTATCGCACCTCTTCGGTAAAAGTATTAAATCACCGGATGACCACTTACGTGGGTTTTTTTGACGATTTCAAAAATTCATAACTCAAAAATGCCTGGCCATCTGGCCCAAATATTTTACCAAGAAGCTTCACATACATGTCTCTACCTATAAAAAAATCAGGAACAAAATCTGGAGGTTACACGTCTGGTGGTCCCCTTGTAAGATTCTGTTGACTGTGGACAAGTAAAAACAACAAATTTTGCCAAATATGCACTCTTCCAAGAACAAAGGACTGCCAAAAAGTTTGTAAATTACAAAACTTTTCAAAGAAATAATTGAGAAGGCAACAACCAAGAGGCTATTAATTACCTGATTGGGCAAAGACATCTACCGAAAATATACCAAGTATCCGCCCTATCTTATTAAAGGAATAAGGAATAACTTTACCAAAAATTATTATCTATACTTCTATTAATTACGTAAATGAAAATTAAAACATATTTTAACGTATTTTAAAATCGTTTTTTGGCATTTCTATTTTCCGTACAATAATAAGTGTGCTATAGTCACTTATTGTTGTATAGGTGAAATAAAGTATAAATTAAAAAAAAAAGAATTTTATTTCGAATTTCGCGGGTTCAGGAGTGGTTTTGGGTATTTCGGCAGGGGGCGCTTTCTAAAAAATCATATTAGCGCCATCAGTGTGTCGGCATATGAACGCGCAAGCCGATTTCACTGATCTAGTGAGAGTTGACCTTCTATGTATATTATTTTTTCTATGGCCTTATCTCATTTTATCAAAAAATTGCAGTTACGTCGATATTATTCCGGAACGGCGATATGTCAAATATTTTTTTTCTTTATTTAATCATATATGTCAGATAGAGACGAAACCCGAAAATAGTAGTCTAGGATAATATCGTTTACTAAGAACAATAGTGGCGTAAGCGCAAATTAGCGCTATGGAGATAATCGCGTTTAAAATTTTGGTTGAATTTTAATGCAAAGTAAAAAGCAACAACTTATTTTTTATTTTTTATTTCGTTTTACTGTTATTATATTTCAAGCAGAGACATAGATTTATTGTAAGATTTAAAAAATAACATTTTTTTTTTGTGGTTTCGCCACTATTTGCGAAATAGTGGCGATATATATTTTGTATGTCGAGTGAAGTATGTCGCGCTCCATCGGCAACGGTTGAAGTTATAGTTTCATCATTTATACACATAAAAGTACGCTGATTTTTAAACAAGTTGCCCTTTAAAAATCAATAATCAACTTTTTGTAGTTTCGCCACTATTATTCTCAACAAGCGATATAATTAATTAATGACGCATGAGACATCTTTCCGCGAAAAGAGTATATTTGAAAATCATTTATAATTTAAAATTTCTTAAAAAATATTAGAAAATATTAAAATTTGTTCTTGAAAAACGTAGCATACCACTATGGTATGCAACTGATTGGAAATAGCAGGTATGGAAACGGAATGTAAACGGAACGGAAAGTGTGAACACGTTAATTTGCTTGACAACCTAAAACATTGTATCTAAACGGAACGTATAGTGAGAACCAACCTTTATTAGGTTTTTACGTATATTGTTAACGAGTTCAGATGTGTGATTATTAAAGTTTAGTTTATAAGAACTACGTGTTTTATTGTAACGATAAACGACGACAACACTTGTAACATCTTCTTATAAGTTACTTGTTGTGCGTATTTGCATTCTACTTCGTTCTTTTGAGTTTTTCTCTAATTTCAGAGCTTGAAGTTTTGCAAAGTAACTCTAATCTTTCGAATTTTTTATCAGAGTCCGAATCACTATGTAAAATAAAAGATCAAGTTTAATACTAATTCAATTCAATATTCAAAAAAACATTTCGAAGATATAGTAATAATTAGATATAAAATTAAAAGTAAACGTAATAATACCTTTCTAAATGCCGCATGGAATTTTGAGAATAAAAATTTATTCGCTGTGATTTAATCCCAAAAATGTTTAAAACCTGAGTTTTTTGTATCTTTATGTTAGAATGCTTTAAAAACTTGATGTGATGGAGCAGTTCTGAGGCCATTTCATTAAATTGTCAAAGAATAAAAAATGAATAATCATATTAATATTAAAGCGTTTTTGATAGACAGAAATTGATGTTTGTTTTTCTTAATTCTCTTCAGTTAACTCTTGGAATGAAATGACAGAACGATTTTTTCTTTTATCTAATCATGCGTTTTACCCGTGAATTGGTTTGTTTTAGGAGAATTTCTTTAACGATTTAATCAAAACGTTTGAATTTGAATTGAACCGGATTCGCGTGCGTAGCTTTTAGTAAACGGATCGCGTCTGTGCGTACGTTATTGCTGTAGTTGCGTCGCGGAATGCTTGGCGTTGATCGCGGGCTACCCGTCATGTATCCCAAACGATTTTTCTCAACTGTTCTCCACCCTTCTCGGATTCACACCTTTCAAGGATCCGTATAAAGTGGCGAATACTCCACACTAGTATAGTAATAATTAGATATAAAATTAAAAGTAAACGTAATAATACCTTTCTATATCCTCAGCTGTATAATCAGCTATGGATATATTAGCTACCTCGGAGGGAGCTGTTGCTGCTGCTTCTCCTTCTCCTTCCTCTACTGCAATAATAGCCCTTTTGTAGGCGTATGATGGTTGTTGGGGTTAATTAATAAAACAAAATTGAGGATACATAGTGGTCTATTTGGCGGTTTATAAAACACTGCTCACTTTTATAAAAAACGTTTCTTAACTCTAAGTACATTGAACGGCTTAACTATGCAACGTCGTCAATTATCTATTTACGATGGCATTATTGCTGATACATATGCGTTCAATGCCCTGGCACCGTTACCACACACGGTAGAACTTCCATATAACGAACTTAAAGGTTCCAAAGAAAAAAATCGTTATATAGAAACTTCGTTACAAGAAAACCGTTTTCTTTTTCTTATTTGAAAGGGTGTAAAATGTGTAATCTACAGTTATCAAGAAATGTAGAGATACAAATAAGTATTATGTATGTAAAAAAAACATAATGAGACAACAAAACAGTATTAATTTATTATACACCAAGAACAGTTGTTACTCTACTGAACTCTCCGATTAGTTGCTATATGTCACAACAACAGGCTCTCGGGGATCCCCTGGAATATTTATCTACCTCACTTCTCGGTAATTTAGCCTACTTCTTCAAACAACTTTAGTTCGTTATATAGAAGTGTTTTTATAAAAGAATCTTTTGGGACTTCAAAAAAAAATTCGTTATAGAGAAAATTTGTTACATAGAAGTTCCACTGTATTTATAAAAATACATTTATCTTAAATTCTAAACTTTTTCCCTTACACTACATCTGTAGTTATCGAGGTATCGAGTTGTGCTTCCAATGGTAAAACATTGTGCATATGTAAAACAAGCATATGTTCGGATTCTGTACTTTCTTGTGCGTTCGTACGTGCTACGCGAAGCAAGCACATACCACACTTCAGTACAAACTCTACAAATGAAGACATTTACAGTACAGTAGTAGCACCTTTAGTGTCATCATGCGTTGAAGGGTGCAATTGTACAGTATTTACTTATGGACAAACATCCACTGGTAAGACGTTTACAATGTACGGTACTAAAACTGACAGCGGAATTATCCAAAGAGTGGTGGAAAATCTCTTTGACTTAATTCGACAACACAAAAATTTACGATTTTTAATAAGGGCGGCTTATTTTGAAATTTATAACGAAAAGATTTGATTTATTAAAAAAAACAAAGTGCTAAAATTAAGATACGTGAGAATGTTCACGGAAACATTACCGCACTTTCGGAAGAGTTAGTAACATCAACAAAAGATCAGATTTTAGAATTGTTAAAATTGGGAAGAAGGAATAGAAAGATCCACTCCACTCAAATGAATATAAGTAGCAGTAGGAGTCATACCGTATTCCGAATTGTAATTATAAACGTTCTCTACTGGTTAAAGTATCACATCTTAATTTGGTTGATTTAGCCAGATTGGAGAGAGTTGCTCAGACCAAAGCGTCAGGTCAACGTCATTATAAATTTCAAAATATTGCATATTTTGAAACCTACTATATGGCTCCTATTACCCTTTATATTCATTTGAGTGGAACCATTATACAGGGTGTCCCACATTTTAATACGCAAACTTCACCAGGACATAGTACTCATAAAAATAACACAAAAGTTTTATATAAACATGGGGTCGCAACTCTTTTGTTTTCGGGATATGGCCGATCAAAGTTGGAAGAAAAATTTACATTTTCATTTTTATTTCAGCTATTTATAAACGCAAGAATGTGAATTTTTAGAGTTATGTACTACAGCCAAGCATATTATTTTCAAGCCTTAATTTAGCCACCCCGGCGTATCTGAAAGGGTTGAAATTCACGATCATCACTACATTTTCAAATAGAACTTTTTAACTCGGTAAAATTTTAACATGAAAAATTATCCCTTAGATAGCTCATTCCTTAGCGAGATTTTTTTGTCTCTTACATTTTTCGCATAAAACTAATACTTTTTGAGAAAAAAAAATAAAATCCTAACGCGTGTCGTACCGTACCGCTTCATACCTAACCAAAAGTTCTTTAAAAGTTGGCCATGGTTTTAGTCTGATTTCTTTGTACTGATGAACTGTACGTTGACTAACAAGGAGACATCGCAGTTGACTCTCCACCAATTTTGATGAATTTTTTTATGGTGAATCTATGTTGAATATAAGTAAGTTCCTCCAGAGCTTTTGATCGAATGGCCCTTCTAAAGGGAGTAATTAATTTTTGAAAGTTACGTTTTTTGGCAGTTGCTGTTATAAGCTATAAAGCAATGGCATTTGACGTATCTGTCCGTAGTGCAGTGAATGAATGCCGCGCTCCTGTGCAGGAAGCCCAGGATCGGGATTCTGATGTTACAACTTTTTTTTGTTTTAATTATTTATTGTAATACTTTTAATCTATCGTTTTCTTTATATAAATATATGCGTAATTATATAATTGTAATTTCTTAATTACTTTATTATTATCACTGTTTGGATTTTTTAATAATTCCAAATTTTACTATTTGTATAATGTAGTATGTGATAAAACCGATTTTTAATTTTTATTTCATATTAATGAAACAGAAAATACAGAATTATATTTAAAAATTCCAAATAGTGATAATAATAAGTAAAGTAATTGAAAAATTACAATTATATAGTTACGCATATATTTACATAAAGAAAACGATAGATTAGGAGTATTACAATAAATAATTAAAACAAAAAAAAAGTTGTAACCTCAGAATCCCGATCCTGGGCTTCCTGCACAGGAGCGCGGCATTCATTCACTGCACTACGGACAGATACGTCAAATGTCATTGCTTTATAGCATATAACAACAACTGCCAAAAAACGTAACTTTCAAAAATTAATTACTCCCTTTAGAAGGGCCATTCGATCAAAAGCTCTGGAGGAACTTACTTATATTCAATATAGATTCACCATAAAAAAATTCATCAAAATTGGTGAAGAGTCAACTGCGATGTCTCCTTGTAAGATAGAATGCATTTAATTTAAAGTGTAATTGTTAATCTTTCTAGCTTATTATTATTGTTATCACTTATTATTCTAAAACCATAGCCAACTTTTAAAGAACATTTGGTTAGGGGTGAAGCGGTCGGTACGACACGCGCTAAGATTTTATTTTTTTTCTCGAAATCTATCAGTTTTATGCGAAAAATGTAAGAGACAAAAAATCTCGCTAAGGAATGAGCTTTCTAACGCATATTTTTTTAGGTTAAAATTCTACCGAATTAAAAAGTTCTTTTGGAAAATTGATCTGACACGCGCTAAGATTTTATTTTTTTTCTCGAAAACTATCAGTTTTATGTAAAAAATGTAAGAGACAAAAAAGTCTCGCTAAGGAATAAGCTTTCTCAGGGACATTTTTTCATGTTAAAATTTTACCGTATTAAAAAGTTCTACTGGAAAATTTAGTGGTGATCGTGAATTTCAACCCTTTCAGATACGCCGTGGTGGGTTAATTAAGGCTTGGAAATAACATACTAGACTGTAGTACATTACTGTAAAAATTCACATTCCTGCGTTTATAAATAGCTGAAATAAAAATGAAAATGTAAATTTTTCTTCCAACTTTGAACGGCCATATCTCGAAAACAAAAGAGTTGCGACCCCGTGTTTATATAAAACTTTTGTGTTACTTTTATGAGTACTATGTCCTGGTGAATTTTGCGTATTAAAATGTGGGACACCCTGTATTTATATTCTTATAGTAGGTCAACCTGCGTTAGTTCAGAGTCTGCCAATAGATAGTGGGTTCCTTTACGTGTAGTTTCATTCATAAAATTCAATATTAATCAATGAAACGACACATAAAGGACCCCACCATCTATTGGCAGACTCTGAACTAACACAGGCTGAACTACTGTATCTATATAAATACAATGGTGGAACGTATCTTTATATTTCGAACGTTGTTAAACGGACACCTGAACCGCCATCGCTATCTGAAATGTTAGCGGATTCGATAGTTCCTCCGATATCTCTGGACGTTCCTACTGTATATCGTTGTTTTTGGGATCAGCTTTTCTTAGGAATAGCGCCGATCATAATGCTAGGCTTAGCAAAAGCACGTTCGTTTAATTTAATTAAATCTAAAAAAAAATTAGTTAATTTTAAATGGTTTTTATTCTAAATGCTAAGAGTTTATTATGTCTCATTTAGCATAAAATAACAAATACAAAAATCATTGCTATTTTATAAAACGTTCTGAGATTATACAATTAAAATTTTATTAAAGAAATACAATTTTATTAAAAAATTAGTCAAGTCTTCAATCAGTAAGAAATATTTATTTATAGAAAAAGTGTAGTAATATTCAAAAACACTAGAAAATTTACTCGATTGAGTCTATTGAGAGTATTTCTTTCTAGTGGACTCATTTTAAAGAATAACTAATTGAGAGGCCACATCAACTCTACGACAGTGAACAAATCGAGACTTGTATATACAAGCGTATCCATTTAAATAAGTGGATACACTAAAAATTGTCTCTCGTGAAAGTAACTCTCCGAAAGCAAACACAGTTCGAATTATCAGCTTTTTTAGAAACATACTTTGAACTTATTCAAGAAAAAATTTGTAATACAGAATCCCAAACGCGAAACACCTTCTTAAAAGATGCACACAGCTTAACCCGAAAGTTCTGTGGTAGTCGAGTTACTTTACTCTTGACTCGCAGAAAAGTTTCTCTTTTGTTTTAATACCCTACTGTACTGTAATACAGAGATAAACACTAAACAAATCCATAGAAACAAATTGGCGGACAAATCCACCAACAGAAAACGTCTAATAAAGCCACAAGAAGACAAGAAACTTAGGCGAACCAAAAACAACAGTTTAACTTAACTGGAGTATCATACGAACAAGGATTTTAACTCCAAAACCTCATCCAGATACATTATCATTAGGGTTTCCAAATTTCGGGATCGGGATTGAATTTCGGGATTTCGGGATTTTGTATTTCAATTCCGGGATCACGGGATTAATCTCGAAATCCCGAAAAATTAGAAAAATAATTTGTAGGCTTAAAATAACTTATATCTTTGACTATTTTAATAAAAAAACTTGGAAATGTGTATATACCTAAATCTGTAACATCGATCCGAAACCGAATATTAGCCTACCACAAAAAAATGTTGAATTATTATGTTCACCAATTTCAGACCATAAAGAAGAATGGTGGATATTTGAGCTTGACATTAGACGAGTGGACATCTTCAGCAAACAAGAGACATTTGAATGTTAATGCACACAGCTTTGATGAAAAGGCTAAATTTTAGAATTTAGGTTTAGCTAGAATAAAAGGTTCTTTACCTGCGAAGAGTTGTGTCGACCAACTGAAAATGAAATTTAAAGAGTTTAATATTTCTTTGCATAATGATGTGGTATGCGTCACCAATGATGGTGCAAGTGTAATGAAGAAATAGGGGGATTTACCGCAGAGTTCACCGGTGAATCCCATATTACTGAAACACGATACCAATAGCAAACTGCACGTACGCACAAGTCGATCGTTTCGTGCACTATAAAAAATCGAAATGTTTCGTTAATAGCTCCACCATACATAAAAACTTAAAATAATATTGTCCTAATGTTAAAGATATAAATATTTCGGGACTGAATCGGGATTTGTTTCGGGATTTCGGGATTTTTTCGGGATTTCTGAATTGCAAAAACATCGGGATCCCGGGATTTGGGATTCCGGGATTGGAAACCCTAATTATCATATAGTTACCAGGATACTATTAACCCAAAAGCTCTTAGATTTAATGTTAGAATTAATGCTAACATTAATTCTAGTCTTATTGTTAGTTAAGTTAAACCGATTTTACAATCGGTTAAATACAATGTAAAATGTAAATACGAAGGCTTTTACAGCCAGTTTAACTGAACTAATTGTAAGACAATCTAATATCAGCTTTAATTCTAATATCTTAAATTTTAATCTTAAAATTTCTCTTTAAATGGTCTTAATTAATATAAACTTTAAAATATTTGTACAAAAAAATCTCAATAAGAAAAAAGAAAAACATCTTACTTGTTAATCGCAGCACCTTCCACGAGACGTTGACTTGTCGCTTTGGTCTGAGCAACTCTCTCCGATCCGGGTAAATCAACCAAATTAAAATGTGATACTTTAACCAGAAGAGAACTTCTATCTGTGTTATCAGTACATTCCACAATCTAAAGAAAAAAAAATTAATTTTAAATAAAATATAAATAAAAATGTTTATAATTACAATTTGGAATACAGTATGACTCCTACTGCTACTTACATTCATTTGGGTGAAGTAGATCTTTCTATTCTTCCTTCCCAATTTTAACATTTCTAAAATCTGATCTTTTGTTGACGTTACTAACTCTTCCGAAAGTACGGTAATGTTTCCGTGAACATTCTCACGTATCTTAATTTCAGCGCTTTGTGTTGTCAAATTAAGTCAAAGAGATTTTACACCACTCTTTGGATAATTTCGCTGTCGATTTTAGTAGCGTCCATTGTAAACGTCTTCCCAGTGGATGTTTGTCCATAAGCAACTACTGTACAATTGTACCCTTCAACGCATGATGACACTAAAGGTGCTACCATTGTACCGTAAATGTCTTCATTTGTAGAGTTTGTACTGAAGTGTCGTATGTGCTTGCTTCGCGTAGCACGTACAAACGCACAAGAAAGTACAGAATCCGAACATATGCATGTTTTACAGCCGGCCCAATCCATCTTGGCCAATGAAGGTCACGAAAAATGCGCAGACGAAGGAGTGCAACAGTAAATCGTTGAAGAAAGATGGGTATATTCGTTA
Organism: Digitonthophagus gazella; assembly: GCA_036711955.1. Lineage (NCBI taxonomy): Eukaryota > Metazoa > Arthropoda > Insecta > Coleoptera > Scarabaeidae > Digitonthophagus > Digitonthophagus gazella. The sequence continues at coordinate 20,765,625 of JASCIT010000001.1, read as the reverse complement.
GATAGGAGCGGCAAGTATAGAGCACGGCAAAAGTTGACCTGTACAAAAATATGTACCTCGTGCACCATACATTGCCTGTTTAACAATGGGGTATTACGGGGTTTTGGGAAATGGGTGTATTTTTTCAAAGCACGCCGAATGCTGAACAATGACATGCAATAAAAAAACTCAAATTGGTTCTAACAACAATTTTAAACAGGTAAATTTTTAATAAAATAATATTAAACACAAAATATACCAATATCAAATATCCAAACATCTTACAAAACAATGTTTCATAGTTTTGTCTTCATTTTGGATTAAATTATTGAAATTTAAAACTCAAAAATCAAACATATTTTAAACTGCAAATAGTACAATATCTGCTAAAACTATTAACAAAAATAATAAATAAATAAGAACTTTATTTTTCACTTTACTTTCCGCCATCTCGAACTTAAATATTATCTTACGCACTTATACACAAACTTTTGCTTTGATCTGTACACGACAGTACCCTATGCGCGATATTAGTGTGTCGTCACATGTTGAGGTAGTCTCTGTACATGTATCCAAACAAACTTTTTCTACATAGATTCAGTCCATAAGCGGCGAGAAAATATTTTTTTTAGAGTACTTAGAGACATATTTAAGGTTTGAAAAGTGGGCAGTGCAATGTGAAATGCCGTTTTCTGCATCTCAACCAAAAATGGTAAGTTAAATAAATTTTTTAACGCCGTAAAAGCAGAAATAAGTTCGCGTACACATAACCTCAAAAATCGCATCTGTCAGACGTAAGCTTAAAAAGTTCATAGTTCGGTAATTAATGCAACTTGGGCCACCAAATCTTACAAGTGGGATGGTATTATCCTCAGAATATCTTACAGCCCTTGTGTAGCGAAAAACATCACCCCCCGGATTATTTTAGATTCAATGTTAGCGACAGGTATAAATTTGATAAAAATGTAGGTATTTTCTTATTAAGGAAGGGTTTTTTATAGTTTTATGACCTTTATTATTGTACACTTTACAGGTAAAACATAACAACTACAAAATTTGCCAATAAAAAGGGGCGCAGGTATGAATACCCTGTTGTGTCTTTATTTTCATTTTATTAATTTTATTTTTTGTTTTAGTGAAATATTTAGAAAGAAAATATGGTAATGTGTTGGGCACCTGATTGTAAGCATTACAACCAGAGGGATTTCTTGCTCATGTGTGGACAAGCATTTGCAGCGAAATTAATAGTAGGACGAATGGGACAGGCACGAACGAACGCGTTCCATCGGTTGTCGGTTAAATCGTTAAATTTCTCGAAATGGGTGCATGATAGGACATCGTATGTTAGTAACTTTTGTTTGTATTTTTGTCTAAACATTCCAATTTTGAGATCAGATTTTCAAAAAATTATCAACCAAAAAAAATACGGGACTTTAAATGCGCTCCTCAGCCTCGGTACCAAAACCTGTTCATCGTAGATCATTTTGGTTACCATCACCATATTTCTTATGTAAGTAATAGGGGATGTTCCAAAATTCAACATCCTACTCTGTACGATAAGTGAAATAATTAAAAAAAAAAAAACACACCATGAGTATCAACTTCAAAGAGCTGTAGTTCCTTTGGGAAGCATTTCCGGACACATGTTTATATGAACTTTTCTTCATAATTTTTGCTGTAGAATTACCCTCTTCAGTATACGAACGTTATTTCCGGACACCTGTATATTAACCATTTAAGTAAAATCTGTACACAAGGGGTTAATATAATTTTATGTTCAAGTTTTTATTCTTAAATGTTAAGTTCTGCGGCAAAAGGAACAATAATGCTATTACCTCGCAAAAGATTTAAGCTCGCGGCAACATTTTTTAAAAGTGAGTGGGAGCTGTTATACTTCTTTATTGCGAAAGGTAATAACGAGAAGTGTTTAGTGTGTGGTCGGAGATATAACCAGTTGGAAGAAAAAATTCTCAGTTGCAAGACATTATAACAAATTCCATAAAATAGATTTTGAAACATTAATTCACGACGATCGTCAATCAAAACTACAGGAATGGGCCTGTCCACCATTTTTCAATTTTTATTGCATTGGATAGAGCAGAAAAAAAAAGTTTCTCCGTATTTTTGCGTTTTTTTTTTCATAGCTTATCCCATCGTTCAGAAAAAAATCATAAAGTCGGTCAATTTAAAAGAGCGTTTAAACCAAGGTCAATAGAGCAATGGTATAAGGTTGTCCAACTCGAGTGGCGCCGTGTTTAAAGGGAGAGAGGCGGGCGTGACGTCACGCTTGTCCGGCGAGATGAAATTTTTATCAATAATTTTTACAACAAATTTAATAAAAAGGAAATTTTATATATTTTGAAAATAATGATAATTTACTGATAAAAAATGATTTTTAGTGGGTGAATTTTTTGTTTTTCCTTTATACTGAAAATTTTTCTATTAAAATATTGACTTTTTTTAAAGTCTGATTTTTGTATTTAAACAATTTATTCTAATAAATAGGCTTTGTTTAACATAAACTTTAATTATGTGATGAAAATTCTCAAAAAAATGTGGAATAATTTTTTATACAATCTTTTTTTGCTGTTATTTTTTCTGTGGTTAACATTTTCCCCTAAATATTTTTTTAATTCCTCTTCCAAATTCCCAATCAGTACTTTAAAGGCAATACGTGAAATAATAACGTGAAATTTACAAACAACGCGTATATCGCGGACGGCTAGGACAAGGATGACGTCACATAATCGAGAACTTGGGTATGTGAGGGGAAATTTTGCGTGCAACATAGAAAGGATAGGGAGTTGGACAACCTTATAAGCATTACTCTAATGACCTTGGTTTAAACAAGGTACTGTGTGACGTCGGAGCGTTCGATCCCCTCTACCAAAAAACCCGTTCAAACGGTCTGAAGTTGTACGGCAAACGGTTTGTTTACGGGCGGAAATCACCAGATACTAATGATAATATGTGTTTTATGGCTAGGTAATTTTTTGCGTATTTACGTGTTGTTTACTTCCTTATATAAACTTTTGAGGTGTATATAGCAAATAATACACATATTAACAACAAAGAAAAATAATTTGTCCACCGACTTCTTAATAATAACTACTAGGATAGTAGAAAGAGATAGGTACAACGAGTTCCTATAATAGAAAAGGATGGATATATATCTTTGCGTCGGATTTTTCTTTTGCCTACCATAAGTACTGTATTAAATCTGTGGCAATTTAAACAACACCAACTTCACAGGGAATTTCAGCATGGCCGACGGATTCAGCCAATGAGCGATCAATTAACGCTTCGACGTCATCAACAGGTCACGTTATGAATCGCATTTCAAAAATATGGGTTTTAAGATCGTTATTTGACGTAATACCGTAAAAATAAATTCTAAAACCTTGATATATATGATCGTCGCCTTTTAGAGAATGGATTCCGCCCAAAAAAACCTATACTTTGGAAAAAGTGGACAGGCCCATTGTCGTACCTTTTTTTTAATATTGAATTTTACAGCGTTTACTTTTGGCAGAACTGTGCGTACTAGTGCGTAATATCGTGTTTTGTTGGTTGCAGTAAATTAGTGCTTTGTATTTTGTCATATTTTTATTGCCTTGAACATACTTATAAGTGATGCGATCACATTAGCAGTTATGGTTAAGTTTAACTTCATCGTATACTGTTGAATTTACTTTTTTTGCACTAAAGTAGTTTGTCATATGCTTCCTACTATACTATCAAGGTCAAATTCTGGCGCGCACTATAGCAGCCAAAAGAGAACGCCATTAGTATTTCATTACAGACCAATACCTACAATATTTCATCTGCGCCATAATAACCAGAAGAGAACATTTTTTAAAAATACAAATTATTTTATTAATTTCTAGAATATATGTGAAAGTAATCTAATTATTGTTGTATAACAAACTCAAATATTCCTTGACGAGATATTGAACACTGTTGATTTAATTAATTTAATTAAACCCACTCTTCAGACCTTATTGATGTCTGATTTCCATATTTTACTGGCAATGAGATATAATTACTACTTACCAATATATTCTTTCATTTGTAGCATGTTTAATAAACACAAAGAGAATGAAAAAGTTATATTCATTCAAATTCTTCTCAAAAGCAAAAAGTTTAAAAAATCAAACCAATAAATAAGAATCTACGTTTTCATGGAAACGTCTTATCTTGCATTGGGTTGATCTGTCGTAATAGGTACATAATTATGACAACATCAAAATAAAAGAAAAATTGACACTGTAACCGTTAAAAATCAACAGCAAATATTTTCTTAAATTTATAATCACTAAAATTACACTACTCAAAATTACATAACTCCATGAGACACAATACGAAATTTTAAAATCAGTTAAAAGTTTAACTCGAAAGACAGAATCGTATAAAAATGAGTCGTAGAGGTATTCCTAGTTGTGGATCTGAAGCAGGCTCTCAATCCAGATTAAGGTAAAAAGTAAATTAAAAATTAAAACTTAAAGAATAATATCAATTTATATAATCTCTTGATTATTAATACTTTAGTTTTGGTGGTGGTTCTGGTATACCATGTCCGGGACAAACATCATCCAGAAGATCCATAGGACGCACCCCATCAGGAATTCCAGCATCACGCATTCAACCACCAACCGCAGGACCAGCACACAGAATTCCAGCTTCACGCATTCAACCACCAACCGCAATACCCGCACAGAGAATTCCAGTTATAAATATTAACCCACCAACCGGAGAAACAACATTAAGAATTCCAGGACCCATTCGACGACCCGCAAGATCAGCACAAAAAATGTCAGCTATGCACCTTCAACCACCAACCGCAACATCAAGACGGAACCTTTCAACCTCTCAAGCTGAGATTACAACCCCTCGAACTGTGATTCCAACCCCTCGAGCTCAGATTCCAACCCCTCGAGCTCAGATTCCAACCCCGCGAGCTCAGATTCCTACCCCTCGAGCTCAGATTCCAACTCCTAGTACCAGCGCTCAAGGTTCTCTACTAAGACCGCCCTCACAACATAGACCACCGCCAGGTGGGGCGGTTTCAAGAGGTGTTCCGCCAGCAAGACCTGTTGCCGTTCAGAAGCCTCCACCAGCAGGTCTTCCAAAGTAAGACAATTTTAACAAATTGCAACCTAACCTACCAAAAATCAGTACACTATAAAAAAAACTAAATTAAATTTCAGGCCTGTTTACCAAAAGAGAAGTGTCAGTGGAGCATCTTCCGGATATGGAATCCCACCTGGTGCTGGCGGATTAGCCCCAAGACCATCGATATCGTCTGAAAGTGCAAAAGTGTCGTAAGTTCAATTCTAAATATGTGAACAAATTTGTTCTAGTTTATTGGTAATTCTTTTGTCAGAAAAATCATTACAAAGACGGTGGATGTCGATCTCACCTCAAGGGGTACGCAGCAAGTTACTAGAGAATTAACTTATGTATCTCCTGCACCGCCAGGTAACGCTTGTTATTCATAAACGTTATCTGAAAACTAAAAATTAAATTTTTGACTAATTTTAGATGCTCCCGTTGGAACTTTTCCTCTTCCAGTAATATCACCGCGCGAAACAACATTTATACAAACCCAGGTAAGTTATCTCATCCCATGTATTACCTATTAAAACGTTTTTAAAGACCCTTAGAGAGCCAGGAAGACCGCCCGGCGTCGTTCCAAAGAGTCCCTTGGGGAATATTTCCCCGGCCAGCAGACTTTCGCAGGAAGTAGAGCACCACCTGGATCAAGCGGCTAGAATTTGTCCGACCTCGCAAAAAACGCTCAAGGTGACAGGAGCGAAAACCACGATGGTCCCGCCACCAGTCGTTATGTTAAATAATGCGCCAACGAAACCCGTGAAGCAAGTAATCTCCGAAAGGACAGTGGAAACAAGTCCTGGCATCGAAAAGATTAGTAGGACTTTAACTGGAATTGAACAGTTGTCGCCTTGTACCGCAAGAAAAACAGAACTTCAAGTACAAGAGCTGTATGTGTTGATTTTCTATTTTAATTATGTACAGGTTTGCCACGACGAATCGCGTCGATCTATGTTGGGAAAACTATAAGTGGTATCTCTGTGAAATTTAGTAGATAGACTAATGGCATATTGCCCAAGTAATTTAAAACATTTTCAAAATTATGATACTTCCAACTACATTAAAAGTAAACACCAACTTCATTATATTAAATGAAACATTCTATATATTTTCACATATTTACGTGCTGCAGCTAACTTTAACCTACTTTCATATAAATATCTCATGTCGTATTCTTCATCATTTCTTTTTTTAGATAAATATACTTTAAACGTTTCTATATTAACACGTTAACCGCCATCAAAAAATTAACTAATGTTAAGTTAATGCAACTGTGTCCATATATGGTACACATGGCAGTTAAAGTGTTAAACGTATTTTTCGAAAACTTTTTTAATAGTTTTTATATATGGTGAGGAATATTTAAAGAAAACATAACTTCAATTTATGGTAGTTCAAATGTTGTTCTAGCACATACGGAATATTCAAAATATGATGTGAAAGATTACATTTGAAAAAATATTTTATTGTTATCGTAATTTTAACAAGAAAATTCGGATATGGTTTCTATTTCTGCGGGTATCGAGCACCAAATTTATCATTCGTTCTTGTTAAAACTTTGTGACATAAATCAAAAATAATAAGTAAATTTAAATAGTCTTCGTCCTTATAATTTATTGATGATATTAATTTATGAATTTATAACATTGATTCTGCGCGTTCTTTAATACGTTGCGTGCCGCTATTGTGCTTAAAAGTTCATTCCTATTTTTCTATATATATATATATATATATATATTTTTTATGAGCAAGGTCGATTGTACGAGATAATAGCCAAGAGAATTATACCATGTTTCTCATTGCCATACCAATCTCGTGGTCTGATGCTTCTCACGGCACTCAATCTGAATATGCAGAAATGTATAGGTACTCCATTTAAAATAACGATCCGGAATAACTGGAAGTGCCATAATCTTGAAAATATTTTTCGTCAGTTCGACACATCGTGTCTAGTCTAATGTCCGTCCGTCGAAGAATGTCTCATGCGTCATTACTTATTGCCGTTTTCTCAGCGTATGTCAAATAACTTCTTTATTTAATGGTATACACTACAGAGAAATAAAAACCGAAAATAGCTTAGGATCACATCATTAATTAATAACGCATGAGACATCCTTTGCCGAAAGGTATATACGTACATTTCAAAAAGATATTTATTTATGTTTAAATAGTTCTGTACTCAAAAGATATTCTATGTTAGTTGGTTTTCGTTAGAAACGATAACATTTAACGTTATTTTTTTAATGTTTGAAACAGCAATCTGGCAACAATGCTCGCTACAGTCTCTCTGGATAGAGCATTGCCATTATATTTCACTGCTTAGTTTTGTGAAAAAGTGGTAACAAGGATGAATGCCACCATCTTGCTGATTTTATGTTTATAAACTGTTACAGATTATGTCTCAGAACGCAGACCATACAGCGGATGTACTAAATACTCAACTGTTTACAAATGTAAGAATAGAATTTTGTCTGTGACAAAACAAACCAGTCAGTGCTCCTTCCAAAGAAAGCATGGCGAGCGACGTTGCCAGATCGTTGGTTTTAAACGTCATTTTTGACAATTATCTTAGGGCGCATCTACCTGAGCAATGAAATCGCAACGATTGAATTGCAGCGACTTTCACGCAAAAATGTAATACATTTATTTTAATGGGCCGGACGAGCGTCTCGCAGTGTTTTTAACGCATTTATAGACTTTCCCATTCAAATATCGACGCTCTCAAGCCAGAACGGCATAAACGCCAAAATGGTAATTTTTAGTTAGCTGCACCGTTGAGTAGCATTTTTAATTCTGCGTGCAACAGTTAAAGCGGCATACCCGCAAACAAATTTCCTTCGCTATAAAATTGGTTTAAAGTTCACGTAAAAGCCATTTAAGATTCATTATGTCAATCGTTTTTTGCGTTTTCTGAAAAATTAGGTTAATGTCGTTTATGCCGTTTTGGCTTGGCAGCGTCGATATATGTATTATATTTTTGCGTGAAAGTCGCTGCGATTCTATCGTTGCGGTTTCAACGCTTGTGTAGACGCGCCCTTAATAATAATTAACTTAAAAATAACTACTTTAAAAAAATTTTTATAGACACCAATCCCCAGGACCACATCCAGTAAGTTATTATAGTTACAAATAGTGCTTTAAACAATATTAAAATTTAATTTAAATAAAATTATTTAGTCGTCGCCTCCTAGAGAAGCAATTTCCGTAAGAAATGTGATTAATGTAATGCCCACCGGTCAAAGAGGAACCGATAAAATTGTTACTTACGAAAAAACGACGGTAAATACCCACATAAACTATTTAAAACCATTACACATTTTATAATGATATTAGCCAAATGAAGATTATGATTTATCGCCCGCTGAAGTATCTCGAATGGTCACTGAGGAAAACCAAGACATCAGAAAAAGTGAAAAATGGAAAACGATCGAATTGGTAACGTCATCTCCGGGTTCTGCATATCTTAAGAAAAAACAACATGAGCTTATGTTAACTGGGACGGCGATGAAGTCGCGTCACGAATCAGTCGTTTTACCCGATCAAGCGCCTGACGAGGCTCCGAACGATGAAATAGCGCCAGAATTGATGGCTTCGATCATGCATACCGAGGAAAAGGGTTTGGATATGCTCTCGGAACCTACCCAAATCTACACGTTACTATTTCCGGACGGCTCGGAACTCGGGCCAGATGTTATAGAGATTAATTCGGCGGCGCCGGCGCCTTTAAATGACGTCGCTGTGCCGTCTCATGCATTGCCAGAGACTTTTTATAACAATAGCGTTAACGCAGAATTGGAAAAGGTGATTATGGAAACAGAAGGACAAGGGAGGAAACCCTCTGCGGCTGGCTACAGTGATTATCAGGAGAAAAAACGGCCTGGGGCGTGTCCAGGTGAACAAACGTCGGCGATTGTTGAGAATATACGTAAGTAAAAAGGCCATTATTTAGCAATTATTGACAACTTAAAATTAAAGGAAAGAAACATGCGAAAAAACCAGAACCTTCGATACAACCTGTGAAACCTTTAGAGGAGGAAGAACCACCTTGGACTCCTGACGAGGGTAGAGACGAACGAAGAAGACAGAAACAACGGGAAGATGAAGAGAAACAACAAGAAGAACAACTAAGTAAGTTCAAATGAGAGTTGCATTTTTAATTTAAAATAAGGCTTCATTACTTTATAATGTTACTCTGTTCTTTCAGAACAAATTGAAAAGACTCTAGCTGATTTAGTAGGTGCATCACCAGCTAAACAAACCGAAACCGAAACGTTAGCTGATAGTTTTTCCATGGGTTTGTCACATGCAGAAGCGGTGGATTATATGTTACATGTTGAGCCGCCAGTTTACAGATCACAGTTTCAATTGAGAGGGTCGTGTGTGCCTTCATGGTTTCCAGGTATGTTTTAAATGAATGGAAGATAAATTAGAAAACGATTATTTTGTTGCAGGTTATTATGTAGCTTTCCCGGAAGTTCCTGAATTAGTAACAACTGTAAAGTATCCGATGATAGCTATATCTGCGGCTTGGAAAAATACGAAACCAAATACGTTCCCAGAGGATAGTTTCGTAGTGATTTAATTTCCAACTGTATTCAAACAGATTCAAAATTGATTTCTTTTGGAAAATTAATTTATTTATTTTGTGGTCTACTAAATAAAGGGGTATTAAATTAAAAATTACAACTGTAATAAATTAATCATTAGTATAACCAAGTAAATCCAAGGAGTGAGCAACAGTTGTACAAAATCGTTTGGAATGCAAAACGGGCGACCACAAGCACAAAACTACCGAACATCTAACAATACGCCGCCCTAGTGTGACGTCAAAATTTGTGTAGGTCAGTTACCTGAATATAAACAAACTTTCAAAGTGCATAATATAAAAGTTACTGTTAGAATTTTAAAACGTTTCATCCCATGTATCATCCTTTGACATGTATCCTGACCTTACTATAGTTGCTGTTTGGTGTACTTGTACTTCTTGTGGTAAAATGTTTCTTAATAGAAATTCTCCATCAGCAAATTTCATAATTGTTATGTTTTATGCGTAAAGTATAGAATAACAAAGGTCATAAACCTATAAAATGCTCTTACTTAATAACAAAACATTTACATTTTTATTAAATGTATACCTGTTGCTAGCATTAAAGGTAAAATGATCCGGGGGTGTTGTTTTTCACCAAACAAGAGCTGTAAGAGATTCTGAGAATATCATCCCGTTTGTAAGATGTGGTGGCAAACAGGGTCGAACCAAAAAGTGCGGGGCCCGATTAATTTTTTTTCGCGTGGCCCCACAAAGTTTAAATAAAAATGTTGATTTTGCTATTTACATATTGAAACAATATAAACAACATTTACTTCAAACAAAATCTTTCTAAAAAAAAGGTTATAATACACAAGCACAAGTCGATGTCAAAAAAAAAGGTCGTGATACTCAAGTCGAGGTTTTTTTATATTCTAAAATGTTCACTTTGTGGAGCTTTATGAAACCGAACCCTACATATTTACTTTTGTAACATGTCAATTTTTACATGTACAAATTTTAAAATGCGGGGCCCCTTCAAGCGCGGAGCCCGATTGGGCGCAATCCCTTCAATTGCCTCATGTCCGGCCCTGGTGGCAAAACTTTGTTTAGATTCAGGCAACTGGCCTATACAAAATTTGACGTCACACTCATGCGACATATTCTCAACTAAAACCTGCTGCGTGTGTATCCCGCTCGAAACGAATTACAACATTAACAACATTTGATGAAACTATTAAAGAAAAACTTTTAAAATAATTCAATTTGCGCTTAAAATTTTTATTGGGATGAAAGAAAACCATAAAAGATGATTTTTACTTTAAAAAATCTAGTTTTTTTAGGCTCTAAACAAAACTTGGCATAATAATCATGGTTTAATAATGAATATTAAAAAAACGATTGATTATATTACAAAAATATAAAAATTTATTCGATCATGGTACATACTTTTTATCAATGTATTCCTTAATAAGTAATAAATAAGCGTTTTTGATGCTTCCACAGGGCGTGTTTGATGTTAGGTCAAGATACGTTTCTAAAGGTTCGTAAAAATCGCGTTTTAAATCTCCATTTAACTGAAACTATACACAAATTTCCCTTAATAGTCGATACTAAAATCGTTATTACCTCTTCAAAAGCTCTGTAAACAGCTTGGAAAGCCGGTTGTTTACCAGAATGAAAAACACCCCTTGAACCATGCAAAACCACAATTCCCTCTTTTTCCACGTTCTTACAATTATTCATATACATACAATGATCCGTTCTAAAGTTATAACGACAAGGGTTTAAATACAGTTTATCTAAAAAGGTTTTATTTAAAACACATTATCACTTTTATATTGAAATACAGAGTGTCCCAGACTCACAAGGAGACATCGCAGTTGACTCTTAACCAATTTTGATGAATTTTTTTATGGTGAATCTATATTGAATATAAGTAAGTCCCCCCAGAGCTTTTGATCGAATGGCCCTTCTAAAGAGAGTTATTAATTTTTAAAAGTTACATTTTTTGGGAGTTGTTGTTATATGTTTGACATATCTGTCTGTAGTGCAGTGAATGAATGCCGCGCTCCTGTGCAGGACGCCCAGGATCGGGATTCTGATGTTACAACTTTTTTTTGCTTTAATTATTTATTGTAATACTCCTAATCTATTGTTTCTACCTCGTGTTATGAGGTTTTATTAAAAGGAATTATTAAAAAATTCCAAATAGGTGATAACAATAAAGTAATTAAAAAATTACAATTATATATAAATATAATTACGTATATATTGATATAAATAAAACAATAGATTAGGAGTATTACAGTAAATAATTAAAATAAAAAAAAGTTGTAACATCAGAATCCCGATCCTGGGCGTCCTGCACAGGAGCGCCGTATTCATTCACTGCACTACGGACAAATATGTCACACGTCATCGCTTTATAGCTTATAACAACAACTCCCAAAAAAAGTAACTTTAAAAAATTAATAACTCCCTTTAGAAGGGCCATTCGATCAAAAGCTCTGGGGAAACTGAGTTATATTCAATATAGATTCACCATAAAAAAATTCATCAAAATTGGTGAAGAGTCAACTGCGATGTCTCCTTGTCAGTTGCCAAACGCAAACCACGCATTCCAGAGCTGATTTCATGCCGATTCAATGAAAAAGTCCTTATCCGAAATTGCTTCCTAAGAGAACCAGACCATCCTGAAGATGACGTGTCTGATCATGTTTTTTTCGAAATATCTTAATAATGATTTAGCTATCACAATGAAATTTTGAGCGTTTGTAAACTTCGAAATGCTCCATCGTTTGTTGACAAAACAATTTTTTTATTGCCATTGTAAAGGTGTTAAGCGCTACCAGGGTAAGTTCTCTTAGGAAGTAATTTCGGCTAAGGACTCTTTCGTTGAATCGGCATGAAATCAGCTCTAGAATGCGTGGTTAGCGTTTGGTAACTGAGTTCTGGGACACCTGTATATTAAAATTATTGCAAACCTGGATGAAAATGAAAGATGATATTAATAATATCTTGATCCCCAAATGTTAATTGTAATTTGTACTTTTTATAAATGGGAATAACGTACTCAACCCAGTGAAAATCTCTCATTTTTGTCAGGTTCATCAACATTACCCCTGAATTAACACCCATGGGGCCATAATATGGGTGTCTGGCAAATCTATTGTACCAACCAATGTTAGCTGCTTCACTTTCGGGAACCAAAGCTGCCATTTGAGATGAGTTCATGTGTCTAAAATGATCCCAAATAGTTTCAACGGGACTTAAAAATAAAGTGTCTGAGTCTACGTAGATTAAAGAATCTATTTCACCTAAAACAGACTTTAAAAATGGGTTTTTTTTTAGCTTTTTCTTAAAGTTTTTTGTTAATATTAAATTACCGGAAAGAAGAGTCTTTGAGATGCACAAGGTTTAAATAATTTCATCCATTCTTTTGTGTCTCCAACAGGAAACTTTAAGGGCATTATTTTAAAAGTAAACTTTTTCATAGTCATTTCTTGCCATTGAGATAACTAAAAAAACATAATATTTACTTTTATTCTTTAAAAATATTATTTTTTACTTTTTCAGCAAAACTTTCTATTAAATCATCCTCAGTCAAAATAACAAACATTATTTTACTTTCACTGAACATAATAGCAGATTTAATCATATTTAAAGTTTCGTACAATCGATCTCCACAAGCAACAACTCCCAAAACAATATTTCTACAAAAAAACCCCCGTTATAGTTCTAAATTAATTAATTCAGTATATTTACCTTAATTCATTCATATTTACATTACGTCCTGTTTCACTTTTATTATTCGAATAATTTAATTTATAATGATAAATACTGTAGATTAATACTAATAAAAGTACTGAGATTAACTTAAGCCACTTGTTCTTCATTATGTATGTATAAAAATGTTTTTAATTACATCTAAAAGGTTTGGATAATATTTAAAAACATCTCGAAACGTTTAAATTGTTATAAAAACGTCCAAAAATGTGTAAAAAGTTAAAGATTCGTTCAATACATCACAGTTTAGTTACTAATTTATTGTAGTATCGATTAATTTAGGGATATTCTTTTCCGTCTGTAAGCAACTTTAGAAAAAGAAAATTAAGATGAAAAACGATTTATTTTTAATTTATAGAGTACTTGTTTGATTACGTTTACAATAAGTTAGTCAATTTAATTAGGATAATTGTTTACAGTATATTAAGCAAAAAAAAACCTTAATTTTAAAATGTAGTTAGTGACTTGCTTTTTCCTTTGAAATTAAGTTGGTATGATGAATGGATAAATAATCACATAAAAAATTACAATTATTATTGCTTTAATTTATTGTATAACATAAATAAATAAATAAAGGAAAATGTTAATACAGTTGTATTAATTAGAAAACAAATAAAATTAAAGGAAGCACATTATTATTTTTATGTTAACAACGCACCTACCTTCACACCGTAAAATAACAAGGCGCGAAAATGTGATTGTTATTGACTAATGTCATGGCTTTAGATTAGATCATTGTCAAAATTTTTTTTCTCAATTTTTAATTACTTCTTATTTAAATGGCTAAATCGTTGAAAACTTTCTAGAAATTCGTAATTTATATGTTACTCTAACCGTAGTGAACTAACCGATTGTGTTGGTGTTAGTTTTCTTGTACATACGGAAAAGTTATTCTAAACGTTTGCTGTGATTAAAAGCTGGGTAAGAATCGTCTTTTTTAACTTAAGTTAATGAATTTAGTTTAATAAAACCTAATTACTACGTTATCCCTCCAAATTGCCCAAAATTCCAGTCGAATCTAACGAGAAATTCAAGCAAACATAACCTTACTTTTTTTTAATCAAACGGATTCCGATCGTTTTAGCGTTTTATAATGGAAAGAAGTGGATCTTCTTCGTCTTTACAATCGACGCCGAGTCCCCGGGGCGTTAGCAGGTATGGCAGAACGATTAAATCGAAATTATCACCGAATTTTTGCCACATCGACGAAGCTCTTCTATCGGAAGAATTGTCGACGATTTCAAACGGTTTTGTAAACCCGAATAAAAAAATTAAATCTGGAAGTGCAAACGGACTTATTAGTGATTATAAATGTGTGCCTAAAAGGGAATTTAAGTGTGAAAGTGAGGTTAGGAGGGAACTGGATTTAAATGAAGACATAAAACGGGAAAGTTTAAGAGTTTTAAATGATGTGTTGGAATCAGCACCGATCGACGATGTTCTTAAAATATTTAACAAACCTAAAATCGAAGATTGTAGCCAAAAATTAACCAAAAAAAGTCCTGTTAGGACATACGTAAATAAGAAAAAAGTAGTGACCCCACAATCAAGGGTCTTGGAGAGTTTTGGGTTACCGGATGATCCAATCGTACCATTTTACGGCGAGAAATTAGTTTTTAAACCTTTTAAAGGATTGGATATTGAAAAAGGAGCGCCAGAGAGTGTTACTTTGGTGGATACTTTTATTGGCAATATTTTAAAAGAAGATTTAGGATGGATTAATGATAAAGAGGAGGAAGTTAATTGTTTTAGTCAAGATTCCAAATTTGTTAGCCTTAAAAATGATGAAATGTCAAAAGCATTTGAGAAGAATGGTGAGAATGGTGAGATTAATAGTTTTGCGGTTGTAATAAAAGAAAATTATAAGAAAATGAAGAGTAAATTAGTGAATGTGGGTAAAAATGACAAAATGGATGAAGTAAAACAGGAATGTGATTTGAATTTGAGTAAAAATAGAGTTTCTGAGGATAAAATTAAAAGTGAAATTCCAAACAAAGAAAAAATTAAAGCAAATAAATCGAAAGTAAATGGAACTATTATTGATTTCAATGAAGATTTAATTAAAACATTTCAAGTTAAGACTAAAGAACCAGATAAAGATGACACAGAGAATATTGTGGAGCTTACCAAAGAAGAAAGATGTGATGAAAATTTGGATAAAAGTCAACCAATTGATGTTAAGACTAAGCGGGAAGCTGATATACCAAACAACATAGGTTAGATTTTAATTTGATTGGTTTATTTCTACACAAGGTGACTGGTACATAAACGTGAATATTAAAATGCATTACTATTGAGTCCATATACAGGGTTTCTCACGCAACTGGTTCATTGGAACTTTATTGGGTTCCACTATAATACTTGATTTTTTTTATTTTGAGCCCTACGTCATCCATTTGAAAGGCAACGTCATCACTTTATAGTGACGTCACATCCTACGTTACCAAGCGTTTATTGTTTTGGTTAGGACAGACAAATGTGAACATAACCTAGAAATCAGTAAGACACTTGACAACAGCGTTTTACCAAACACAAACAACTTGTACCGTGCGTTCAGAAATGATTGTAGATCGTTTGAATTTGGCGCGCTCGTAATTTAGTGATTTTCGATGGTCAATATTGTTACCTGTGAATTACCTACGTCGTATCTTGCATATCAGTGGCGTAACCGGATTTATTTATGGTGTATCCTTTTCAGTATTAAGTGTATATGTAGATATACCCATAATTATTAGAGATCGGATATCATTTGCAATGGCATCTGTCAATAAATTTAATAAAATACCTTTCTCTTACGGTTTTTTGGCATCTTGTGACAGCTTTCAATATTTTCCATGACACGCCTATGAGATATGATTAACATTATTGTACCGTGCGTTCAGAAATGATTGTAGATCGTTTGAATTTGGCGCGCTATAGATTATTTTGTAAGGTTGGTATAAATACGATAATGTTAATCATATCTCATAGGC
The DNA here is from genome assembly GCA_036711955.1 of Digitonthophagus gazella. Classification (NCBI taxonomy): domain Eukaryota; kingdom Metazoa; phylum Arthropoda; class Insecta; order Coleoptera; family Scarabaeidae; genus Digitonthophagus; species Digitonthophagus gazella. The sequence continues at coordinate 20,749,248 of JASCIT010000001.1, read as the reverse complement.
GTGTCATGGAAAATATTGAAAGCTGTCATAAGTTGTCAAAAAAGCGTAAGACAAAGGTATTTTATTGAATTTATTGACCAATGCTATTGCAATTGATATCCGATCTCCAATAATTATGAGTATATGTGCATATACACTTAATACTGAAAAGGATACATCATGAATAAATCCGGCTACGCCACTGATATGCAAGATACGACGTAGGTAATTCACAGGTAACAATATTGACCATCGAAAATCACTAAATTACGAGCGCGCCAAATTCAAACGATCTACAATCATTTCTGAACGCACGGTATTTATACCAACCTTAAAAATTAATCTATAGCGCGCCAAATTCAAACGATCTACAATCATTTCTGAACGCACGGTATCATGGCAGTAATGTTTATTGCATTTTGTACTTATATTATTATATATAACTTTCTGAAATTCAGTTATATTACGTACAGAAACCAAGAATATCGAAATTGCATTTAATTAAATGTTAATTTCTATGTATTAATTTGAGCAGTTCATATTTGAATATTTGAGTGGTGTTTTCTCATTAATGACGTAGGGCTCAAATTAAAAAAAATCAAGTATAGTAGATTTTTGAGATTTTACCAGTAGGGGTTGTTCATCCGGATCTTTCGAGTTAAAATATTTTCAAGATGACTGCCACTTCCGGTCGACCGGAAGTAGGATACAACTTCGTTATTTTAAATGGATGGTATAATTTTTATTGTGTATTTTAATTCTACGTACAAAAATAAGTAAACTTTGATAAGGGTTGTTGGTATTTATCGTTTTTGGTTCTAGAGTTATGTTAACCCTCCGGTGGGCGCGTATGCGGCAGTTAGCCGCATTTTTTTTCCCAAAATATTTCTAAGTTTACTGTGAAACCATTAAAAATCCTATTGCGGTGTAAAAGCCGCAACGCGCCCATTCGTGTAAATCCGATAGGCGCGCCCATCGGAGGGTTAATTTTAAGATTTTTTTTAATAATTTTCAGCCTGTTCATTAAAACCACATTTCTCAGTCACTGTTCAAGCAAGAATGTTAATAACTGGTACAATTACTTTCCAGACATTACTAAATAGAACGCCACTGCCCTCATCCTTCTTTCATATACAGGCTGGTCACAAACAGAATTACCATTGTTCCATATTCAATTGCAAAAAAGTCGAAAATTTTAAATGGAACGCCCCATATCTTATTAGCCTATCCGATAGAGAATTTAATTTTCTGCAAATTTGTAGTACACGTCCCTATACCTATCGATTAAGGTTTTCAAGATACAAGGGAATTTGTCAAAATTGCATATAAAATGTCAGAAGTCTTGTTTTTATTAGTATTCTATGAAACTTGAACATTTTTTTTTGCTTGATACGGTAGTTTTTTTCATGTACTATGTATCAATTTAGCGTTAATAACACTATTTAACGTAAACAATAACTTGTTCTCTCTTTTTATTCCTTAATCAGTCGCTTAAAGGCGACCGAGTATCGAAGCTACAAATATTCAAAGTTGGACATCGAAATTCGGAAATATTATTTCACAGGGTTAATCTCCATCCCTTAAACGACTAAAATCCGTAAAATCCAGGTGACAACCTTTTCAATTAAGCGTTAAAAAAATTCCCAAAGTTAGCTCTCTTCTTACGTATAATGAGGTATTTCCAAAAATCGAAAAATTTCAAAGTTCTCAAATAACTCCAAAGCGAAAAACGATAATTACCAACAACCCTTATTAAAGTCTACTTATTTTTGCATGTAGAATTAAAATGCGCAATAAAAATTATACCATTCCATTTAAAATAACGAAGTTGTATCCTACTTCTGGTTGACCGGAAGTAGTAGTCATCTTGAAAATATGTTAGATCGAAAGATTAGGATGAATAACCCCTACTGACAAAATTTCAAAAATCTGCTAATAGTAGAGCCCAATAAATTTCTAACGAACCAGTTGCGTGAGAAACCCTGTATAGGTACCAATCACTCTGTATACAATGGAAAAGGTTTCTATTCAATTTAAGGCTTATTTACAAACATTGACGTTTTAATTTTGCATGTTTTTTAAAGTAATTTTGAAAATTTAAGGCTAATACAAGTGTTGTTAGATAACAAGAGTTACCGCTAGATGTAACTGTCTTTATAATATTTCTCCATATATTTAGATTTTTAAAAAAACAAAGACCGTCATCTAGCGATGTGAAACAACAGTATCAGACAACAGTAAAATTCAAATTTTTAACACAATTTTTTTTATTTTGATCAAAATCGAAAAGTAAGGAAAAAACCTTATAAAAGTAAATTGGAACGGAGTAACGGTTGTTACACGTTAGGAAACGAGAATGAAATCTTGGGTATCACAACCTTCTCGGTTGAACGACGAGGGAAATTTAAACATCATTTCCTTTTTTTTTCAATCCAAGCATTCGGAATAATTTATTCCTTCATCAGGGCAGACTACAAATTTTTTGAAGACAAAGATTCAAAAATTATTAAAAAATTGTTAAAAATTTAAATTATTAAACTTACAATGGAATTTGAAAGAAGTTGACCACATAAAAATGAATTATATTACCTCAAACAAGTTAAAAATTAAAGTTACAACAATAACATTTTAAAATATTAGGGTAAGGTTGCTCAAGTCGTACCTACGCCTAAGTAGTAGCTTAGTTATATTAAATGCCACCACAACGTTGACAGCAAAAATAACACTACAGGATTGTCTAGTAAGGAAGGCACTCCATTCTATACCATCGTACTAGACAATCCTGTAGTGGTAATGTTATTTTTGCTGATAACGCTGTGGTGGCATTTAATATAGCTAAGGTACGACTTAAGCGTAGGTACGACTTGAGCAACCTTGCCCTACTTAATTTGAAAGTCGATAATTGGAAAAAAATGGAAATTATTCCGAAAGCTTGGATTGAAAAAAGGAAATGATGTTTTAATTTCCCTTGTCGTTCTTTTCGGTTGTGATACCCAAGATTTTATTCTCGTTTCTGATAAAGGGTTTTTCACGCAAAATTTTCATTCAAAATAACGAAGTTATATCCTATTTCCGGTTGACCGGAAGTGGCAGCCATCTTGAAAATATTTTACATGGAAAGATTAAGATGAATTATCCGTACTGGCACAACCTCAAAAAATGCACTAAAAGTGGAAGCCAATAATATTCTAACGAACTCGTTGCATGAGAAACCTTGTATATATTTGTTTTAAAACCTTTTTTTTCAACAATATTTATTTTATAGATGCGGAAATTTTCGTTGGTCAGTTAATGTGGGCTAGATTCGGAAAATTTCCATATTGGCCTTGCATGGTGGCTGAGGACCCGAATTCGAAAGACGTTACTCGAAATAATGGTAAATATAATAATAATACGCGTAAATGTTTGTTATATGGCAGATACGTTCCTTAGAAAATAGTGTAAAAAACGTGTTACGTATACCAAATTTGAGAATGTGCTAACAAGTTAAAATAATATTGTAGGATGAAAAATCTATATGCAGTTGTCTCATTGACCGCAAAATACTCCTTAACTTGTTTATTATTGCCGATATGTTAGTTACTAGTTGCGTTTCTACTGCTCATTTTTTAAAATATTCTAGTTTATTATGTACAAATGTTCAGGGTATAATTGGATATTGTACAGGGTGGGCAAATTTGGGTGTTATTATAGGCTATCTCAGAAACTATAAGAGATACAAAAAAGGAGGTACAATGGCTTGGTCTTTTTTTTCGAGAAAAACTCAATGGCGCAAACACCAACCCTCTATATTCTTTTGTTTTTGAGTTATAGCCAAAAAGTCAAATTTTGAGGTTTTCGAAAAATGCTCGTATTTCGTTTATTTTTGAAATTAGAGAAAAGCGGTTGATACGTTCTTCAGGCACTTTTTTAAGTAGAATACACTGACGTTGAAAAATTTTAAATATACTTGATAATTTTTGAGATATAACACAAAGTTGTATTTTTTTATATACAAACCATACTTTATTATGGTTTTATCGAAGAGAGAATATTTTTAGCTTTCCAATGATGTATGGCACGTATGATGTAATTGTGAAAAATCAGCGTTATTTTTCAATTCAAAAAATTTTTTCAGAATAAATTTTTATCATAATAGGCGGATAACAACTACCTACTTAGTAGTTACCATAGCAACGTGTGTTTTTCACTAATGAACTCATTATCTTAACACTTTGTTGACCGGGAATTTTACATAGAAACTATCTCATGTCACCGCAATGTGACATAACAAGTGCTATGACGACGAGTTAACTCGTCACCGGTCAGCAACGTTTGGGTATGAAAAGGCGAGTTAACTCGTCACTGGTCAACAAAGTGTTAAAAATGTATAGAAATAAAATGTAGAATATATCTTTTACTCAAAGTAACAACATTGATACAAAAAGTATTTTTTAATAATAACGAACAATACAAATAAACATTAAACAAAACTTTAAATATTAACATAAATTGCAATAAATTAAGCTATGATAAAGTTTTTCATTGTGAGTGATGCCTTTCATTTTAACTTGGATAACGCAGTTATGTTCGGAACAGGTGTTTTAATTGTTCACCATGGCTTTGTTTACACGGAGTTGCTTCAATTATTGATTCTGACTAATTTGCGTCTGAATGATATTGGTATTGAAACCATATTCAAAATTCTAGACGTCGTTGACAATCCCCTCCTGAAAGTTGTTGGCGTTTTCTTATTAACCATTTGCGGTGGTTAGACGTACACTGTACGTCGACATGCTTCTGCTACAGGAACGCCAGCGACGTACTGCGCACGCCTCCCAAACGCGCCATTTCTACTGTCATGAACAATTGCTCTCCATGTCATAACTCCAACAGTGCGATGAATGGACATGGATGAACATTTCAACAATATATATTTTTTTTATTTATAAAAAAATATAAAGATAACAAGTTTTTATAATCGCTTTTTCTCTCGTAATAGGTCATCTTCAAAAATTTAAGGTTCACGTCCGTTTTTTCGGCGATAGAGGTCGCAGTTCTTGGATTCCAAGAACGCATCTTTTAGTTTATACAACATTAGAAGAGTTACAACAGCGGTCCGATCCGGTAAGAAAATGATTTTTAATATTTTTCAAAATTTGAATGATTGTTTGATGATCAAAGTATATAAATATACAGGGTGTCCTGGAAAATGTGGGAAATCTCTTGGATTGTAATAGAACATTAAAAAATATAATTACAAGTTCCCATAATTTTTTTTCCTAGCGGCCTTCCCCTCGAAGATACGGCGCCTTCTAAAGGAAGCCACTGGAAAATAATTTTTCGTGATAAATTTTAAAGTACTTAATTTAATTTAATGTAAATTTAATATGATAAACAGTAGTAAGGACCTCTTAAAAAAAGACCTTAAAACGTAATTAGTCTCTTTAGATTACCAGGGGCGTACTAGGTTATGCATTTTAATGCTTACATTTTTAACACCCTGTATGATAAGGAGTTAAAAAAATAAATTTAGATACCTTGAATATTTAGCTAAAGAAAATATACTCTTATTCAGTGTCGATAAAATGAACCGTTTTCGAGAAAGAAATTGTAAAAGAAACAATCAAGATTAAAAATTTATTAATATTTCGTATTAATAGTAACGTTACCATAGTAACGTTTGTAAAAACAGCACTTTTTTAATACTGATGTTGCAGACAAAAAATTTTGCGCTGTTTTTGCAAACATTACTATGGTACCCACGAAATATTAATAAATTTTTAATCTTGATGGTTTCTTTTACAATTTTTTTCTCGAAAACGGTTCATTTTATCGACACTGAATAAGGGTACCTTTTCTTAAGCTAAATATTCAAGATATCTAAATTTATTTTTTTTAACTCCTTACCATACAGGGTGTTAAAAATGTAAGCATTTAAATGTACAACCTAGTACGCCCCTGGTAAACTAAAGAGACTAGTTATGTTTTAAGGTCATTTTTTTAAGAGGTTCTTACTACTGTTTATCATATTAAATTTTCATTAAATTAAATTAAGTACTTTAAAATTTATTTAATAAAATTGTTTTCCAGTGGCTTCTTTTAGGAGGTCGTATCTCCGAAGGGAGGGCCGCTAGGAAAAAAAAATATGGGAACTTGTAATCATATTTCTTAATATTCTATCAGAATCCAAGAGATTTCCCACATTTTCCAGGACACAGTATACAGGGACACAGTGTACAGGTCTCCCACCGAAATGAACTGGTCGAAATATCTCGGAAACTACAAGTCCGATGACTTTGAAATTTTATACATAGATTTAGTACATATTAAACTACATTTTGAAAATATTGTTAGTCATCCATGACTTCCGGTTATACCGGAAGTGGTTAAGAAATTATTATCTTAGAACGCAATATTTATTTTTCGTTAGGTTGGGTAATTTGAAGATAATTTTACTTGAAACATTTTTCTCAATCATTTGTAACTTCAGAGGAAAAAATTATTTTTCATAATTATTTACGTTTGATTAGGGTAAAAAATAGGTTAGCTAAAAAAAATAGCATCAATTTATGGGCGTAGCTATCTTGGATTGCGAGTGCTAGCTTATTTTTTCACCTCAATCAAACCTAAAAAATTATGAAAAGTATTTTTTTTCTCTGAAACTACAAATGAAAGAAAAAAAAAATGTTTCAAAGAAAATTATCTTTAAATTAACCAACCTAACGAAAAATAAATATTACGTTCAAATAAAATAATTCCTTAACCGTTTCTGATATAACCGGAAGTCATGGATGACTGAAAATGTTTTCAAAATGTAGTTTAGTGTGTACTAAATCTATGTATAAAATTTTAAAGTAATCGGTTTTGTAGTTTCCGGGATATTTCGCCCAGTCCACTTCGGTGGGACACCCTACAGTTGCTCCCAAAAGTATCCGGCCGCCTGGCAAATTTTCACATTTAACACTATATTACTTAATACATATTGTGGCATGAGAACGAGGGAATGGTTATTATATAACGCAACAAATCAATTAAAAACTCCACCCCAATCGCCAGATCTCAACCTAATAGAGCACTTATGGGCAATTTTGAAACTTTTGTTAGTCTGAACAAAAAGCGCATTTCCAGTAAAGAATTGCTTAAAAACCATTTAGTGCAGGAATGGAAGATGACAAACTCTTTATTAACAAATAAATTGGTTAAGTCAATGCCCAACAGATTGAGAGATGTTTTAAATTCAAAAGGTTACCCCACAAAATATTAAAAAGCTGTTTTAATAGCTTTTAAGAGTTACGTATTTAGTTTTTTTAAAGCTATTTTGTATAGGTGGCCGGATACTTTTGTGTGCCTATAATAATCTTATTTATGTTCTTTGTTACATTGTTTGCTGTTGTTATATTTGCAATGTATCAAAAGTTGAATGATAGTATACTAGCGTCATAGAAAAAAAATAACTATTGGTTATATTATTTAATTCTTAAGTAATATAGTGTTAAATGTGAGAATTTGCCAGGCGGCCGGATACTTTTGGGAGCTACTGTATATATACAAGATGACGCTATTTGTATATTTTAGCAATCATTGTAATAACTTTGATAGATAAATAATTTTAATGAGTTTTTGTAACGTTTTTAAGTGGAAAAAGCAATGCAGACGTGCTCTCAAAAGTGCATACTTCTATAGGAGCTGGAGACAAGCTATCACCGAAGCGGATTCGCTTAAAGATAAAAGTTTGGAGGAAAAATTGACTTTCTTCGAAACGGTTTTAAAAGAACGGAATGAAGACAAACAACGGAAACGGTTAGAAAGAAAATCGAGACGGCTTGAAAAGATTAAAAGGGGTGAAGAAATCAGGAACGACGAGGAAATTGTTTCTGAACCAATTATTGAGAAACAAGTTGTTCCAAATCCATCGCCTTCTCCAAGTTTTAAACGAAAATCTCGGAAAAGCGAGGAAGTTGTTGAAAGTTCTGAATCAGAATTGTCAATTAATCCGTTTCCAGAATCTCTGGAAGAGCAACTGGCGATTTACAAGCGAAATAATTTATTTAAAAAAATTACAAGGGAAAAAGTTTGTCAAATTTGTTTTAAATCTGAAAGTGTTTTAAGGTGTAAAGGTCATTGTCAAGGCTTTTACCATTTAGAGTGCGTTCAAAGGGAACTTGAAGAGATCACTAAAGTTAAAAACGAACAGAACGATTCTATTTGGAATGGAAAACAGGTCGAAATTATTTCTATAAAGGACCGAAGGGGTTTAACGCCGACCAATTTAACTCTTACTAATGATAACGAGAAATTTAATGGCTTAAGTTTAAACGAAAAGATCGATTGTAAAATGAGCGAGATTATGAAGGATTTCGAGGGGGGGAAAGCGATATACTTGGAGTCCACCGACAGTAGCGAGAATTCAATGATTGAAAATTTTTCCGACAATAAAACAAATGAGGAGGTTTTATGCAAGAAATGTTGGTTAAATTCGAATCCAGTATGTTTTATTTGCGAAAAAACAATTTCTTCATTGCATTCAAAGGATGAGGATAAAAATTTAAGGTTATGTTTAGAAAATAATGGAACTAATTTAAAAAATGAAGAGATAAGTTTAAAAAATTATAAAAACCACTTACAAAATAAGGAAGTAAATATTCAAACGGATAAAAAAGAGTTTGATAACGAAGTAAAAGTTTTAAAATTTGAAGAAAGTCATCCCGAACGTTGCTCGGTTTTGAAATGTAATAAATTTTTCCACCCGGAATGTTTAAAAACCTGGCCCCAAACTCAATGGTCAATAACTTCTAAAAAATACTTGAAACACTCCCAAAATTCTAACGAATTTATCTGTCCGATGCACGTATGCCACATTTGCGTTTCAGACAATCCAAGATCATCTTATTCGCGTTGTTACGGTGAAAAATTTGTAAAATGCATTTACTGCCCTTCGACGTATCATATGACGACCTACTGCGTTCCGGCAGGAACTCAAATTTTAAGTTCAACTCAAATAATTTGCCCAAAACACTCCTCGGAAGTAACTCAGTCAAATAATTCCGCCAAAACTAAACGAAATTCATCAGTGCAACAACCAATTAACACAACTTGGTGTTTTATATGTTCAAAAGGAGGTGCTCTGGTTTGTTGTGAAACCTGCCCTACAAGTGTTCATTCCGAATGCGTTAATATAAAGTATACGGAGGATGACAAGTTTATTTGTGAAGATTGCGAAACTGGAAGGTTTCCATTGTACGATGAGGTGGTCTGGGTGAAATTAGGACACTATCGATGGTGGCCGGCATTGGTTTTGTTTCCGAATGAAATTCCGGAGAGGATTAACGGGTTGAAACATAATGTGGGGGATTTTGTGGTGAAATTTTTTGGCACTTACGATCATTATTGGACAAATAAAGGACGAGTTTTTTTATTTGAAGAAGGGGATGCGGCCGGTGCCGGCGATGGCGGTCGTTATAGAAGGAAAATGGATAAGATTTTTAAGAGATCCATCGAAGAAGGAACTAGGGTGTTTTTATTAAAAAAAGGTATTTTTTTTTATTTGAAAAAGTGAGGCTTTTGAACATGTTCATAATAAAACTTATTATCAAATACTAACAAAATAATGTTATTTTCTATTTTGATTAACTGATGAGAAATTATGTGACTATTTTTAAATTAAAAAGAAAAAAATAATTAATCCTATTTCCAGAACCTGACATAACCTTACAAATTTGTAAATATTTTAATTATTACAGCGTTTAGAGAATCTTTATTGCGCAACGACAAGAATAATTCGAAAAATCGACCACCGCCGTACGTGAAAATTAAGGTAAACCGTCCGGTCGGAAGTGTAAGACAATTTGACGCCAACGTTAGTAATACCACTCCTTGCGAATGTGACCCGAAACAGGAAAACCCTTGCGGACCAGATAGTGATTGCCTAAATAGGTTAGTTATGAAAATTGAATATTTTTTGAACAGTTTTAACACATTCCATGCCGGACTATTTTTTAAAGAATTTGCGTTCAGGCCATGTGGGACGTATACCTGAGAGATGAGTTCAGTATGACGCGCATAAACGCAGCACGGATTGTGTTAAAAAAACATGTTGAATTTTATAGTTCCCAATTTTCGTGGGGGTGTTATAGCGACATTGTTATTGTCTCTACGTTGACTTTGTCCAGTTATTTTCGACGTCTGTCACTGTTCTGTGTTGATGCTCTCCATATATTTTGTTCATCAAAAAGTCAACAATCTCTATGTAAAATATCATTAATATCATAGATGACATATCGACGCTGCCAAGCCAAAACGGCATAAACGCCATTAACCTAATTTTTCAGAAAACGAAAAAAACGATTGACATAATGAATCTTAAATGGCTTTTACGCAAACTTTAAACCAATTTTATGCGAATGAAGTTTGTTTGTGGGTATACCGCTTTAAATGTTGCATGCAGATTTAAAAATGCTACTCAACGGTGCAGTTAACTAAAAAATGACCATTTTGGCGTTTATGCCGTTTTGGCTTGAGAGCGTCGATATATTAACCCCTTAACCGGGTATGACGTATATATCCGTCATGATTACATGTAATTCCAATCCATCGCCCCGGTTAACAGGTTAACACATTGCGTACGGGTCACGAGAATTCTCGTTTTTAGCAAACTGAACGTTGCTATGCGATAGGCTTCGCTACCATCGTAACGTAATTAAAGTATATGCGGCTCATTGTTTAGTTGAAGACTGAATAAAAAAACATGAAAACGAGATATCTCGTGACCCGTACGCAATGTGTTAATATACACTCCGCATCAAAATTAACGCACCACAAAAAAAAATCCCAAAATTCGAAATTTATTTTCTCTCAAGTCACTAGTCTAATTTAATTTTTGTTTTTTTTTATAATGTAGATTTTTTCTTCAGGAACAACTCAGAGTATAACATTTTTATTTAAACTTTAGTTTAAGACATGTACAGGGTGTGTAAGAAAGACATCGTTTTTTCATCGATCTTTGGAACACCTGTGGGCCGTTTCAAATGCACCATCTGATGACTACCATAATCAAAAGGTATTCCAGTCTTGTCTTAGCCATTTGTTTTTTGAGTCATGTGTTTATCTGTTTATTCAAAGAAGCAGTAGTCTCTTAAAGATTAACTGACTAATTTATTGAAAAAGAGTACTGAAATAAAATAATTCTTTGATATTATTTAATTTGACAGTAAAGTAGGCTATGGAACAAAATTGTAATAAGTTACATAGCAATTGTCAAACTTGGTCCGTTGTATCACAAATTTTGTGTGCTTCGACTTTTTGTAACAAAATATGGAACGCCAAACAAGAAATTTAATTCGCGACGAATGTGTAATGGCGACTACATTGGTCCAAGAAGGATTAAGCTACCGTGCTATTGGTAGGAGACTCGGTGTATTTCATACTTCTGTAATGCGAGTTGTTCGTCGTTTTAAAGCAACTAATGATTATAACAGACGTCATGGACAGGGAAGGTCTCGCAAAACCACACTTATGCAAGATCGTTTCATTCAATTACGAGGTTTGAGAGAACGATTTGTAACATCAAGATATCTGGTACAACTGAATGCAACTCACAACATTCAAATAAGTTTGTCCACCGTAAGACGTCGTTTAGCGGAACGACCAATTGACATCATGTCAATTGGACGCTTCGAGATTGGGAGCATGTTCTGTTTACCGACGAAACTAGATATTGCCTTTACTCGTCTGATCGCCGAATACAAGTTCTAAGACAGGCAAACGAACGATACGTACAATGCAATATTCGTCTTACGATTTCATTTAATGGAGGTTATATCGCTCTTTGTTTATCTAATCTATTTCCTATATGCTTCGCTGTTGCACGCATTATTCTCCTATGTCTTGAAATGAAATTTCCAGATCTGTATAATATACCAGGTGTGTAAGACCACCCGTCCACCCCTTTCAAAATCAAGAGAAATGTTTTTTTCAAAAAATCCAAAAAATTTTGATTAACAAATGGGGTATGCTCTATCCGTTGATGATATTTTCAACTTCCGGTTCTGATCGAAAATAGATTATTCAGACCGGAAGTTCATTTTTTTAATGGAACGTGGTAGTCGGCAAAATACAAATCAAGACGTTTTAAATATGTTGCTGGTATCATCCGATCCTTTCATTGCTACTATGCAAATTACTTTAAAAGAGAAGCACTTAGAAATGCACGAGGACGTTAAGCGATTACTTATGAATTAACATAGGCAAGCAAATTAAAAATGTTACTTTTAGTGTTAGCTTTTTAAAAACATTTTATGCAATTATTCCAATTTAAACTACACATTTTATACGAAAAAAAGAGGTACATATTTAGGTAAACTATCACTTCCGGTTACACGATTTAATTAACATTTAATATCTGAATATTTTTTATTATTACTATGGTTTATATAACGACCCATGCGTCTATTTCTATTTAAAATATCAATTTATAGGTAAAAAATTGGCTTAGGGTTCAGGTAAAGCACCACTTTCGGTTGAGAAATTTGGTTCAAAAGTTGATCTGAATCTTCGATTGTGGTTTAAAAACTATATATAAAATATTGTCCGGATATACCTCTCGTACTAAAAGTTACAGAATTTTTTCCGAAAATATGCCGATCTGAACCACTGTGCGTCGCTGTGAGGCCGGTCTAGGGGGTGGAAAAACGCGCCACTAATTTTTTTTGTTACTTGATGTAACTTCTTAGGTATAAAAATGTTAAATTTCTTTTTTAATTTTTCAAATAAATCATTTTTCTCCTTGGCCTACCTTGGTTTACATGTTTAATTTGTTTCTGTACTCTTTCAATAAATTAGTCAGTCAATTTTAAAAGGTCCACTGTTTGCTTGCATAAACAGATAAACACATGATTCAAAAAACAAATGGTTAAGAAAAGACTGGAATACCTTTTGATTATAGTAGTCATCAGATGGTGCATTTGAAACGGCCCACAGGTGTTCCTAAGATCGATGAAAAAACGATGTCTTTCTTGCACACCCTGTACATGTCTTAAACTAAACTTTAAATAAAAATGTTATACTGTGGGTTGTTCCTGAAGAAAAAGTCTACATTAAAAAAAAATAAAATTAAATTAGACTAGTAACTTGAGAGAAAATGAACTTTGAATTTTGGGATTTTTTTTGTGGTGCGTTAATTTTGATGCGGAGTGTAGATAGGCGACTCTCCTATGTTTGGCTGGATCTCCGTTTAGTTGCGGACGATGTCACCAATGGCGCTACATTCGTTTTGTAGTTTTAAGTACTGGCGGGAAATTTAAAAAATAGTCAATTTTATACCTCACTTTTCAATTTTTCTTTCATAAAATACTAAAAGTGACAGCTTTAAAACCACCTAATTTTATTAATGGAATTCACAGATTTATTGACCAATAAAAATAATAATATGTGTTTGGCTTCACAACTAATACTTATGTATCTAATTTTCGAATCTTGTTATTTGGTATTCATTCTTTTTGTAAATTCTGGTTCATTAAATCACTCGAAATACCAAAACCAAATCACTTAAAATATTAATAAAAAAGCTGCGTTTTTACATCAGCTGTGTACACTGGACACGCCTGATAAGGGCTGAAAAATTGGGGAACGCTAATTTGACGATTAAGTTAATTTAAGGTGTCACAACTTTTGAACACCGTCAACTGTAGAAAAAATGAAACCTACTCCAAGTACAAATTTTATTGATTAAATGGTATTTTACTTTTCTCCTAAAACACAAACATCTCCCAATAAACATTAATTGAAATATAATTTATAACCGATCTTGAGCAATTCTCCATATATTACTATTATTTAATAAATGTATTTTCCTAGTGTTTTCATGATTACTCATATTAAAAGTAAATTTTGCTCAAGTTTGGAACTTGACCAATATTGCTCATTTGAACCGTTTATTTTGAAAGTGGCCTAAGTCCATTTATTTTTAATTTGTAAAAACGTTTTTTTTTTTAGTTTTGTAAAAACACAAAACCTTAAATATTTCAAATTATAGATAAATGGACTTAGGTCACTTTCAAAATAAACGGCTCATTTATAAGCCCCTTTATACCCATCACATACAGTTTTTGTTTCCGCCTCATAAAACTTTTTATTAAACATGAGTTATTAACAGTCCTACCCTTCCTTTTTGACCACAGTTATGCCACCTAATTATTTACGATTTATATTAGTATTAACAAATACTGCAGATAATAATATGTGCAATTTTCTTATTTTTATAACGAGATGTCTCATGAGTGGTGTCCTCTGACAATTTGAGTTGTTAAATTTGAATTCTGAATTTGACATTTATTTATATTGTATAATTTGCATGAAAATTATTTTACAATTTCTTCAATGGTAGCTACGTAAAAAATAGTCGCGCGACTATTTAGTTCACAAATTGAAGTTCACAATTAGTTAACAACTCAGAGCCATAAATGACACTGATGCTAAGATTTATCAAAATTACATTTAAAAACTGCATGAAGTTGCGCGTATTGTTCTCTATTATTCAAAATGTTTAAAAATGATTGTAGGGCGTTTAAATTTATCGAGCCCGATCTTTAGAGATTTCTGATATTAAACGTTGTTATTTTCTAAGATTAAGCTACTTGTACGCTTGTACCCATGATTCGTAATATCGAATGTTAATTACAGGCACATATCAAGAAAACCGGTATTATTAGTTAATTTATTTTATTATTACATATTGAATGAATTTATTAACTTGATAAATTTCTTGATACCTTTGTATACTTTCCATGATACCTCTGAGTTGGTATGGTAATAGGAGTTTATTATGACTCTATCGTGCCATATTTAAACGTTTTACAATCATTTTTGAATGCACGTTATTTGGTATAAATTTATATTGAAATAATTTTAGATTGTTGTTAACGGAATGCGATCCAACGGTGTGTCCAGCAGGTACAAAGTGTCAAAACCAAAATTTCGAACAGCGAAATTACCCCAATTTGGTGCCCTACAAGACGGAAGCTCGCGGTTGGGGGTTAAAATCGTTAGAACCGTTACGAAAAGGACAATTTATTATCGAGTACGTCGGCGAAATGATCGATGAGGAGGAATACCAAAGGCGAGTGAAACACATGCACCAATTGAAGGAGGAAAATTATTATTTTCTAACAATAGATAAGGATCGGATGATAGATGCGGGACCGAAAGGTAACCTGGCGCGATTTATGAACCACAGTTGCCGACCAAACTGCGAGACTCAAAAGTGGACAGTTAACGGGGACACGAGGGTCGGTTTGTTCGCTTTGGATGATATCGAGGAAAACGTTGAGTTGACGTTTAATTATAATTTGGAATGTATTGGAAAGGGAAAGAAAATTTGTTTGTGCGGAGCTGAAAATTGCAGCGGGTTTATTGGTGTTAAAGTAAATAAAACACAACAAGTCGGAATTAGAAAGAGAAAATATAGAAAGCATAAAAAACGGCAATCTGTTGGGGTTAAAACTGAAAACGAGGTAATGGATAAATCTTGTTTTGCTTGTGGGGAAAAGGGGAGTGATTTAAAATTGTGTGACAGCAAGATTTGTTCGAATTACTATCATTTAAATTGCGTAGGGTTGGAAACTTGGCCGGAAGGTAACTTAAAACTTCTTTTTTTAATTTGTTTTACCAATAGTATTTTTATTTTAAGGTAAATGGACTTGTCCAAGGCACAATTGTTCAATTTGTTCAAAACGTACAATCCGTAGTTGCGTAAAATGTATAAATTCTTACTGTCCTATGCATTCAGAAGGAAATATTCGTCACGACAAACGGCTAGGATTCATTTGCTGTAAACACGATGTAAGTTTAAATTCACCAAAGTTAACAAGCAATCAACAGACAGGTTTAGAAGTTAGTAATATTGATGAAGTTGTACCAAACATGAACGCAAGATTAAATAATCTTGACAAAGTCATAAGTGAAGTAATTGAACGATATTCGAAAAGAAACGAAGATGGATTGAAATTGAATAAAAGGATAAATGGAATTGTAACGTCAACCCCTTATAAAGATGAAGTGTTTAAAGATAATTTACAGAGCGATGGTAGTAACAATAATAACAGTAAAAGAAAACGAAATGAAAGTTTTGCGGAAAACGAATTTCAAGGTAAACGAAAGAAGGTTTCGAAAAATGGATTGATAAATAAATTAATGTAGTGAAAAAGTAAAATAAGAGATTTTTACGAGTGCGTCTGTGTATATTCTCCTGTTTATATTGATTTTATTTAATTTTGTATTTAAGCCTGTTTCAAAATTTAAGAAGCAGGTTGTACAGTAATTTTAATTAAGCATTTGTACCGAAATACGATATAAAATCATATGAAAACGTATATCAATATGTTTATATTCTATCCTTTTTTCATAGGCTAAGGGCGAGGACTGACTGTGCGGTTTTCGCCGAATCAGCTGCCGATTTGTCTGTTGCGAGTATTTAACGCATATTGCGGTTTTCGCAGTTAGCTTTCGTTTGGTTTTCTGTTGAAGACAACGATTATTTGAGGATGAATGATTACAATGATTATTTAAGCAATTAATTGTTTGACGACTATATCCGTCATGGCGCAAAATTATGCAACTCGTAAAAAGTACTGATATTGGCTATTTAAATTGTAATTTTTGTGAAAATTAAAACATATCAAATTTCAAGATGTTTGGAATATTTTGATGCCAGGTCGAACAAACAGATAAAAATTATGAAAAATTTCAGATGAACTCGTATACCGTGTGCACATCCATGAGTTACGGATACGTTTAACGTAAGTGGAAAAAGGACGACAATAAGGCTTCCGTTAGTTAACACAGGACAGATATACTACGTTTACTTATTTGGCTGATTGGAGTTGATATGTGCCTCTTTAGCCAACTCATTAAAATCGTATGCAATTCGATGCCTTGTCTAACACATTGATCTGCGCTATCCGCAACTTGAATGTGTGCAGTGTGTATGTGCGCGCTTTCCAAACGGAGAGCCACAGTTAACTAGTTAAATTATATTAGTTATAAAAAGACCAATGTGGGTACACCACTTTGTAATGGAAAGACGCCTGAAAGGCCACTTTATTCTATAATAATAACAAGTATTTTTTTATTCGTACTTAAGTGGCCCATGAATATTTGTAGCGTTTTTGACGCATACGTTTTTTACATACTTTTCCTTCTTCGTACAACAAACTCTCAAAGCATGCTAGAACACGAATTTAAATGAACACCCGATATGTATTCGGTTGTTGTCTCATCCCATAATGCAGGACGGTGGTGGATTCCAATAATTAGCTTGTTTATGTCAGTTTGTCACAAAGTAAAAACCGAACGAAAAAAGTTGACAACAAGTAAACGACTTGTCAAGCCAACCACAGAGTCAACTAATATAAAAACTAACT
Source organism: Digitonthophagus gazella (assembly GCA_036711955.1). NCBI lineage: Eukaryota > Metazoa > Arthropoda > Insecta > Coleoptera > Scarabaeidae > Digitonthophagus > Digitonthophagus gazella. The sequence continues at coordinate 20,731,873 of JASCIT010000001.1, read as the reverse complement.
AATATAAAGCATTAGAAATATACGCTGAGTTGGCGGCAGGTTTTGCAAGAGCTTCAAGTTTTGCCGGTTAATTTGAAAGAACAGGTCGCGTAGCAACGAATAGTGCAAATTTGATAGGATTAAGGGGGAATAACAGGGTAAATTTTTTGAAAAATCGTTTTTTTTTCTTTACGCAATTCGAAAGTATGTACCTTTTAGAATATTGTCCTACAATATTATAATAAAATTTATACAAATAATGGAATTATAGCTCTTTTTCTGCTCGCGCGCACAAAGCCATTACCTGAATATGAACATAAACAACCATTGCCACAAAATGTTATTGCTATTACTCCCATTTATATCGATTTGTCCAAGATGGAGTTGCTTGAGCGTTGTTTAGGCGGATTTACGCGAAATTCAAATGAGAGCTTTAATGCCCTAATTTGGAAGTTCGCTCCGAAAATTTTATCAAGTCGGGCAGTTATTGTGCAAATTGCTACTTATTTGGCGGTTTCCATTTTTAATACTGGAATGTCATCTTTATTAAAGGTGGCAAATGAAATGGATATCCAGATTGGACCCCAAATGTACGCATTTTGTACAGCTAAAGACCAACACCGTATAAGTCGAGCTCAAGTGCGTTCTATTTCAAGTGTTTTAGACAATTCAAGCAACAAGAAGAAAGTCGAATTATGTTCTAGAAATTCTAAAGACCTTTATTATGGAACAGGAATCGATGAATTGTGGTAACTCTTAAAATTTCCTCCATTATATCATCTAGAACTAAACTGAACTTTTTAAATGCGTTTTTCTCACAGTAACATTTTTTTAATTTGTTGTCACAATTTCTTTTCCAACGAGAATTGCATTCAAATTTTATTGAGACGTCCTCAATCTATATAAAATTCTCTTCAGTTAAGCGTACGGATTTTTATTTGTATTAATATTTGCTGCCTCTTTACCCCCTGGAAAAATTAATTATTTTATCGATTTTTTTAACTCTTTTTTTGCAGACGTGCCATTTTAACAGCAATTATTTGTTTTTAAATCGGGTACGCTTAACTGAAGCTACACTAATATACATAAATTAAAATGACGTTTCCTTTTTTATTTTCAGATTATTTTTACACGTTTTATAGTGATAACCAGCAAAATGTTTGTTTTGTTAGTGCATTTGGAAACCCTCCATGCATGTATTCTAAGACACATATTTTTTTTCTCTATAGTTCCTAAAATAAGTTTAAACGGCGCGGCGTAGTTACAAATATCAAATTCCGATTTTTTTTTAAATATATGAGTGAACCAAAATAAAATCTTAATTAACGCATTTTTTCGTAGTCTCCACCCTGTTGTTCCCCCTTAAGTTGGCAAGCTAGTTCTCGAAATTTATCGAATCAATACTTGGAGTTGGGGGGTTTATGTCAATATTACTTCCCAAATAATTGAAAAATTATTATTACATTAACCCTTAAAAGTCGTTTGTAAGACCCTTTAGTTCTCGACCACTGCAGCAAGGAAAATGTCACTTTCTTTATTAGTAAAAAATAATAATCTATTTTTTGTAAGTTCTTATTTATGTTTGTTTAATGAAAATATATTAAAATTGTTTAACTTTATGTTTTTCTCTAATGGAATCCATAGCTCTAAACATATTTTCTTAAAAATTAGTCCAAGTTGTGGTGGTCGATAACTCCGCGGAGTGGTCGAGAAGTAGTAATATTGTACTTTTTTTTAATTTTTATTGAAATTTTAATAAATATTGTTGAAAGAAAGGAAAAAGCATACTTGCACACTGTTAACAACTCATTGAGGAATCGTTGAAGTCTAGGTGTAATAAAATGTTAATAATTTTTCAATATGTAAAATACATTCAAAGTCAATTTTTTTGTTACCTGGTCGAGATCCAATGCATTGACCCTATATTATTTTGCATATTTTGATAAATCATTTTTGTTCCTATACATATCATAAGGTTTTATAAGAAAAAAAATGTAGAAAAATTTCAAGAAGAAATCATAAGTAAAATAAAACATTCTTGTGGCAAACAAAAAAAAAAAAAAATGGAGAAAAATTTCAAGAAAAAAGCATAAGTAAAATAAGACCATTCTTGTGGCAAATACCATGCGAATATTAGAAGGAACTACAGAACATTTCATAGCTTTTGCACAACCCAAAGAGAAGTCAAACTGAGCAACTTTTCATAATACAAAAATGGTAAAAACTCGTGCATAATACAGTTATGACCGCCTAATTTTAGCATGCCACATTTTAGATACTGCTGATGGAAATTGTGTTACTATACAAATTGTTATGGTCGAATTGTCATCTAGCCGGTTACTTGTCAGATTTGTGGAAGTCATTATTGTATTCATGCACTGCTCACTCCTATCATAATGTCAAAACTTACGTTTAGTACCGGATGATGTCACACATGGCGCTGCATTGTACTATAAAATTTATGTTGGCAGTTTTTTTACAGGAACCTATATGATTAATATGCACTGCGCATCATTTGTTCAGGGCATAGTGCATAGATGACATATACTTATACAGGGTTTCTCACGCAACTGGTTCGTTAGAACTTTATTAGGTTCCACTATTAGTAGACTCTTGAGATTTTGTCAGTAGGGGTTGTTCATCTGGATCTTTCGATTTAAAATATTTTCAAGATGGCTGCCACTTCCGGTCGACCGGAAGCGGGATGCAACTTCGTTATTTTAAATGGAATGGTATAATTTTTATTGCATATTTTAATTCTACGTACAAAAATAAGTGAACTTTGATAAGGGTTGTTGATACTTATTGCTTTTCGTTTTCGAGTTATTTTGATTTTAAGATTTTTTTGACAATTTTCATCCTGGCGTTTAAAACCACTTTTCTCAGTTACTGTTCAGACAAGAAAGTTGGTAACTGGTACGATTACTCTCCAGACAACGCCACTACCTCCACCCCTCTTTAATACACAGGCTGGTCATAGAGAGAGTTACCGTTCGTCCATAATCAATTGCAAAAAAGTCGAAAATTTTAAATGGAACACCCTATATTTTATTAACCTATCCGTTAGAGAATTTAATTCTCTACAAATTTGCAATACATGTCCCTATACCCATCGGTTAAAGTTTCCAAGATATAAGGGAATTTGTCAAAATTGCGTATAAAATGTCAGAAGTTTTCCTTTTCTTTATTAGTAGGCTATGGAACTTGATCGATTTTTTTTACATGACACGATAGGGAATTTAATTCTCTACCAACCTTCGATACACTTCCCTATACCTATCGATTAAAGTTTTGAAGGTATACGGAAATTTATCAAAAAACTGTTCAAATTTCGTAGCCTACTAATCAAGAAACACTTTTTTTGACATATTACGCGCAAGTTTTATAAATTCACTTATATCTTCAAAACTTTAACCAATAGGTATAGGGAAATGTATTGAAGATTGTTAGAGAATTAAATTTTCTACATTATCAAGCGAAAAAGCTGTTCAAGTTTCATAGCCTACTAATAAAAACAAGACTTCTTCTGACATTTTACACGCGTTTTTATCAAATTCCCTTATATCTTGGAAACCTTAACCAATAGGTATAGGGACATGTATTGCAAATTTGTAGAGAATTCTCTATCGAATAGGTTAATAAAATATGGAGTGTTCCATTTAAAATTTTCGACTTTTTTGCAATTGAATATGGAAGAGCGGTAATTCTCCTTGTGACCACCCTCTATGTGAAGGAGGGGTAGGGGTAGTGGGGTTCTATTTGGCAATATCTGGAGAGTAAACGTACCGGTTATTAACTTTCTTGCTTGGACAGTGACTGAGAACTGTGGTTTTAAATAACAGGTTAAAAATTGTCAAAAAAATGTTAAAATCAAAATAACTCGAAAACGAAAAGTGATAAGTACCAACAACCCTTGTCAAAGTTTACTTATTTTTGTACGTAGAATTAAAATATGCAATAAAAACTATACCATTCCATTTAATATAACGAAGTTGTATCCTACTTCCTGCCGACCGGAAGTGGCAGCCATCTTGAAAATATTTTAAATCGAAAGATCCAGATGAACAACCCCTACTGGCATAATCTCAAAAATTTACTAATAGTGAAACCCAATGAAGTTCTAACGAACCTGTTGCGTGAGAAACCCTGTATAGATAGGCGACTCTCCTATGTTTGGCTGGAACAGTTTTAAGTACTGGCGGGAAATTTAAAAAATTGTCAATTTTATACCTCTTTTCAATTTTTTTTTATAAAATACTAAAAGTGACAACATTAAAACCACCTAATTTTATTAATGAAATTCATGGATTTATTGACCAATAAAAATAATGATATGGGTTTGGGGTCACAACTAATACTTATGTATCTAATTTTCGAATCTTTTTGTTTGGTATTCATTCTTCTTGTAAATTCTGATTCATTAAATCACTCGAAACACCAAAACCAAATCACTTAAAATCCACTGAACAAATTAGAATCACTTCAAATAACTTGCACAATTCTCGCTTTTCACAAAAAGAATAAAGCCCGGTTTACATTATTCCAGCAGTATTCCAGTACAGTGATCGAAACCAGTGCTGGAATGCTACTGGAATAATGTGAACCCTCACTGGAATAAACTGGAATGCACTCATTCCAGTGAGCAATCCAGTCCAGTGACTGGATTGACGGTCTACTTTTTCAATCCAGCTCGCCCATTCCAGCACCACTGGAATAGTGTAGACAGCTAATCCAGTGCTGGAATCCATGCGTGAACATGTATACGATCCAGTCTAGCACTGGACTGGATTGACTAACTGGATTACTAGTCTGGAATAATGTGAACGATATGATCCAGTCTAGCACTGGACTGGATTGGCTAGCTGGATTACTGGACTGGAATGATGTAAACCGGGCTTTAGACACATGACAAGGAATGTCAACTTTTTAATTATGAAAATATTTGAAACCTGTGCGTTATCAACTATGCCATTACCCTAACCTGTAAATCTTATTTGCCAAATATTTCTTAATGGAATGACTAATTGACGCCATTACCATAGTTACTAATCGAAAGAGTCGTTACTGGCGGTTGTCAAAAACACCTAAACTGCGGCTTACCGAAATTAAGGGGATCATAACTTTCTTACTTATATTTAAGTTGTGACCATTATTGTATTATGAAAAATTGCTTCGTTAAGTGTCTTCTATAACCCCAATTCAATAGTTATGGAAAAAAATTCAAAAAGCTGGAATTGTAAGTTGTGATGAACATGTTGCAAATGAGCAATACGTCTGCAGTGAATTATTAAGAATTTAATCCAGTTCAATCACTTGCAAATTCGGAGTTAAGCTATAAGACATTTCATCAACAATTTTGAAATTGCATTTTATATTTGATTGGATATCTTTTTTTCTAACAATTGAGAAAAAGGTGTACTTAACATCTTTAACCCCTTAAGGACCGTTTTTTTTACCGCCATTTGAAACCGTACGCTCCATCCCGAGATATCTCGGGCCTGGTCCTTAAGGGGTTAAAGATGGGTAGAGAAGGGTAGAGAGATTTACGTGGGACCGCATAGGGATTCAGTAGGGTGACCAGACGTACGGAATTTTGCTGAATGGTACAGCGATATGATACGCAGTACAGCAAACGTATAGTATTTGCAATTTTATTATTGAATTGGTGATTGATTAGTGACCATTTGCAATGAATAGCGTAATGAAAGGAACATTCATATTGTAGACTTTTCTGTTATCCACAAGAATAAGCACTTCTTTGAATTATTAACTGTACGCTATTGTTAAAGTTGTGTTCCTAGTGCAACCTGAATTAACTTACATTAAGAGATAAAGCATTTCTTTATAACAAATTTGACTTGAGCAAAATATCGTGTGTCATATTTTTGAAAAGGAAATAAATATTAATGAGAAAAATGCACTTTTTTGAAGAACAGCTGTATCTCTGGAATCGTAAGAGATAGTATTATGTTGTTGTGGTCATTCAATTTCTTATAGAAACAGGAGTCCTCCTTTAAAGGTATCCAATTTGTCCCACCTGTACATGTATTGCATGCGTATTGAAAGTTGAAAAGTCTGGTCACTCACCTTAGCTTTTCTAATATTCTTATACCCCCCTATACACATAATTCTTAATATTAAAAAATTGAATTGTTCACCTAAGAAACTTAAATGATAGATTTTAGGAGGAAATCGTTAGGAAATTGTTAACGAAACAGAGTAAGTAAATTTTCGAAACATATAATGAGAAACTGAAATTCAAATTTCAAACGATTTTAAAGAATATTTTTATATATTAATTTATTATTTTAATTTAATGAGATCCTTGTGATTAACGCTTGGTGCACAAAGACTTTATATTAGGTTCCAATTTGGTCAGCTTCAGTTTCAAGTCTCCAAGTTGTATTGTGTCCAGCCGATTTATTTCTTTTGCCAGTAAATCATTTATAGCACTAAATCCACATTCAGCTAAATATGAAGATGGAAACTGTAGCAATAGTTTTCTTGCATATTTGGGTATTTTATTTCTGTTTCCTCACAAAGCCATGCCATCGCTTCTTTTATAAAGTTTTAACTGACTCATCATTTTACAATTCTACAAGTTCTTCTTGATACTGCATATTTGATATATTAGACTAATTCACTAACATTGGCTGCATCATCCATGTTGGAAAATCAATCTGTTTTAAATTAGAAAATCTTTCTTTTAAACCAACCGATAGAATATTTTGATGATGGACAATAATAAGTATATCAAACGTAAATAATTATGAAAAATATTTTCTTTCTCTGAAATTACAAATGATAGAGAAAAATGCTTCAAGTAAAATTATCTTCAAATTAACCAACCTAACGAAAAATAAATATTACGTTCGAAAATAATAATTCCTTAACCACTTCCGGTATAACCGGAAGTCATGGATGATTGAAAATGTTTTCAAAATGTAGTTTCCGAGATATTTCGACCAGTCCACTTCGGTGGGACACCTGTATAACACGTGGTTTAAAAGAAAACTCGAATTATATCAAGAAAATAATGTCACAAAAAGATGCACGTTAAAATCGACGTACAAGATAGATTTAAACAATTCACAGATGACTTGAATTTAACAAGATAATTAAAGATATATCAAAAATTTGGACGAACACAAACATTTCATCCGTACCCGACCAAAGCCGGAAACGGAATCGATATGGCTAGTTACCCACAAAAGTTTCGCGACATTTGGTTGAAGGATCCGTTATTAAAAGACTGGTTACTAAAAATTGATAGCACAGCCGGACCAATAGGTAAAGGTAATTACTGCGGAAATCTCTTAACTTCTAATAAATACAGTAACCTAAAAACCCATTATCAAAGTAGAAAACATAAGAGAAATATGGAAATTATACAAGGGAAAACACAGACTAGAATTAATTTTTTTAAAGAAAGTGATTTAACTACAGGTAAAGCAGCGGAAGCAAGATTGGCACTTTTTGTTGCATTCCATACTCCGTTGGCAACTGTAGATCATCTTGTTATGACATGTAAAAGTTGTTTTAAATGTAAGTCAGATAGCAATTTTTTTTAAAATTTTAATTTATTAAATTTTAATTCTTTTACAAAATGATTATTATTTTATAGGTACAGATATACAACATTTAAAAATGCATCGAACTAATGGCGTATGCGTTTGGTTGAACCAGTGCACATCAGTGCATAACAGCGTGTTCTGTTGGTTGTTTTGTTGAGTTCTGTTACATTTTATTATTGTGGTTTATAAAACATTTTAAACATCATCAAGAATTGAACACACTTACAAGTGATGTTATGATTATGTTTGATTTCATCGCGTTCTGTTGAATTTTGCCCTTTTTTGCACTAAGCTAGTGTGACATATGTCACATTTTGCACTCAACGAGTGCGCACCAGTGCACACTAGTTTTGCCAATCGAAAACGCCATAAGTGTTCTGGAATAATTAGAAACGTTTTTTTACCTTATTTTCAAGAATGTTTGAAAAATGACATTAGTAATTCACCATATAGTATCCTAATAGATGAATCTGCTGATATATCTGTGCAAACGTATTTGGGTTGTGCTATAATTTTTTTTGATGTTAACACTAGCAGCATTATTAGTATAGTTTTAGAGTTAGGACAATTAGAAAAATGTGACGCTGAAGGCATCACTACTTGCTTATTAAATTTAATTAAAAAGGTTAAATTACCACTTGAAAATTTTCAAGGTTTAGGGACTGATAATGCAGCAGTCATGACTGGAGTTAATAAAAGTGTATTCACTAAACTAAAAGAATTATGTCCTGACTTGGTGCTTGTTCGATGCGTTTGTCGTTCTCTACAATTAGCAGCAGTTGCTACGTCAAAAGAAATGCCTCGCAATTTAGAGTTTTTAATTCGGGAAACATACGACTGGTTTTCAAAATCACATCTTCGAAAAGTAAAATATAAAGATGCTTACCTTCGAATTAACGGTAAAGAGCCGTTAAAAATACCTCAAGCTTGCAATACCCGTTGGTTGTCAATTAGTTTAGCTGTTAACCAAATATACAACCAATGGTTTGAATTAAAAAGTCTTTTTGAAGAATGTCGCTACAGTGAAAAGTGCTATAAGGCTGAATTACTGTACCAAATGTATCGTGACGAGCAAAATTACGCTTTTGTGTGTTTTATTAACCCGGTACTACATGACTTAAATATGGTTAATAAGTGTTTTGAATTTAATAATGCAGACCCTACAAAATTACTAGATAATTTAGTTAATTTATTAAATTCATATGTAAGTAAGGTAACCACTTCTCATTCAAAGTACAAATTGTTTGAAGACAAAATTGATTATTTTGTTGACAAAAATTGTTACCTTGGACATTTATTTGAAATACAAATAAAAAAAATGCGCGATGGTGGCCTTCCGGTTAAAAAAGAAATGGAAATCAGAGATTTTTAATTGTATTAATTAAAGAAATAAGTAACCGAATACCAGAAAATGTGAATATTCTTAAACAAGTCTCACATTTTTCCGTACGTAATGCACTCTCACATCGAAAACCCGACATAACAGAACTTGTAGGTAGTTTTAATAAAATGAAATCAGATGACATTTACAAAATTATAAATCAATGGCAAAATGTGCATCTTCTAAAATGGATTCAGATAACCGACACTGTTAAGTTTTGGGCAGAAGTCTATAATTATAAAAGTTCTATAAACGTTAACCCATTCTCAGACCTTGAAACTTTTGCGATTTCTCTATTAACATTACCATATTCAAATGCTGAAATAGAACGAGTCTTCAGCCAAATGAATTTGGTAAAAACAAAATTAAGAAATCGTTTGTCCTTAGATACTTTAAGTGCTATTTTGACAACAAAAGCATAGGGTTCTCGACCAGTTAACAAAAAAATTGACTTTGAATGTATTGTACATATTGAAAAATTATTCAAATTTTATTACACCTAGCCTTCAACGATTCCTCAATGAGTTCTTAACAGTGTGCAAGTATACTTTTTCCTTTCTTTCAACAATATTTATTAAAATTTCAATAAAAATAAAAAAAGTACAATATCACTATTTCTTGACCATTCCGCGTAGTTCTCGACCATTTTATTTTAGTTCTCGACCACCAGAAACTGGACTAATTTCTAAGAAAATATATTTAGGGCAATATATTTCATTAGAGAAAAACATAAATTCAAACAATTTTATTATATGTATACATATATTTTCACTAAACAAACATAAATAGGAACATACAAAAAATAGACTATTATTTTTTTACCAATAAATAAAGTGACATTAATCAATTTTCTTGTTACAGTGGTCGAGAACTAATTGATTTTCGACCATCTATAATACGAGTGTAAAAAAAGAATACTTAGGTCTAATTTAATGGTCGCAAACTAAAACTTAAAAAGTAGATATATAAATTAATGGAAGTATATACAACAATACCAACAATTCTTAAATAGATATTACCAAAACAATTAATTTTTTTAAAAGCTTACTGATTCTCGACCATTTTGGTCGAGAACTGAAAAAGGGAATTATTTTAATATTGGTTGGCGACCATCAAATATTAAGCAAAAAACTTACTGTGAGCCATTTTTTTCTTAAAATATATAAGTAACTATAAATAATAATAGATATAAACCATAATATAATCACATAACATGTTTAAAATCAAAATTATTTACTATTTTCTGACCGAGTTCGGTTAACACTTTTTTACGTTATACATGAAACTACACTGTCATCGCGATAGACACGTATTTACTGATTTTTCACGGAATAACGCAGATTTTTAGCTGCGTTTTGACAACAATTTAAAAAGTGCTATAGAAGTACAAAACCAAATGTGCACACCTTTTTAAAGTATAACGAATGTATTTCTTATTATTTGACTTTAAATGACAAAATGGTCGAGATTAGAGATGGGACCGAAGCCGAATAATTATTCGGTATTCGGCTTATTCGGCTTCATTTGCAATACTCGGTTTTCGGCCGAATATTGAATTTATTTACCGAATATTCGGTTGTCTATGTGACTGCTCTAAGTTTTAATAAATTCAAAGAATACATTAAATGAGCATACAATGAATATTTTTTTGCACAGTTGTCGATTAGTTTCTTTGTATGTTTCCTGCTTCAGAGAACAACTGGTCACTGAAAACTTTTACTTAATTGGGCTGATAAGTACACTTTTGCCAGTTTACTTATTTTTGGGCATTTCAAGCTACGTTGTTTCCACCAAACAAAAGGAACTTGCCCTCTCTTTAGTAATTCCTCATACAAGTAACAGTCCTGTTCACTAGCGACTGGATTGGAGTCACTAACGGCCTTACTAGATGTGGCTATGATTTTATAGCAGTCGCAAAATGACTTGGATTCAAACTTTTGTCTGTAGTAGGGGACAACTGCTGAATGTTTGTGTTTGTATTCATCTTATCACTTTCATCACTACTACTGCTTCCGGAGTTTAGCGAGTCTAAATCTCTTCCAAGTGCCTTCAAAAAAAGTATACCTTATAATGAATATGTTCTCACATGAGAAAATGTTTAAGAGATATCAGAGATTCAACGACGTTGCAATAAAATAATTTTTTTGCTTCTATATTTCTTTGAATCTTATTTTCCCGCCAGTCAACAAAGGCCGAATATCCGGTTCAAATTTAGCCGAATATACGGTATTCGCTTATTCGGTTGAACTACTATTCGTCACATCACTAGTCGAGATGCAGTGACGGTCGGCTAACCAGTGCATTTACCCTATCTGGGACGAAAAAATGTATGCTGTCATGATTACGAATTACCGGCTCAAATAATAACTAATTTCAGTTACAATAAACGAGACGAACTGGAAGAAGTGGAATTAGATCCAAATTTGTTTATTTAATTTTATTTTAATGTAAAAAAACGCATATTTTGTTTATTAATAGTAGTATGTAAAAATAGCTATTTATTTGTTTATACTATAAATCTTTTTTTTTTATAAATACATTCTATATTATAACATATTCCTGTTATACTTCATTTTTTAATTCGGAGGAGTAAATTGAAAAATCACGTTTACACCAGGGAAATATTCTCAAAGCTGTATTGGCGGCAGATATTGTACTATTTGCAGTTTAAAATATGTTTGATTTTTGAGTTTTAAATTTCAATAATTTAATCCAAAATGAAGACAAAACTATGAAACATTGTTTTGTAAGAATTTTTGATATTTGATACTGTTATATTTTGTGTTTAATATTATTTTATTAAAAATTTACCTGTTTAAAATTTTTGTTAGAACCAATTTGAGTTTTTTTATTGCATGTCATTGTTCAGCATTCGGCGTGCTTTGAAAAAATACACCCATTTCCCAAAACCCCGCAATACCCCATTCTTAAACTGGCAATGTATGGTGCACGAGGTACATATTTTTGTACAGGTCAACTTTTGCCGTGCTCTATACTTGCCACTCCTATCTAATGAATATACCCATCTTTCTTCAACGATTTACTATCGCACTCCTTCGTCTGCGCATTTTTCGTGACCTTCATCGGCCAAGATGGATTGGGCCGGCTGTAAAACATGCATATGTTCGGATTCTGTACTTTCTTGTGCGTTTGTACGTGCTACACGAAGCAAGCACATAGGACACTTTAGTACAAACTCTACAACTAAAGACACTTACAGTACAGTAGTAGCACCTTTAGTGTCATCATGCGTTGAAGGGTACAATTGTATAGTATTTACTTATGGACAAACATCCACTGGGAAGAGGTTTACAATGGACGGTACTAAAACTGACAGCGGAATTATCCAAAGAGTGGTGGAAAATCTCTTTGACTTAATTCGACAACACAAAGATTTAAGATTTTTAATAAGGGCGGCTTATTTTGAAATTTATAACGAAAAGATTTATGATTTATTAAAAAAAAAAACAAAACGCTGAAATTAAGATACGTGAGAATGTTCACGGAAACATTACCGTACTTTCGCAAGAGTCAACGTCAACGAAAGATCAGATTTTAGAATTGTTAAAATTGGGAAGGAGGAATAGAAAGATCCACTCCACCCAAATGAATATAAGTAGTAGTAGAAGTCATACCGTATTCCGAATTGTAATTATAAACGTTCTCTACTGGTTAAAGTATCACATTTTAATTTGGTTGATTTAGCCAGATCGGAGAGAGTTGCTCAGACCAAAGCAACAGGTCAACGTCATTACAAATTTCAAAATATTGCATATTTTGAAATCTACTATATAACTCCTACTACTATTTATATTCATTTGAGTGGAACCATTGGATTTATATTCTTATAGTAGGTCAACCTGCCTTAGTTCAGAGCATCAGAGTCTGCGAATAGATGGTGGGTTCCTTTACGTGTCGTTTCATTCATAAAATTCAATATTAATCAATATTAATAATGTTTTTACATTGTCTTGTTAAAACATTTAAAAGGTACGTTATAGAAACGAATCGTTAGATGGTATTAATTAAAAAAAATATATTAAAAGCTTCAATAAATCTTAAAATTTTATAATTATAACCGGAAATAACATAAAGTTTGTACAAAATATTTACACTCGACCGTTTAAGATCTTTTTCCATAAGATAGATATCTACATAAAATCGGGTGGGATTCTGAAAAATTTTCTATTCTAACCTCAACATTCTCTTCAGACAACAATTTTTTGGTGTAATTTATTAGTTTCTCTTCTAAAAGAAACGGAAACTCATTATCATTTAGATTCTTCAAAAGGATTTGTATCGTTTCCATATAATAAGTTTCAACTGCACCTTTTGTTAATTTTATAATTTTGTTCACAGATTTAAGAAATATTAACACTTCCTTTAGTAGTTCTAAATCTGTTTGATTTGAATTTAAGTTAAATAAAGCGTAAATTAGTTTGGTTAAATCAAAAATACCATTTTTGTCTTTCATCAAATTCCTCCATTGAGAAGGTTTTTTAACCACTTTTAAAGTTTTATCACACAATTCATAAAAAACTTGGTCAAAGGATTTTCTCTCCTGATTAATAGAAATGAGATTCGTAGTTAAAACATAATCGAAACCTTCGTTGAAACTTTTTTGATCCCGATCCAACATCCATTTAATTTTCTCATTCCGCACTATCAGCTTTTTATCTTGCTCTTTATAAAACTCATTTATCTCATCAAGTATATCTTTATTAACCAAATATTCTTCAGTTTTCTCATCTTCTCTTAAAGTAAATTGGCTTAAAACACTTTTAATTACAGCCAAATTCTTTTCTGATGTTAAGTTAAAGTGATTTTGACGTTTTCTCGTTAAATTCTTGATAAGACTCTTAAAATATTAGTACACTATTAAAATTAAATGAAGCATTTACATTGAAAAGAAATTAACAGGTTAACTGCCGAAAAAAAAATAAACGGTCATTATGATGGTTCGGAAAGTAAACCTGTTAAATGCCAAAAATTTTTCTCTTAAAAGTTCCTTTAGTTTAGTATCCCATTAAATCCAATACAATTGAAGGGTGGAGTGCAAGAAGTACCTAAGTAGCATTTTTATAAAATCTGCCTAACCGCGATATCTAGGTTTATCATGTTTGATAAACCAAGTTTGTAATGATTAGACAGATTTTATAAAAATGCTACTTAGGTACTTCTTGCACTCCACCCTTCAATTACAAAAATTGTCTGAATACAGTGGATGCATAATCATAAACATGTTTACGTATGGAGGAATGATGAAAAAACAGTGTTTTAAAAAGGAATTTTTACAATTTTTTTTTTAATATAGTGGAAAAGTAATTTTTTAACATTAGTATACCTTTATACTAGTTGAAATAGTACAGTGAAATTCCCCTTCGTGGACATCCCTCTTGAACGGACACCGCCTTTAGACGGACAGATTCTCATGGAACCGTCTGACTCTCATATAATTACTTTGCGTTTCTCTTAAGCAGACACCCCTCTTTAACGAACACTTTTGGTGGGTCCCGTTGGTGTCCGCACAAGAGAGATTCCACTGTATATGACTATAAGACAGCACACTGAGGCACGAATGGGTTCAGAGTATGACCAAGCGAGGAGTGCTTCAATGAAATGATTGTCTCAATAAAGTCTTATAAACGAGTGGAATATACTACTTTTTCTACTTTGATCTGTTATTTAAATAAAAATCACAAATAGAATTCAAAAATTTAATTGGTTTTGACACCTTTTTCTTACCATCACTGCCTATTTTTCGTATACAATAAGTGAATGACTTACAGCTCACTTATTATAGTACAAATCAATAAAATAAAGATTTTAGGGTTGGTTAAATAAAACCACATGATTCACATATTTGGCACATAGAAAATTGTGAAGTATTTAGTGTATTAGTTTTTCCTCATCTGTTTAGGACATCTTAAGAGAGAAATTTTGATTGAAACCGAGAATTACTTACGATTATTTGATTTCTCCGGCTACAATTTAAGGTTAGGTTTAATTGATTGCTTCTTTCAGTGTTTGTTTTGTATAAGAATTCGCTTAAAACCTTTAAAATACCATCTATATCACATCTATTTAATGTTGAGTATTCGTTGAAGGAAGTTTGAGGTTAAGTTAAAGTGATTTTGACGTTTTCTCGTTAAATTCTTGATAAGACTCTTAAAATATTAGTACACAACTAAAAATTTGAAAAATGAAGCATTTGCATTAAATAGAATGTTAAATAAAGTAGTGATTTCTACCACTGTACAGTATTAAAATAGTATCTAGTAGTTGTTGGATATAAAATCTATTTGGTTACTATGTATAATAAAATATAGTTGTTGATATTATATAGATTCGATTACGTCGTTGTATTTTTCTATCATCAGAATAAAAGGTCTAATCTATTCAAGCAGTGTTTTCCTTAACTTGGTAGCAGAGCGTGGTTACTAAAAGCTATTGAAAGGGCTTACAGAAGAGTAACTAAAGAAGTTAAAATTATGGAAACACAAGGCGGATTAAGTGTTCCAGTATTCGATGGAAATAACTACCAGAAGTGGAAGTTTCGATTAAAATTATATTTAGAATTAAAGGATTGTGAAATGGCTTTGGAGACAGAACCAATATATACTGATAAAGAAGGTTTAAGACGAGATGTGAAAGCAAGAAATTACATTGTGTCAAGTGTTGACAATTCGCAGTTAGATTTAATTATCAATGAAAAAACGGCGAAGCAGATGATAGAAAAACTCGACAAATTATATGGAGATAAGAATGGTACACTTAGAGTCCTTGCAAAAAAGAGGATTATGGAGATGAAATTTCCTGAAAATGAAGATCCGACACAGTTCTTAGCTAATTTTGAAGCAGTGATAAATGAACTAAAAAGTGCAGGTGAAGAATTAAGTAAAGAAGATGAAATGCATTACCTATTGGCAAAATTACCGTCAAATTTGTCACATATATGTGACGTTATTGATTGTTTACCAGACATAAATAAAAATATCGAATATGTCAAAAACAAGATTATATTAAATTACAAGAAGAAGAGTATGGACATCAAAAATGACGATGAAAATAATATATCTGAAGTGTTTAAAACGAAACTCAAACCATTTAAAACGCGGGATTTTAATTATAATAGGCAAGAGATAAAAAATGACGCAAGAGAAAAGAAGAATGAAATTAGATGCTTCAAGTGTGGAAAAATTGGACATTACCAACGAAATTGCAGATCAAACTACAGTAAAGGTAAATATAGAAGTGCATTCAACTCAAAATGGGCCAATAATACCAAAATTAGTGAAGAAGAGCAAGGAGGATTAAATAATTTTCACGCTGAAATACTTTCGACTAAGATAAAAGAATCATCAGATAGTAAAAGCATTAAATGGCTACTAGATTCGGCTTGTACTGATCACATTGTAAATTCTAAAGAATACTTTAATAATTTCTTTGAATTTAAGAAAAACAATATAAAAGTTTTGGTAGGTGACGGGTATGCTTTAGATGCTGTAGGTAAAGGTAGTATAATTACATATTTTAAAATTAATAATAATGTCATGAAAACTAAAATCAACAATGTATACTGTGTACCCAAGATTAAAAGAAATTTGTTAAGTGTATCAAGAATTACAGAGCAAGGCAATAGTATCTTGTATAAATTAGACTTTGCAGAAATTTTTAATTTAGATCAAAAACTTGTAGCTAGGGCTAAAAAGGAAGGTAATTTATATACTATTGAAAGTAGAATTAACTGCATCGACACAAATAAAAGTGAAACCAAAATATATTCATGTATCAAAAGAATGTCTGATAAAGAAAAATGGCACCGAACTTTAGGCCATGTAAATTTCAAAGATTTAAATAGATTGTGTACTAATAGGTTGGTTGTTGGGTTACCTGAAAAACTAGAAAATGAATATTTAAAATGTGAAATCTGTATCAAAAATAAAATGAAGAATCTTCCTTATCTAAATCAAAGACGCAGAGCTAAAGATATTTTAGAAATAGTACATTCTGATGTAAATGGTCCAATTCAACCTACAGGATTCAGAGGTGAGAGATACTTTATTAGCTTTATTGATGATTATAGTCGATTATCGAAAGTTTATGCCATGAAACATAAAGGAGAAGCGT
Source organism: Digitonthophagus gazella (assembly GCA_036711955.1). NCBI lineage: Eukaryota > Metazoa > Arthropoda > Insecta > Coleoptera > Scarabaeidae > Digitonthophagus > Digitonthophagus gazella. Next base: position 20,714,809 of record JASCIT010000001.1, on the reverse strand, counting down.
TTAAATTTTTTGAAAAATATTGTAATCAGGTAGAAAATTTTACTGGTAAAAAGATAAAAGAATTTCGTTGTGATAATGGTCGTGAATATTTAAATGAGAGATTTTATACGTTTGCACGTCAAAAAGGAATTAAAATTCAAACTTGTCCTGCTTATACACCTCAGTTAAATGGAGTTGCTGAAAGATATAATCAAACCATTATGAATAGAGCAAGATGCTTGTTAGAAGAAGCTAGTATTGATAAAAAGTACTGGCCAGAATGTGTTGAAGCTGCTCAGTACCTTGGAAATAGGTTATTAACGAATACTCACGAAAAGAAAACTCCATTCCAATTATTTTTCAAAGAGAAACCAAATATATCTAAATTACGTATGTATGGTTGTACTGTATTTGTTAGAGTTCCAGATGAAAAGAGAAGAAAACTGAGTCCAAAGGCACAAAAAGGAATTTTGGTTGGTTTTACAAATGTTGGATATCGGGTTTTGATCGATGGTAAAGTGGTTATAAGTCGAAATGTTGAATTTATTGAAAGAGATACTCAAAGAATTTATCTTCCTGATAAAGACAACAAAAAACATGAACATGGACATAATGAAGGAAATGAAATAAGTGATATAGCAACCGAAGAAGGTCCAAAAGACAATGCATGTAATAATGTGAGACCAAAAAGGAATATTAATCTTCCCATTAAATACCGTGATTATATTATTGATGTAAATTATACAAATGTCATGGTACCAGAAAAATATGAAGACGCAATAAGCTGTTCAAACGCAGATAAGTGGCAAAAGGCCATGCAGAGGGAATATGATAGTTTAATGAAGAACGATACTTGGTCTATCGTCGATTGCCCTGAAGGAAAGAATATAATAGAGGTTAAATGGTTGTACAGAATTAAATCTGATGGACGATATAAAGCTAGATTAGTTGCAAGAGGTTTTCAACAGTCTGACATAGTTGAAGACATTTATTCTCCTGTTGCTAGGCTAGTAACCTTAAAAACACTTTTAACAGTATGTTGCAAAAGAGGATGGTTTATTAATCAAATGGATGTGGAAACAGCATTTTTACATGGCAATATTACTTCTGAAGTATATACATATCAACCAAAAGGTTTCGAGGTAGGTGTCAACAAGGTCTGTAGAATTAAAAAAGCTTTATATGGTTTGCGCGAAAGTCCGAGAAAATGGTATGAATGTTTTAATAATTACATGAATTTAATTAATTTTAAAAATTCTAAGTACGATACTTGTTTGTATCATGGAAGAATTGAGAACAGCATAGTGTACTTAATTTTATATGTAGATGACTTACTTATTTGTGCAGAAAAACAAGAAGTTATTGACATATTAAAGAACAAATTAAGTAGTTCTTTTAGAATGAAAGATGAGGGTAAAATTAAAACTTATCTAGGTATTGAAATCAACTATGATAATACTGCAAAGAAAATGTATTTATGTCAAAGAAACTATATTGAATCTTTAATTGAAAAATACGGTGTCAAGGAATCAAAAACGTTTCGTACACCAATGGAACAAAACCTTAAATTAGAAAAAGTCGACATCACCGATGAAAACATTAAATATAGAAACTTGATTGGAGCTTTATTGTATATTGGCAATGGAACCAGACCTGACATTGCTTACTCCGTTAATTATTTAAGTCGATTTCAAAGTAGTTACAATGATGCTCACTTTAAATATGCTTTAAGAGTCTTACAATATTTAAATAGAACACTGAATTATAAGTTACACTTTGACGGAAAATCGAATAAAATAATTGATTGTTATGTTGATGCAGATTGGGCCGCAGATATAAATGACCGAAAGTCGACAACGGGGATAGTTTTAAGAGTATACGGAAATGTTATTTATTGGAAATCTCAAAAACAAAAAATTGTATCTAGAGCTTCAACCCATGCAGAATTCTATGCTTTAGCTGATGCAGTTGAGGAAGTTCTGTATTTGAGAGGAATTTTGATGGAATTAAATGTTGAAATAAATGAACCAATATCAATTTATGAAGATAATTCTGGTGCGATAGCTTTAGCGAAAAATGGAACATTAACTAAAAACTCTAAACATATAGATGTTTCTTATTACTTCGTATCTGATTACATTAGTAATAAAATTATAGAGGTTATTAAAGTCGCAAGCAATGAAAACCTTGCAGATATGTTTACCAAATCATTAGGCAGAATCAAATTTGAATCGTTTAGAGATTTACTTAATTTAAATGATAATTAATTAGAGACTATTTTTTTAAGTGGTATAAATCAAAAGGGGGTGTTAAATAAAGTAGTGATTTCTACCACTGTACAGTATTAAAATAGTATCTAGTAGTTGTTGGATATAAAATCTATTTGGTTACTATGTATAATAAAATATAGTTGTTGCTATTATATAGATTCGATTACGTCGTTGTATTTTTCTATCATCAGAATAAAAGGTCTAATCTATTCAAGCAGTGTTTTCCTTAACATAGAAATGAACAGGTTAATTGCCGAAAAAAAATAAACGGTCATTATGATGGCCCGGAAAGTAAACCTGTTAAATGCCAAAAATTTTTCTCTTAAAAGTTCCTTTAGTTTAGTATCCCATTAAATCCAACACAATTACAAAAATTGTCTGAATATAGTGGATACATAATCATAAACATGTTTACATATGGAGGAATGATGAAAAAACAGTGTTTTAAAAAGGCATTTTTACAATTTTTTTTTTTAATATAGTGGAAAAGTAATTTTTTAACATTAGTATACCTTTATACTAGTTGAAATAGTACAGTGAAATTCCCCTTCATGGACATCCCTCTTGAATGGACACCGCCTTTGGATGGACAGTTTCTCATGGAACCGTCCGACTCTCATATAATTACTTTGCATTTCTCTTAAGCAGATACCCTTCTTGAACGGGCACTTTTGGTGGATCCCGTTGGTATCCGCATAAGAGAGATTCCACTGTACATATATGACTATAAGACAGCACATTGAGGCACGAATGGGTCATACTGACCAAGCGAGGAGTGCTTCAATGAAATGAGTGTCTCAATAAATTCTTATAAACGAGTGGAATATACTACTTTTTCTACTTTGATCCGTTATTTTAATAAAAATGTCACTGTCACTGACAGTGACATTTCAGACATAACCTAACCTCGAAAAGGTAGCAAACACAAGTGGCCGATAAAATGAATCGAATTTTATTAAAACGTTGTAAACTGGCATCTTTTTTGTCGTTTTTCGGTATTTCCGAATCCGATGTTGTAGCAAATAAAACAAAAACGGAACAAAAAAGTAAAATAGATCCTAACGAGACTGGTTGGGATAGATTAGTAAAAATGTTTCAAACTGAGTAAGTTAAATTGAGAGAATTTACAAAAATATACCTCTAGTAACGTATTCTTGATTGTTTTAAAGCGAATTCGATACCTTAAGTCCTGAATTAAGTTCAATAGTTCAAGTTAGTTGCATGAGTTTATTCGCTGGGGCCCTTTACGGAGGTATCATATCAAGTAGAGTAGCTTATATGGAATTTATGAGAACTAATCAAGCGACTGCCTTTAAAGATCATCTTCAAGCTAAAGTAAGTTAAGATTTGATATTGTTTAAAGTTTTCAATTTAAGATTAGTTTTTATTTTCCTAAAAAAAATAGAGACTTCTTCAAGATAAAGTAACTGTTGGATTTGGAAAAGGAGCGTTTAAATGGAGCTGGAGATTAACATTATTTTCAACTTCATACATGGGTTTATCAACAATGATTTCAGTTTATAGAGGAAAACATGGTATTATAGAACACATGCTAGCTGGAGCTATGACTGGGGTTATTTATAAATTTCCAGCTGGTCCGAGAGCTTGGATAGTTGGATCTGGTTTAGGTAAATTAATTTACAAATTGTTCCAATATATTTTCATTTATTTAAAATTAAAAGGTTTGGTTCTTGGAACGGTTGCTGGATCTATAACTTACGGCATTTTATCCATGAGTGGTATGTCTATGGATGAAGTAAGATATTGGCAATATAGATGGAAAGAAAATCGAGAACAGTCCTGGAAAGGTGCCATAAAGTCACATATGGAAGAAGAAAAGTATTATCTAGAAAGGGATTCCAAATTAGGAGATCCAAAAGGTTTAGAGAATATTTCAGGTGGTTTAGGAAAAGAAAACAAGGCGAATTAATCTTCACATTTTGTAAATATTAAATTAAATGTAAATAAAGTAATTTATTTTATAAAATTAGTTACAGATTTCTAATCATAATTTAAATCATTAACACAAGATGTCAATCTTTTGTATACTGTCAAATCTTGATGTTTGTCAAAAAATGACAGAAAGCAAAGTTTTTGAAATTTTACATCAATTAGTCAAAAATAATGATTTAAATACACCTCAAACTTCCTTCAACGAATACTCAACATTAAATAGATGTGATATAGATGGTATTTTAAAGGTTTTAAGCGAATTCTTATACAAAACAAACACTGAAAGAAGCAATCAATTAAACCTAACCTTAAATTGTAGCCGGAGAAATCAAATAATCGTAAGTAATTCTCGGTTTCAATCAAAATTTCTCTCTTAAGATGTCCTAAACAGATGAGGAAAAACTAATACACTAAATACTTCACAATTTTCTATGTGCCAAATATGTGAATCATGTGGTTTTATTTAACCAACCCTAAAATCTTTATTTTATTGATTTGTACTATAATAAGTGAGCTGTAAGTCATTCACTTATTGTATACGAAAAATAGGCAGTGATGGTAAGAAAAAGGTGTCAAAACCAATTAAATTTTTGAATTCTATTTGTGATTTTTATTTAAATAACAGATCAAAGTAGAAAAAGTAGTATATTCCACTCGTTTATAAGACTTTATTGAGACAATCATTTCATTGAAGCACTCCTCGCTTGGTCATACTCTGAACCCATTCGTGCCTCAGTGTGCTGTCTTATAGTCATATACAGTGGAATCTCTCTTGTGCGGACACCAACGGGACCCACCAAAAGTGTTCGTTAAAGAGGGGTGTCTGCTTAAGAGAAACGCAAAGTAATTATATGAGAGTCAGACGGTTCCATGAGAATCTGTCCGTCTAAAGGCGGTGTCCGTTCAAGAGGGATGTCCACGAAGGGGAATTTCACTGTACTATTTCAACTAGTATAAAGGTATACTAATGTTAAAAAATTACTTTTCCACTATATTAAAAAAAAAAATTGTAAAAATTCCTTTTTAAAACACTGTTTTTTCATCATTCCTCCATACGTAAACATGTTTATGATTATGCATCCACTGTATTCAGACAATTTTTGTAATTGTATTGGATTTAATGGGATACTAAACTAAAGGAACTTTTAAGAGAAAAATTTTTGGCATTTAACAGGTTTACTTTCCGAACCATCATAATGACCGTTTATTTTTTTTTTCGGCAGTTAACCTGTTAATTTCTTTTCAATGTAAATGCTTCATTTAATTTTAATAGTGTACTAATATTTTAAGAGTCTTATCAAGAATTTAACGAGAAAACGTCAAAATCACTTTAACTTAACATCAGAAAAGAATTTGGCTGTAATTAAAAGTGTTTTAAGCCAATTTACTTTAAGAGAAGATGAGAAAACTGAAGAATATTTGGTTAATAAAGATATACTTGATGAGATAAATGAGTTTTATAAAGAGCAAGATAAAAAGCTGATAGTGCGGAATGAGAAAATTAAATGGATGTTGGATCGGGATCAAAGAAGTTTCAACGAAGGTTTCGATTATGTTTTAAGTACAAATCTCATTTCTATTAATCAGGAGAGAAAATCCTTTGATCAAGTTTTTTATGAATTGTGTGATAAAACTTTGAAAGCGGTTAAAAAACCTTCTCAATCGAGGAATTTGATGAAAGACAAAAATGATATTTTTGATTTAACCAAACTAATTTACGCTTTATTTAACTTAAATTCAAATCAAACAGATTTAGAACTACTAAAGGAAGTGTTAATATTTCTTAAATCTTTGAACAAAATGATAAAATTAACAAAAAGTGAAGTTGAAGCTTATTATATGGAAACGATACGATTCCTTTGGAAGAATCTAAATGATCATGAGGACATGGCGAAGTTTATATTAAATGAGTTTCCGTTTCTTTTAGAAGAGAAACTAATAAATTACACCAAAAAATTGTTGTCTGAAGAGAATGTTGAGGTTAGAATAGAAAATTTTTCAGAATCCCACCCGATTTTATGTAGATATCTTATGGAAAAAGATCTTAAACGGTCGAGTGTAAATATTTTGTACGAACTTTATGTTATTTCCGGTTATAATTATAAAATTTTAAGATTTATTGAAGCTCTTAATAAAAATTTTTAAATTAATACCATCTAACGGTTCGTTTCTATAACGTACCTTTTAAATGTTTTAACAAGACAATGTAAAAACATTTTAAGAATAATACGGCTTACTAAAACATCTTTCAAACATACAGAGTGGGACAAAAGTACGGAATATAATAAATAAATACCCCATTTTTAATTTACATGAAAAGTGTGTTAAAATGAAAGTTTCTTGGTTAATTATGGAGTACATTCTGACTGTGTTTGTGTATTTGTATTGTTTGTTGTTTCGTTGCTATGGCAACCGATATTGTTGTCTTAAATGAATTTTCGTTAGGATAGTTAATTTCACTCTTTCGTGGACAAATTATATTTTTGAGAGTTTCGCCACTTTTTAATTAATCGATTGTTAGTGGTAATGTTGTATACCAATACACTAAAATTGCACGTAAAGTTAGTGGTAAGTATGTATACCAATATTTGCGAAATGGTTAAAGATAATTTTGTTTGAAACATTTTTTTTCTATTACTTTTAATTCCAAAGAAAAAATTATTCTTCATAATTATTTACGTTTGATTGGGATAAAAAATGTTTTAGCTCAATCTAATGAGAATATAAATACAATACTGCATACGTGTTTGAGGTTTACCTCCATCATAGAGGGCACTAAGGCCGTAATTTTTAAGATATTCAAAAATTAATTTACAAATCGCTCATTTGTGACATAACATCATCTTGACTTTGTCATAACTCAAAATTCTAGATTTTTGTCGTATTATAGTTAAGATTTGTGTAACCCTTCTGAAAGAACGAAATGTAATCCCTTTAATAGCGAGAAAAAGAAAAACGGCAAGAGAAATGCTATTACATACCGAGCGTTTCATAACTATTCCATTGGGGTTACAAGAGACGCTAACTGCGGCAATTTTTCTTAATACAAATATGATTACAACTGAAATATACAGGTGTCCCACCGAGTTGGACTCGTCGAAATATCTCGGAAACTACAAATCCGATTACTTTGAAATTTTATACATAGATTTCGTACATACTAAACTACGTTTTGGAAACATTTTCAATCATCCAGGACTTCCGGTTATATCAGAAGGGGTTAAGGAATTATTTTATTTAAACGTAATATTTAGTTATCGTTAGGTTGATTAATTTAAAAATTATTTTGTTTGAAACATTTTTTTCTATCACTTGTAGTTTCAGAGGAAAAAATTATTTTTCATCGTTTTTACGTTTGATTGAGGTGAAAAAATAAGCTATAACTCGCAATCCAAGATAGCCACGCCCATAAATTGATGCTATTTTTTCATGGCTAACCTGTTTTCTTTACCCTAATCAAATGAAGGGCCGCGGCTAAAAACGATCAAAGTCCATTTTTTTAATGAGGTAATGTCACTATAAAATAGCTTATAGTATGTATCATCCAACAGTTATCCCCTACTGATTAAAAAAAATAATATTCTTCGAAAAAAACGTCTTTGAAAATAATAGGTACCGCCGAAAAACGATCAAGGTCCAGGTATTAACCGGTATAAAAGGTCAAAGTCTTTTCTTAGAATATAATGCTTTTTATTAAACAATAGTTGTTCGTTTGAAATCACATTTTTGTTTTATTTATACTGTACTGACTAATAATAATAATAATCAATTAAAATTTTTCAAATTGAAATACTGTAAAATGTAGACGTTTGGACTTCGATCGTTTTTAGCCGCGGCCCTTCAAATGTAAATAATTATGAAAAATAGTTTTTTTCTCTGAAATTACAAATGATAGAAAAAGATGTTTCAAGTAAAATTATCTTCAAATTAACCAATCTAACGAAATATAAATATTGCGTTCGAAAATAATAATTCCTTAACCACTTCCGGTATAATCGGAAGTCATGGATGACTGAAAATATTTTCCAAATGTAGTTTACAATGTACTAAATCTGTGTACAAAATTTCAAAGTCATCGGATTTGTAGTTTCCGGGATATCTCGACCAGTCCAACTCGGTGGAACACCTTATAGAAAAGCTATGACCAACGAAATTTTTGAAATCCCTTTAATAACTGCAAGAAAAGGGAAATGTTGTTAAATACTGAGTATTCATAACTATTGCAATGGGGTTGCAGGGGACGTTAAGTAAAGTAATTTTTCGTAATACAATGATGTTTATTTCGGTAAAGCGGTTTAGTTTCTGCTGATAATAGCATCAGTAACGACAGTTTTTCGATAAGTAACTATAGTAATGATGTCAACTGATTACTTTATTAGAAAATTTTTTATAAATAAAATTTTCAGATTAAAATAATTCGATATTGACACCTATAAATTTGACAAGTAACCCGCCTGATGATACATAGTTCGACCATAATTTTTATAGTAACACGATTTACGTTAGCAGTATCTAAAATATGAAGAACCATACTTACAATTAGAGGTCACAACTTTTTTATGCTTGAGTTTTTACAATTTTAATATTGTGAAAAGTTGTCATATTTGATATGTTCTGTATAATTCCATATATTATTCAGGTATTGTTTACCACAAGAGTGTCTTGTATGTGTCTTACTGTTAGATTGAATGCTATTGTATTCAATTGGCACTATTAATATTCTTATAAATAAGAATATATTTCAAGGGTGGAGTGCAAGAAGTACCTAAGTAGCATTTTTATAAAATCTGCCTAATCGCGACATCTAGGTTTATCAAACATGATAAACCTAGGATCTGCCGATTAGGCAGATTTTATAAAAATGCTACTTAGGTATTTCTTGCACTCCACCCTCCATCTGCTTTTATCGCAAATGAGCGAAATGTTTAAAATAAGAAATAAGTATTATTTTTATGTATATTAATGATATATAAAGCAATAATAATAATAATAATAATAAAGCAAAATACAAAAGTTATAATCCCTTATTATAAACGACCACATCGTTTTTATCGTATCCACTTTTAATGAGATCATGTTGAAGATGACTTTCAAGCGAACCGACCTTAATTTCTGCCCATTGTTTAAAAAATGCACAGCACAAAGGTGTGGCAACTAAGAAACATATTCCAACGATCGCGACTTGAGTCGGTACGTTGATCCAAGGGTATTTTTTTAGTAATCCTTTAGTTTCCATGCTGTGGATGATAACTGGAGTCAAACCCATCGATGGCACGGACATAAAGACTCTGGAAAAGATCACAGCTGATATTCCATGTATAGCTGCGATTTTTGATTGGCCAAAACGCTTTCCGTCTGTTGAATTAGAAAGAATGGGCGTTCCATATTCTAATTCGCTTAACAAATAAATTTGATATTTAGTAGATGAAGTTTGCAATTTGAAAACTTACCGAAAACGCATTAAAGGTATATTTACGCAATTAGCTGCCGCTACAGCCGCGAAAGGAACGAATCTCTTTATTAAAGGAGGAGAATTCTAAAACGTTTATACATTAAAGTTTAACAAGTGAAGTGGAATGGTAAAATTAAAAATTACTCACAGTTAAAACTTTTTTTAGTCCCAAAGCAGTCACTAAAGCTCCCGATGTAGCCGATAAATATGCTAATATAAGCTGCCTAAAGAATTGTTAATATTTATATTGTTGGTATTTATTTTTGTTATAAAACCTGGTTTAAAAATTTTAGGGCCGAGTCCATAATCAAACATTAGATTTAAAGTTCCCATTAACTTTAGTTTCGTAGGTAACCTATACAGGGTGTTTAAAAAATACGTTCGAATATTTGGCCCACTTATAGATCTCATCAGTACAAACAAAAAAGTCAAAATAAACATAAGTCCAAAAATCAGCCGTTTCCTAATTACAGCCTGTTTTTCAAATTAAAATAATTTACACTCAAATATCAGTATAAATACATTTTAATTATTACAAATTAATGATTCTTAAAGAAGATGTTCAAAATGTCCTGCTTCCATTTGTATACACATTTCACATCTCCGTAAAAGTGAACGCCGCACTCTCTCAAAGAGTCCCGGATTTATACGAACAGTCTGGCAGGCATGTTCAATTCGTTCTCTCAACTCATCTAAATTATTCACAGGACTTGAATAAACTAATGTCTTTAAATACCCCCAAATGCAAAAATCGAGTGGAGTGAGGTCGGGAGATCTAGGGGGCCATGCAATTGGACCTCCTCGCCCTATCCACCTGCCATTGTAATTTTCGTTTAGATAATTTCTGACCAAGACTCCGTAATGCGCAGGAGCTCCATCGTGCATCAACCACATATTAATTCTGTGGTTGAGGGGCACATCTTCTAACAGCAGTGGTAATGTATTCCGCAAAAAGTCAAGGTACAATTGACTAGTCAAACGGTTAGGCAGGAAACAAGGTCCTATCAGATGGTCTCCTAACACACCAAGCCAAACGTTGATTGCAAATCGGCGTTGATGATTCGATTCAACAACGGCATGCGGATTTTCGTCGGCCCAAACATGGCTACTATGAAAATTAAAAATGCCATTTCTCGTGAAACCAGCTTCGTCTGTAAATAAAATTTTCGTAACAAAATTTGGGTTCTCCGCGATTTTTGTCAACATGCTTCGACAAAACACCAGTCGTGCGGCATAATCAGGCACAGCTAGAGCCTGTACCCTTTGAATATGGTATGGGTGCAATTGCTGCTCCCGTAAAATTCTCCAAATTAGGGAAAAATTAATATTTGTTTCAGTAGAGAGTCTTCTAGTACTAGTACCAGGATTTTCTTCAATTCGTCTTAGAATGTTAAGTTCTGCGTCGGGAGTACAAACTGATCTAGGCCGACCACCATCACCGTTCCTTGATTTAAACGATCCAACTTCGGATAAACGTTGATGTAAATTTGTAAAAAGTTTGTCACACGGAAGTACCCGGTTTGAGAATGCTTCGGCATAAAGGCGACGTGCCTCACAAGCATTTCCATCGGCTTTGCCATACATAAAATGCATGTCTGCCATTTCTGCGTTGGTATAAGGCATATTCGAAAATTTCAACAATGGGTTACAGCAACAACTACTTCAATAAACACTGACAATAACGGACACCCAATAATTACAACAAATGTGGCAACTACACTAACAGAAACGAACAAAATTTGTTTTGTTATTTCCATGGATGACTTCATAAATACACGAATCACTCCTACTGAGTGTAAATTATTTTAATTTGAAAAACAGGCTGTAATTAGGAAACGGCTGATTTTTGGACTTATGTTTATTTTGCCTTTTTTGGTTGTACTGATGAGATCTATAAGTGGGCCAAATATTTGAACGTATTTTTTAAACACCCTGTATACATGTCCGGAAATTTCGTGTACAACAAAAGACCGAAACTTTGACCAAAAATATGATGATTTAACTCAACTTACCTATATACAAAGTCACTTAGTTTAGCCGCTAGAAAACTTCAAAGATAACTTTTTTTTAATTTTTCTTAAGTAAGTTGAAAAATCTTTGTTTGATTTTATTAATTTTTTGGCAATGCGTTTATACCAGAGGACTACAGCTTTCTGAGAAATAAATTCCATGTTCGACATTTACAGATGGTTAAAAACACTGGTACTATAAGTTATCTAGTGAAATCTTTTTAACGCTCTGTATAGGTAGGACACCCTGTATTCATAAGATCTGGTATAAGTTATCTTCATAATGAACATGTTTACTGTGATGCAAAGGCCCTTGCAACAAAGATTACTCAACATGAGTTTAACTACTTGCGGTGGCAAGCGTACGTCGAGATGATTTTGTTACCGGAACACCAGCGACCAGGTGTTACGCACGTCTTTAGACCATTGTTGCAGGTAAAAAAATGACTCACCTGGCACGTTTAGCCATGAATTTCTTACCACCGCAAGTGGTTAAAGTAAATATGTGGACAGGAATCATTCACAATTTTCTAATAGGTCCAATATTATATCATACCATTATACCATATTATATCAGACAACTTAAATAGCAATAATTATTTAACTTTTGCTAGAGGATTTGCCTTGTTGTGCCCCGCTGGACACTTAATGGGTTCTTGGGATTGGGCGTCCAATTAATACTCTCATTTGAATTAGAACTACTTTATTAATTAATAATCGGACGACGGAACAGAGTACTTTATGTGGAGAAGGTGTTGCGCTCACGAGACCTAACGAGACGAATCCCCTTATCTACGCGTTTGGTATATTTATGCCTTTAGATACACCTACGCAAGTTCTATTCAAACGGTCACACCAAGGGTGACATTCCCAGCGTCTTTCATTACGCCAACTTACGCGTCAACAATTTTAATAGAGGAATACCAAGAACTGGTGATATCTAAAGACATAACTTGACACTGTTCATTTTGGAACAATACAAAAGAAAACAATTACACATTACAACATTAATAATAGAAAAAGGATTGATACAGGGGGCTACAACAGCCTTCATTGCTATCAGAAGATATGTGGTTTATGCACGACGGTGCATTTAAATACCGTCTATGCAAATCAATGGATAGGAAAAGGAAACAATACCCTTGTAAAATGGCCACCAAAATCACCTGATTTAACATTTTGTGACTTTTTTCTATGGGGTGCCTCGAAAACAAAGATTTACTCCTCTCCAATTCAAAGTAAAGAAGACCTGAATGAAAGGATTGTAAATGCTTCCTATATCCTTCGGAAACCTGCTATCTTACAAAAAATTCAGTTTAACTTTCGACGTAGAATTAATGCCTGCATACAAGAAATTGGTAGGCATTTTGTGTATTTATTGTAATCTAGTTAGTTACTTGTTTATTGTCTTTATTTATTTGTTTACTTGTTTTGCTTATTGACTTATTCTTTTGATAAAACATTATTAACCACTTTATAAATTTCAATTTTTTATTTCTGATTCAAGCCTATAAAGATTAAAAAAATTTTTTTTATGGCTAAATCGTTCACAAAACCGGATTTTTTAAAGAGAGAAAATGGTTTCAACTATTCAACAAAAAAAAAATTACAATGATTATACAGAGCGTTAAGAAGATTTGAGTGGATAACTTATAGTACCAGTGTTTTTAACCACCCTGTAAATGTCGAACTTGAAATTTATTCCACAGAAAGCTGTAGTCTACTATACAGATCTGGAAATTTTATTTGAGGGTATAGAAAAATAATGCGTGTAACAGAGAAGCATATAGGAAATAGATTAGATAAACAAAGAGCGATATAACTGTTTAACCACGTCAGACTGTCAGTTCGACAGTTCGTGGGAAGAAGGTGGTTGGTTGGGCGACTAGGGTCAGAGCGGAAAAGGCGTGGTTAAACAGTTATATCGCTCTTTGTTTATCTAATCTATTTCCTATATGCGTCTTTGTTGCACGGATTATTTTCCTATACCCTCAAATAAAATTTCCAGATCTGTATAGTATAAACGCATTGCCAAGAAATGAATAAAATCAAATGAAAATATTTCGACTTATTTAAGAAAAATAGAAAAAAAGTAATCTTTGAAGTCTTCTAGCAACTAAACTAAGCGACTTTGTATACAGGGTTTCTCACGCAACTGGTTCGTTAGAACTTTATTGGGTTCCATTATTAGTAGATTTTTGAGATTTTGTCAGTAGGGGTTGTTCATCCTGTTCTTTCGATTTAATATATTTTCAAGATGGCTGCCACTTCCGATCTACCGGAAGTAGAACACAACTTCGTTATTTTAAATGGAATGGTATAATTTTTATTGCATATTTTAATTCTACATGTAAAGATTAGTAGACCTTAATACGGGTTGTTGGTACTTATCGTTCTTCGTTTTTGAGTTATTTTGATTTTAAGCTTTCTTTGACAATTTTCAACCTGTTGTTTAAAACCACGTTTCTTAGTCACTGTTCAAGCAAGAAAGTTAATAAGTGGTACGATTACAGCCGGCCCAATCCATCTTGGCCGATGAAGGTCACGAAAAATGCGTAGACGAAGGAGTGCGACAGTAAATCGTTGGAGAAAGATGGGTGTATTTGTTAGATAGGAGCAGCAAGCATAGAGCGCGGCAAAAGTTGACCTATACAAAAACATGTACAAATATTGTGTTGTAAATTTTAAACAGGTAAATTTTTAATAATGAATTTCTTTGTAGTAGCTTATTTTTCAGGGTTTTTAAGTTTAAAAGTTATTTTTAAATTAACAAACCAATTAATCAAACATATTTTAAGCTGCAATAAGTACAATATCTGCTAAAACAATTAACAAGAATAATAAATAAATAAGAACCTACTTTATTTTTCACTTTACTTTCCGCCATCTCGAACGTAAATATTATCTCACGCACTTATACACAAACTTTTGCTTTGATCTGTATACGATCAGTACCCTGTTGAGTATACTACGCAAATGAGCTCTCTAAGAACTCCCCACCTTTTGTCACTGCGCAGATGACCTCGGAAGACCAAGATGGTTTGGGCTGGCTGTACTCTCCAGAGATTGCCAAATAGAACGCCACTACCCCCAATGCTCTTTCGTATACAGAGTGGTCATAAATAGAATTATCGTTCTTCCATATTCAATTGCAAAAAAGTCGAAAATTTTAAACGGAACACCCCGTATTTTACTAGCCTATCCGATAGAGAATTTAATTCTCTAGAAATTTGCAATACATGTCCCTATACCTATCGGTTAAGTTGGAACGGAGTAACGGTTGTTACACGTCAGGAACGAGAAATAAAATCTTGGGCAAGACAACCGACAGAGACGACGAGGAAAATTAAAACAGCATTTCCTTTTTTCAATCCAAGCTTTCGGAATACTTTATTCCTTCATCAGGGTAGACTACAATTTAATGATGACAAAGAATCAAGTTAATACTAAATCAGTAATAAGCAATAAAATATTAAACTTACAATGGAATATTAGGAGCGGTTGACCGTAAAAATAGTACTGCGCATTAAGTTAACTAAATGCGCAGTACTATTTTTACGGTCAACCTCTCCTAATATTCCATTGTAAGTTTAATATTTTATTGCTTATTACTGATTTAGTAATAAATCAGTAATAAGTTAACATTAGTTTAGTTAACATTAAGTTAACTAAATGCGCAGTACTATTTTTACGGTCAACCTCTCCTAATATTCCATTGTAAGTTTAATATTTTATTGCTTATTACTGATTTAGTATTAATTTGATTCTTTGTCATCATTAAATTGTAGTCTACCCTGATGAAGGAATAAAGTATTCCGAAAGCTTGGATTGAAAAAAGGAAATGCTGTTTTAATTTTCCTCGTCGTCTCTGTCGGTTGTCTTGCCCAAGATTTTATTTCTCGTTCCTATCGGTTAAGGTTTTCAAGATATAAGGAAATTTGTCAAAATTGCGTATAAAATGTCAGAAGAAGTCTTGTTTTTATTAGTAGGCTATGAAACTTGAACAGTTTTTTCGCTTGATATGATAGTAAATTTAATTCTTTACCAATCTTCAGTACATCTCCCTATACCTGTTGGTAAAAGTTTTGAAGATATAAGCGAATTTATAAAACTTGCTCGTAATACGTCAGAAAAAGTTTTTATTTGTTAGTAGGCTATGAAATTTTAATAGTATTTTCACGTACTATGCTTATTTCGCCGTTTTAATTAGTAGTGCCGCTAAGAATCTCAAAAAACATAAATGTATAACTACTTAAATGGAAATATAAGCGTATTAAGACAAAAAACTATGCATGTTTCATAGCTTATTAATAAAATACAATTTTGGCATATTGAGCACAATTTTGATAAATTCCCTTATATCTTCAAAACTTTAATTGATAGCTACAGGGAAGTGTATTGAAAGTTGGTAGAGAATTAAATTCCTTATCGTGTCAAACAAAAAATTCGATCAAGTTTCATAGCCTACTAATAATAAAAGAAAAACTTCTGACATTTTATACAAGATTTTAATAAATTCTCTTATATCTTGAAAACTTTAACCGATAGGTATAGGGATGTGTATTGCAAATTAGTAGAGAATTAAATTCTCTGTCGGATAGGCTAATAAAATATGAGGTGTTCCATTTAAAATTTTCGACTTTTTTGCACTTGAATATGGAAGAACGGTAATTGTCTTTGTGACCAGTCTGTACGTGAAAGAGCGTTGGGGGTGGTGGCGTTCTATTTCGCAATGTTTGGAGAGTAATCGTACCACTTATTAACTTTCTTGCTTGAACAGTGACTAAGAAACGTGGTTTTAAACAACAGGTTGAAAATTGTCAAAGAAAGCTTAAAATCAAAATAACTCGAAAACGAAAAACAAGAAGTACCAACAACCCATATAAAAGTCTACTTATTTTTGTGCATAGAATTAAAATACGCAATAAAAATTATACCATTCCATTTAAAATAACGAAGTTGTATCCTAGTTCCGGTCGACCGGAAGTGGCAGCCTATTTGAAGATATTTTAAATCGAAAGATCAGGATGAACAACCCCTACTGGCAAAATCTCAAAAATGTGCTAATCAAGGAACCCAATAAAGTTCTAACGAACCAGTTGCGTAAGAAACGCTGTATAGATAAGTTGAGTTAAGGGGTTAGACCACTTTAGACCGTGGAAAATTAACGTAATTTCCCCATATTTTTCCGAGAAAACAATAAGAGCTGTGGAAAAATTGTTTATATATCTTTGTTGTACATACATTTAGGAATAAGAAATATATTTTGCTAAATAATTAATATAAAAAATGAACGCGATGTAACTGCTTGATGAAAACCTTGTTGAGCGCTAAGGGGTCCGCGGCCGGAACGATTTTACCTACAACTTTCAATCTAAAGCAAAAACGAAAAGGTATTTAGTTTTTACAACTCAAAAGCTAGGGAAAGACGTAGGGATTTCTTTTTAATTATTTTTTTGCAGAAATGGTGGGCATATTACAAAAACTTTGCGTTTTAGCCTAAAAAAATATCTACTAAATTGTTTATAGTTAAAGAACCACATTTGATATCAAAAAAATCCTACGTCTTTCTCTAGATAATGCTACTTGGAAGGTGCAGTTAAAATTTCAAGTAAATCGGTAAAGAATTGTATGAGTTATGTTTCCGGCCGTTTCAAGAAAAGTGATTTAGAGAAAAACGCATTTAAACTTTGTTTAACCTGTACTGAGCACACGTTATCGGACAACATTCAGAATCAAAATACAGGCATTTAAAAACTGTTCCCACTTATAACTGACATTGCATCTTATTTTTAAGACCATAAGGCACTTTTTAGCGCAAAAAACAGAAATTCGATTTTTTGAAAATTCTAGTGGTCTAACCCCTTAAATCATCAGTCGTTAATGTGGACAATAAATGCAAACTGAACTTTTGATTATGAAATCGGATCTTCAAAAAATTTTATGTATTAGTAGTACATACGTTTTTGTAATTTTTCCGTCGCCGCTCCGATTAGAATAATTTACTATAGCATTAAAACTTTGATTTAACCATTGCCAGAAAATAATCGCTTTATTATTATGATAAGTAACCAACATTCCGGTCGTCATGAGAGTATTTACGGGCATTTGAGCGCTCATCCTACCCAAAAGAAATAATTTTTCGCCCGTTTCCGGATGAAAAGCTGAATCATATAGTTGTTTGGCTCTCCATAAATCGTCTAAGGTCATCCAATCTGGTAAAGATCGTTTCTTTCTAAAGATAATCATTAAAATTATTTTTTATAAATGTTTTTTTAAGATTTTTGCCTGTAAGTTTCAACGATATTTTTCGCTTCATCCAATTTGTGTGAACTAGCCAACAAATTTAGAGGATTTGTTGTAATCATAAAGTGTTTAACTCTTCCTATATAGGTATTTTGGTCGTATCTTGGGTTTTCTATATCGATGTTTGATGGAACAACCATTTTTTGAGTACTCTAAATCCTCATTTGCAGTCAGATTAATGTTGTAATCATTTCAGTAGAATTTTAAATAATAATTAGTCATCTGTCAACAAGTCTTGAAGTTCCTAATTCGTTAAAAGGTAAAGGGCGCTGTAATAACCACTTTGAAGTTTTCTAAATTGAGAATGACGTTCATTGAAAAATAAATTACCCTGAATAAGTAAACAAATCTGAATAAATTAATAAAAACGAGTCCAAATTTAGCATTTCAATACAGATTTACACAAATTATTAGTTTATTGAAATGTACTAATACTTTTAGTAACATTTATAAGTTGGTAACTTTCAAAAATGACGTCTTGGTAGAATTTGTATAAAAATGATATTTCAGATTGGCTTAGAACTTTTAATCACTACAAGTAAATTGGAAACTTAACGTTTGCCTTAATTTTAATTCAATAACTCAGTTCTAGTGACTCCATACTCGAAAAAGTGACATTTCCAAAATGTGTACATATGTATGTGAAACATGTCATGATTTAGTAAGGTTAGGTACCTGTCAAATTTTACTTGAAAATGGAATTTAAGAGATTTTTCGGAGATTTTTCTCGATGAAATTAAAAACAAGTAAGTACGAAAACGTCAAGAAATCAAACTCGCTTGCAGTACCCTTCAAACTTTATTGTCACGTCAAAATAATTTAAAATTAACCTCTACAAACACAATTATACATCCTACATTAGACAATCTACACGAACACAATTTAAAACGCTTTCATAACCGGCTTTCTTCTCACACTACCGTTTTTAAAGCCCTTTATTGTAATAAACATACTCCGGACAATCGGTGCCTAACATTTTGTGCAATTTACATTGTAAAGGTTCCTCCAACCGTGATACTGCAATTTCGGCCTTCTGCTTAAACAATGCGCAACATAACGGAGTCGCAAACGTTAAGCAAAGACCTAAAAGCCCAATTTGCGTCGGTAAATTTATCCAGGGGTATCGACAGAGTGTTCCTCTACGTTCCAAATGATTCATTATAAATGGAGTTAGAGCTAGAATAAAAAATGTTGGTTAAAAAAATTTTCAAACTAAGACTATTGTTTTTCAGGTTAGAGATCGGGGACAATTTTGGTATAATGTTGATGTAATGACATCTTTGAACTAGTACAGTTGAGAAAACAATAAACCAGTGCAGCAAATTATTTGGCTACGTAAACTGAACTACCTTAAGCTGCATATACATTTTCGAGCTGAACGATAAACTGTTTGTTAAATTATTTTTACAACTAACTTCTTTCGATCCATCGTAATGAACCGCAAATCAATTCTAGTGCTGCAGTGTGCTCATTTGTTATAATGTATTGCCGCCTTGAGTGGTGTAGCTTTAGTGACGCCAAATTTATGCAATAATAAGAGAAAACGGAGACGTTGGTGGCACATCTATCTATACTAAAAACGCACTGGCACGGAGCTAATAATCGACTTGCAATCACAATTAAGCGCATAGAGTAAGAATTTTACGGAAATGTCTCCTTCTCATTTTGAGAATATAAGTTTTTCTAAAGTTTAATTTCTTTCAAGTTTTTGTTAAAATGATTTTTACGTTTGAGATTCCATATCAACGTTTTAGTTCTATATAGATCAACAAGTTTTAATATAATTTCTTCCGGCTACTCCACAATTAATCCCTTCAATACACGCGCTTGGTATGCCTGTCACGACGTTCGCAAACACTACAATTGCGCACAAAATAATGGCTCATTTAAGAGATGGTGTCAGCATTAGAGACATTTCTAATGAAAGTTATGTTAGCGAAAACACCATCTTGTTGACAAAAATAAAAATTGCCGAATGGTTGGGTTGGGTTACCATAAAATATTTAGAACGAGGATACCCGAAAATAATTTTTTTCGAAGAAAATCCCTTCAAAACTGCAATGGAGGTGATAGAAAACTCTAGAAAATATTTCTCTTGTTCAGTTTATATTACTCGAAGTAAAATAAAGACTTTTGAATTTAGGAATTCTTCGTCGGCAAGGAAGTCTTTTCTGACCGAATAAAATAAACCCAAAAGAATCGAGTTTGCCAGACAATTTCTGTCTGAAAATCAGTTTTGACTTTAAGAAATATGTCACGAGCAATAATATAATATTCAAAAGGTTAATCAAAATTATCGTTTTCTATAAATATCTGAGCATTAGTATTATAGATCCAGCAATATGTGAACTTTTAGTACCTTCAATTACGCCAGTATTTTGACAAAATTATAACTTCCAGCGTAACAATTGTCCATGTTATACACTCACAATCGTTCAAGACTGTATTGAAGATTATCACATAAGTCTACTATCTTGGCCTTCAGGAAGTTCAGATTTAAAACCGATTGAAAATGCTTGGACACGTATAACAATAAGTATGCAGGGGGGAAAATTTAGACTTTAAAATAAAGAAGACTTAGCGTAGATGATTGTTTAGGCGTGCAATAACATCCCTCCTGAATACACAAGATGTTCTGTTTTATTTATGCCTAGACTTTTATAGGAAATGATAAATAAAAATGGGGACATGACAAAAAATTATGCATTCCTCTTATGTTCGCATTCATTGCATTCTGCTGTTTAGGCATTATTTATTTTTAGAATTTATAAATCTTCTTTACTTCTTCTCTTTGTCTTTATTTTTCTATGTTATTGAATGGCATAACTTCATAGTTCGCTTTAAAATTGATAATCGATCTTTTCTTAGTTAAAATAGTCATAGGTTAAGTCTCGAGAGCTCTAAGTTTTGCCGGTTAATTTGAAAGAACTGCTTACATGTAAACTGAATTGTGCAAATTTGACAATCAAATAAAAGCCCGACAGCGTCGCTGGAGCTAAATTCACACGATACAGTTGGCTTGCAACCAGTTCTCGAAAATTACCGGTTAAAAACTTGGAGCGCGAGGAGTTTATGTCAAGATAATTTACCAAATAATTAAAAATTACGTTACAAATGGATCCGTTTAATCACTTATCAAAACTAGAAGCTAGCTCGAGCTACAAGGCATTTTACCGGGAATATTCGATTCTCACAATCAGTGATGGACATTTGAATTTTCTAAATATTTAATCGATTCTTAAGGCGTGCGGTAAATAATCATACGTACTATAACCCGAAATGGAGCTGCGCCATGAAGAGAAAGATGAAAGAATACTCGGCAGTGTTACGGAGAGGGGATTTACTTTTTCATCCTTATCTTCATGATGCAGTTCCATTTTGGGTTATACTATATAATTAATCCCAATCTATAAGTATTCTAATCTGTATATCGTCGTTGTCATTTTAATATCTCCTATGTGACATTGTCATCAAAAATATGCTTTTAGTACTTTAACATTGCTCTCGTGTAACATCATAAAACTAGATAAATTATAATATCAAAATATCGAAAAACATTATTAAGGTGCATTAGATAACAAATAAAACCCTGTAAACTTGAAACAATTTTGTTTCTTGAAACAAAACTTGAAACAAAGTTTTTTTTTTTGTAAACTTGAAACAAACTTGAAACAAAATAGTTTTTGTTAATTTACTCAAAACAATCTGTTTTGCACATAGAAGATATTAAAATGACAACGACGATATGACAAGTTCAGTTTACGACACGTTGCATTAGTTTATTTTTCTCTCAACTGTACATTAAGATTGGCTTGAATTTTTGAAAACTTTATTTTGTAATAAGTAAAAAATTAATGAAAACCTACCCATTCCTGGTGCTGCCATCATAACCCTCGAAAAAATCACCTGACAAATACCTTCTTGGGCCGCATTTTTTGAAAAACCCAATTTATTCTCGTTTTCATCGTAAATCGGAGTGCCATCTTTCAGTTCTCTGTACAATTAATCAGATAATTAAGTTTTCTATACGTCCTTTTAATAGTAATGTTAGGTGCCGTGTTTATTTAGGAGCATTTATATTCTAATACAAATCAAACTTGTTTGATAATTTAAATTATGTTAGTTTGTGGCCTTAAAAAACAATAAACTAACAATAAGGCAAATTAGTTATTTTTTAAGATGGAAGGACTCCGTTAAGTTAATTTAAATCATACAGTTAATAAAATTATGGATTTTTGACTTACTGTGCTCTCATTAAAGGAATATTAACGCAATTGGCAGCTGCCACTGCTGCAAGTGGTACGAATCTACCGACGAGAGGTGGCGCTTTCTAAAAAAATGTTCATTACATTTATTTAGTGATTATGTGAATTAAATACTAACTTTAAAGATTTTATTAAGAGATAAAGCAGTAACTACGGCTCCGGTTGTTGCTAAAACGTACGAAGTAATTAATTGCCTTAAAAAAATAAAGATTAACAATTTCGAGTAAAGAATTTAAATTAAAAGTAATTTACTTATCGCTTATTCGGGCGTCTCCACCACGATTGGTATAATTAACGACAGCGTTAAAACTTTGATTTAACCATTGCCAAAAAATAACCGCCGGAGTGCTTTTGTAAAAGCACATCATTCCTCCGGTTATTAACATGTTCATGGGGACTTGAGCCGACATCCGACCGATTAACGGCATTTTTTCGCCTGTGTCCGGGTGAAAAGCGGAATCGTAAAGGGTTTTCGCCCGCCAGAGTTCGTCTATGGTTAACGATTCCGGAAGTGGAGCTTTACATCTGAGAGGAGAAAAGGAATTCAGTTGAAATTATTTGAAAAATTTCTCGCTAATTTTTTTTTACCTGTAAGAATTGACGATTTGTTTGGCGTTGTTTAAAGATTCGTCGCTTGCAAAAATATTAAGAGGGTTTGTCGTTTGTAAAAAGTGTTTTGCACGACCGGAATAAGTGCTTTGGTCGTATCTAGGTTGGTTTAGATCGATGTCCATCGGAAGACTGTTTTCCAACATTTTTTGGCAGTTTTTGTTTTGATGTGTATCTGAAAATTTTAAAATTTACATCTTTTAACGTAAATTGATTTTACTTCAAAATAATTTTTGAATTTAAATTTCCATTAGAAATCGTTAGTAAATTAAATTTCGTTTAGTTTGAGTACAAACACGATTTATCTAGGTTAAATACTTTCAAAGTTATAACAATTTTTAATTTTAAAAACAATTGAACGGTCGCCATCTTTAAAAAGGATTTAAATAGGATAACCCGGTTGTTTCTAATGGTATATATAAGTACATATACTTTGAGATCATTTAAGAATTTTTTTTAATGTACAGGTGTCTCGTTTTGATTGTCCCATCCTAACTGATGTATTCCTCTCCGACTATCTGGAGACTCACATTTATCTTTTGAACTGAACTACTTCTCCCTAGATTACGAGAAAGTTTCGCGAACCTTAAACCTATACCAACTTCTTTCCATTTTTTACACAAACCTTTTGTCCACAAAGAATTATCAAATTGATGATACGTATCTTTTAGACTTATAGGTTTTTGACATTCTTTCTGCCCGAGATATGAGAGACCCTTCAAAGTCATTGAAAGATTTAAGAAAAGCTTTGTTATACAGTGTCCAAGACCACCCGTACAACCTCATTTATTAAAAAAACTATGTCCTAGAAACTGGAACCAAACAATTTGATAAATAAATTGGATATAAACTTTCTTATGAGCGGGAAAGTAACATTTAATAGCATCCGGAAGTATAAACAATTGAAGGTTACTTTATAATTTCGTATGAAAAGTAGGGTTAATTTTGATATTGTTGGAAACAGCTTCTCAAAAGAAATAACTTTTGTAGGAAGCATTTTTTGATATTATTTTCTGTTTTCGTCCAAAATCAGTTTGAAAATCTCGATTTTTATTAGTGTTATCTGGTGTCACCACTAAGTTTTAAATTTGACAGGTGATCATAAATGGTGGCTATAGTCGAATACGTATAAGTACAGGGTTAATCTTCAAAGAATCTATACGTATCGTTTTTACAAATATATCACATTATTTTGTCGTATTTTTAACAAAATGGTTTCCTGTTTATTTTATCCACTTTCTTCAGAATAGGTTTGCTATTACCTGTCATTTTTAAATGCCATGATTTTTGGAAATGGCCGACAGCGACAACTAGTGGTGACATCAGATAACACTAATAAAGAATCGAGATTTTCAAAGCAATTTTGAACAAAAACAGCAGATAATATCAAACAATGCTTCCTACAAAAGTTATTTCTTTTGATAAGTTCTTTCCAACAATACTAAAATTAACGCCACTTCTCATATGAAATTATAAAGTAACCTTCAATTGTTCATAGTTCCGGTTATTATTAGATGTTATTTTCCCACTCATAAGAAAGTTTATACCCAATTTATCAAACAAATTTTTTGTTTCAAGTTTCTAGGACTTATAGTTTTTGAATAAATGAACTGGTACGAGTGGTCTGGGGCACCTGTGTTTCGAAATAATAAACTTACTTGTTAACATTGACAGATTGCGTTTCGCTTTTTTGTTAAACGAAAACATTTTTGATCAACGTGATAATATCTTTTTTATGTTTCTAAACATAAAACTCATTTCGATACTTTCTAGACATTAGTTAGACATTAACACTAGTACAGACATTAGTACTAGTAGTTACCGTACTTTGATTTATAATAATTACTAGTCAATTTTGAAAAATTCATAACTCAACATATTTATTAAAATTTGTTAATTTATAAAAATTCATATCTCGTATATAAGAATCTAATTGTTGTTGAGACTTGAAATTTCATGAGGATTTAGTTAGGAACGTAACCTTTATTTTTATCAGAAATGGGGTTCCTTCCATTTTTAGTTTTTTCTACAGAAAGAAAATCCTAACCTAACTTAATTTACATATTCGTTAAAATTTGTTGAGATTTAAAATTTTATGAGGATTTAAGTTGAAACTTAATCTTTATTTTTACCAAAGATAAATTCTCTACGATTTTTAATATTTCCATCAGAAGGGGAGGTGTAACTTAATGTCCTTAATAGAAATATTTAAATATTCTAAAAGTTAGGCTACGTTCTAAAAATGGAATTTTGTTTGAATTACATAAATTTGTTGTTTTCTAATAAGAGTTTTTTTGAGAGGAGGGATGTCTGTGGCGTGCACCGATTCGTTTCTATTATTATAAATTTATTATTTTTTAGAAAGACCATTTTTTACCTTGGCATTTTCAAGTTTTGAGAATTGTTTATTATTATAACATTCATACACTTTTTAATTTTAAAAACCAAAAAGTCGCACCGACATACTTTGTAATTTTACTTTCTACAAGTTATTTTATTTTATCTTCAATTAAAAATTACATTATTTTAAAAATCTAGAAATTATTTTAATTATGTGGATATCACCTATCACCCATACTTACAATTAGCTAAAAATAAGTAAAAATACCCCTAATGCACATTGGTCAAAAATCATAGATTTTGGAGTTATTGGAAGTTTAGTTCTACATTAATATTTATAATTTAGTTCTATTATTAACACAATCGAAGTGAATCATTTAAATTAAATGATTAAATTAACTCGTTATGATGGTTTTGATAAATTGTCAATGTTAGGTTATACAGAGTGTCTCCGAAATGCGTGTACAACGTAAGACCATAGATTCCTTGGCTAAAAATAGGTCGATTTAAGTTAACTTATCTATATCCAAAGTTGCTTCGTTTCGCCGCTAGAAGGCTTTAAAAATAATATTATCCATGAGTTTTTCTTAAATTACTCGAAAAATTTATATTAATTTTTATTCATTTTTTGACCATGTCTTTACATCAGCTGACTACAGCTTTCTGTGGAACAAATTCGAATTTCCAAACATACAGGGCGTTTACAAACACTCTCACCACAAGTTATCCATCCAAATCTTTTTAACCACTCTGTATAATTTTCTATCAATTCTTTTTCTGAATAGCTACATTAATTTAGATATTATTTTCTCTCTTATAAAATTTCACTTGGGCAAACGGTTTAGCCACAAAAAAGCATTTTCTAACTCTCTGCAAGCCCAAATCTGCAAGTTAAGGTAACATTAACTAAATTCAAAGTAGCAATTTCTTCACGGGATATGCAGCTCTTTCAAGAAAATCACATTTTAGAGGATTGGAAGTAGTTTATTGCTCAAAATGTTGCCAGGATTTGTGATCTTCATCAGGGCAATAATAATAGAGTGCGCAAAATTTTTACTGTTTGCTCTTTTCGTTGCATTTTTGCCTTTATGTTACCTAATAAACAAAATCGGAAGGTGCTAGGTTTACTGATCTTGCTGACCAATTTACAGGAGCACGATTTCCTCTTTATTTCCTTCGATTCTACAGTCGATTATGCATAATAGGGACTAAATGGGCTAAACCCTGATAACGTTCACAACTTTTGGCGAAAATTGGAAAATTTTAAGCAATAAACTACTTCCAAACCTATAATATGTGGTTTTCTTGAAAGATCTTTATATCCCGTGAAGAAATTGGTACTTTGAATTTTGTTAATGATACCTTAATTTACCGTTTTGGGCTTGTAGGCATTTAGAAAATCTTCTTTTGTGCCTAAACCGTTTTCCCAACTGAAATATTGTAAGAGAGAAAATAATTTCTAAATAAATGTAGCTATTCCGGAAAAGAATTGATAGAAAATTATACAGAGTGGTTAAAAAGATTTGGATGAATAACTTGCGGTAAGAGAGTTTCTAAGCACTCTGTATGTTGTGAAATTCGAAATTGCTCCACAGAAAGCTGTGCCCAGCTGATATAAAGACGTGGTCAAAAAATAAGTAAAATCTAATGAAGATTTTTCGAGTAATTTAGGAAAAACTCACGAAAAATATTATTTTTAAAGTCCTCTAGCGGCGAGACGAAGCAACTTTGGATATAGATAAGTTAACTTAAATCGACTTGTTTCAAGCCAAGGAATCTGAGGCCTTACGTTGTACACGCATTTCGGAGACACCCTGTATAATGTTAGGTATAACAATTTGTCGAAACCGTCGCAGCTATATAATAATTTAATTTAAATAATTTACTTTAATAATAATTTCTATTATGGTAATAATAGAACAACTTAAGGAATTTAAACCTTGAATATTTGGAAAACAAATCACTTTTGGAATTATGTTCATAAGGACTGTTTTGCTTGTTTTTCAATTGGGAATACTCCAGTAAAGGATCTGATAATCAAAGCGGGACACCTGTATTCTTTTAATTTTTAAAGTTTAAAAAATAAACCTTATGTAACAAAGTCATAAGACCTAAATTTCAGTCACCTTATTGTTAAAATTCGTTTATTCTCATTCTCTCACTCCGTCTTCCACGGTTCTAAAAGTATTTAGTAATTAGCTGCGGTTTATTTTCGAATTATGAGTTTCAAGCCAAAAGTTATTGCCAATTTACCAATCTATACCGTTTTAAATAAACACAAATATAAACTTACCGAAAATAAGGTCTTAAAAAAAATCCGTTGTAAAACCTTCTTAAGAGATCGACACTCGTTCGCTTACTTTCACTGAAAATTTCGACTTCCTGTGCCTCATAACTAAAATAAACGAACAAAGTAGAAATTACGCGTGTGAACAAATTTAATATACTTTGAAAACAGAAAAAAATCTAGTTAAAACCGTTTAGACTCGACTCGATAATTAAATCTTAAGTTTTTACGCTTACTTGTTTTGTTCGGTTTTGTCGTTTACAAACGGACCATTTCAAGTGAATTTTTATGAGCGTTTCAAAAACGAATAGAAAAAAAATCCGGTGACGTTTTCGACGTTGTTACTTTTGACGTGAAACTGCGAACGCGAAAAGTGTTAAAATGCTGTGTCTCTTTCGGAATCGATAGCGTGTAAGAGGCGTGCGCAGACTGGTTTATTACGAAATGGATTTTTTTGGGGACCTATTTATTAGGTTTTTTGTAATCGAATGATTTGGGTTATAAAAAGATAAAAATTATCATCAATTTTAGGATTTTTTAAAATTTATTGTTTAATAATTGGAACAAATTTGATTGTTTTCACATAAAATAGAATCTTGAAGATTTCATTTGTCGTATAAATTATTATTATAAGTGGTATAAATGCAGTTGGTTAATAAAGTATTTGAATATAATGCAATTTTAAGGTATATTATATAATTATTTGTCAATATCGTAATATAATAAGTCTGGTTGTAAATCATCATAAACTGTAACAACTTAAAATCTCAATTAAGAAATACAATGCATAATATATCTGTTTAGTTTACTAATATTTTGTTGAACTTTTAATCTATCAGACATCGAATTAACCAATTTTTTCGTTACTGCCGATGATATTTGGTCCCAAAACATCGCTTCAAGTCTATTTTATTAATCATATGTATATAGGGTAATCTGCTCAAATGTTGGCCCCTCGAAAAATGTTTCCTAAAGTCGGCTTTTCTATAGAAATCCATGTAGAAAAATTGGAAGGCCAACTTTAGGCACATGGCCGAGATTTGGTGAGAGTACCCTATAGATTTTAATTCAGACTACTTGGAAGATGGGGAAATACTTTAGGTACTTATAAGGGTATCTAAACAAATACCACTCGTGTGAGGGGACCCGGTTCTCTACAGGTCTCAAAAGAGAGAATCTACGCCTAATTACAGGGCTCCTGACGGGACGTTGTAAGGTTAATAAGCACCTTTATAATTTAGGGTTTGCCGCTTCTCCTCTATGTCGTGCTTGCGAGCAAAACGTTGAGACTGTTGAGCACATCCTATGTGATTGCCCGAATCTCAAGGACCTTAGATTAAGGGATTTGGGAGATAACCGACCAACCATGGATGGAATCAGGGACACACCTCTGAGCTGCATCCTAACCTTTGGTAAATCCCTAGGCTGGTCGATGTAGACAGAGTGAATGACAGGGAGGTTGTACTAGGAGCGCAATGGGACCTAAGTGCGGCATGCCATCTGGCGTGCCCTCGCATTTCCTACATACTTACATACAAAGGTATCTAATACAGGTATAACATCTATTTTTTAACTATAGTTGAAATATGTTTGGGGTCGTTGTCTTGTAAAAACATAGAGTCATCTTGAATATTCAATTCGCCAATACTTCTTTGAATTTATTCTTACAAAATTTATAAATAACTTTTAGCATCTAAAATTCCCTCAATTAGACGTTAACTTCCGATTTCATTATAGCATACATGCTTCTTCAAACTAAATTTTCCTTCTGATGTTTTAGTATTAGGTTTGTACCAAACCATTTGTCGTCCATCAGATCCGAAGACGTTAAATATACCTTCGTGCTTGCATAAAACCCTTTGCTAAAACTCCAAAAGCTTGTCTTTCTACATTATTGCGTATTCTATACGTTTTATGAGCTTCACTAATAAATGACTTCTTATGTGTTAGACACCGATGACCGTCGAAGTTTCTTAATGTTTTCTGTGCTATTTCGGCATAGACCACATTTCCGATTTAAGTTCGATATTTGTGGCAAATTCTTGCGCTTTCTTTTTGATTTTTTCATTTTCAGGTCCAAGGTCAATCAACTCTTCATCAACTTTTGGTTTTCTTATACTTTGTGTAGTGAACTGTTTTATGCGGTTTTTCACATCCTCAGCTTTTTGACGTAAATGTTTGCCTTACTGATGCAACGAAAGGATCATTTGCTTCTCGGCGACTTAATTTCCTTATTTTCCGACCTATGTTGTAAACTGAGATAAAGTCTGTAATTTATGTACAAGTTGTTTTCCAGACTGTTTCTTGCGTTCGTTTTCGACGAATAAATTCTGTAAGGTCAAGCTTTTCAAATGCTTTATTAACAAATTTTCATTACTTATTTAAATACTTGACCCATTATTTGTAATGTAGGATAAATTGTCTCGCTCTTCTACCCTTCAAAAGGTTTCCTAAAGTCGACCTTTTTATAGAAATCCATATAGAAAAATTCGAAGTCATACTTTAGGTGCATAACCAAGATTTGATGAGTTTATCTCAAATCTGGACGATTTTTTATATTTGATCAACATTTTAAAATGAAACCTTTCATTTTTTGGTTAACTGCAAAGAAATTTGACATCTTAAATTAAAAATAGGTTCTTTAAACTTTAATTTCGTATCAAAATCATTTCCTAATTCTTATAGATACATTTTGGACGATTCTTCTAAAGTTGATCAAAATTGTTTATGAAAAACTTATCAATGTCATAGGCCATTAACAATATTGCAAAATAATAAATTATAAATAACACTTTAATATTGAGAAACCTCGACTTGGTTCTTGTTTTCCGTTTAGATAAGCCAAAAAACACGATTAACTCAAAAATTTTATCATGTTACGACTCATTTCAATGTCGTTTAACACGTTTTTCCAATTAATCACATCAATTTTCGTTTAGATAACAATGAAAACTCCGAATTTAATCACATTTCAACGAAGTCAATCGCATTTTTATCGCCAAACATCATAAAACTCCTAAATAGAAATGTTTAACTTTCAGTTTAAATTCGAATTTCAGACCTAACGTATCGTGTCGATAAAATAGTTTTACGGCGATAAAACAGTTTCCTTAGCTGTCACATTTGACAGTTTATAATATGGCCGATAATGGCAAACACACTCGGGAGGTTTTAACCGTTTTATTGTTGTGTTTTTTGTGGTACGCCGTTAGCTCTAGTAATAATGTCATCGGGAAAACCCTACTCAACGAGTTTCCGTACCCGATGACCATGACGATGGTCCAATTGCTCTCGATAACGTTGTACAGCGGACCGTTTTTCAATCTGTACGGTGTAAGGAAATACGTGGACATTGGATGGCGGTATTATTTTAAATTAATCGTCCCGCTGGCGTTCGGGAAGTTTTTTGCTTCTGTGTTTTCGCACGTTAGCATTTGGAAGGTGCCCGTTTCTTACGCTCACACAGGTAAGCGAGAAAACACCATGGTGATAGGTTAGGCTAAACGTCAAGAATTTGAGGTTAGCCAAACGTCAAAATGTTACAATATGGTCAGGTTTTATACGATTTTTAAAAGATTTTGTGTTTATTTGAATGTGAAATTAATTTAAAATGATTTAAATTATTTATTTTTTTTAATGTAACGATTTATTTTTGTTTTAGTAAAAGCAACGATGCCTCTCTTCACGGTGATCCTATCGAGAATAATCATGGGGGAAAAGCAGACGTTTAAAGTTTACTTAAGTTTAATCCCGATTATAACAGGAGTGGCAATAGCGACGGTTACAGAAATAAGTTTTGACATGATTGGTTTGTTGAGCGCTTTAATAGCCACAATGGGATTTTCATTGCAACATATCTTTTCAAAAAAGGTTCTACATGATACGGGAATACACCATTTACGATTGTTGCACGTTTTGGGACGGTTGGCTTTAATTTTATTCTTGCCCGTTTGGTGTTTTGTCGATTTAAGTAGTTTATTTCAACATTCAAATGCCGTTAGTGCAGTTTTTCTTAAAAGAATGTTTATTTTTAAAACTGAAACTGATTTCTTTTTATAGATTCTTAATAGCTATAAGATATTAAGTCTATTATTTTTGGATGGTTTATTAAATTGGCTCCAAAATATAATAGCTTTTACGGTTCTATCATTGGTAACGCCACTAACTTATGCTGTGGCTAATGCTAGTAAACGAATATTTGTGATTGGATTATCTTTATTTATTTTGGGAAATCCAGTGACGTTAAGTAATATTTTTGGAATGGTTTTAGCCATTTTCGGAGTGTTTTATTATAATAAGGTAATAAGAAAGCAAATTTTGATTGTTTTTAATCTATTTTTCAATGTAAATTATTTTATAATTTCTTTTGTGTGTTTTAGGCGAAATACGACGCGAGAAGAGATAGTAAAAAGCAATCTTTATTGCCTATAAGTCAAAAAACTAATGTACTTTATAAACCGTTGATGACAAACGGTTTTATATCGAACGGTTCGAATAACGTAAAAACATCTCAAAGTTTTATTAATAATTTTGAGAAGCAAAACGGTAATTTATTGTTCGTTTAAGTTAATTATATAGTTAAATTGATCGATGATTACTTATTGTACATATGAAATAGAAAAAAAGAAATCAAATAATAGGTGAATTTATTTATTTTGAAAAGAATGTAAAGAGAGTATTATTATGATAATGATATGATTACTTTATTAAAGTGAATAACTTAACAACGCAATAAAATGAAAACAGACATTTGAAATTAAATCAGTATTTTTGTTGATCTTTTAATTTTTTTTTCTTTTTGTTTAAAATATGAAATAAATATTTTTTTTAATAATAGCGTGGTATTATTACTTGTTTTAAAAAATATATAAAAAAACTGTCCAGAATAGACTTTGACAATCAATAAGGAAATCAAGGTAAGAAATATGAAAACTTTTTCATAGAAATGGGTCGTTAATACTAATATGTAAGCTTAAAGATTCTCATATCTAGGGTACAAAACTTTTTGAGAGGCCAGGAAAGACACACTTGGTAACAAGAAGCGACAACTTGGTTTTCATGTAACTACCGCCTTAACTTACCAGCCAACAAAGTTGTTATTGGAATTTATTTTATTTCTTTATTTTGTATAGAAAAGGAAGGACATTCAGAGAAAACCATTTAGAAAAAATTAATATCTTAAACATTTTTCAATGCCACTTATACTTTTCCATATATGTATTTTTATATGCCAAAAATGAACGACAAATTACCTACTTATAACAATAAACTTAATTTAATATGTATTTTATAATAGAGGATTAAAAGAGGTTCTTATTGGCAACATTCCTTATGTGAAACTTATGTTGATATCATAAATTGTTAAATTGTAAGAGAAAAAAAATTTTTTTTAACTTCAATTCTTAGAAGTAATTTTCAATCTTTCAAAACATTTTTAGGCCGAAACAGAAAGTAGGATTTTGTTTAGGTTAGGACCTACCATAAATGTTCAGATTTTATTAAAGAAATGGTGTGTTCGAGTTCGATATGTTCCTCTCTTGCTACCAAGACTTCAGTTTTATAAAATGGCAGTATGTATACACTGTTCGGTGAAAGATGTATATCAGACATCTTGTCATTACTTGGTTTCTTGGCGTACGTCAAATATATTCTTTTTATCTAATTGTACATGACAAAAAGAGACGAAAACTGAAAATGTTCGTCTGGAATATCACAATTAATTGATGACACATTAAACATTTTTCGCCAGACTGTATGCATATGATACGCATGTTAAAAGTGATTTTATTTTATTCGTAAAGTTGAAAAACTATCAATTTTTAGGACACGTTTACACTTCTTCAAAACGTTTTTGGACAGATGTTGAGAGTAGGGTTTTACTTACAATTAGATTAGATTCCATTAAAAATGTGCTAAGTTTGTAAGAAACTAGGACTGTATTTTTATGTTCAATAATCGTTAAAAACGTTAGAATTCCATTTACAAGTAGAGCCTCCTTAATCCGACATCTGTTAATCCGTCACCTTGAGTAATCGGACCATGCTTGCTCGCTTTACTATGGACACTAAATACCTTTTTTAATATCTTTGTTAAGTTTTGAAAATAAATTAATTTTGAGTTTGGAGATTTATTTTACTTAAAATGCGTGTTTTTTGTAGCTTGGATAATCCGATTTTTTTTGTTCCGACTATACCTCCAGTTCCAAAGGTGACGAATTAGCAGGGTTCTACTGTATGTTACTTTTCACAAACGACTCAGACATAGAAAGATCTTCAACTGGCCGAAAGAATTAAATATCCGACCCAATATTATTCATATCGAAAGAAATCGTTCTCATATCTTATGCTTTGTTTACAGTTATTTCAATAGAAAGGTATGCATGTAAGCACACACTTCTTCTAAACCAGTCACAGCTCATGAGATCTTACAAGGGGACTACAAAACCTTGTATTCACCGATTTTGACGAAAGTGGTATTAATCGATGGGCATTAGTACACAATGCAAATATATAATATTAGGGCGCACTATTTACGAATAAATCCGTACTGAAATTATTAATAAATGACGTATAAAGTTAGAGCGGCTTACATGGCAGTGTTTATCCACTCCCACTAATTGTTAGAAAACAACAATATCCCAAAATCTTTAAATTTAAATTAAACCATACATTATTAATTACCTGTTTATTGTTAATATTTCGTAAAAATGATACAAGAAAAATGTATGTATTTTTTACTCTACATCTGGCAAAACAAGCGTAATCGCAAAAGCTTCAAGATTATAAGAGATAAAGTAACATTTTTCTTCAAATTCTATTTTTTGATGTGTTACCAAATACAGAATTGTTATAGACACTTGCACGCAAAAAATGAGTTGAATCTGCTACTAAAGAAATTATTTGTAAGTATGGCGACGCTTTCGTTTAAGGAATCTTAAAGAGTTACATGGGTTTCAAATAGGGAATTAAGCATATTTCCCTGTATAATAATATAATGCGA
Source organism: Digitonthophagus gazella (assembly GCA_036711955.1). Classification (NCBI taxonomy): domain Eukaryota; kingdom Metazoa; phylum Arthropoda; class Insecta; order Coleoptera; family Scarabaeidae; genus Digitonthophagus; species Digitonthophagus gazella. The sequence goes on along the minus strand of JASCIT010000001.1, from coordinate 20,680,340 downwards.
TAATAAATAAATTATTTTACACAAACTATGAATTTAACTGCTAAGCAATTTTTGCAAGAACGCTCGAAAACTGCGCGACATATTTTGACTTGATGTTGACTTTAGCAAACTGCGCGTGAGGTCAGACTACGTTTACTCCAGTGGTGCAACAAAGGCACCTTGAAATTCACAGCGCAAAAGCCCTTCATCGCGGTTTTCAACACAAATGAACGAAGCTCTGTCGCGCCTCGTAGCAGTCTAACGGATAAACAACTCAGCCAGTGGGATCTGATTTCACAAAACCTTTTAAAAAATGTATCTACGGTGAATGTGATTCTTTTAAAACGCTTTGTCCGAAATTGAAAAATCAATTTTAGTTCAAAGAAGGATTGTTAAAAATATCCAATTTTGGCAGAGGTATTTGCTGTAAAGTGTGAATTTTCATTGCGTTTTACATGACAAAAGCGACTGTATAGTAAACATCTTTTAAGGGCTGGCTATTCGATTTTAGAATTATGAAAGTAATCGAGAAGTGCTATTGTCCGCTGATATTGTCCTAAATTTTTTTTTACTGGTCATGGGATGATTAGTTTATCGTTGATTATCTGTAGCCCATTGAGTTCTAACACTTTTTTATCTTTTATAAAGTTGATTGCGTGAGTGATTGACAAAAAAAGTGAGTGATGACAAAATTTCATACGAGATAAAAGTGTTACAACTGAATGGGCTGAATTCATTCAATAATAAAATAATTGTCTCATTTTTCGGCTGTTTCCATGTTTCTAAATTAGAAATATAAAGTAAAAAACATTCCCAAACAACTCCCTAATAGGTGAACTCGAGTCATTTCAGAACAACAGCCTAATGAGGTCGTATTTCGAAGGGTTCTCTCTCTTAAAGTATTATTCCGGTTAATTTGAAACTTTTAGGGAGTATTCTAGACATATTATCCTATTGAATTAAAAATAAGCATTTGGTTTTTTGAAATTCTCAAACCTACATGGAATTGACTCCTTAAAATTGTTTGGAGTTATTAAAGATAGTTAAAAATCCTTTAATTTAAACACAAACACGATTAATATCGGTTTAAAAATAACAAAGTTAGACGTTTTTTGATTTCTTTTCTTAAAAATTCGTTGATAAATTAAAAAGCATTATATTGTGTTTGTAATCAAATTAAAGAAAATTTAAGTTACGAAACGATTCTAAAGAATTATTCGTTCTAAAATTATCGAAAATGGTTTTATTTTTGAATAAAAATCTTTTAAGAATAAACATTTTTATTTAGTGTAAATACTTGTTGGTTTTACATACATTACACAACAGATGTTTTTGTAGAATTGAATAACAAAATTTATTTTAATACTGTTTACATTAATTCTTTAAATAACATATCAAAAACAAATCCTTTAATAAAATACGTTTTAGTTAAAAATTCAATTTTCATTTGCCTTAAAAAAAATAAACCTAGTATTAAACCACAAGTTTTATTAAAAAAAAAATATATACTTACATAATGATTTTTAATATTTAATAACTTCTTTATTAGGTGCAACCGCTATGTTCCTCTTTTCTCTCTTTTTCACCGTGATAACATTACCGATACACGAGTTATCACAATCAACATCCTTTTTACTATTAGCATCATTTGTACTGTTGTTACTTTTACACTTATCCATATTTTACACGATTCAATTACTTTGCTTTTTTGCTAAATGTTTAAAATATATTTTTCTTGATTAAATTGGAAGAACAAACAACTCTAAAATTGTGAGCGCTTATTATTTTCTCGTTATTATCTCGTCTCTTTAAGATAAAAATCAAACTCAAATATCGATCCGATCGGACGTCTATAAGTCGATAGATTAAAAATCTATCTGCTTTTCTCGGTAAACGATTTTTTAATTCGTTATATATAGACGTGAAAAATTTTGTTTACATTACGTACATTTTAAATAAAACTAGTAGGAGGGAGATAAGATTTCTAAGAATTATTTTCTTGAGTGTTAAATAGGCTTTTAGTGTACACAGAAGTTTGTTTGCATAAGTAAATTTAAAATGGTAATTTTTAGAGACTTTTCTAGGAAGAAAAAGTTAATTTTCAATCAAAAATGTTTATTTATATTATTTTACTGGCAGTTGCTTTACTTTACAGACATTTTTTTTACTTTATTGACAATTTTCGTAAACAGAAAGTAGACATTTTATTAAGAATTAAGGATTTTCTAAGATTTAGGAATTAATATGTATAAAAAAAACACATTTTTTTATTGATGATTTTTATCCTTCTCATTTTTTTATTCTTTTTTCTTTATTTAAAATATCGTGATGTCTTAAATCGGGAGGGGCACTATTACATTTACATTATCATTACATAATTAGTATTATCTCTAATATTTATATAGGTATATACACAGTATATTTATTGAGCTATGACAAGACTCTTATTGAGCAGTGACCACATTATTTCCTTTTATTTCGTTTTCACTTTATCTGTTTTTTTATTGTATTTTCATAAAATCTCATCCGTAGATAATCAATTAATCAATCAATTAAACCAATTAATGTGTTAATATAACAATAATTAGAAACTTAGTCTTGTAAATACGCTTAAAAATTATAAAAAAAATACGAGTTTAACATCAGCAATGTCAGTCTTTCTGGTGCTGCTTATTAATATTATTGCCATATACAGGATCTTCTTAAAAAAACTTTTTGAATAAATCTGCACATTTATGTACTTATTTTTAAGACACCTGTATATGTACTAAATAGATAGGAACAAAGAGATTCTATTTTTTATGAAGCGCTTTCGTTTGTGTTGTAATTTTTATTTGCTAAGAAATTAATCTGTCAAACATTTAAATAACTCATGTATAAATATAATAATTTAAACAAACACTCAGGTACTAAACGAGGAAATATTAACGATAAAAAAACTTTAAAATAAATGTATCGAGTGTTGACTTAAACTCATGCTCAAGTGCCCTATGAATTTTACTTTCATCTTTTACGTATGTTTCATAAAATTTTATTTAAGTAATGTCACAATACTCATAAGTTTAATAATGGCGTTTTTATTTGGCTGAACTAGTGTGGACCAGAATTTTACGTTGGGAGTATATGTCACACTGGCTTAGTGCAAAAAAGGGCAAGTTCAACAGAACGCGATGAAATCAAACATAATCATAACTGTCAATCTGATCATAGCATCACTTAGAAGTGTGTTCAACACTTGAGGTCGTTTAAAATGTTTTAATAAAATGTAATAGAACATAAAACACTAATTCGATGCAAACAGAACATGTTCTGCACTGGTGCGCCCTAGTTCAGCAAAATGAAAACGCCCTAAGTTATAAGTAACAAGACAGGAATTGAAAAAAATTCCTAAGTTCGAGTAATTGGCCCCCTAAAATTTTTATAATGATCGAGAATTAGGTTCTTGGGAATCACGATCAACAGCGACAAAGGAAAATAAAACAGCATTTCCTTTTTTCATCAGAGTAGACTACAAATCAAATAATAAATTATTTCAAAACTTGGCTTGAAAAAAGGAAATACTTTTTAATTCCTCTCATCGCTATTAGTTCCCAAGAATTTTATTCTCGTGCCTAACGTGCAACAACCGTTACTCCGTTCCACTTTCATGAGGATATTAAGTGGTCAATAACATTATACAGTGAATTTTCTTAAATATTATCGACCTCTGAACTAGTTTGAAAGTAAAAGTTTACCATAAAATTGTTTGGTTACAAATCAAATACATTATTGATAAATAACAACTACAAGTTTTTCAATGTAGTTTGTACAAATTTGGAATTTTATTAATTAGAATGCATTAATAATGCGACACACATTTTTCAACAAAATTTCAAAGCACGCTTCAGCATGATTTTAAATGAACAATCGACACTATGGCGCGTTCAGCACATACAGCAGCTGTGTAGCTGAATGACATCAGACTTCTGAATAGTATCATTGGTTTACCGCTGAGATTCAGCGCTGTTAATTTCGAACAGCGCTTTAATTTGACGTTTAAACGAAAAGTGAGGATATCATGAAGCACTTATGACTTCTATACGTTCTCTAATTTAATTTAATACATATATGTATTAAATAAGGTCTACCTCACATGTACTGACAAATGCTTAACCCCTTAAGCGGCTATGACGTATATATTCGTCACAATCTCATGTAATTTCAATCCATCCTGCCGCTTAATGGGTTAAGAGAAGTTGGAAATTCAGTGTTATTTACAAGGAGACATCGCAGTTGACTCTTCACCAATTTTGATGAATTTTTTTATGCTGAATCTATATTGAATATAAGTAAGTTCCCCCAGAGCTTTTGATCGAATGGCCCTTCTAAAGGGAGTTATTAATTTTTGAAAGTTACGTTTTTTGGCAGTTGTTGTTATAAGCTATAAAGCAATGTCATTTGACATATCTGTCCGTAGTGGAGTGAATGAATGCCGCGCTCCTGTGCAGGAAGCCCAGGATCGGGATTCTGATGTTACAACTTTTTTTTGTTTTAATTATTTATTGTAATATTCCTAATCTATCGTTTTCTTTATATAAATATATGCGTAATTATCCTATATATAATTGTAATTTTTTAATTACTTTATTATCACTATTTGGAATTTTTTAATATAATTCCTTTTAATAAAACCTCATAACACGTGTTTTGTGTTTCATAAATATGAAATAAGAATTAAAAATCGCTTTTATCACATACTACATTATACAAATGATAAAATTTGGAATTATTAAAAAACCCAAATAGTGATAATAATAAAGTAATTAAAAAATTACAATTATATATAGGATAATTACGCATATATTGATATAAATAAAACAATAGAATAGGAGTATTACAGTAAATAATTAAAATAAAAAAAAGTTGTAACATCAGAATCCCGATCCTGGGCTTCCTGCACAGGAGCGCGGCATTCATTCACTGCACTACGGACAGATACGTCAAATGATATTGCTTTATAGCTTATAACAACAACTGCCAAAAAACGTAACTTTCAAAAATTAATAACTCCCTTTAGAAGGGCCATTCGATCAAAAGCTCTGGGGGAACTTACTTATATTCAATATAGATTCACCATAAAAAAATTCATCAAAATTGGTGAAGAGTCAACTGCGATGTCTCCTTGTTAGTTTAAATACGTCAATAATATAATAGGTAGAATTATCATTTAGTGACCAGAATCCATCGAGGTATTACATATCTGAAAGTAGCGGATGGTGATGGGGGAAAATTGTGAGAAAAACTAGCGTGAAGTAACTCTTCATAAGTTAAGCGTCTAAATGCAAAGGTAGAGAATAGATAATTTCAAAGAATGCCTGTAAGATATGAATTTAATACACCTAAATAACTCAGACTCTTCTTCTACATTTAAATCGCCTATAACTGATTCAAAAGTATGTTTAAACATCAGCAATTCAAAATTTAACCACTTGCAGTGGCAAGAAATTCACGGCTGAGTGTGCCAGGTGAGTCATTTTTTTTTACCTGGTACGTCTTTCCAGCGCAAGATGTTAAAATAAAAATATATGAAATATTTATTGAAAATACCAAATGTCTGTTTTTGCATTTAGACATTTTAAGTGTAATATCGATTTAAATCTGCATTCCAAGAATTACACAATGACAACGGGATTGTTGAATATTAACTTATTTCTTAATTAAATCTGCTTTATAAAAAGAATTATGTATGATACACGCATTAAAACTATATTCTAACGCATTGTACAAATAATTATTGTTAGGAGAAACTAATAAATATTCCTAGATATAATAACTGCTTAATTTGCGAACAATTATCATTCTATCAATTCCAAAATGGGTCTATCCAAAACTTAAGAAAACTATTACAAAGAGTAGTTTTTGAATTTTACGGTTAATTTGGTTCTATCAATATGATTGCCTTTCATTCCAATTTTTCAGTGTTGAGAACTGCACAATATCGCCTCCAGATATATAACACCTCAATACAAAAAACCTGCTGTATACCATCATTGTCATCACAAAAGCTCCTTTTTTACATCAACTGTGTGCGTTGAACGCGCCCAATATGTTTAATAAAAATCAAAACTCTAGATTCTCTAAACTCTCTTAGATGTCGTTTTTAAAAAGTATTTTTCTTTTTTTACCTTTACGAAAAATTTTCATCACGACATCTATCGGTGACATCATATAACAAATGTTTAAAATCGAAAATTCTCTTTACTATCTAGAGTTTTAATTTTATTAAACATGCTAAATACATACTATCAAAATAATAATCGGGCCATTCTTTAAATTCCCCGTTAAATTACAATAAAAAAATTTCAATTTAATAAAAATGTTCAAATGAAACAAGCACCAGAACGCTTTAAAAAAAATTCTCGTTTTACATAGAAAGAAATTTCCATAATAATAAAATTGTCTTGTTTGTTTTTCTCACAACCACTACAAACACTTAACCTCAAACTTAAATCCACCAACCAAGTCGTTAAATTCAATAATTTCAATTAAAAAAAGAAAAATCAGATGGCACAAAATAATAATAATTAAAAACGAAATAACTTGGCTAAAAAATCCAACTAACTTACATTTTTTCCTTTTTGTTTTTCAAACCTTTTTCTTATTTCACCATTGTATCATACTTTCTTTCATTTACACCTCACAAAAATTCTTTTCTCACTTTCGCACATTTGTTAAAGAAGTCCAAGAAAAGTCTATCTCTATCTAGGTACGTTTGGATTGAGGATCGGGTCGAGGTCAAAGTCCAAAACGAGCAGTTTGGTCTCTTCTGTACCATTCCGGCTACCAACTGCGCACACCAACTTCGTGTCGTTCGCCCGAATTCTCCAAACGACGCCTCCAGATCCGCCGCTATCCAAAGCGACCAAATTTCTGATAAATTCACCCGTCCGAACGTCCCACAATTTCACCGTACCGTCATCCGATGATGTTATCACGAAACGATTGTTAAATTGGAGGCAAGTTACGGCCGAATGATGTTTAAATGGACCTTAAAAAACATTTTTATGTTAGATCATAAAAAATTCAGTACAGTCTTTTAAATATCAAGTTTAATTTCAGTTAGTATTTCAAAACATTTCAGTTGGTACCTGGTTTGTGAAAATCCAAACAGAAATAACCGAGGTATAGCTTTGGGCGCTTTTTATCTGACACCCTGTATAATATCGGATTTGTTAACACCACTATAAGTAATTAAAGGAAAAGACTTGTACTTTGGTCAAGTTTGTACTCCGGGTTCATCGTGTGTGATTAACAAATTGAATAAAAACAAGTAGTTTTTTGTAAACCACGATGATAAATGTTTTATTTTTGTGTAAGTGCAAATGCGAAACATTGATGTAGCACTTACACAAAAATAAAACATTTATCATAGTGGTTTACAAAAAAACTACTTGTTTTTATTCAATTTGTACTTTGGTGTCAAATTTATTTATTCGTATTTCAACCGGTTTCGGTTTCTTATAAAATCATCTTTAATAGAAAACGTTCACAGTATTATAGTAAAATATTAAAGACAACAACGGCCAATAAAGTGGTGGGTTAAGCACAAATAAAACAGAAAAATAAGAATAAATAGGTAGTAATGTAAACTAATATGAGTATTTTATATTAAAAAGTCAGAAAAAAAAAATTATATTAGGTTAAGACATTAAATCCCAGTGACTAAATGGCATTTATCCAAAATCAAGATGTCGAAATGTGGTGGGTTATGTACCAGAAACATGTTTATTAAATTATTGGTTATGAGTAAGGGTAGCACGTTCCTAGCTACTATTGAAAAAAAGATAAACTATAACACAAAAAGAAAGGTGCAGCATCATTAGTTAGATGGTCTATGAGGATCAGCTGGCCTTTTATCTTTCTCTTCGTGGTCCAATTAAACTTTTACTCAATAATACACATTTGGTGGAGCGAAAATTTGGTTTATTGAATATGTTTATGAACCTTTTTTGATTTAGTCTTCTAATTAACGGTGCAATAGAAGAATGTAAGAGAGATGTGGGAGGCTGAGATAGAAGGTAGGTATTGGTAGTCATAGGGTCCTAGCCATTAGGAAATCAAATACTTCTAGGTGATTTGAGGTCCTCGTTTGTCTAGGATAAATTTTATGAGGAAGGAAATATTTAGGAAATCCATTTAGTCAAACTATGAAGTATATGGGTGTTCCGTTTTGATTGTCCGATCCTTCACTGACGTATTTCCTGACTGAAAGCAGGCAATGAAGTTCTAATGGATCGCTCTAAAGGCCCCTACAGACGTTCCAACTTATCTTCAGGCAGGCCTGCACAGACCACACTGCACATTATCCCGAAAACAAATTACTTTCGAACCCATGTTCTTTAAAGTAACAGCAGGAGATGTAACAGTACAAGTAGTAATTAAGTATCAAAAAATTTAAACTTTATTTAAATGTACAGGGATAAAATAAACCATGATGTTAAAATAGTAGTAGAAAGTAGGGTATACATGGGTAAGGGTTGATGAATGGGCATAGGGAGTGGGAGGAAAGTGAGAATGGTGTTCGGAATTACCGTGGTTAATTTTAATTCTTCACTTTGATGCTGTAGGAATTTCCTCCAGAAGTATAAATAAATAAATTTAATACCAAAGTACAAGTCTGTTTCCTTAATAATTACTTTTTAGTTTATAAATAATTTTTAAACAATCAAAAGAGAATTTTTTTATTTTTCATTATTAAAAAAAAATAGAAGTTAGGATTGGATTTAAATAATTTTAAAATTTACCTGATAATGTTTGAAGACACTGTCCGGTAACAATATCCCAAACTTTAACGGTTGAATCCGCGTTTCCCGACACCAAAATGTTGTTTCGAAGTTCCATTCCAGAGGTTAGCGACTGGTGACCCATCAGAGTATGTCTACAAGCGCCCGTTTCAACCTCCCAAACACGGATACTCGTGTCTAACGAACCGCTGACCACGTGCACTCCATCAAACTAGACATGGTAAATAAATTCAAAATTTACACTTAAAAAGTCAAAAAAAAATTTTTTTTGTCCGAAACAGCATAAAAACACTAAATTATGTTCGTAAAATGTCCTCATCAAAGTTTTGGTATCATTTTTTACTTGGAATCACGTTAGAATAAAATTTTCCAACAGACTCAACGAGTAAATCAGACCTTTTACAAAGAAATCATAGGACAGTAGTAATTTTTACACAAAAAGGTTTTATAGAAGATGTATGGAGGATTAAAGAGCACGAAAAACCTTTAATTTGCATTGAAACACGACTAGACTCAGATCAAAAATAACTGAGTTATGATCACTTAAAAAAAACTTCATATTATGTTAACAAACGGATATTTAGAATTCAAAGAGGGTCATACAATTTATTCACAACACTAACCATTCAATCCATTGTAAATTCTTGTTTAAAAACTCAGTGATACTAAATTTTACAATTACTTACAAACGTGAACATACATCCTTATAACACCAGGTTGTATAGCATTCCTAATTATCTAATTTGGGATTTTTTATATTTGCATCCCACATGAAACGTCATCAAAAGATTTTGATCGAATAACGAGTTAGGTCAATAACTCATTCGAAAATTGTTAATATTTTTAATATCAAGAAATGGAAAACGTGTTTATGATGAATAATGTTCTGTCAATGTTTATAACTGACTTATTGTTAGGTACATTATTATTAGGAAAAATTCTGGAACTGATTTGAGTCATTTGGGAATAAAGTTGAACTTTGATCGAATCTCAGAATAAGTCAATTAAAAGGTATAACTATAAATCAAAATGATATTCATATAATAAGATATTGGCTTGTGTTAAGTTTCGTAATTTACGATTTTTTTGGTGAAACTGTAGTTTAATTGATCCAAAATGTGTTCAATCGTCTAGATTTAATTGAATTGAGGCGCGGAAAACTATTTTCATATAAGAAAATCCTACATAAATAACTTTTTTGAACATAATTGAAAATGAATTTACATGTTTTTTTTTTTTCGTATTTTTGCCCAGTGTCGTTCAATGAATACAACATAAGAGTTAGTAATTACGACAATACAGCATATTTTTCGTGCTGCACAAGTGAGTTTTAACATTTTGAATTAATGGTTACTTATATACAGGGTGTCCCAGACCACCCGTACCACCTGATTTACTCGAAAATTATAAGTCCTAAGAACTTGAAACAAAAAAATTTGATACATAAATAGGGTATAAGCTTTCTTATGAGTGGCAAAGGAACATCTAATATCAACCGGAAGTATGAACAACTGAAGGTCACTTTATTATTTGATATATGAAGGGGGATTAATTTTGGTATTGTTGGAAAGAGCTTTTCAAAAGAAATAACTTTTATAGAAAGCATTTTTTGATATCTTTTACTATTTTTGTCCAAAATCGGTTTCAAAATCTCGATTTTTTACGAGTGTTTCCTGATGTCACTACTAGATGTCGCCGTCAGCCATTTAAAAAAAATTACATTTAGAAGTGATAGTAAGTCACAAGGAATAATTTTATTAACAGTACGACAAAATAATGTAATACCCTTAACTAAACTTCATAACTTAAAACACTTAAGCCCAATAACATAAACAAATTGGATTTTTTAAAATGGCCGACGGCGACATCTAGTGGTGGCATCAGAAAACATTCGTAAAAAATCGAGATCTTGAAACCGATTTTGGACAAAAACAGTAAATAATATCAAAAAATGCTTCCTATAAAAGTTATTTCTTTTGAAAAGCTCTTTCCAACAATACCGAAATTAACCCCCCTTCACATATGAAATTATAAAGTAACCTTCAATTGTTCATACTTCCGATTGATATTAGATGTTCCTTTGCCACTCATAAGAAAGCTTATACCCTATTTATGTATCAAATTTTTTGTTTCAAGTTCCTAGGACTTATAGTTTTCGAGTAAATCAGGTGGTACTTGTGGTCTGGGACACCCTGTATATAATACTTGTTTTTATTATTTGATCAATTGTAGGGTCAAGTGGGGTAAAGGTAAACTAGGGTAATTGTAAACAAGGCTTTGTTTTACTAAATATTCAAAATAAGTGACTTTCGCGTACCTACTGCAGTGAACACGTTCCTGCCACCTAAGAAGTAAAAGGTACGCGAAAGTCACTTATTTTGAATATTTAGCAAAACAAAGCCTTGTTTATAATTAGCCCTAGTTTACGTTTACCCCACTTGACCCTAAATAGATATGTCGTGTTTCTATTCAAATTAATGACAATTTTATAGCCAAAGTGATTTTTTAACTACCTGTAAAGAATAGACCCTATTTGTGTGACCCTGAAGTGTATGTAAACATTCCTCTCGCTCTGGATCCCAAACTTTCACCATAAAATCGTAAGCGCCCGACACAACCAATTTTCCATCGTACTGGACGCATCGTACAGCTGCCATGTGACCAATCAAATGGTGCAAACATTCTCCCGTCACTATATCCCATACTCTTAACGTTGCATCTCTGGAACCACTTACTACCCTGAATATAAAATTAAATTTAGTTATTTAAATAAAAAAGAGTAATGTACCAATGAATAATACAAACTTTTTATCATGAAGATGCATACATCGAACGGTTGAGGTATGCCCATAAAGCGTGTGCTTACAAATACCGGTATCCGCGTCCCATACCTTCAACGTCCGATCGGTACTACCACTTATAACTATTGAACCAGACATTTGCGATGACCACACTCCTCCCGTATGTCCAACTAACGTTCGGAGACACTTAAAAAAGAAGTTAAGATTATAAATTGATTAAAAATGTAATCCAAACTTACTTTGCCGGTTACTGCATTCCAAACCCTCAACGTATTGTCATCCGAACCACTAACAATCTTATTCCCACTAAACTGCAAACAGGTAATCACATGATCATCATGACCTTTCAACAACTTCGGCGGTTTAATTGGCTTCGATCTCCAATTCAATTCAATCGCGTATTGGCGCATATAAGCTAACTAAAATTAAAAAATGATTAGAAAAATCGTTACTTATTATAAATAAGTTTATGAAAAACCGCAAACTAAAGGGATTTAAAATAATTTATCCCATAAATTTTCAAATTTATTTACCTTCCACATGGACATTTGACTATTGGTCGATCGCGGCGAACCCCTTTTATTCGAACACGTAAAAATCCCAGCTTCTTTACATTTTTCCTTCCACAGCAGGTTATCTTCGGCTAGAAACCGCCAGCTTCGACACGTTTGCGCCGCACGGATTAAATCCCTAGGTTCCAGGAACGAGAGCACCGTTAAAGCGAGCTCGCGCGGAAGCAACGAGATAAAATCTCTCTGAAATTGGGGCTCGATAACTTGCATCATGTGACGAACCTGCGTCGGTTCACATCTCGCAATCAGCTCGTTTATAGCCAACAATCTTTCCGCGTTAGACCAACGCTAAAACAAAAAAATAAGTAAATATCAAATCTAACCTTAAAAAAAAATAACAACTTTCTTTAAAAAATCCATTATTTCCAATTACTAAATGAAAGTTAAGATTATTTTTTAAGTTTCGATAAAAAATTAATAATAATATACTTTATTGAACCAAAGTAAACAAAAACATAAATTCAAAAAAAGAGAGAAGGCGAGAAATGTAAATGCTTCTTGGTACAATTACGAAGTGTTACTTCAGAGAGATACGAAGCTCTTGTTCTTCAATTGGAACTTCAGCAATTTATAGCAAATGAGATCAAAGATTTAGAAAAACAATATAGATTAACACCTTGCTGACCGGTGACGAGATAACTCGTCATTTCATATCCAAACGTTGCTGACCGGTGACGAGTTAACTCGTCGTCATTACACTTACTTTATAAAAACGCGGTGACATGACAAAGTTTCTATGTAAAATTGCCGGTCAACAAAGTGTTAAAATCTGCAAGTAAAAGTATTAGCCACTAACAATAAGATAATCACAGAAGAGAAAAAAATATCACAAAACGTTATTGAATGGGTTACAGTAGATGATTTAGAAGAAGAAATGAATGTTGCAGAACTAACAAATGCCTTTTAGAAAACCGAAAAATCAGATGACGACGACGACGAAGCGATGGATGAACACCCTCCCACTAAAATCTCCCATCAAGAAGGTTTTGCTTCTCTGGAAAAAGCTCTAGGGCAGTGTTTCCCAACGTGGGGCCCACGCCCACAGGGAGGCAATTTCGGTTTTTCATTATATGTTTCAAAAATTTTCTTACTCTGTTTCGTCAACAATTTCGTAGTGATTTCTTCCTAAAAGGTATCATTTAAGTTTCTTATGTGAACAATCCCAATTTTTAATATTAAAAATTATTACTTTAAGACCTTTTTTTTTGGGCATCGATTGTATTCCATGGCATTTTTTTGAAAGATTTAATGTTTCAAGTTTACATTGTTTTCATATGTAAACAGCCAAATGAACACATATTTACTTTGTGGGGCCTTGCGGAACCTTAGGGGGGCATAACAATATTTGAAAAGCTTTGATGGGGCATGGCACAAAAAAGGTTGGGAAACACTGCTCTAGGGTATATCGAACAACAATCAGAGGCAACTCCTGTGGACTTGCTTCTTCTTAACAGATGGAGAAACATAGCAGCAAGAAAAAGAAGATGCAATATGAAACAGCAGCGCATAGACAACTATTTCAATGTTTTATAATATGTGTACATACATACATATTTACATGTTAAAAACGTTAATAAACCGATTAAAGTACATTTGTGCTTATTTTTTTGAAGAAATAAAAAATAAATCCCTATTATTTGAGTTTTTAGTTATCTGAGGTGGGTGTCTCCCCACGTTACCTCGGATAAGTGATGTTCTACTGTATTTTATTTTGAGGAAGTATTCTCCTAATTTGCATAGTAAAGCGCTACAAAGTGAGGCTCAATATATCGGCGCTGGCACTTTTCGTCAGTGCAGCAAAGGTCGATATATCGGCCTTTGGCACTAAAAAGGAACAGAATGAGAAAACAATAGAGACAGGAGAGAAATATCTAGAAGAATTTTCGTCAGCTGTTTTCTTCAGACGTGAAATAAATGGAAACGAAAAAGTAGAAAAATGATTAGTGTTACCATAAACAACTATTTTGTATGTTTTCAATTCTGTAAGTATCAAAAGCGGTCAATGTCAAGTGGTAAACGGAGACCATATAATTAAATTCAAATAGTACAAGGGACTCGGATAAATTCCGCTTGATATAGTAAGGCTTACTTGAATTTGTCTCTTACTTGAAATTGCATAAGCCATTCAGACATTTCTGGGGGTGGATTATCCTTAGTTGGTATCACTGCCCTCTTTAATTTCTCTCCAGTCGTCACGTGACACAATGTAGTAACATCAGGGTCGCTTGAAAGAACGTCTTTATTTAAATCTTCATCTTCTTCAATCCCCTGATGCTTTGGAGATCCACAAAAAAGATTTTTACGATCATCCGGTAATAATTTTTTACACGGAAAACCATTTTGAATGTCCAATTTCCGTTTTCTCTACAATAAAAAAATATATATTAATTATAAACAATTTTTTTTTCTTTTAGTAACAAATAGATTTTTTTTATAATCAGAGAGAAGATTAGCTTAGAAATCATTCTTTTGGTTAAAAACTTATCAACCAAAATCAATTTTAATTAATAATTTCATCATTTTAATCAACTTCTTTTACATTAAATAAATTCTATATTTTAAACTAACCCAACATCTTGTATTTGTCTCCACAGAATAGTATTTATTAATACTAGACCCAGACGGAGTTGTACAACTATTATCGGAGACAGTTTCAACCACATATTGAGGAACGTCTTCGTCCTTAACGATTACTACTTCTTCTAAAAGTCCGTAAGAGGCGGGAACTTCTATAATGTCATCTAAACAGTCCTCCCATCTTTCCTCTTTCTCCTCCTCCTGCTCATCTTGGTCGTTTTGGTCACAGTCAATTATCCTAACGTCTTCTTGGTTTAAAAAACTTGATTTATTATTACGATTATCCAGATTTTCTTCTAACTGGTTAGAGACTGTCACCTCATCTTGTAATATTATTGAATTATGTGATGTACCTTTAATAAATTATAAATAATATAAATGAGATTACACTTCAATTTTTATTTGTATCTTTTAAGATATTAAAATTGTCTTTAATTTACCTGGTAAACTATCAGTGCATAAACTGTCCAAACAAACAGTTTCTGTTGGACTAGGACTCGTATCCTGTTTGGGAATCTCTTGATTTGTATCGATTAACGATTTATTTGATTCTAACAAATTATTTTTGGTTTTTGACAAACATTGTTTTTCCATTCTAAGTACCTGTTTTAAAAGTATATAACTATTACAAAAAATAAACATTTTAATATAAAATTAATGTTCCAAAAAGAATAATTAAAATTAATTAATTACATAACCTAAAAAAAAAGTTAAAAAATGTCACCTTTTTTGTCAACTTTTTCTTAACCTAACTTTTGGTATTACTTTCCGGTTTTCAATAAATTACGATCGATTTATAATCGTCAATAAAAAAGAAAACATTGAAAATAGTTTAGTTAATAGAGAAAATCGACCAAGCCCCTTAAAAACGTATAAAAACCTCTTCAAATCGAAAACTTTTCGATTAAAAACTAGCAATTAATTTGTAAAGCGGGTACTTAACTTCCTATTAATTACTATTTCGATAAATAAAATTAGAAAATAAGCGATTTATTTAAGAAAAATACCTTCTTATAAGACCACGGTGACGGCCATTCTTCTAATACTGCGTTTTATTGTGAATACGCATAACATTAATTTCCCCTAAACAGTAAAATGTTACTGAAGTCACGTTGAAAATAAGTTAAGAAAGTGGTTATTTAAGCGTCAAATTTCGGTTAAACTGACTTAAAACGTTTAAATGTAATGAACAAGGACGATATCGATTAAAATTAAACTTTAAATCATGAATTATATGATCGTTTTCGTAAAGTGTAAAAACTAAAATCCCCAAGGTCATATGTATTTGTCAAAAGTGGGATAGTCTAGAAAATTACTAGATTTAAAACTGTTGGAGATAAATGATTGGAACGCAAAACATTTCTGAACTCAAAAATAATTTGTCTTCAAAACTTGACTCAAGAATATCTTTAATGCTTGTATATAATAAGGCGAATACGCGCTGTTTAATTTACCAAGGTTGGATTAGTGAGGCTCTACTGTAATAATAAAAAAATCACTCAACATTTATTTGTAGGAATTAAGGAACTTTTTATAAATGAAAATTAAAACTAAAAGATCCTTTTTTTTACTTGACAAATTTTTCTTAATAATTTATGGTTTTCCATCAATTCGAGCTTTTATAAACTTAACTAAAAAAGTCACCTATACTTTATTTATATGAATTAAACAGGGATTCATAGCTTAAATTAAAACTATTAAACGAGATTTAATTAAAAAATTAAACTCTGTATTATTACTTAAAAAAGGAACTTTTTTTTAATTTATCAAAAACAACAGTTTTTTTTTAATTAAATGTGATTTAATTGAAATTGTTGTACATTTTCAGGTTGATAAGCAAATATAACAGTATCGGGAGTTGTCGTTTCAGTCGAAATTATATTACCGCTCAGAGAAGAGTCTAAAAAGAAAAAAACAGATAAAATCAATTAAAAAAATTTATTTCGCTATGACTTTACACAATTTATTGATGAATAACAATTTGAAACTTACTGTAATTATCATCTGGAAGCTCTTCATACATCACTTCATTAGTATGCAGGTTTTTATCACTTTTAGCAGCCTACAAATATAATAAATCAACATAAAATTACTAAAACTACTGAATAATTTCATTATTACATCTCTATATTTTTGTAAATACAATTTTAAAGGTTCCACATAATGATCAAACCCCAACGAGCTCATAGCAAATAAAATATCTTCTCCATTTATCGTTTTCCTCTTTTCTAAATGACATCTTTCACTTGCTTCACTTGTTATAAAACTTATAAACTCAGAAACGCATTCTTGAACACATTCCCGAGCATCTTTAGCAATCTAATAACATTAAAAATAGTTTTAACAACTTTTCAATATTAGAAAAGGTTATTTTTACCTTTCCAGATTCTGGTATGGCTCTTTTCATTATTTTAGCTACATTAGCAATAGGTAAAAATCGATCTTGTTCCCTTAAAGGTATTCCAATTTTATCACCACCATCATGATTTGAATCATCTGTGTTTTCTGCTGTTATTTGTTCACCATCTTCTGCAAAACTTATTTACTATAAATTTTAGTGTTTGGTAATTAAAATGTAGGTTTGTACTTTAATAAGTTAAGGTATAAATCATTATCTTGATTGTCATAAATAAATTTTTGAACATTTTTAAAACTTGGTTTTAATCTTTTGAGGTTATGTTATGGCATGGAAATCTATTTCAATTTCTTTTTTTAATATTTCTAATAATTTAACATGAAAACCTATTACAATAGAAGGTTATTTACCGTCCATGTCCTCTGTTTGAACCATATAAGCTTGTTCTGACAAAAAAGGATGTCCAATATCCTCCACTAATTCCGTTTTTTCCATGATTATCGGCGGTATCCTTACAAAAACGAGTATACATGTTTAATTTAGCGATTCTAACTCGCTTTCAAGTACTTACGGCTGTATTTCTGGTAGATTTTATTAAAAAATTCCTTAAAAAACAGATTTATCTCCGATTGTTTTGACACAACTGACAAATGTCAATCTGACGTTTGACGTTCTGATGTTAGGGAAATCGAAATGTCACTGAATTGTACTGTAACATTTAGCAATTCATTTAAATATTAATATATAAAAACGAAATATTTAAAAATAAGATGTTGATCTAAGTATTTGTTTAACTAAAAACCAGAAACTTGGTTTTTAAACTGTTTTTATGTGTACGTTTTTGATATAAATAGAATGTTGGTAATGCGAATTGTTGTGAAGTTAGTCGCCGATGGGAGGTAGAAGTTGACGTTTTCGTCAAAATAGGTTTTTTTTGACGTTTCCCAAACGAAAATAGAAATCGTCTTGACGTCTAAATCATCGATTTTCCCGTGATCAAATGGTATCTAAATTGTTCGTTTTAAGCGGTTCGCCCTACGTTAACACGTGCCTTTTTGATCGTAACGTGCCCCTCGATCTCACAAACGGAGGTAAGACAACGATGACAGTTTTACTTTCATACCATTTTTTTACATTACAATAACAAAAAATTACTTGTTTGAAACGTATTAGCCTTTTTTATAATTAGAAATTTTTTAAATAAAAAAATTTTATGTTAAACTGGTTTGGAGATGAATTGTGTTTATAAAGAT
Organism: Digitonthophagus gazella; assembly: GCA_036711955.1. NCBI lineage: Eukaryota > Metazoa > Arthropoda > Insecta > Coleoptera > Scarabaeidae > Digitonthophagus > Digitonthophagus gazella. The sequence continues at coordinate 20,662,019 of JASCIT010000001.1, read as the reverse complement.
TAAAAAAAAAATTAAGTAGGTTAACCTTTTAACCTCTAATAGGGTTATTTTATGAAAATTAAGCTTTGAAGTGAAGGCGACTAAATGTTCGATTGAAAATTTATTTAAATTCCTCTAAATTACCATTTTAGTTCATAATTACTTAATTATTTTGACAGTTATAATTTTTTGAGGTTAGAATGGTGACAGTTGTCAATAGGATTTTGATTTAAAAAAGGTCCTTAAAACGTTTAAATTTGAAAGAAATATATATACTGTATGGCTTTTATATAGATTTATAACCAATTTTGTTTCTAGGTATGAAACCCAAAAAAATGTTGTCCCATTAAGAAAACCCAAAATTCTAAACTTGATTTAAATCGAAAACAAACCCAAACACACACACACACCAAAAAAATGTTAAAAAATTCATGACAAACGACCGAGAGGAGTATTATTTAGCCCGAAACGAATAAGATACTAAAAGACAAGAAAAAATCATAAATTCGTTTTTATTTGTACGATGTTAACAATGAGCGACAATACGGAACAGAAATGGATCTGCGAGTACTGTACATATGCAAATTATCCGTCATCTCTTAAGTGCACAATGTGCAGGGGCCCCAAACCGTTTCTAACGGAGAATATTTATAAATTAAACGATGAGAAAACGTCCAACACCAACATAGGGACCTCAGCGAGCAGCTGCGAGCGTTTGGCCTTGAGAAATTCATGGTCCTGTGAGACTTGTACTTATATAAATCACTCCAGGGACAATTTATGTGTACAGTGTGGCTCTCAAGCTCCTACTTCTGTTAACAACATTCATGAACAAGTCCAACCATTGAGGATTAGTCAACATTCTGATGTTGCTCAATCTTTGTCAAGGTAAATAAAAAATATAAAAAAAAGTTTGATGTCGTAGACTGGGATTGATGATGATTTTATAGGGACAAAATTAATAATGTAAAATATCAGGGTCCAGTTTTTGATTGTATTTGCAACCTTATCTCACTTCCTGTAAAACTGGCAATGCATACCTACTTCATTATATTTTTAGTATTTTTATTTTTTCTTTAAGGAAACGTTAAAAAGTATAAATATACATAAAACCAACATTTTTAGTTTTTGTCTGTCATCTACAATCATGCAGATGTCCTAAAATTAGATGGCCATTCTGTATTCTAAAACAAGAATAAAAGCTGAAATAAATATTGGTTGAAAAGTTTTTCCTAAGAGAACTAGAGTTCCTTGAAGGGAGCAATGACAGAATAGATCATCTTAGAATCTGTCATTTTCGTTGTCGCGCATTACAGTCATAAGATCAAACCTCTACCAATAACGACGCATTGAGCGCTATTAAAGCGCTTAGTACATTTTGCAAAAAATCCTACTTACAAGGAGACCTCGCGATTTCGTCCTTGCCGATTTTAATGACAGTGGTACCAATCGATAGGTATTAGTATCTAGTACAAATGTATATAATACTAGGACGCACTTATATGTCGCCAAAGTGAAATAAGCTGGCTTCCACATACAAACGCCGATGGTTCGAATCCTGAATAAAATAACTTTTTTTTTCCTTTCAATTTTAATTTTTAATATAATATTTCACTTTATTTTTATATTTTGTTTTTACGCTATACAATTAAATAAGGATACTCTTTCTTAATTTTGATTGTAATCCTCAATTATTCCGACGCGTTATTAGTAACGCTGAAAATCTAGTGTAGTGCATGTTTCCTTTACTTTTTTAAACCTGCTCTTCCAACTAATTGTCCCATTTCCGAACATTATAGATATGAATAATACTTGTGTTTTTGTTAATATTAAAATATTAGTCCTCAAGACTACACTAGATTTTTAGCGGTACTAATAACGCGTCGGACTCATTGAGGATTAAGAAAAAGCATCCTTAATTGTATTGCGTCCGACTTTTGTAGACGATTTACTTGAAAACGGTTGCAGATAGGCAATTGCAATAAAAGGACCATTCTTACGTAGAAAGGTCAAAGAAATCTAAATTTTAAGTCAGAGTAGTAAAAAGTTGACATGCAAAAGGGTTAGATAAACAAATAACCAAAATATCCCTTTGTAAGCACACCACTGATGAGTATCATGCAAAATCGATACCATCATCTATTTTCTCTCGAAATTTTAGATTAGTATACCAATTTTTCCTGATATAACCTCAGCCATTCCAACGATATTCCCTAACAACCGTTTTCCTGTTGCTCTCTTTAAAGAACTATAGCTCCATAAGGAAGCATTTTTCCACCAATATTTCTTTGATCTTTACTACTTTCCTACTTTTGGGACAGCCAAAAGATGGCGATTATTAAAAAATTATGAAATACAGAGTGTTTATAAATGATTGTAAGCTGTTTGTCATTGGGTGTGATTTTGGTCGGTAAAGAAGCTGTTGTTTTTTGCTATTAGGGCATCCAGTGACGCGCGTTGAACTGCATTCATTCCATAGAAAAAAAAAGATATAGAAGGTCAACTCGCCCTAGATTTTTAAAATGCATCAAATTTAGTACGTAAACCGAAAACTCGCAGCGCTGATGAGCAACTATTCAAAAAAACCGCGAAATTTGAAATAAAATATTTTTTTATTAAATTTTATTTCTTTATTCGTACTACAATAAGTGAGCCATAAGTGACTCACTTATTGTGTACGAAAAATAAGTGGCAATGATAAAAGAAAAAACATTTTTTTTTTTTAAATTAATCTTTTTTATTTTCATTTATGAAGCTAATACAAGAATGCGTAATCTATTAAACTAAACGAATATACCTACTACACTAATAATAATACTAGTTTACAAATTTGAACTTTTTATATCCCGTAAGGACTTTATTTATATAAAAGTATGTTACAGTACCTTCCGTAAACCTAAATGTGTTAGCAAAAACATCATCACATGTCATACTTGTTTAACGCGTATCCACTTAGCCCAAATCCACTTATTAAATCTCTGCGGATCCTGCAGTTCGGGAATCGATAGCGGGAGGACTCATTATCATTACAAATAGAAACCGTACACGGTATATATCTGAAAAGGAAACATAATATAACGCAAGGTTGTAAAAATGTTAAAGTTAATCAACACTTACCGGTAATAGAAGTAAAAAGCATACTACGGAACACAATTGTAGTCACTGTAAACGTTATGTTTCACGTTTAAGCTCGAAATGATCAAAAATCAATTACAATAACTCCGAATGCTCTTACATCAAGTTAAAATCTGTTTTGAACGTGTTGTCATGGAAACGTTGTTGTATTTTTGTATTTGTTTAAAAAGAATGTCCCTAGATTTATAAATCTAGGGACTTCACTAAAAAATTATACATCAGCGCTAAAGGTGTTTCGGTTTACGTACTAAAAATCGATTTCAAATATTTTACATTGAGTTCGCCCACCCTGATTCATTCTCAACGAATATCTAACAAGGAGACCTCACGACTTTGGAATCGCCGATTTTAATGAAAGTGGTACCAATCGATAGATATTGATACACAGTACGAACGTGTAAAATATTAGGGCGCACTATTCAGCGGTTCGCGAATAAATCCACCCTTACGATCCCCAAAAAAAATCGAGTGACTTGTCAATGCTAGACCACATCCCTTGAAATCCGCCTATAGCTAATGACAATCGGTCGGCTTTCAGATATAAACTTAAATGGTTCGAATCCCAAATAAAATAACTTCTTTTTTTTCTTAATTTCTATTTTTAATGCAATATTTCATTTTATTTTTATATTTTATAAATTAAGGAAAAAAAAATAATTGTTTTATTCGGGATTCGAACCATCGACGTTTGCATTTGAAAGCCGGCCGATTGCCCTTTGGCTACGGACACATCTCAAGAGGGTGGCCTAATCTTGACATGTAAGTCGCTCAAACTTTTTTGGAGATCGTAGGGTGGATTTATTCGCGAACCGCTGAATAGTGCGCCCTAATATTTTACACATTCGTACTATGTACCAATATCTATCCATTTGTACCACTTCCATTAAAATCAGCGATTCCAAAGTCGTGAGGTCTCTCCTTGTAAGCATACATTCCGTTTAGCAGATGATGTCTGTTGCGTCATTATTTGTCACCGTTTTCTCGACGTATGTCAAATATTTTTTTAACTAATTGTACATGACAGAAAGAGACAAAAACTGAAAATGTTTGTCTAGGATACCACAATTAATTAATGATGCATTAAACATTTTTTTCTGGACAGTGTATTACGCATATATTTCGTTCGGCGAAAGATGTTTTATTCCTTACTTGCTACGGTCTTTTTCGACTTACGTCAAATATATATATTTTTTATCTAATTGTACATGATAAAGAGAGACGAAAACTAGGATAACACAATTAATTAATGACGCATCAAACGGTGTATAGTTAACACAGCATGATTCGATCTGTCATCTTTTGGTAAAGTAATTTTGTGGATTTGGTGAATTTATAGCCAGCATTCAAAAATGATTGTAAGACGTTTCAATTTAGCGCACTAGAGGTTGATTTCTAAGCTGGACATTGTAGCCCAGTTCCATCATAGGTGTATCATGGAAAATATCCAAAGTTACTGGTCTTCATACTCGAATAAGATGAAACTTGGCTTGGAAATACGTCTGGCTGCGATCGTTTTCCATTGTTCGTTTTGGTTAATTTTGTGGAGTGTAAATGTATACCAGCATCTTGTGTCGTGGATGTGTGTGTCTGTAAGTTATCATGTGTTATTTATTAAATTATACAATTACATAAATTATATCTATGATAACTTAATTGATCCGTCTCTATTTGTTCTAAGTCGCGATTCATATCTATTATTTCCGAGTCCGTTAATGATAAAGTTCCCGCTCTCTTTAGTGATGTTGATTGTTCCTGATTTGATGTGTTTAATAGGGATCGATGGTACGTTGTTTCTACTACTTGAGTTACCCATTGTTTCATTATCCATGTCCGAGGAGGTTGATCGTCGTTCAATGGCAGTGTTATTTTGTTTTGTGCTATTGTTAGTGCTGTTATCACTTCGTTAAATGTTTTCGTTATATAGTTTTTTACAGGCTTTTTTTGTGTTTTAGGTTGTTGATCAATCTCGTGTATAAGTCTTGGTGAATTGTTTGTTACATGCTAGATCTTTTAGGGGTTCCGGTGCATACCAAGGACTCTGGATTTGATCTATTATTGCTTTGATTTTCTCCTTCAATTCTGTCGTTTTTCAATATGTTTATCCCATTTCCCGTAAGAATTAGTTGTACTGCATATCTCGTCTGAATAATATAAATCTTCGTCCCTTGATCTTTTTCTATGTATAAACATTCTTCCCTCGTCGCTATCTGACCTTTCCACATCCATGGCTTTAATTTCTGATGTTGATTCGTCATTTAAATTTTCTATAAATTCTATATCTATTAAGTAAGTACACTGGGTTCTATGTGGCCAACAATAGAAACACTGATAGGAATAAACTTGATGTTCACACTTTGAATGTATGAGACATATTAAATCCATTTTCAGTTTTGCCTTTGATTTATATGTATATTTATATTATTTTCTTATCATTTTGATAAGTTTTTATGTTTATATATTCTAGTTTGTTTGTACCCGGCCCGTGGAAAATAAGAGAGTAAATTCTGTTATCTATTAAATGTTTATTTTCTTAATTTGCGTGGTATGGGTTCATATGTAGGGTATATGGTATATGACCTTGGTTACTTATTGTCCCCCTCCATATAAAAATTTATACTTCCTCCTCCTTGTAGCTTTGTTGTCAAAGATATGTCGTAAACTTTTTGTAGATAATGTTTAGTATCAAAAATCACTAAAGTACAAGCGCATCAAATTTAAATATTTTGCAATTATTTATGATTTGTACTGGGTTTTCATAAATTGTGGGAGTCTTGGTTAGTTAAAATCGTACTCTGTCGCACTGCGTGGCAATGATTTATTATTTTAATGAAATCATTTTTAGATCGCGTAATAATAGTCCCCCGGCAAGCATAACGAACATAGAAAACACCAAACGCACCCCATCGAATGTAAAATGGACCTGTCCAACTTGTACATATGAAAATTGGCCAAAATCGACGAAATGCGCCATGTGCGGAACGACACCGAATAATCCCACAGTTCAAAAAACACAACAAACCGCATCCGGTTTATTAATTCAAACCCAAGAGAATGTATTATTAGAGAAATCGTCGGAAAACGCTGAAAATGATCGTTATCGAGCCTCGTCGAACATTCTAGACAGTTCTCCAAGTCCTAATAATTGCGAATATGAAAGGAAAATGAGAAATTTGCGCCGGAAAGCTGATTGGAATTGGTTGAACGCATGTATTGGGATTATCGAGGGTGATCCAAACCCCGTTGAAGCATATTTAAGTTCAGGAGGTGACCCGGCGAGGACTTTAACTGCTTCAGAAGTCGCTATATTAAATAGATCTTCTGCTTTTGATGTGGGACACACCTTGGTTCATCTAGCAATTAGGTAAATAAGAAAAAAAAAAGTTTAGTTTCTTTTTTCCTTTTTAAAGTTAGATATGGATTACAATCTTAAATTGGTTTAAAAATTATTAAAGATCATTAATAATCTTTTAATTTAATGCCAACCGTGACTATGATCAGATTAACAAATGCCGAGTTATGTTCTAAAGAATTTTTTGAGATTGTGTTAAAAAAGTCAATAATTGTTTAAAACTTTTAAAGTATTTAAGCTAGATAGATCGTGTTTGTACTTAAATTAAAGGAATTTTAAAGATTTCAGCGTGAAGATATGCTCGCCATCCTCTTATCACAAATAGAAGGTTCCGGTTCTGGCGTCAAACGCGTCCCAAGTTACGTCGCCCCGGATTTGGCCGCCGACATTCGAAGGCACGTCACATCTACATTAAGACAGCGTAAAGGGAGCTTCGCTTGTAATTTTGTTACGGAATTAACTACTTTTTCTTTACCATCAGGTAAAAAGTGATTCATTTTTGGTTTAATCTGATTGGTGATTAAATTTGTTGATTTGTAGAGATTGAATTATTACCAGGACCGGTTCAAGAACAACTTTTTACGGAATTATTAGATAAAGATGCCCAGGAACAACTCGAATCTGAACCGGCGGTTATAAATTGGTCTTTGGAATTAACAGTGAGGTTAGGTTCGAGGCTTTACGCGCTTTGGAACCGTTCGGCGGGCGATTGCCTTTTAGATTCGGTCATGCAAGCGACTTGGGGCGTTTTCGATCGGGATAACACCTTGAGGAGAGCGTTGGCGGAAAGTTTAAGTCAAGGAGGCCACATGTAAGAGAATTTATAAGGGTTTTTTTAAATCGATTCAAGCCACGGTTTTAGGTTTTACCCCCGTTGGAAAGAATACGAAGCCTCCCAAGCTTCGTTTCTTCAATATTCCTTAGAAGAAGGTCAATGGGAGGAGGATTGGACAAGTTTACTCTCTTTGGCAAGCCAACCGGGCACCAGTTTGGAACAATTACACGTATTCGCGCTCGCACACATATTAAGAAGACCGATTATCGTTTACGGAGTGAAATATGTTAAAAGTTTTCGAGGCGAAGCTTTAGGTTATGCAAGATTTGAAGGTATTCCCAATCTAATTTACATTTCCATTTAATACAGTTTTTGTTTGTTTTAAAGGTGTTTATTTGCCATTACTTTGGGATCAAACCTTTTGCATTCGAACGCCAATTGCCCTGGGTTACACTCGCGGTCATTTTTCGGCCCTTGTATCCATCGAGCCGTGTTCGACATTGAATTCGCGTCAGAACACGCAACGTTCGAACATTGGGACGATCGGGAGTGATCAGCTACACAGTACCTACCTGCCTTTAGTCGATAGAGACAGGAAATTGTTACCGATTCATTTTCTAGTTGAATCTGAGGTTAGTTTTTGGTCTTTTGAAAGCTAAAAAATGACTTTAAATTTATTTTTTAAGTAGTATTCAAAGTATATTTGACCTAGATTTGACCGAGATTTTTAGATAGATTTTGAAGTTAGTTGTAGAACTTTTCACGTTATAGTATACGTTGTGACAGAAAAAAAAGTTTCTTCAGGTTATTGCACTTTTTTCATAGCTTATCCCATTGCCCATAAAAAAAAATTATAAAGTCGGCCTATTTAAAACTTAAACAATTAATAAATTAACCACTTGAGTACATTTGACGGCTGAGGCTCGTCATAAGTTGCATAACATTCGAAATAAATCCGTACTCAAGGGGTTAATTAATTAGTGACGCATGAGACATCTTTCGCCGAACGGAATGTACAATGAATTTCTATAGTAGAAAAGGATCAACAAATATCCTTGTAGCGGATATCTTTTTTACCTACTAATTAGTACCATATTAAATCTATGTCGACCTAAAAAACACCAACTTCACGTCGAATTTCAGCCTAAGTACTCGATGAATTCAGCCAATGTACACCCAATATAATTTGGAAAAAATTAAAAAGCCCATTGTGTAAAATCTGATTTCATTATCAAACTAGTACACTTTAGGTCATTTTAAATTTACGGGCCAATTTTGTAACAAAAGTTGCAAAATAGACGTCTTAACGACGTCGTTATGAATCGTTTCTCGTTCATGAATGACGTATTTTGTAACTTCTGACGACATCGTTGTGAACAACTTTCAGGTTAGATCAGGGTGGGCGAACTCTATGTAAAATATTTGAAATTGATTTTTAGTACGTAAACCGAAACACCTTTAGCGCTGATGTATAATTTTTTAGTGAAGTCCCTAGATTTATAAATCTAGGGATATTCATTTTAAACAAATACGAAAATACAACAACGTTTCCATGACAACACGTTCAAAACATATTTTAACTTCATGTAAGAGCATTCGGAGTTATTATGATTGATTTTTGATCATTTCGAGCTTAAATGTGAAACATAACGTTTACAGTGACTACAATTGTGTTCCGTAGTATTTTTGTTTTACTTCTATTACCGGTAAGTGTTGATTAACTTTAACATTTTTACAATCTTTCGTTACATTATGTTTCCTTTTCAAATATACAGGGTGTCCGGAAATGTCGTGTACAACGGAGTACCACAGATACTTTGGTCAAAAATATGATGATTTAACCCAACTTATCTGTATACAAAGTTGCTTAGTTTATCCACTAGAAGACTTTAAAAACAAAATTTTTCGTGTGTTTTTCTTAAATTACTAGAAAAATCTTTATTAGATTTTATTCATTTTTTGATAATGTCTTTATATCAGCAGGGTACAGCTTTCTGTGGAACAAATTCGAATTTCGAAAATTACAGGGTGTTTAAAAACGCTCTTCCGGCAAGTTATCCATCCAAATCTTTTTAAGCAGCCTGTATAATTTTCTGTCAATTTTTTTGTGAATAGCTATATTAATTTAGAAACTATTTCTTCTCTTATAAAATTTCAGTTGGACAAACGGGTTAGCCATAAAAAAATATTGGTTAGATTTAGTCCATAGAAAAAGAAAGATATAGAAGGTCAACTCTCCCTAGATTTTTAAAATGCGTCAAATTTAGTACGTAAACCGAAAACTCACAGCGCTGATGTGCAAATATTCAAAAAAATCGCGAAATTTGAAATAAAATATTTTTTTATTAAATTTTATTTCTTTATTCGTACTACAATAAGTGAGCCATAAGTGACTCACTTATTGTGTACGAAAAATAAGTGGCAATGATAAAAGAAAAAACATTTTTTAAAATAGATTAATCTTTTTTATTTTCATTTATGAAGCTAATACAAGAATGCGTAATTTATTAAACTAAACGAATATACCTACTACACTAACAATAATACTAGTTTACAAATTTGAACTTTTTATATCCTGTAAGGACTTTATTTATATAAAAGTATGTTACAGTACCTTCCGTAAACCTAAATGTGTTAGCAAAAACATCATCACATGTCATACTTGTTTAACGCGTATCCACTTAACCCAAATCCACTTATTAAATCTCTGCGGATCCTGCAGTTCGGGAATCGATAGCGGGAGGACTCATTATCATTACAAATAGAAACCGTACACGGTATATATCTGAAAAGGAAACATAATATAACGCAAGGTTGTAAAAATGTTAAAGTTAATCAACACTTACCGGTAATAGAAGTAAAAAGCATACTACGGAACACAATTGTAGTCACTGTAAACGTTATGTTTCACGTTTAAGCTCGAAATGATCAAAAATCAATTACAATAACTCCGAATGCTCTTACGTGAAGTTAAAATATGTTTTGAACGTGTTGTCATCGAAACGTTGTTGTATTTTCGTATTTGTTTAAAATGAATGTCCCTAGATTTATAAATCTAGGGACTTCACTAAAAAATTGTACATCAGCGCTAAAGGTGTTTCGATTTACGTACTAAAAATCGATTTCAAATATTTTACATTGAGTTCGCCCACCCTGATTTAGTCGTTTGGTGAAGGACGTTTCCATAGAAGTCGTTTATGTCGTTAGCATAACAAAATTGAATTTTAAAATAAGTTGTATACCAAGTGTATTGCACAAAATACTGTTTCTATATATTTAATTGTGCGTTCAAAATGTGTAAGATCATCGTTTGGCATTATCTCTTGTATAATTCCGTTTCTATAAGTTATGAGTTTCATTCCTCAATATACTAACATTACAGGACGCTAGAAATCCGCTGAACCCATTTGAAACGCTGGATAACATTTTCCAAAAACTATACAGAGTGTTAATACATTTTTCAGAAATGATTTTTTCTGTGAAGTCATTTTCTTCGAGACGGTTTAAAAATATTATTATTTACAATTTCTTGTGGTAATACGCTTTTATGTTTAAAGAAGCTATCAAAACTATCTTTAAAGCAAATTCATGAAAAATATCGGTAATGTAATATAAGGTGAAGTGGGGTAAGTGCGTTTACAGGGCAAGTGCACTTTTAGTCATTAAATGTTACATGTTTGAATTTATGGCGCTGAAACCTATGAATAAAAACTTTCACTAACGTATTCTCCCTATTTTATCGATTGGCGATATTGGCTTCCCTTGTTACTTTGAAAAAAAAACGCGTTTAAAATTTTTGTTGCAGTCGAAATTCCAAAGCGAGTTAGTGATGTTTGAGTAAATTGTCCAACAGTTTCAATATTAGTTCAGTTATTGTGGTAATATGTGGCAGACATACAGGTTTCTAAATTACATTAAGTATTCTTAACACTTTGTTGACCGGCAATTTTACGTAGAAACTATGTCATGTCACCGCAATGTGACATAATAAATGCTTTTACGACGAGTTAACTCGTCACCGGTCAGCAACGTTCGGATATGAAATGACGAGTTATCTCGTCACCGGTCAACAAGGTGTTAAGGTATTTTTCTTACCGGTTAATGCAGTTCCATTTATGTGGTTATAGCGCACTTGTCTCGTCCATTTTAATTAACGGGGCAAGTGCGTTTATTTCAGTAGGGGTTTCGTTCTAACCAGAAAAGAAGTACAGAAGAATAATAACGTTTCTTGGTTAATTGTAGACTAAATTAGAATAACATTTTATTTGTTATGTTCGTCGCAATTTCTTTTTAACGAAACAGCCTTGTGTTAAGTTCCATAGCTTACACCATGGCAAACTATATTCTTCAAATTAGATTGCATTAGTCCCATTTGTTAATCAAAGTATTTTGTTCGGAGAAAGAGGCCCTAGTCACTCTTGCCCCACATTACATTAGCTTACTACAAAAAAGTGACAGTTCAATAAAACACGCCATTAGAGATTCAATATGCCATTAGAGATTTTCTGAACATAAAATCTTATGTGCACTACCGCATAATCGTTGAATTGCTTGAAATGGGTGCATGATACGACATCGTATGTTAGTAACTTTTTTATGCATTTTAGTCTAAACATTTTGATTTTGAGATTAGATTTCCAAAAAATAATCGGCCAAAAAAATACGGGACTTTAAATGCGCTCCTCAGCCTCAGTACCGAAGCCTGTTAATCGTAGATCATTTTCGTTATCATCACCATATTTCTCATGTAAATATTAGGGTATGATCGGAAATTCAACATCCAACTCTGTAGGATAAGTGAAATAATTTAAAAAAACCACACCATGAGGATCAACTTCAAAGAGCTGTAGCTCCTTTGTTAAGTATTTCCGGACACATGCCCATATGAACTTTTCTTCGTATTTTTTGCTGTAGAATTACTCCCTTCAGTATACGAACGTTATTTCCGGACATCCTGCATAGAGAATTATACAGACTTATTAAAACGATTTGTACGAATAACTTGTCATCAGACTGTTTTTAAATACCTTGTATGTTTCGAAATTCAAATTTTTTCCATAAAAGACTATCGCCTGTTGATATAAAGACATGGTCAAAAAATGAATAAAATATAATGAAGATATTTCGAGTAATTTAAGAAAAACTCATTAAAAATATTATTTTTAAAGTCTTTTGGCGGCTAAACTAAGCAACTTTGTGTATGGTTAAGTTGGGTTAAATCATCATATTTTTGATCAAGATATCTGTGATATTGTACACGACATTTCCGGATAGTCTGTATAATACATCTGATCGTTATAAACAAAATTTGTTATAATAATAATTTTAAACAGTATAAATTCTGGCAACTGTCCTATAATGACAGCCAGTTATATTCGATGTAGTTGTCTTTTTCTTAAAAATGTTTGAATCAATCTAAGCCTTGCGTCCAAATCTTATTTCATACACTCTTAAACGATGACTCACTTTCACTATAGCTGGTACAGGGTATATTCATAGTATACTATTTATTTAATTGCGCAATTAAAAACTAGACACCTATTATTAAAACAAATATTTAGTGTAAAACTTAAATAATTAATAAATCTCTTAAATGCACAATTTGAATACTAAACGTTCAATAACAATCCTAAATATTCAGCAAAAATCTTAAACATACAGTCTAAACACTGATCGCTCAAAGATCCTAGATGATTAGTAAAAATTTGAAATTCTCAGTATACCGTGAATATCGAGGATTTAATCTTGGATTGGTAACACGTGACCTGTTGCAAGTTTTTGTGTGGCCCCAAGCAATATAATTTTCATGTTGTACAGTAAGTTTTTGTCATTTTTCTATGAATCGTGCTAACGTATCGTAACGTATAAATCATGCCCATTTCTCGGGTCCACTTAAAATTTTTTTTTTTGAAAATGATCCATGATACAGAAAAGGTTGTCGACTCCTGATTTAAATTATATGGTTTTTAAATTACCGAATACTTGACACGTTCTATTATTTTTAAAGCTCGGTAGAGAAGAATCGATTCTACGGCAATGGTTGGACGTATGCGAAACGGAGGGCGGTATCCTCGTAGCTCAACAGTTCCTTCACAAAAGGCCCCTGTTGGTCGCCCAGATGGTAGAGGAATGGTTAAATCACTATAGGCGGTTAATGTAAGTAGTTTTTAAGCGATTGCACCGTTATAAAACAAAATAAGAATTTTAAAAACAATTTTAATCGATAAATTCAAAAGAAATTAAAATATACTTACGTTGGCAAATTATTTTGGAAATTCTTGAAGAATATTAAAAATCATTTAACTTGATACCATTAGAACATATCTATTGAACCAAGTTATAAAAGTTTTGACCAAAAAGGGAATATTTGTAAGGATTACCTGAAAGTATAATAGCATTCTTAGAAGAAAACATTCATTATGGAAAAATAAACTATTCTAACAGATAAACTTGGGAATGAAAGCCGCTTATAAAAACCATGGTTTATAGGAACAGATGTAATAGTCATTGCAGAAACAGGAAAACAATACAGATAAATAATTTAACATTAAATTGTGAATTGATGTTTATTTAGAAAACAAAATTTATACGAAATTAAAAAATAAATAAATAAATAAAAATTCATAAATTACAGTATTAAATAAAAATTAAAAAGTAAATGATACGAAAAAGTTTCAAATACACGATGATTGCTTAGTTTGCATCGCTTACTCACTGCGTTAGCAACTCCGCGACTGACCCCGATCCAGAACATAATCCGAGCATTATACTTTAAACGCGATTTATTCGATTTTCGCTGAATAGTGCGTTTTAATATTTTGTCAATTGAATACTTGTATGATTCTCTACCACACATTTCAAGGACAGATAAAAAAATGCCACTTCGCGCACTTTCCTTGTCATATTAAAGGCAATTTAATTTCCTAATAGAATTTTAGAAAGATTTTAATGAAAGATTTCATTAGAAATTTTAATTCTTAAATTTTAATGATTATTTTTTGATTAGGCAAATGACAACGGCACCTTTCGTACGTCCAATACCGATTCAAGATTATTCCAGCGAAGGTGACACCGACGACGAATAACGCAGGCTTAACCTTAGGCTAAACCTAGGCGGAGGCCGAGCGAAATAAAGTTTTGGTTTTCTTTTCCTTAAAAAAAAAGGTTTTGATGGGTGAATAAGAAACAGAGAGAGAGAGAGAGAAAAAATGTGGACCTTTTTTAGCTACTTTTACTTTTTTCTCTAATTATTTTTGTAAAATAGATTAAAATCAGGTTTATCAAAATAAGAAAGGTTTTCTTACCTTTTTATAGGAATTTTGAAAATAAGTTTGTTGGAGTAGTTGGTTTTTTGTAGATACAGGGTGATTTATTATTATTATTAATTTATTTATTTTTCTTTAGAGTATGTTTGTAAAATCGAATTTTTTTGCACTTTTTTCTCCACCCAAGTCTCTAAATATTTTTTTATTGTTATCCTAAATAATTGTTATTAAAAAAAGAAATTATAGATTGTTGCGATTGTAAATTTGGGATTTTAGTTGTTTTTTATCTAGTCTATTTATTCTACTACTTGATAAATAAATTTAAAAAGCAAAGCGTGCAATAACCTAGAAACACAAAAAGAAATGTATAAATATACAGGGTGATTTAAAAGTAAATTATTAAATCGAAAATCTGAAATATATATTTTTTTAAGTTGCGATGTTATATTTACGTTATTTAATGCAAATTTAGCAAAATTTTGAGGTTATATAACAAGGTTTTGAGGTTATTATAAGATTAATTTTTGGGTTATTTAATTAACTTTTTGAATGACTTATCAACATTTTTCAATTATCTGATTGGATTGTGATTGTTTAACTTTACTTTAGAATTATTCGCGTACTTTAAAATGTTTATAAACCGATTTTGAGGTTAAAGTTTTAATAAAAGTACTTTTTAACCATCCTGTAGATTACAATTAAAAAAAAAAAACATCACCCTGTATATATCAACACACGACATATAGTAGTGATTAAAAAAAAGTTCATCAAAAGCTTTTACAGAATAAATTTATAATTAAAAAATCCGTCTATAAAATAGTTTAAAGGAGAAATTACAAAATATGAAAAAGATGAAATAAAAATAACGCTGAAAAATAGGACAAGTACAAAATGTTAATGTTAAATTAAAAGTTTTTGCTTTAATTTTATTTTTTTTGTTTGATTTAATTTAATTTAATTTAATTGTATGATTTTCTTTAGCGCTTGAAGTTTTGAATTTAAAGTAAGATTTTTTTCTTTTAGGGCTTTTTCTTGAAGCTCTATTGTGTAGAATGTGATATACATAATGTAGATATATAAATAAATATGTGTACAAAAGAGAAACTAACTAATCGTAAATAAAAAAAAATGAGAAAAATGGAATTATTTAAGAAATTATTAAATGGAAAAAAGTAAAAAATAAGAGCTATGCTTTAAGATTTTAAGATAATTATTATTAATTGTATGTAATTTAAACTGTTTTCTTTTCACTGGGATGTTGTATATTTTCTCTTTTAATTTTATTTAAATGAATTTAATTTAACGAATTTATTAAGTCTATTTTCTATAAAAAATATCTATAAACATATTAATTAAAACTTTAATTATTAAAATAATACACATTAATATAGTGTAAAAATTGTTATTTATTTTACTACAATTTTTTTGTATCGAACGTTTAAATAATTTTAAAATATACACTGCGTGATATTCAAATTGCAACAAATAAAAGGAGTGTCCACTTTTTGATAAAAATGTTGCTCTATAGATATATAACAATTGATTAAAATTTTGATTTCCTAGAAAATGTAGGCTTGGCAAAATAAACTTTTCTGTAGATACTTCAGTATATTCTGGCAGTAATTTATGTATCTCTTGGCAGTGTTGTTTGTCAGTTAGATTTTTTCTGAGGCTCCTATTATTCCTAGACCAATAGTATACATATTTTTCTTGTAATTTGAAAGAAATTGAGGGGATGGGAATAACGATGTGAAACTGAAAGCGGTCCACAGCTATCAGATGTTGCAGAAAAACCTTTCTGAAAAGCTTATTGTATCTAAGTGCGCTCTTTCTTTCTGTAAAATTCAGTTTTCTAATTTCTTAGTGGCGCAAAATGAGAATGAGTTACACGGATTGCTCTGTATTATAAGGTGTTATAAATTTGTATAGTTCACATCAAAGGCAATATATTGCCGTAAACAATGACGTACCATGCCATAACTTCAACAGTACGATTAATAAACTGCGCCTAATCAGCTCAAGGTTGTTTTGCATCTTCAAACTGATTCTAATCTGTTATCGAAGTCAAGCCTACATTTCTCAATGTTCAATTAAATCCTTTTCACTCATTAATTTACTAACTGTGCAAAAAGTCAAGTCAGCCAAATTTGAGGTGCTTGTACTCCGAAAATTTTCGTCGAAAAAAATTGGGGTGAAAACTATCATGATCGATGATTATTTCTGCGTAACATAGCGAAAATTCAAAATCGTAGGTCACGTGATTTAGGAAATATCGCGAGTTAAATGAAAAAAGGGCCGATTTTTTGACCGGTCCGTGGAGAATGCAAACTTTGACAATTTTATCTGAGAAATCGCCGAAGGAAAAAATTAGGAGCCTTTGTAGGATGCAGCCTCATCTGTTTACTATAACTTGATATTTTTTCTTTTTCAAAAATTCCGTCTATTTTCGATTGAAAATTCAATCCCTGAAATAGTCGACATCGAGAGCTGTTGGTCGCATCTTAACTAGGTTGCCACCGGGTAGTAATTGAGAATGGCAACTCTCTAAATTCCTACGAATATATTCATTTTTAAATCTTAACAAATCTTTATTTGTCCAAAGAATTTCATTTTCTCTCCTCACATAATTTACCAACTATACCTTTTCAAATTCAAATTGGGACTAATCAATGCCAAATTGAGATTAATCAATTTCAAATTGGGACTAATCAATTTCAAATTGAAACTAATCAATTTCAAATTGGGAATAATCAATTTCAAATTGGGATTAATCAAATTCAAATTGGCACTAATCAATTTCAAATTGGGAATGTTATATTTATATAAAAAATACCTAAGTTTTGGTAGTTACTTAATATTAATGACTATTTTTTTTATTTAGCTATAAAAAATATAATTATAAAAAATTAAAATTATAAAAAATATAAAGGGGCAGTGGCATGTACTATAACCCGACATAGATCTGCACAATGAAGAGAAAGATGAAAAGGTAAGCCTGCTCTCCATAATATTGCCGTGCAGCTCCATTTCGGCTCATAGTACTTTTGTGTACACAGTGTAAATTTCGTACATGTAGCGATAGATATCACTCTGTTTTCCTCACTAAAAAAAGAATTGTCTGAATGTCGTCAGCCAGACCACTCTTGCCTCCAGTTTTAAAAACTGTCCGTACTACTTCTATGAAGACCTCAATGGAATCGTGGAATGGAGCATTATCTGGTACCAAAACCGCAGGTTCTTCGTATATACGTTTGGCATTGCGAAGACGTTGGCTTCAGGCTTTTTAAAAGCATCTTTTTGAATTTCATGATGTATCAGGCCCGTAGTGCCAATACAATCAATTAAATGAATATTTGATTCTTTCATCGCCAGTGAAATAAAAAGATTTAAATTGATATACACCTTTGCAATGCCCAACGTATATACCAAGAAACTGTGGTACTGATGACAGATAATGTAAAGAATACTTCCCACTTGGTCGGTAATTTGAAATTAATTGAACTTCAACTTTAATTTCATTGGTCCCAATTTGAAATTGATAAGTCCCAATTTGAATTTGATTAGTCCCAATTTGAAATTGATTAGTCTCAATTTGAAATTGATTATTCTCAATTTGAAATTGATTAATTCCAATTTGAAATTGATTATTCCCAATTTGAAATTGATTAGTGCCAATTTGAACTTGAAAAGGTATAGATCGTGATCAGACTGTCTTCTTTTGTTTCCTATTCATCGTACCGAAACATACAGTAAATCATTTACTGTGCAGTCGCTACCGAAATTCACGTATTGTTATTACTATTGTTACTTAATTCTTGACAATAAACATTTTTTTTTTGATTGTTAAATAATATTAAAAAAGTATTTTGTGTTTTTGGGTACTTCTATTAACCCCTAACAAACGAATGCCGCCATACACGCGGTACCTACACGCGTCGACCTACTGGTCATAATTTTAGAAAATTGCGCTCGTTCGTTAAGGGTTAAACTTGACTGATTTGAGTATTGGCACGAATAGTATACCAATTAATCATTGAGCAGTAGAGTATAATTCACGGTATTCTGTGAGTCTAAAACATTTAATTTGACAGTAAAATGCGCCAAAAATGAACGCTTAAATCAATAGGCACCCTTTATCCGCACTTGGAGTAGCTTATACAAGGTTCCTTTTAAAACATCTGACGAAGGTAGGCGTTTTGAATATACACAAGGAACAATTTCAGTAAACGACAAACTGCTTACTTTCATATCGTTTTTTCTATCGTAAGTTACTCCTAAATTACAATAATTGATGCACTCTCTTGGTCTGCAAACTCATAAGAACACAAATTGATAGGTATTGTCGTTACAATGTAGACAAATTATCACCAGATTGGCAAGAAATCACTGCAGCGCGTACAGAAAAGAAAAGTTAATTATGTGAAACTTAAGCGGACCAGGGTCACAAAATTTTAATCATTTTTTTGCTTCTATAGAGCAACATTTCTAGTAAGTTTTATGAAAAACTAACCCATTCCTTCTAGGTGTTGCAATTTCAATGTCAGACAGTATACAAAAGAAAAGATGATTCAAAAGTAAATTCTCAAATTAATAATCTAAATATTAGCTTATTTTTAAAAACGACTTTTGAATCGTCTTTATACTGTACGGTTATCGTAAATGGTTGAAATGGTGAGGAAAGAAATTTCGGGAATAATAAAAGAACCTTATATTCTAAAAGAACCTTATAAAGAAACGAATAAGAGACACTTTAAGACTACTTTTTCTCGTGTTTTTATTGAATTAAGGATTAAATATTAAAAAAAAACGGAAAAATATTAATAATGCGTTCGTTGTACTTAAATACACACACACATACTTTAAATAAATAAATATTAAAAAAAAAGTATTCATCTTTGATTTTCTAACTTCGAATTAAATACCGAGTATTTAACCCCAAATGCCCGTGACTTTTTTCGGTAATGTATCCAAGAACTGAGACTACAGAAAATCTAAATATTCCTTCTCCACTTAATCATAGGCGGATGAACATAAGGGGCACGAAGTTTTTATATGTAATTTAATTTTATTTCCTTTGGACGTTTTATCACATCCTTTTAACTAAATTAATTCTTTTATGAGGGCGACGGTCCTTATAAATGTGTCGCTGAAATCTTTCGACTCGTGCATTTATAACTTTATTAAACTTATTTGAATTATCAAAAGTACATATTTTAATGGTTAACTTGTGATTTATAGAGGTGTCAGTAGACTTTCGTGAGTAATTGTATAAATACAGTTGCTCCCAAAAGTATCCGGCCGCCTGGCAAATTTTCACATTTAACACTATATTACTTAAAACATATTGTGGCATGAGAACGGGAGAATGCTTATTATACAGGGTGTCTCCGAAATGCGTGTACAACGTAAGACCACAGATTCCTGGGCTTGAAACAAGTCGATTTAAGTTAACTTATCTATATTCAAAGTTGCTTCGTTTTGCCGGTAGAGAACTTTAAAAATAATATTTTCCCTGAGTTTTTCTTAAATTACTCGAAAAATCTTCATTAGATTTTATTCATTTTTTGACCACGTCTTTATATCAGCTGGGCACAGCTTTCTGTGGAACAAATTCGAAATTCGCAACATACAGAGTGTTTAGAAACACTCTTACTGCAAGTTATTCATCCAAATCTTTTTAACCAGCCTGTATAATTTTCTATCAATTATTTCTCTGAATAGCTACATTTATTTAGAAACTATTTTCTCTCTTACAAAATTTCAGTTGGGCAAACGGTTTCGGCACAAAAGAAGATTTTCTAAATGTCTACAACCCCAAAACGGTAAATTAAGGTAACATTAACAAAATTCAAAGTACCAATTTCTTCACGGGATATGAAGATCTTTCAAGAAAAACACATGTTACAGGTTTGGAAGTAGTTCATTGCTTAAAATTTTCAAATTTTCGCCAGCATTTGTGAACGTTATCAGGGTTTAGCCCTTTTAATCCGTATTATGCAGATTATACTGTAGAATCGAAGGAAATAAAGAGGAAATCATGTTCCTGTAAACTGGTCAGCAAGATTAGCAAACCTAGCACCTTCTGATTTTGTTTAGTGGGTGTCATAAAAGTAAAAATTCAACAAAAAGAGCAAACAGTAAAAATTTTGCACACTGTATTATTTTTGCGTTGATGATGGTCACAAATCCTGGCAACATTTTGGGCAAAAACTACTTCCAATCCTCTAAAATGTGATTTTCTTGAAAGAGCTGCATATCCTGTGAAGAAATTACTACTTTGATCTGGGTTAATGTTACCTTAACTTACAGGTTTGAACTTGCAGGGACTTAGAAAATGTTTTTTTGTGGCTAAACTGTTTGCAAAACTGAAATTTTATAAGAGAGAAAATAATGTCTAAATTAATGTAGCTATTCAGAAAAAGAATTGATAGAAAATTATACAGGGTGGTTAAAAAGATTTGGATGAATGACTTGTGGTGAGAGTGCTTGTAAACGCCCTGTATGTTATAAAATCGAATTTGTTCCACAGAAAGCTGTAATCAGCTGATATAAAGACATGGTCAAAAACTGAACAAAATCTCATACAAAATTTTCGAGTAATTTAAGAAAAACTCATGAAAAATATTATTTTTAAAGCCTTCTAGCGGCGAAACGAAGCAACTTTGGATATAGATAAGTTAACTTAAATCGACCTATTTTGAGCCAGAGAATCTGTGGTCTTACGTTGTACACGCATTTCGGATACACCCTGTATAACGCAACAAATCAGATCTCAACCCAATAGAGCATTTATGGACAATTTTGAAAGTTTTGTTAGTCTGAACAAAAAGCGCATTTCCAGTAAAGAAATGCTTAAAAACCATTCACTGCTGGAATGGAAGATGATAAACTCTTCATTAACGAATAAATTGGTTAAGTCAATGCCCAACAGATTGAGAAATGTTTTAAATTCAAAAGGTTACCCCACAAAATATTAAAAAGCTGTTTTAATAGCTTTTAAGAGTTACATATTTAGTTTTTTTAAAGCTATTTTGTATAGGTGGTCGGACACTTTTGTGTGCCTATAATAATGTTATTTATGTTCTTTGTTACATTGTTTGCTGTTGTTATATTTGCAATATATCAAAAGTTGAATGATAATATACTAGCATCATAAAAAAAATAACTATTGGTTATATTATTTAATTCTTAAGTAATATGGTATGAAATGTGAGATCTTGCCAGGCGGCCGGATAGTTTTGGGAGCAACTGTATGTGTCAAAAGATCGTACCGACGCATTCGTATAAAGCGCCGCCCTAATAAAAAATTAATTTAATTAAAAGAATGTTGCAAAGTATCCGAGAGCTATACAATTAAATTATATCAGTAAATCTCATGCCTCTTGTGTATATATATTTATTTTAACTTCTTCTTTTTCTCCTCGTGTAGAAGATGGTAATGGGATTTGAATATTTTAACTTATTTGAAGTAGAGTTGACACGACAACAATCAGGAAATTTGGTTTAAAATTATATCAACCACTAATAGTTCAAATATTAGTGTAAATATTAAAGTTTTGATAATTACAAAAAAAATTAAGCTTAGGTTAAAAAATCTACAATCGTTTATAATTTTTAATCAATATCAGGTTAAAAATTAACAATGACTTTTAAAGGTACTTTGATTTTTTGAATTATTTAATGTTTCTAAAGAAACCCAACTTGTCAAAACTTGTCACAATCTTCATACACTATAACATTTCATTTTTGATTTTGTCACAAATGTGAACCTTTTAAAAATTTTTAGTGTTTTAGCAACTATGAAAGAAATAAAAATTTATGTTTTATTGTAAAAAAGATTGTCGGACAAAGGATTAAAAAAATGGGGAATACTCATTGTTTTCATGGGTAAGTTAAAATTCATAGATTTTATTTAAATTTAATATTTTTATTTATATATTTTTATAAGAAGTTTTATAATTAATTAGTTTATACAAAAATACAAAAAATACCAAGATTTAGCTAGGTTGAAAAAAACTAATTTAAAGAAAACCAGCTATAAGAACTATATTTAAAAAATTAAAAACCATCCTTCAAAACGATTATTACATGTTTTTATTATCTCCTCCTTCATTTACCATCATTCCTTCATCTTTTTTCTCTTCTCCGTTCCTCATTTCATGACTCCACTTTCCTCCTTCTTCCATTTTCATCCTCGATTGGGTCATTTCTTTAGTCTCTCCAGTCATTGATTCCATTTTATCTTCCCCATTCGCATTTCGATAAGTACTAGGTTGAACATATCCAGAAGGACCAGAATACTTTTGCGGTTGTCCTTTATAACCTCCAGAAACTCCTCCATAACCAGCTCCGGAAGTTGCCGATGCTCCAGACATCGCAGACGATCCATAACCGCCATAAGACGATTGAGCAGGAGAAGGATAAGAAGATGGGGAAGGAGGAGGAGGAGGGGGGGAATAGGAAGGAGATGGAGGTTGATATGACGGAGATGGTGCGGAATAAGCAGGATAAGATGGAGATGGTCCAGCATAGGATGAAATGGGAGAGGCTGGAGCTGAATACATTGGCGATGGAGGTGCTGGATGAACATTGGAGTAAGTTGGAGCTGGGTGAAGACTTGGATAAGGTTGAGATGGTTGAGGAACGTTATAAGATGGAGATGGAGCCGGATAACTTGGATTTGATGAAGCGTATGAAGTGGCTGAAGCGGAAGAGTAAGCTCCAGGGCGGGATTGACCTCCGTAACCTGCATAACTAGGTCCACTCATACCCATTCCATGTCCATAAGATCTTCCAACTTGAGGATTTTCCATTTTTTGATTTCCTTCGTCTTGAGTTGAGCTTCTATAAGCGCCTCCTCCATAACCAGCTCCATAACCAGCTCCGTATCCCGCTCCATATCCGCCTCCATAAGCTCCTCCGCCAGATACTGGAGATGCATAACCAGCTAAATTAGGTTGGCAAGTTATAACAACTCCACTATGACCATGCCCTTTTTTAAGTTTCTTCTTATCAGCTCCAATAAACTTAACCAAACCAGCTCCATATCCACCTCCGTAACCACTTCCATATCCTCCACCATAACTTCTCATATGATCATTAACTTCTTCATCTTCTTCGGAATCGTCCATCATTTCAGGTTCGTTAGCTCGATATTTTTTTGTGTCATAAGTTTTTGTAGCTGTTTTATAACCAGCTGAACTTGGAGCGGTTTGAACGTAACTGTTTGATGGAGCTACGGGAGCCGGTGCGTAAGTTTTTTGCGGTGGAGGACCATAAACTGAAGAAGGGGCTGAAGGAACTGATTGCGGGGAGTTGTAATGAGTTTCTGCTGGAACGGCGTAAATTTCATTTCCAGATTCGCATAATTCGTACGGTTTTTGATAAGGATTGTTCGGTTTCACTTCAACGCAAAAAGTTGTCGTGGCAGATTTCTTTCTTCTAATCTTTTCCGATTGTTTTTGTTCTTCAATCGTTTTGGGGATGTCTTTGGAAATGTCATCGCGGATGGGTTTTTCTTGGATAACAGCTTCTTCTCCGATAATTGTGTCGTTTGGTGCTATTGGGAATGTTGGTGTTGATTCTTCTTTGATGGTTTCTTCCGGAAGAGTTGGAGCTGCCAACGCCGTGACGAAAATAGTTGTCAAGACTATTAGAATCTTCATGATTTGCTGGTGTTTGTTGTTCGCTTTGATGGAATTTATGGTTTGGTAAAAGGTGGCAGCGAGTTTTTATATTGTCGCCGTTGGAATTTGCTGATTGAGGAGGTTTATTAAATTTTTAATTTCAGTGGCCTAGAAACTGCTTAAAGTGGAAATATTGAATAGATAATTTTTTTTACTTTGACGATATTTTAATATTTTTAGATTTCAACCAATTTTTTAATAAATAAAAACAAAAATAGAAGAATTTTAAGTGTAACTGTATTTCAGATAATTATGAGAAAAGAATTTGAAAAAAACTATGAGTGTATTTTTGATGATTTTCAAATAAATTTAACTTATTAAGAATTCTTAAAATTGAAAAGAAACGAAGATAAAAAATTATTTATATTATTTAATATTATTACTTTTAAAATTTACCAACTTGGCAAATTTATAAATTCATTGAACTCACTATTGGATTGTAAATTTGCTGAATACTTGTTAATTTACTTAACGTTGAACTTTGGAATCAAACATTTTTCAGTACGGTTTTTTTGGTATAAACTTCGATTTTTAATTCCATAAATCAGGTCGGGACGGTTTTTAAAATATTGATCATTGACGAAGTTCAAATGTAAGTTATTTAAAAAAATGTATTTCAAAGTTTAATTTGACATAATATTCGTTTCTTAATAAATAAAGTCGGGACTAGTTTTTAAAGTTTATTTCAACTTCTATACAATTAATTGATTGTCATACATAATTTTAAAGAACACATTTTAAGGTTTAATTTGATGTAAAACTCATTTTCATAAATCAAGACAATTTTTTGAAAATTGATTTTTAACGTTTTATATGAAGATGTAGAGATTTGAATTTTAATTTTTGTACCTAAATTTCATTTCTTCTAACTAATTAATTGTTATACAATATTTAAAAAAATACATTTGAAGCATTAATCTGGTACAAAATTCGTTTCTTAATTTTAATAAATAGGTAGAGTTGCTATGATTTTTTAAAATTCGATTTCAACTTTGTCGTGTTGAAGTTAAACCAAGATGTAGAAGCTTTGGTTTTAATTTTTGTTTCAAAAATTCTTCTATTCAACTAATTAAGTCTTATAAAGTATTTTAGAAAACACATTTCGAGGTTTAATTTTCATAAATCAAGTCAGGAGATTTTTTTTAATTGATTGTGGACGTTTAAGTTAAAACGCAGAAATTTCAATTTTAACTTTTATCTCGAACGAGATTAAAATTTTTGAGAACCACAACCAACAGGGACTAAAGAAATTGAAACAGCATTTTCGAAAGCTTAACTTGAAAAAAAATGTATTTCCTTTTCAAGCTTTCGGAAATTCTGTTTTAATTTCCCTGGTCGCTGTTGGTTGTGATTCCGAAGAATTTAATTCTCGTTCCTAATGTGTAACAACCGTTACTCCGTTCCATTTTATCTTAAACTTTCCTGTATGCAGGTAATTATAATTATAAGTTAGTATAAATTAGGTGAAATAAAACTCAAAAGTTTTCTGAGCCAACGATAATAATTTTTTTTGTTAATTGTTGTAAGTCCTACATATGTTTCACCCTTAAAGCATCTTCAGGCACATCGTCAGAACATTCAGAGAGCTAAAAGCTTTATCATCGAAGAGTGCAGGAACACAAATATATGAATAAAATGTAAAAAGTAAAAGTTGAAGGTGCGTTAGATTATTCTTCCGTAAACGTTCAATTCACAAGCATGGTTACCTGTTAAGTCAAGTCATTTTCTGTTTTTTTCCAAGATATCTACCTTGAGTATTCACCTTAAATTAAGTTAAGTTTATTGAAGTCAACATGTTAAATTAAATACTTACACACCTTCAGCTTTTACGTTTTCAAATTTGTATCGTCTTTGTGCCAAATTTTTACTAACGCGTCTTCAGCTTTTACTTTTTTACATTTGTAATAATTCATATTATTACGGACTTGAGATTAAAGATTTTTAATTTTGTTTTTGATATTTCAGTTCGGTTTAGGTAGGGACTCGGTCCCAAAGTAACAAACTTGTATGTAATAAAGATGGTAGTATAAGTGAACAGTTGGCGGGTTGAAAAATTTTAGACACAAGTGTTTCTTTAGGAATTGTTAAACGTGGGAGCCAGCTGATCCTTTGAATAGATAGTGTCCTGACGGACGTGTTAAGATTTTGTTTAACGAAAGAACGCCCAAAAATGTAACCCCCTCTTTTAAATCGAGGTTATTTAACCCCTTAAGGACCGATTTTGTTCTACGGTCATTGTAGACCGTACATTCTATCCCGAGATATCTCGGGCCTGGTCCTTAAGCGGTTAAGGGCGAGTTCGCTATTTAATCACTCCCTCTCCTTGGAGTTTTTTTTTCGGATCTGAAGGAATTTCTTCGCGATAATGTGTTGGATATGCTTTGAGAACCTATGCAACACATCGACAGTTTTTCGCGAGTTCAATTTTTGTTTCCAAGTGTGAGTTTTCCTCGGCGGTTATGTTCACATGATACATAGACTTGAGCATGCTCTCATTCGGAGTTTATCTCCGCCATGGTAATTTCACCAACATCGTGTGCCGCGAACTGAGGACATAACCGCAAACTAATAGGTTTTGTGGTTGAGGAAAAGAGGTAAGTTTTTCTGAGCCTTAGTAAATATTAACTGTTAGACAAATCTCTCCGGTTAATAATTATTTGAGTTAGAAATTCGCATAACTATCCTCTTGATTAATTAGATTATATAGATTTGCAATTCTTCTTAATAAACTTTGAAAGTTAGGTTTGTGTTTATTTAATAAAGTTTAATTCCCCTTTTTCTGAATCCAGTTAAATTAAAGTTTATTAATAATAAAAAGTCTTTTTTATGACTTGTTCTCCCTGCAACCCTTTTACATTTCGAGCCAAACCCCTAGCGCAAGGACCCACGGTTTCCGGAAGGTTTCTTCGGGATGACCCGAAACATATGTAGGACTTACAACAATTGATAAAAAAAATTGTTATGGATGGCTCATGAAATTTCTTAGTTTTATTTCACAAAGTTTAAATTACCATAATGAACTTGGACTCCACCCTAATCAAATTATAAGTTAGTAATTATAATTATTGTTCATCATTTTTAAGAACACATTTCAAGCTTTAATTTGGTATAAAATTGGTTTCTTAACACTTAACGGACGGGTCAAATCTCTTCTGTCTAACCCAGTTTCCGGGCATTTTTCGAAAGTCATAATGGAAAAACGTAGATCTACGTGACCCTTCCTAGGAAGTCAGAATGGAAAAACGTAAATCTACGGGGCCCGTCCGTTAAGTGTTAATTTTCAGAAATAAAATCTGGACGACTTCTGAAAAATTGATTTTATCTTTGATGATTTGAGGTTAAATCAAGATATAGAAGTTTCCTTTAGAATTTCTATCTCAAAATTTCTTCTATACAACTGATTAATTTTTATACTCCCTTTGTCCCATAATAAGTGTCCGATTTTGGTATTTCCCGAATCTTAACGTTATTTCGAAATGTCGGTTGCAATCTTGTATTCCATCAAGAGACTTAAGTTAAAACTGACACATGAATGTTGTTAAAAAATTTAAACGCGTTTACTTAACTTTTGAGTAGTGATTTATAAATCATACGTCGTCTTGTTATTTCTAAAAGTACCGGAGTGGTCACATAATGGACCGTCGAGGAGTTTTTGAAGTTGTGCGTCAACCAAAAAGGCCTAACCTAAACCATTATTTACAAAGTGTGTACCATTATTCAGGCAAAGATTAGTAGCAGTAATTAAGTAGTATTATTATTACTCTTACACAGTTTTGTGAAGTTATAAATATATATCTTAATAATTTTGGACGTTTGATATTAAAAAAATCTTGAAAAAAAATTATAAGCTTTTTTATTTTAAAACGGACACTTATTTTGGGACTTAAATTTCCACCATATCGGTCACTTATTATGGGACAGAGGTAGTATATCATTTCAAAGAATACATTTCAAACTTAAATTTGATATAAAACTCGTTTCTTAATTTTCATAAATCATATCATGACAGTTTTTTAAAAATTAATCTTAATGGGGATAAGTCAAGATATAGAGGTGTTGTTTGT
The DNA here is from genome assembly GCA_036711955.1 of Digitonthophagus gazella. NCBI lineage: Eukaryota > Metazoa > Arthropoda > Insecta > Coleoptera > Scarabaeidae > Digitonthophagus > Digitonthophagus gazella. The sequence goes on along the minus strand of JASCIT010000001.1, from coordinate 20,633,766 downwards.
ATTTTTTTTACTTAAAATTTCTTCTATATACAGTGAAGTTCCGCTAATCCGGATCAATGAAAACCAAGGCAATCCGGATTATGGAGTCACAAATAATCTGGATTATGATAATACTTAATGTAAATAACATACTTTAATTTCGTCCGGATTACTGGAGAATCCGGATTATTGGAGTTCGGATTAGCGGAGCTTTACTGTAATTAATTAATTGTTATGCATTATTTAAAAAAACACACTTCAATATTTACTTTAACACGTTAAACGCCACGATAATATCAGAAAAATTTGCACGTGGGCCATGTAAAAATAACTTTATTAGTACGTCAGACACATATGGACTGACATGGTGATTAACGTGTTAATATAAAAGTCGTTTTTTTAAATTTTTATAAATCAAGTTAGGAAGATTTTTTTAATTGATTTTTGACGCTTTACGTTAAAATGAAGAGGTTTCTTCGTTAATTAATTAATTTTTATCTCAATAATAATAATTTGTATTATTAATTATAATTTTTTATTAGAAAAGAAGTGGGTGGTGATCCATTTCAACCAGTAGTGTGTATTTGGCAATGAATTGATTAATTTAGCACCTTCATGGTTATTAGATTTTTAATGCTTGACTAATTTCGGCTTAAAACCATCTTTAAAAGCAATAAAAGATTTACAATTTGATTTATAAAAGTTTAACAAATTGACATAGTCAAAATTTGTAATTTCATAGTCAAGGATAAAGGTTTGTTCTAAAAACAGCAATCAACATCTTAATACTTACAACTTCGAATTAGGTAGAAAATAGCAATTTATAAAATTTCAAATATTTAAACTTACTACATATGTTAAAAATACTTTTCCAAAATTTGTAAACGTGAAGCACAGATTAAAACTTATAAAATATAAAACGAAAACTGTTTTTCACGTCTATAAATTTTGGAAAAGTATTTTGTTAATTTTTATTTTGTATTTTGTAAATTGTTAATTTGTACCTAATTCGACATTGTAAGTATTTAAGATTTTAATTACTATTTTTAGAACGAACCTTTGTATTTCAATTTTGACTGTTAATTTGTTAAACTTTTATAAATCAAAATGTAATTCTTGTAGTGCTTCTGAAGATGGTTTTAAGCCGAAACTAGTCAAGCAATAAAAATCTAATAACTAGAAAGGTTTAAAATTAATCAATTCATTACCTAATATCATTTTTTAGTTTGGTATAAAAATCAATTTTTAATTTTAATAAAAAAAGCCAGAAAGATTTTTTCTAATTAAAATTTTTATTTTTATACATTTACAAAACTTAATAAATAAAAAAATAATAATTCCTATAAATTCATCTTTAAAATTTATTTTCCACTTTTTTCATCACTTTCCTTCTTTAATTTCTCAATAAATTCTTTCACCATCTCTTCCATCTTATGTAAAGTCTTCATCCTTCTCATATTTTCAACTACTTCCTTTATCATTTCCTCTTTGTTACCACTTTTATTTTCTTTTCCATTCGTTTCAACCTTCTTATTTTCTATATTTTTTCCATTTTTATTTTCACGTTTAATATTTTCCTCTTTTTTCATTTCATTTCCAACGAAATCACTTTTTTCTTGCTCACCAATTTCAATGTGTTGAACATCTCTCGCTTCAGCCACAACTTCAGAATTTTCTAAATCAACAGGATCTCTTAATAAATCAACATGATCTTTTATTAAATCACTTTTTAAGACATTAGGCTCTTCGAAAATGTTTTTGTTTGATTCTAGTGTAGGATTTTCAACTTTTTGTTGTATAGAAACCATATCGATCGGTTCCATAAAGATTTCTTCAATAAAAAACTCCGGATTTTCCCTATCTTGATCTCCAACTACGATTTCTTCCGGGATAAAATTCCTGCTACTAATCCTTTGAACGTTTTCGCAAGTTTTAAAATCATCCATAGTAACAAAAACGTCGCCAACGTTTTCATTGTCATCATCTTCTTCATATTCACACATCCTGCTTTTAATTACCGGTTCTAAACTGGCTTCAACGGTTGGTCCAATTTCCAAAGGTTCATTGTTAAACATCCAGGACGCTTCTTGTTGTAAAGCTTCTCGTTTTTCGATACGATGAAACGTTGAGTTTTCATTCTCATTAAAACATCTGGTAGGTAGAAAACTACCATTAACAAAAATTATTACTGAAAGTAAACGTAAAGACAAGTTGGTGAACATTTTGATTGGTAATGAGTGTTTATTCGAACGTTTATGAGTAATTTATACTTGAAAAAACTAGTTCAAACGATCGTAACAAAAGTACAGTTGTTGTTTAAGTTAATTTGTTGATATTAACTGCGTTCTAGTTTGTGTTAAACGAAGACAAAGCTTTTTTTTATGACCTACTTTTGCTAAATGATATTTTTTAATTGCAGATGGTGTCAAAAAGATATTATCAAAGGTAAATCATTGGATGGAGTTAGGATTACAATCGAACATTTAAAGGAAAGTAAGTTGAAAGTAAGTTTTGATGAAAAATGTAAAAAGTAGAGGAAATACAAAAAAGAAACAGAATCAAAATAAAAAAATTCTTAAATTCTTAATACCCATTAAAAATCTTTTAATTTGATACCAAGCACGGCATATCTACGATTAAAAATAACGGAGTTGTGTCGTCTTAATGATTTTCAAGATGGCCGATCTTCATTTGTTTTTATAGTTTAAAAGGTAAATACCTCTTAAATTATTGAAGATAGATGGGTCGTGCTTGTACTCAAATTAAAAAGAAAATTAATTTCCTAATCAATTTTCCAATACATTTTATTTAAAAGCCTAATCTTTAAAAAAAATCTAATAAAAAACCAACTTTTACAGATTTAAGAAGAGATGTACGAACTAGAGATTTATTCAGAGCTTCCAGACACGACGGAAGAATTAAACACATCGCCAACGAAATTGGAAAAGGTGGAAAAAGCGTTACTAAAATTTTAGAGGATTGTACGTTAAGAGAGGTCGCTGCCGGTTTACAATTTTTCCTGATTTCTCTGAAAAAACCGTTGATTCAACCTCAAATTCAAGCATTAGCATTAGGTAATTCCTATTTACATCGACACTTGTTTACTTCATTTCTAATGTTCATTAAAAAAACTGCTAATTGAGCAAATTGAATCGATTTTGTAATCGGAAATTATTGAAAGGTGTTATTATAGCGATTTTGCAAACAGGACATCTTACGATTGCAAAAATAATTTGATTAGTAAACAACTAAAAAATGTTATGTGAGTGAATTATTGAAATCGTTTGAAATTCTTAAATATTTGTGAGGTGTATTAAAAATCTTTTAATATAATACCAAACATGATATATCTACGGTAAAAAATGACAGGATTTAAAAATTGGCAAATTATCAATTGCATCGGCCGACATATTTTAAACCCACAGGTTAGACAATAGTTTCCTAAAAGTTTTGTCTAAATTCGGGAATCACATCATCAGGTTTTCGAAATGCTGCTACGGTTACGATTAAGTTTGACATCCTAAACGCACCATAATATTATCTATTTTAAGATTGATTTTCACTGTACGTTCAGTTTCCTTTCTATATCCGAACCATTCCGTTTATGTAAAATGTTTTAGGTTGCCAAACAAATTAACGAATACACATTTTCCATTCTGTTTATATACAGTTTCCATACCTGCCATTTTCAATCATATATCTGCCTTTACGCGGGCCGGAGGTTACCCACCGTTGGTTTAGAGTTAGAGCAACGGTGGGCAACCTCCGGCCCTCATGACGGTCTAATTTGGCCCGCGAGACTTTTAGAAAGAACAATTAATAATTTTTGTTTTAAATAAAAAAAAAATAATAATAACAATAGACAGAAATAATTACAGAAAGGTTTTACCACTAATGCGTTAGAGAAGAACAAATATCTTCTTACTGTATTGGGATTTGATCCCAGATCCCTTGCTTTCCGAGCAGTAGTTCTACCAAGGAAAGCAGGAAAGCTGGGAGATCTAATAATTAACTTTGTTTTTTATATTAAAAAAAATTATAAGTAACAGAAATTTGTCATTTTTCTATTCCGGCCCGCGTACAAAAAGGAAATCGTAATCTGCCCCCACTATGCAAAAAGTTGCCCACCCCTGGTTTAGAGCACCAGAAATTTGCTCATAATTTTTTTTTTCAATAAATGATGAAAAATGATGAATTAAGTCCTGTTGATATAAAATATCAACCTCCCCCAATATTAAAAAGGAGTGGACATACAACATTTGTGCTCTAAATCATCGATGTACAACATTGTAGTTTCCAGAATTTAAACATTTCATAAAAATATTAGGGCTCTATCTACAAAGGACTAATAAATTTAGCATCGAAATCAATAGAAGTTGCCATTTTCAATACGCTGACAGAGAATTGTCAGCAAGTATTTAGCCGTACCCGCAAAAAGTTAAAAGGCCAACTTTTGCGCTTATCATTAAATTTGTGGTAATTTTAAGCGGCAATAAGCCGTGAACTAAACGATTCCATTTAAATAAATACTGTTTAACTTTATTAAATGCTACAGGCTTTTAAGTTTCACATTCTAAACCCACCATAATATATACAAATTTTAAATTGGTATCATAATTTTATGATGTATGAATTCAAAATGCGTTTTGAATGGGAAATGTGATGTATTCAGACGTCGCATAGAGTTTTGTGGATAAAAATGTATCTGCTACATTATTTACTCCAGGATATCTCCAACACCTGATATGATGAAGCAATGCTGAGGCCGAATTTGAATTCAGCAATTTTAAGAAATTTGTCTGATCTATGAAGTTCACTTTTCAAAAAATTTTGTTGGATGTTATTTTTAAACTTAAAAATTAGGATATCTCCTAAATTACTTAAGTTGGGTAGTGTTTGTACTGCAATTAAAAGAAATTTTGATAGTCAGTAAAAGCTTGATTGTGATTCATTTTTTCAGCAGTGTAAATACGTTTTTTACTTTTTTGATAATATTTATTAAAATTTCAATAAAAATAAAAGAAAATACATTTACCCTATTAAAACGTAGAATGAAATATGTTAATCACCACTTTTTCTAATCACCACTATGGACAATGGAATGTTGGGTATTTTGAAAAAATTTGATATTTATTATCAACGTATAGTAGCTTCTTCAGCCTGTTTTATTTATAAGGACAACTTATTTCTGAAGATGACCCTAAGTCGAAACATGTAAGATATTTTAGAATAAAACAAGGAAAAGTGCTGAGTAACATATTTTACTCTACACTGGGTCAAAAATGTCTCCGTGCACTATACAACATTTACAAGTTACCGCCTCTAATTTATTTACTATGACGTTTAAGACAGAAATATTATTCCAGGATATGTTGTAATAAGTAAGAAAACAAATCAGTATCATAAAAACGAACGAAAACTTTATTTTACAAAACATAAATAAACTTTGGTTATAAGTGTAGAGGTATAAAGACTACGACAAAAAAGTCTCCGTACAGAAGATTTATAACAAAATAAAACATCAATATTTAACACGTAAAGTTTTACGTACATAATAAATACTTTTTTGACGTACTCTTTATACCTCTACACTTATAACCACGTTTACTTATGTATTGTAAAATAAAGTTTTCGTTTTTAAGATACTGATTTGTTTTCTTACTTATCACAACTTATCCTGGAATAATATTTCTGTCTTAAACATCATATTAAATAGAGGGGGTAACTTGTAAATGTTGTAAAGTGTACGGAGACTTTTTTGATCCAGTGTATGTTTTACAAGAAATTTTATTTTTCAGTCGAATTTTAACTCAAAAGTTCTAACAAAATTATTAAAAATTCTTTAAGACCTCTAAAAATGCTTTACTTAGAATATAGGGTAAACACAATATAGGGTGAACTTACCAAATCTCGGCCATGCGCCTAAAGTCGGCCTTCCAGTTTTTCTATATAGATTTCTATAGAAAGGCCGACTTTAGGAAAAATTTTTAGGGGGGCCGACATTTGGGCAGTTTACCCTACTTCCGATTAAAAATAACCGAGTTATATCATTAACATTTTTTTCAAGATGACTAACCTTCAACAATTTAAGGTTAAAAAATGTTATATTTCGGAAACTATTTAAACTACAGATATGTCGAATCTGTACTTAAATGAAAGGAAATTTAATTTCGTACTCGATTTTGAGTTCAAACTAATTTTTTTTTTTCAAAGATGAAAATCCCGGTGTTCCTCCGGAAACGATAGCGCAAGATATTTTGGGACTTTTAAAGGATTCCCTGGAAGGAAATCATGCGCATTTAATGGAAGCCCTTTTAGATTTATTGTATAGCGTGGTTACTTGCGCCCCGGCGGATGAATTGGCGGGATGTTGCGTTCCAGTTAGCATGTTACCGATTTTCTTTCAATTAAGAGTAAATATTTAGATCGAAACGGACCAAAAATGAATATAACTGTGATAAGTTTTGTTTTTATGTATTTTTTTTTAGACCGAACATATCGCTCAATGGAGACGAGTGGCGATGATTTTCGTCGAAATGATTAAGTTATCACCGTCTTATTTTGAGGTAGAAATTGAGGAAAATGATGAGGATCGGGATAATTACGCTTGGGTAAGATTTTTTACACTTCTTTCCTTTGTTAATTAAGTTTTTTAAAACAATAATTTCAATTTGCAAACTTAGAACATTTTTAATCGAGTCGTTAACTTTGCTTCATTCTCAAATTTCGCTAACTTATGCAATTTTATAACACACAAGTGAAACGTGTTTTTTTTATAGGTTTGGCATTTTGAATTGCAATAAATACGATTGGAATATAAGCTAATAAATCTTTTGTGTTTTAAGTATAATAATAATAATAAAGATAATGACTTTTATTTAATTGTTTTTTTTTTACTTTTTAAATTTAATTAAAAAACAATAATGTCTTTAGAAACGACTAGAAAATCAAATTTGCTTTGAGTACAAACATAACATAAGTATTTCTATTAGTTTTGGAAATATTCCAATTTTTAATATTAAAAACATGATCTAAAATGATGGTCGAACACCTTGAAAATTTTTAAAACGTCATCAATATAAAAGATTTTTAATGTTTTTATAACTTTAAATTTTTTTAACAACGATTTGTCACAAATACAACGACCTTTTACGTTTTTATCTTGGGTTTACATTTCTTTGTGTTTGTTTTAGAATTATTACTACAGAAGGGGTGTAGTTAACAACGCTTTGTTACAACAACGCCTTTTAGAAATGAACGTAGCGTTAAGAAGATACGTTTTGAGAACAGGTAGATAAATATTAGGTAATTGGAATCTTTTTTAATTGTACTAAACAATAATTTTTATCTTTTTCTTTAGGAAATCGTGGAGATTGTAATTGTTTTGAAATTTTCACACCTATAAGAAGAAATTTCCGACAAAAATGTTTAAGAAAATTTCCTTAAAATCAAAATAAATGAAAAAAAAATTAAGTCATCATAAAATTAGTTTTAATAACTTTCTTGATTTTAATTTATGTTTAACTAATCAAAAACTGACATATTTTCTCAATTATTTCAAAATGATTTGACATTTTTATGAATTACAAAACATAAATTATTAATATAACAAAAATCATGTCGGTTTCCGAAGAAGAATGCATTTGTAAAGAACCGGTAGGTTCAAGGGAAGTGGAATCGATTGTTTTCGCGGAAGCATCAAATGCCGAGATGAATATGTCTGCGAATTTGTCTGGAGACATAGATAAAAGTTTAGCGCAAATCGTTTGGCAAAATATGATGCCTTCGTGTAAAGCAACGTCTGTCAGACAGCCAAACATAACTGCCAGAAAGTTGGATGTAATGAGGGCAATATTATCCGGAAAAGCTAACCCGAAAATCGCTTTGGTTCATCCAGAAAAACCTTATTGCACTGCGATTACCGTGTCTAGAGGAACTACCAAGATGGGACTTGATAGACCAGAATATCAAAGCCTTTTGAGCAGAGGAAATATGTAATTAACTTTGATTAGAGAGATTTAATAAAAATTATATAATAAATTTTTGAGTTTTGTAAATATCAAATGTCGTTTTTTCTTTATTTGTCACAGCAGTGCCGCACATAGTTTTTATTCTCTTTAGGGGTACGTGTACTTTTATGGGATGACATGCAAAGCACTATATCTTATGCTTGGTTTAGGCTGTCAAACTTGAAGCAGAAGACTGTAATGGTAACCGTAGCAATAACTCTATAGTTTTTCAAGTTCAAATTGAGATTAATCAATTTCAACTTGAGACTATAAAGAGGCAGTGGAATGTACTATAACTCGAAATGGACTTGTACCATGAAGAGAAAGATAAAAAGGTAAGTCTGCTCTCAGTAACATTGCCGAGTAATCTTTCATCTTTGTCTTCATGATGCAGCTCCATTTCGGGTTATAGTACCTTTGTATACGAGCTGTAAATTTCGTACATGTAACGATAGATATCACACCCTGTTTTCCTAACTGAAAAAAAATTATCTGAATGTCGTCAGCCAGGCCACTCTTATCTCCAGCTTTAAAAACTGTCCATACTACTTCTATGAATACTCAAGTGTATCGTGGTATGGAACATTATCTGACACCAAAACCGCAGGTTCTTCGTATACAGTGCGAGTCTCTAACTTGGAATAAATTCACTAAACCAAATACACTGTTTTTTTTTTTCGGAAATATGCTCGAACACGTCGCACAGTGGGGAGAAATGCTCTAAACTCGGACATTCATATAAAAATTAAGTTTTAGAAAACTTATACTTTCGACATTTTTTTATATTCTAGATACTTCAGTCTATTTATAAATGCATTTGAAACATTAATTTTTATCAATTTTCCTATGGAAAATATTTTTCAAATTCGACATTTTCAAAACTAATGAAGTTTCGTTGATTCGACATGTACTGCTTTAAAACGTTCTTCCATCAAAACTAAACGAAGGGGGTAATTGAAATTTTTATAACATGAGGAGTAGGTTTCTGTTGAGGTTTATTCACTGGCAGACAGTATTACAATAAATGTACCGCTTAACAATTACGGCTACTGGAACTGCTTGAACTGCTCGAACTGCTGGAACTGCTTGAACTGCTGGAACTAAACTCACAAGGTTCATCGGTCTCTTATATACTAGAAATATATCACAAAACATATTAGAACGTAACATGTTCATCTGTGGACTGACAATCCAACTATTAATTGACGTTGATTGCTATTTAACACTCCCACTTAATCAGACGTTCATCCAATTAACCCCAGATTCTCCAACAAGTAAAATTCTTCACTATGAGATCCTTTATTTCTTCCTCATCAGACACCCAGCTATTACACCATCGTAAGGATCTGCAGTACTCTCCTTAACACTATGTTTGAAAACAAATTTCTTAAATTGTTCATTCCAACATCGTGGGGCCTGCTTCAGTCCATAGAGAGACTTCTTTAGTCTGTATACCCTGTTACTTCCATCTTCCGATTCGTTCGCTTCTTGTTGAGCTTGATATTTCGGACAGTTCTTCTTTAAATGTGTAACGTCCCCGAAAACTTTACAAGCTCCTCTTTTAGTATATGATCCTTTATCATTTTCCGGACATTGTCTAGATATATGTCCTTGTTTCTTACATATAAAACAAGTAGTAAACTTATAATTGTCACTTCTTATAACTTTACATTCGAAATGAGTATGTTCGGTCGATCCGTATTTAAAACATACTCCAGTTTCAGTAGCCCTTACTGATCTTGTCTTGAAACTTTTCCGTTTCATCTTTCCTCTTACGCACCGACACAAAACTCCTTTTCTTCGTTCACTTTTATTCTTTGTGCTTCCAAATACTTAGCAACATGCCTTTTCTTTTGATGTGCTAAACGCTCATGTAACACTTGTAACGATTCTTTTGCACTAACCAAATTTACCACGATTGGTTTCATGGGTTTTACTACCGAAATGTCCATGATTGTCAATCCGTTCGCGAGAAAATGCGTTGCGCAGCCATGTTTTCGAGCTTGAGCAGTTGAGAACAAATTTCCTCCCAAATCTGGCACGTAAAACACGTTCACTAACTGTCTGTCAAAATATTTGTTTCCTACTCGCGCTTTAATGTCAACTTCACCAATTACTTGTGCCAAAATCTCATGTTCTCCGATTCCCGTTATTGGCATCGGTACTTTCAAAGGTACATATTTCCTGAAGTTCCCTTTGTTGGCGGTCATGTGTTGAGAAGACGCTGAGTCAACAATCAAAGTATCTGCTTTTACATTGGTTGTGTGACTTGAAAATGCAACTTTTCTGAAACCTTTCTTTGTAGAATCTCCTGCCCTTTCGTTGCGTTTTTCTTCCGATCTCTTAAACTTACAGCTTGCTGCTTTATGTCCCTTTTTTCCACAATTATAACATTTGAAAGGAAAATTTTCGGACGGTTTTCCACCTTTCCTGTCAATGTTACCTTTATTCTTTGAATCGGCACGCCAAGCAACTTTTCTATACCTTTTCAAACTCAAATTGGGACTAATCAATGTCAAATTGAGATTAATCAATTTCAAATTGGGACTAATCAATTTCAAATTGAGACTAATCAATTTCAAATTGGGAATAATCAATTTCAAATTGGGAATAATCATATTCAAATTGGCACTAATCAATTTCAAATTGGGAATGTTATATTTATATAAAAAATACCTAAGTTTTGGTAGTTACTTAATATTAATGAACTATTTTTTTTTATTTAGCTATAAAAAATATAATTATAAAAAATTAAAATTATAAAAAATATAAAGGGGCAGTGGTATGTACTATAACCCGACATAGATCTGCACAATGAAGAGAAAGATGAAAAGGTAAGCCTGCTCTCCATAATATTGCCGTGCAGCTCCATTTCGGCTTATAGTACTTTTGTGTACACAGTGTAAATTTCGTACATGTAGCGATAGATATCACTCTGTTTTCCTCACTAAAAAAGAATTGTCTGAATGTCGTCAGTCAGACCACTCTTGCCTCCAGCTTTAAAAACTGTCCGTACTACTTCTATGAAGACCTCAATGGAATCGTGGTATGGAGCATTATCTGGTACCAACACCGCAGGTTCTTCGTATATACGTTTGGCATTGCGAAGACGTTGGCTTCAGGCTTTTCAAAAGCACCTTTTTGAATTTCATGATGTATCAGGCCCGTAGTGCCAATACAATCAATTAAAATGAATATTTGATTCTTTCATCGCCAGTGAAATAAAAAGATTTAAATTGATCTCATATACACCTTTGCAATGCCCAACGTATATACCAAGAAACTGTGGTACTGGTGACAGATAATGTAAAGAATACTTCCCAATTGGTCGGTAATTTGAAATTAATTGAATTTCAACTTTGATTTCATTAGTCCCAATTTGAAATTGATAAGTTCCAATTTGAATTTGATTAGTCCCAATTTGAAATTGATTAGTCTCAATTTGAAATTGATTATTCTCAATTTGAAATTGATTAATCCCAATTTGAAATTGATTATTCCCAATTTGAAATTGATTAGTGCCAATTTGAACTTGAAAAGGTATAGATTTCGTTCGTCATCGGCTTCAGTCTCCCAAACTGTTTTTACCGGTATGTACTCTTTTGGTAAGATATACATAATTCTACCCAAAAGAATACATTCATCTAGTTCTGCCTTTCTCTTCCTTCTCATCTCACTGTTAATTTCGTTGAAGAGATTATTCAATTCGCCGATATGTGTAATCATGTCCTTTTTCTCCGAGTACATATATCCAAAAAACTGTTCTAATAATTTATCTAACCTTTGTCCAGTTCCTTTTCCAAATGTACGCTTCAATCTCTCCCACATTACTATTAACATACATTACATACTATTGCTTATCATATTAAATTTTCATTAAATTAAATTAAGTACTTTAAAATTTATTCAAGAAAAATTGTTTTCCAGTGGCTTCTTTTAGGAGGTCGTATTTCCGTGGGGAGGGCCGCCAGGAAAAAAATTATGGGAACTTGTAATCATATTTTTTAATGTTCTATCAGAATCCAAGAGATTTCCCACATTTTCCAGGACGCCTGTACATATAATAGAGCATATGTAACAATACAAAATATGAAACTAAATGTTAATCTAATGACATAAAAAATCATCTATTGTTGTTTGTCTCCTCTTTTTATTTAAACTGGCGTCCAGAAATCGTATTTTTAATTTCGAAAGAAACTTCAAAGACTCTATCGCCATAATTTTGGATATTCCCTGCTAGTACTGGAACCTCATCGACGTCAGAATATTCAGATACTTCTTGCATTTCTGGATTTTCAATTTCTTGTCCTGAATCTAGGTCCTCAACATACAAATTTTCATCCAGTTTTAAAAAATCATTAAGGTTTTTATTATCAGTTAATTGCAACAAATTCTTATGTTTGAGAATATTTGCAGAGTACATTAAGCGGTCAGTCATCTTCTGGATCAGATGTAAAAATCTCATTTAGCTGGCCTTCACTTTGCATATTGTAGTGCTTAAATCCTGCTCTACGGAAGCAATTTTTAACTGTTTTTTTGGTTACTTGGGCCCAAGCGGTTTTTGCAAAGTACAATACATCCGCATATCTTTTTCTGCATAGTCGTCAAGCTAGTATTGAATCTCGTATGTACCGACAGAATGAGAACGTTTAAATTTCGGTTAGTCGGGGAAGTCCCTCAAATCAAGCTAAGCAGAAAGGTACGACATAGGCTGCGCTTGTATCTTGCAAATATTGAAGTCGGTAAAACACCGGTTAAAAAGAATATCTTTTATTAAAGGGGGACAGCCAAGTCTGCGCGCGCCGCGATTGTCCGTTTAAGAGAACACTTGGTAGTGTCCGCGTCCGTCTAAGAGAATGTCCGTCCAAGAGAGAGTTAACGCAATGCAAATTAAATGAGAGTCGATCCGTTCCATAAGAAACTGTCCGATCAAGGGAGGTGTCCGCTCAAGGGGGGTGTCCGCGAGGGGGAATTTCACTGTATATTGTAGATTCGGTAAATTTATATTATGGATTTCGTCCTCAAGAGGCCAGAAAATTGGCTTGCCAATTAGCTGTGGCATATGATAAAAAATGCCAGAAACGTGGCACAAGAATGAATTAGCTGGAGCCGAATGGTTTTCCGATTTTATACATATAGACATCCCACTTTAGCCTTACGTACTCCTCAAGCCACAAGCTTAGCACGTGCCACCAGTTTCAATGAAACTAATGTTAATACGTTCTTCGACAATTTGAAACAAGTTCTAGATCGCTACAAGTTTTCATAGACTGATTGTGAGTTAAGGTATATGGAGCCTGAAGGCAATGACTCTGTATCCGAATAAGTTATGTTACGCCTTTTATTTGATTTCTCGAATAAATTTATTTTGTTATTATAATCTATTCATTGGTGCAAATCCTGTTACTTTTATTCCCGTAATATGGACCGTTTATTTTGAAAGTGGTGTAATTCCATTTTTGAAAAAAATGAGATATCACCTAATTCATGCTTAATTTAATGTAAATTTTTTATGTATGATAAGTCCGTGTTTAATTTCTTAAAAAATTCCCATGTTTTGTACAACTTAAAATCGGTCGGTAAATGAAAGTACATAATCATTGGTTATGAAAGTGGTGGAAGTCCAAATGACTATGGTTACATTTGTTTTATATTACGTCTCAAAAGTTGCTAATTTAGGTTACTTATTCTATTTTTTCTTAAAATGGATAACTTTAAAAGAAAAGAATTTTAAGTGTACACCACAGGATTATTATGATGTAATAACACAATGTAGAAAACATGACAAATTCATTTTACATGAAATGAAACGAGAGAATTTCGTTTCAACAAAAATCTTCAAAATGCGATTAAAAACAGATTAAAAAAACACTAATGGCGAACAAATCAATTGGTTGCAAATATGTTGGCTGAGGTTTCTCAAAAACGCACCATATGCTATTTTATATAAAACATCGATGAAGGGCACTGAATTCAAAACTATAAATTTATTACCTACACGTCCTGGAAGACCGCTAAAATTTGGAAAAGCCGCCCTTACGCTTTTGTACCAAAATGCCAGGCCTATTACTTACGAAAAATATGAAGACATCTAGCAGTTATTACCTTATATACCTCCGGTGCTTCGTACATATTTCGAAACACTGCTACATGCAAAGCATAAGTATATATTACCAGTATCTTGTAATTTTTACAATGTAATTAGCGTCTAAAATTAAATTTTATGTCCAATCATGTGTTTATGTAAACAAATTTGGATTAAAATGAAGTATATTTTAAGTGATATTTAATTTTTCAAAATTGAAATTAAACGATTTTTACAATTGTCTAATTTTGAAAGTGGTGTAAGTCCATTTACAGTCCAGAAATATGTATTGTTGTAGACTAATTTACCTGACACAAATCTATATAATCAAATTAAATATTGATAAACGAATAGAATATTGCCAGACTTCATATAATTTGCCTAAATTTTTTAATTAACAGATATGTTAACTTCTAATTTTCTCGAAACAAGAGAAAATGGACTTACACCACTTTCAAAATAAACGGTCCATATGTTACTTTCGTCCTGTATGTATAGGATGAAAGTAACACTTCACATTTCCCAGCAAAAATCTTATAAATAAACAACCACTGCACATCACGTTTAAAGTTTGCGTTCATTAATAAAGAAAAGAATGAACTGTGTACAGGTAAAGTCCATTCTCTATAACTCTTGTACATAAATTAATAATGGACATGAAACTAAAAAATGTTACTTTTGTCCCCGGTCTCCCCTATATCAAGTTAAATATGCATACTAAATTTCAAATTTTTATTCCTTCTCATTAAAAAGATATTACAACAAATAATAATTCGAAAAATCAAGAAATCTGAATCAACTAAATCATAATAAATGTTCAAAATGTTGTCCACGTACTACCTGACAATGCCCTACACGGAACTGAAACTCATTTTGCACATTTCTAATAAACAATGTATTCGGTTTAGTGAATTTATTCCAAGTTAGAGACTCGCACTGTATACGTTTGGAACTGCGAAGGCTATTCAGGCTTTTTAAAAGTCTCTTTTTTAATTTCATGATGTATCAGGCCTGTAGTGCCAATATATTCAATTAAACGAATATTTGACTCTTTCATCCTCAGTGAAATAAAAAGATTTAAATTGATCTTATACAGTTCGTTGGGCATTGCAAAGGTGTGTACATATACCAAGAAACTGTGGTATTGGCAGAGCCGTTTTAAGACAAGCAAGCGCCCTAGGGCTAAAAATCTGAGGCGCCCTTCAGTTTTAATATAGATAGAATTTTATTACAAAACTGTGCTTAACTAATTATCAATGAGATTTTTCTTAATTTACTGATCGGCGCCCCATATAGAGCGGCGCCCTAGGGCTATAGCCCTATTAGCCCAATGGATAAGTAAGCCCTGGGTATTGGTGACAGATAATGTAAAGAATATATCCCACTTGGTCTTAATTTGAAATTAATTGAGTTTCAACTTCAATTTTATTATTTCCAATTTGAATTTGATTATTCCCAATCTGAAATTGATTATTCTCACTTTGAAATTGATTAATCCCAGTTTGAAATTGATTAGTGCCAATTTGAAATTAAAAAGGTATAGCATTTAAAAAAAGTTTAACTATTGTGTTTCAATAGATTATGGTTAAATTTGACATCGAAACCCACCATTAGAAATTACTCACCGTAGGGGCAATAAAAAATTTAAGAACTGAAGAGAAATTACTGGAAACTAGTTTCAAGTTCCTAAAATGGCCGCTATGGGGCGTGATCTCAATCTTGAATTACAAAGTGTGGTTATTTTAAAAATTCCCCCATATTAACAGGCAAAGTCTTAAAATTTTGTAGTAATTTGACCTCGAGAAGAGCAAATCCGATTAAAAACGCAACTTAATGTTTCCTGTCAAAAAAATTGAAATTTTTAACATGAAAATTATTCATGTGGACGGTTTTCTCTTATGCGCAGTGTATACAGGTGTCCCACCGAAGTGGACGGGTCGAAATATCTCGGAAACCACCAATCCGACGACTTTCAAATTTTATACATAGATTTACTACGTACTAAACTACATTTGGAAAACATTTTCAGTCATCCATGTTTTCCGGTTATACCGGAAGTGGTTAAGGAATTATTATTTTTTAGCGCAATATTTATTTTTCGTTAGGTTGGTTAATTTGAAGATAATTTTACTTGAAATATTTTTCTCTATCATTTGTAATTTCAGAGAAAAAAATTATTTTTCATAATTATTTACATTTGATTGGGGTAAAAAAATAGGGTAGCCATGGAAAAATAGCATCAATTTTAGTGGCGTAGCTATCTTGGATTGCGAGTTATAGCTCATTTTTTCACCTCAATCAAACGTAAAAAAAATTGAAAAATAATTTTTTTCTTTGAAATTACAAATGATAGAGAAGAATGTTTCTAGTAAAATTGTCTTCAAATTAACCAACCTAACGAAAAATAAATATTGTGTTCGCAAATAATAATTCCTTAACCACTTCCGGTATAACCGGAAGTCATGGATGACTGAAAATATTTTCCAAATGTAGTTTACAAAGTACTAAATCTGTGTACAGAATTTCAAATTTATTGGACTTGTAGTTTCCGAGATATTTCAACTAGTCCACATCGGTGGGACACCTGTATAAATCGGTTACCGAGAAGTTTGACTTTACCATTTTAAGACGTCAAAAGAGTCACATTTGCTTTTAAAAAATTTTTTAGAAATTATTAGAATCGTAATCCAGTCTAAAAAAATTGGGTAACTTTAAAAAATTCTTAAGAAATGTAGAACTTGGGGCTCAATTATTTAAGATAATTAAACCCCATCGCTGTACCGTCATTATTAAAAATGAACGGGGTAACGTAGCCGCCACCAGGGCAAGGTTTTTCCCCGGAAAAACCTTCCGGAAAAGCCGTGGATTCTTGCGCCAAGGCTCTTGATTCGAAATGCAAAAGTGTTGCAGGGTAGAAAGTGATATATAAAAAAAAACTACTTTATTTTTATTATCAAAACTTTAATTAAACCAGATTTAGAAAAGGGAAAATTAAACTTTATTAAATAAAACTCAAACCTAGCTTCAAAAGTTTATTGAGAAAAATGCAAAACTTTATTAATCTAATTAATCAAGAGGATAGCTATGCGAATTCCTAACTCAAATAATTATTAACCGGAGAGATTTGTCTACTAGTAAATATTTACTCAGGCTCAGAAAACTCACCCGCTTTTCCTCAACCACAAAACCCATTGGTTTGCGATTATGCCTTCAGTTTGCGCTCGCGAAGATGGCGACATTACCATAACGGAGATAAACTCCGGATGCGAGCACGCGCAAGTCTATCATGCGAACATAACCGCCGAGGACACTCAAACTCGGACGCGAAATCTGAACCCGCGAAAAACCGTCGATGTGTTGAATAGCTTCTCAAAGCATATCCAACACATTTTCGCGAAGAAGAAAAATCTTCTTGACTCGAAGAGAACCCCGGGAAGAGAGAGCGATTCAAGCCCAAAACTTCCCTTTTAAAAACACGCGTTTTTTGTAAAGTTGGTGGGGAGAATATCCTTAGACTTTCTTTTTCTACTAAACAAAATCCTTGCACGTACTTTAACAATTTCTAAAAACAACCCTCGTGTTAAAATCTACTACCTGCTAAAAGGCACTTTTAAAAATGACATTCTTATTGCTTGAATTTATTACTTTTTTTGCAAGGACAGAGTCCTTTCTACCTGACTTGAAGTTAAAACACAAACTACAAAACTAAAATTTAATTTAAAAAAAGAAATTTAAATTTAACCCGTAATAATTGAATCAACCGAATAATCCGAATTATTACATTCCTCCCACCTTTTTAAAAAAAATTGTCCCTAATTTTTTTTTATCCAATAGCTATCCTCTTTTACACAAAAGAAACGAGTACATTTACTTTTGTTGCGAATTATATTCTGCCTTACTTTACGTCTTCAATTTCCTGTAAATGCATTCTTCTCCCTCGTTCGATCGTTAACCTGTCAACATAAAAAACGCATTAATAAAAAGATTGACAATATTATGGCAACGATATCAGTAGTCTTGCCGTAGCACGCAGAGGTGCTCTGCTGCTCCACTCCTCTAATAAACCGTGATACCAGCTGATTTTTCCCTAATCAGTCTCTTCTGGATCACCCTGTGGTTTATCGTCGTTGTCTCTCGTAGACATATCTCCCCCGTTCAAGGTCTCTGCCATTGAACTTAACCGGGCGCTGAAGTACTCCGATCTCCAGTTCCATGTGATTCTTCATCTCACATCTCGCCGTGGCTTTCAATCCCCTGAAGCCAATTTCCGGTCTTCCTAGACCACCTCAACGTCAACCAAGCACTCCTGCTTTCCTGCGGTCGACTCAACCCTGTTGCGACGTCCTGCTCTTCTCCCCTGCTGCTAGAGCTCTTTTCTTATAGCCATCTACCACAATTACTCGCCGAATAGAATTGTCACCATCTCAGTGGTACAACAAATTCTCAGAACAGACCCTTTCTGTTCTTGTGGTAAGGTACGTCGTCTTGATTCGTAGAAACGGTTCAGTTTCAAGTCCATCCCCCTTTAACAACAAAACACACGCGACGGGACCGAGGCTCGGTACCTGGGTCCTCGATTCATCTGGCCTGGCAAATCTCTCGTTTATTTATCACATCAAAATAAATTAATTTTTATTTCACACCTGCATAGCTAACCTACTTGTTACCTAACACTTATTATTTCTGAATCTAAACCCATAAAAATAAACCCAAATTGACCTGCTTACTGTAGCTATCTTCAATTTTCTGTTAATTACACCGAAAAGAAAAATTCTTTTCACCAATTTTTACCTCCTACGTAAAAAAAATATATATACCCTGTCTACAACACTTAAAATATTTTGATTATCAAAAATCTAAACTACCATGAACTTTGGTGATATAAAAAAAACTTAATTTAAAAAAAAAATCAGATTAACTCCACTCCACGCATTTCAAACCTGGTGATATAATTTCCTATTATTTCACGCCGCCCTACGCACGCAGTTATAATTCAAACGAAGCAATAAACTCCCTAGCGGAATCGACGAAATTATCCAAATTGGTATTCCCTAACTTAGAGGCCTAACCAAATGAACAATTTTTATTATCTGACCTACAGTCATCGAATCTATCCTAAGATATCGATCTCCCCTGTTCAGATTTATCCGCTTATCGCACTGGATCTCACCTAACGTGAACGATCCCCCTAATTAGATCACGCCGCCTAATTAGATCCGACCAACTACCGTGGTCACCTCAGCATAATTAGATCCCCACCTAACGTGGTATACCCTGCCTAATTAGCTATCACCCTACGCAGACTCTCGCGCCTAGCGCGCATTACTTCGCTTGCTCTTATAACTATCTCGCCTAATTGAAATAATCACCTAACGTGGTCTAACTGCAATATCCCACCGCTGCCACCATTTGTAGAACTTGGGGCTCAATTATTTAAGATAATTAAACCCCATCGCTGTACCGTCATTATTAAAAATGAACGGGGTAACGTAGCCGCCACCAGGGCAAGGTTTTTCCCCGGGAAAACCTTCCGGAAAAGCCGTGGATTCTTGCGCCAAGGCTCTTGATTCGAAATGCAAAAGTGTTGCAGGGTAGAAAGTGATATATAAAAAAAAAACTACTTTATTTTTATTATCAAAACTTTAATTAAACCAGATTTAGAAAAGGGAAAATTAAACTTTATTAAATAAAACTCAAACCTAGCTTCAAAAGTTTATTGAGAAAAATGCAAAACTTTATTAATCTAATTAATCAAGAGGATAGCTATGCGAATTCCTAACTCAAATAATTATTAACCGGAGAGATTTGTCTACTAGTAAATATTTACTCAGGCTCAGAAAACTCACCCGCTTTTCCTCAACCACAAAACCCATTGGTTTGCGATTATGCCTTCAGTTTGCGCTCGCGAAGATGGCGACATTACCATAACGGAGATAAACTCCGGATGCGAGCACGCGCAAGTCTATCATGCGAACATAACCGCCGAGGACACTCAAACTCGGACGCGAAATCTGAACCCGCGAAAAACCGTCGATGTGTTGAATAGCTTCTCAAAGCATATCCAACACATTTTCGCGAAGAAGAAAAATCTTCTTGACTCGAAGAGAACCCCGGGAGGAGAGAGCGATTCAAGCCCAAAACTTCCCTTTTAAAAACACGCGTTTTTTGTAAAGTTGGTGGGGAGAATATCCTTAGACTTTCTTTTTCTACTAAACAAAATCCTTGCACGTACTTTAACAATTTTTAAAAACAACCCTCGTGTTAAAATCTACTACCTGCTAAAAGGCACTTTTAAAAATGACATTCTTATTGCTTGAATTTATTACTTTTTTTGCAAGGACAGAGTCCTTTCTACCTGACTTGAAGTTAAAACACAAACTACAAAACTAAAATTTAATTTAAAAAAAGAAATTTAAATTTAACCCGTAATAATTGAATCAACCGAATAATCCGAATTATTACAGAAACACTTTTATTTATGAAAATTTGTACTTAATTCAGTATTGTACAAACGCTACAAGTAGATATACAAATAAAAATACAATGTACATTTTCTATTACATAGTAAAATAGACAAAGATACAATTATACAAACTTGATGACACTTGTGGTGGTCGATAAGTCGACTTTACCTTTAAGGGCATTCTGTTGCATTTTCTAAAATAATAAGAAACAATTATTTATCAATTTGTTTATTAGAAAAAGTCGTTATTATGTACTTTACCTTATTAAAAATATTCGCTAAGAGTCTATTTGCTTTCTTGTTGTCATTTTCGCGTCGCTCTTTCAGTTTTTGTTGAACTTCCGGTAATTTTTTATAATTCTTCGCGGTGATTTTCTTCATTTCCTTGCTAGAGTACAAACCCCTTTTCTCTAATTAAAAAAGAAATATTAATAGACCTTATCTATAATTCAATTTAAAAGAAAGCTGTTTTAAAAAGTGATTAAAATATTAACTTTCTTTGAGTACAAACACGACAGCTGTAACTTACACTCTTAATACTTTATAAAGGTTTTTTAACGATCTTATTTTTTTCTTTTTCTCAATGTTTTAAATTTTAATCATTTTATTGTTATTTAACACGTGCACTGTCTGTAAGATTTGCATTGTGCACGCCTGGAACCGCCATATGAACCTTTATAACTTTTGTTACTTTCTGTATTTATATGAAGTTATTACCTAAACTTTAGTAGCAATATTGAGACGGTTTCAGATAGTTCTGCATTATGACACGTAAGGTGTGCCTTCGGCATCTTGCTTCTCTTTAGAAGACGATGGCACGCCATGTGTGCCATTCAGCCCAGTATTTAAATGGCGTCGGTCCGCATTGTGTGTGCCATTTGTTATTACTTCTTACGTGTTCTGTCGAATAAGAGCATCAAATAAAACTCTTTGGTTTTGAATATTTTTATTTTGTGTTGCTATGGATTCAGTAACTCCAGGATCGCCAAAACAAAAAAAGGAACCGTGCAAGACTGCTAGGGTTTTCCATATTCCTTCAAAATTAGATAGAACGACTAATGTAGGTGTAGGGTTTGCAAACAGAAAAATATTAGAAAGGTGACTCAATATTATTGTCCGACTTGCAAAGATAAAGTTGACTTGTGTTTGGAAAACTGTTTCGCGGTTTATCATTCAGGGCAAATTATTTTTGTGTTCTATGAAATACTATAAAATGAAGAGTATATTTTTTAGAATATACACTCCGCATCAAAATTAACGTACCACAAAAAAAATCCCAAAATTCAAAGTTCATTTTCTCTCAAGTCACTAGTATAATTTCATTTTAGTTTTTTTTTGTAATGTAGACTTTTTCTTCAGGAACAACCCAGAGTATAACATTTTTATTTAAACTTTAATTTATGACATGTACAGGGTGTGTAAGAAAGACATCGTTTTTTCATCGATCTTTGGAACACCTGTGGGCCGTTTCAAATGCACCATCTGATGACTACCATAATCAAAAGGTATTCCAATCTTTTCTTAACCATTTGTTTTTTGAATCATGTGTTTATCTGTTTATGCAAGCAAACAGTGGACCTTTTAAAACTGACTGACTAATTTATTGAAAGAGTACAGAAACAAATTAAACATGTAAGCCAACGTAGGCCAAGGAGAAAAACGATTTATTTGAAAAATTAAAAAAGAAATTTAACATTTTTAAACCTACGAAGTTACATCAAGTAACAAAAAAATTAGTAGCCTGTATTTCCGCCCCTAGACCGTATGACGGCCTCACAGCGACGTCTCATGCTTAGAAATAAACGCCGTATTTCATTTTGATCGATGTTGTCCCAAATTTCTCTTACATATCTCTCAACATCATCAAGAGAAGCAGTGAGCGGTTGATGATTTCTTAGTTTCTTGTCAATGCTATCCCACACGTGCTGAATGGGATTGAGGTCTGGACTATGAGGAGGTCAGTTTAGAGCAGTGTTTCCCAACCTTTTTTGTGCCATGCCCCACCTTAGCTTTTCTAATATTCTTATGCCCCCCTATGTAACACCAGGGACGCGAGGCCCCACAAACTAAAAATGTGTTGATTTGGCTGTTTACGTAGAAAACAAATAATATAAACTTTGAAACATTAAATGTTTCTAAAAAATTTTATGGGACACAATCGATGCCTAAAAAAAAAAAAAAGTCACACCTTTATAAACTAAAAAAATTTCACAGAAGAAACTTAAATGATAGATTTTAGGAAGAAATCACCAAGGAATTGTTAACGAAACAGAGTAACTAAATTTTCGAAACACATAATGAAAAACCGACATTGCCCCCCTTAACAATCAAATTGCCCCCCTGTGGAGCGTGGGCCCCACGTTGGGGAACACTGGTTTAGAGTCTCTATACCAATTTCGTGCAACTAATCCTGCACTATCCGAGCAACATGTGGTCTAGCATTGTCTTGCATCAACAAGAAATCGTTTCCAATGCACCCAGCAAATGGGACTACATGTTCTGCTAAAATCTCATTGATGTTTCGTTGACTGTTTAGAGAGGCTCCTCGTAATGATACCAGTTCTGTTCGAGCGGTTAAGGAAATTCCTCCCCAAAACATCACAGAACCTCCATTAAATGAAACCGTAGGACGAATATTGCATTGTGCGCATCGTATCAAAGAATCATTTTATTTCAGTACTCTTTTTCAATAAATTAGTCAAGGTGTTCCAAAGATCGATGAAAAAACGATGTCTTTCTTACACACCTGTACATGTTTAACTAAAGTTTAAATAACAATGTTATACTCTGGGTTGTTCCTGAAGAAAAAGTCTACATTACAAAAAAAACCAAAATGAAATTAGACTATCTAGTGACTTGAGAAAAAATGAACTTTGAATTTTGGATTTTTTTTTTGTGGTGCGTTAATTTTGATGCGGAGTGTATTTTGGTTTAAAAGTAATAGTAAGTATACTTGATTTTTTTTATTTTGAACTCTACGTCATTAATGACGAAACACCGTTCAAATATTCAAATTTGAACTGCTCACATTAATATAGAAATTAACATTTAATTATATGCAATTTGGGTACTGTTGGTTTCTGTAGGTAATATAACAGAATTACAGAGAGATAAATATAAAAATATAAGCACAAAATGCAATAAACGTTACTGCCTAACTTCACGTGATACAAGTTGTTTGTGTCGCTAAAGCGCCGTTGTCAAGTGTCTTACTGATTTCGAGGTTATGTTTACGTTTGTCTCTCCAAACCAAAACAATAAACGCTTGGAAAAGTAGGCTGTGACGTCACTATAGAGTGATGACGTTGTCTTTCAAATGGATGACGAAGGGCTCAAAATAAAAAAAGCAAGTATACACTTTTCGCGGAAAGATGTCTCATGCGTCATTACTTGTCACCGTTTTCTCGACATATGTCAAATATTTTTTTCTTTATTTAATCATATATGTCAGATAGAGACGAAAACCGAAAATAGTAGTCTAGAATAATATAATGAATTAATGACGCATGAGACATCTTTCCGCGAAAAGAGTATATAGTAGTTTTTCTTCATTTAACGAGCTTTTGTCAGCGATTAGCAGTTTCCTTTTAATTTAAGTGAAAGTAAAAAACAAACTTCACAACCAAAGAGTATTAGGAGATGCTTTTGATCGGCCGTACACATAAGTGCATAACCACAAAGAACCTAACAAAATACTGACAAGGAGACCACACGATCTTGTATTCACCAATTTTGATGATAGTGATGCTGATCGACGAGTAACTGACAAATCTAAAGACCATACCGCTTTATGTAAGTGGCTGGCCACTCCTTCGCTCCTGATTCTTTTTTAATTAATTTAAAGTAAAAGTCAAGGTAAAAGACGAAAAAGTGTGCTGAATTATTTGTTTTCAGAACATATAACAATAAAACATTAGAGGAAATAAAGGGAAATATTAAATATTTTATTTATATTAAAAATAAAATTGTTAAAAGTTACGTCATGGAGTTCTACCATCTAGGACGGTATGGGGAAGCTGGTGTGTAATCTCAATGAGGGGCGGTTTGGAAAGGAGGCCAACCACTGACATATAAGTGACGTGGACTTAAATCGCGATTTATTAGCGAATCGCTGATTAATGCGTCGTAATATTTTAATTATTTGTACTATGTACTGATACCTATCAATTGATACCACTTTCATCAAAACCTGCGAATACAACCTCGTACAGTGGGGTATTTCTGTGCTCTACCTGGACAAAAGTCGATTTATGGAAATAATTGAACTAGAATTTTTTTTTTCTGGCATAGTTCAATAAAAAATAAGGCTATAACCACCAATAGATATATTATGAGTGTCAGAGTCGCTGTTATAATTCATATAAAAGATAATAATTCACAAGTGCGAAATTATTTTACTCATATTAATTTATGGAGTTCCATTATATCGACGCTCTCAAGCCAAAACGGCATAAACGCCAAAATGGCCATTTTTTAGTTAGCTGCACCGTTGAGTAGCATTTTTAAATCTGCATGCAACAGTTAAAGCGGTATACCAGCAAACAAACTTCATTCGCTATAAAATTGGTTTAAAGTTTGCGAAAAACCCATTTAAGATTCATTATGTCAATCGTTTTTTGCTTTTTCTGAAAAATTAGGTTAATGGCGTTTATGCCGTTTTGGCTTGGCAGCGTCGATATGTATTGTTAGCTTTCACAATCATTTGGAAGTGCGCATTGTAATCTACTTCAATAAAGTACAAACTTTACATCAATAGCAATTTGAGACAATTACTTACAAGGAGAGTGCAAGGTCTTGGGGTCGTGGATTTAGTTCAAATTTCGTAGAATGGTAGATTTAGTTTCCCTGTTGATGAAAATATATGGTTATAGGGGCCACTATTCAATAATTTTTAAAATATTTGCAATTAGAGATGCAATTAATTCGTTAGGACAAGTCCGGATAATGTCAAAACTTACCGAATTTATACCGATTAAGTCAGGCTTTTTGAAGAAAGGTTATAATGCCAAGTCATATTCTTGTATTAATTTTGAAGTTTTGACAGATCAAATGACAATTAACTGACAAATTCAAAGTGCGGTGCACACTCAAAAAATGTTTCGATGTCGCAACATTTTATATCCACCCATGGTATCTTTATATGTAAAAACAGACACTCTCAGAACTCGAACCCGGCAGCTAATGACGAGAATCACCGATCTATTGCTGCTACGCTAAAAACATTATGTTTAATCGTTTGCTACAGACCTGAATTTATCTAGTGAATTGCATCTTCAATTGCAAATATCTAAAGAGCTATTGAGTAGTGGCCCCTACAACCATATATTTTCATCAACAGGGAAACTAAATCTACCATCCTACAAAATTTGAACTAAATCTATGACCCCAAGACCTTGCACTCTCCTTTTTAGTAAATTTTAAGCAAATATAATTCTTAAAAGATATTTTCATTTATTTATAAAAAATGCGAGTTTTAATAAGAATTAATTTTACACTTTCCAGTGTTATCCGCCAGCGATTTCTTTCAAAATTATTAGTTTAAACTTCTAATGTTATGGTATTGTCCGACAAGCGAGAACTTGCGGCTGAGTAAGTCACGTCTACAGTTGCGCAGTGGACAACAGTAACTTCAGACTAGCACGCTTCATTTAAACGCAGTCGCTCTCAGTGAAGAGATCTGAACATACCAGAGTCGTCTTAAGTATTTTATAGATTTGTAATGATTCCATATATTGCGAAAATATCGCTGAAAAACTTTTATTCAAAAAGTATCAAATTTTTAAATTGTTCTCAATAATTTTGATTTTTTCGGAATAATGGAACTATTTTGGTAATTTAATCAATTTTTCCTCTAACTGCTGTCTATAAAATATAAAAATAATTTTGTCTAGCTAAAATCGACAAATACTCCACTGTGCGTCGTGAGGAGCCGATGGTACACGTGTGTGACGTTGGCAGTGAAATGTTAAAACCTAACCTTACTTACTTTTAACATCTCCACAGTCATTAGAAACGATTCCATTCGTCCTAGCTAGTAATTGTTTGTACTTTTGGCATCTTTCCTCCCTCATATAAGCCAATTCAATGAGCGTTTTCCTTCGTTCTTCGGCGTTCTGAATAAAATTCGGCCTGTTAATATAAAGGTATTCCTAAAATGTCAACTCATAAGCGATCTTACTTCGACTTAACAGGGTCTTCGACAACACGAACATACTTGCAATGTCATCCGACTGTGAGATTTTTCCCTTTTGTGTTTTTTGTGTCGACGTTTTTCCGATTTGCGCGGAATTTTTATTTTTATTTCGTCCAGTGAAGATTTTTTTCTTTCTAAAGACGAGTCTTGAGAATTTTCTTCGCCTTGGTCTTCTAAAGTTAAAGTATAAGCGATTCCCTTTTTAGAACATTTACAATTTTTTTTCTTGCTACTTGAATAATTGTACGAACATTTACAGTTGCAATTCGATTCTCGTTCTTCTTCTAATTCTTCTAATTTTTTAACTGTTTGTTTAATTTTATTAACGGTTTGGGTTTTCATCAAAGTGTAACAATTACAAACGTGACCTGGATACATTTTATATTCACCAGTTGTGGGATCTATAGTCATTTTTGTATTCATATGACATGGTTGACACAATGAACTTTCGATTTCACCTGGAAGACTTTGAAGGAGGGATTTGTATTTATCTGTTGCTAATTTTTGTGTCACGGATTTCTTTTGATTACAACAAGGACATATTTTTATACAAATCGTTTTCGAGCTTGATGTCGACGATGAAGAAGTCAAATTTGTTTGACTCGAAGGATTTTGATATTTTTTGTAAGTTTTTTGTGGTCTTCCTTGATAATTTGATTTCTGAGGATCGCCCGCAAAATATTTATAATCCTCTAAAGATTTTTGATATTCCGGCGTTGATTTGGAATATGTCGGAACGGATTTACCTTTATAAAATTCTTCATCGTCAGTCGATCGTTTTTTTCTCGTAAAATCAGATCTTTTTCCTTTATTTTTATTTTCAGTTAAATTATCTGACGACATATCACTATTTTCTTTATATTTATCATACAAAACCTTTTCTGAAACCTCCTCGGTTACTCTAATTCCATCGTTTAAAGGTAAATGAGATACTTCCGAAACACTGTGAACCCGATGTTTATTACTAGCGAATTCCGGATTACTTTCGAAAGCTTGAACGCTTCTATTTAATAAATCACGATTGCTATCGTCCAACTTATCCAACTTATCTGAAGAAGATCGTCCAGGTTCGGTCATTGAAGCTTTGTCGATCGAATTTTCTCTATTAACGACTTGTAACAACTCATCTGTAATTTATTTTAAAAGAAAATTTTCAACACAATGCTCAAAAGGGAAGGTTCTATGAAATTGAAATTTTGGTGGTATATACACCTAGAAGAAGGTGTACGTACATACGAAGAATTGAGAATGAAGAAATAAGTAGTAAATGAAAAAAATGTTGTCAAGATAAGCAAACTCTTGGATTGTCTTTTGTCTGGTACTTTATGTTTTAACCACCTCAATTCTTTTAGAGTGTGAAGCTACGTTAGTGATTAATGGCAATTTACACTTTGCCAAATTCTTTACTTGTGAGACCGTTATACTTTTCGTCTACTGAAATCAGTCTTGCATTCAATTAACCTCTTTTAAAGAAAGTCGAATTATGGAAACCAACGAGGCCGTGAATATCCTTTCGCAAAATTGTCAGAAAATTGAGTTGAAGTGACTTTACAATAATTCGTACATGGAATATTTAGTGCAACAAGGTCTGGAAAATAGCTAACAGAGTAATATAATTGAATAAATAAGCGGCAGAAGAGATGTATTCGTCAAAGGTCTTAGTTAACCCGATTGAGATAACTCGGGCAGTGGAGGCTACTTGAAGAACTACTTTGGACAGTGAGGTATCGATGCGAACAATTTATCGAAAAATTCATTGCTATAGTTTAGCATTACACCGACAATTTACCAAGTTTCTTTAATCCGAAAGTATCACGTCAAAGAATGAGAACAAATCATCTTTAGTAATGAATATCTGTTTTGTCTATATCAGTTTGATGGACAGTGGCGTCTAAGAAGATCTACAACAGAAAGGTTGTATTTGAAATTTGCTTATTTGTTGTTCTGGCTTAAGGCCTGGTGTCTCCCATGTATGATGGGGTGGGATAGAGTTTGGAAGTCAGTTAACCTCTATCAAATCATCATCAAATCAAACTCATGGCTTCAATTTCGACACGAAATTGAATCTTAGTATTTATCGTCAAATCTTTATAGTATTTATACAGTATTCGTTTTCTTTGCTGTTCTCAGATATTCAGACATGAAGACTTTTGCGAAATGTTGAAACTTCACGAACAACCCAACTCGAGAAAGCATCAGGGGAATCCAGATCCCGGTTCAGGATATATTGCATCAGCTTTAACCACAGGTCTAGAGTAGTCTGTTTGTCAATTCTCATGATCACCTGATTAGGAAACCTCCATGTCATATGCATAGGTTATTGCATAATACAGAGTATTCCAAGGCCAAAGCCAGTGACTCATTTCTGAAGTGTATCCAAAAATTGGCATCACTGAAAATCCAAATCTTCCTTCTCCACTTAATCATAGGCGGGTCACACAAGGGGCACGAAATTTTCTGATGTAATTTAATTTTTGTTGCTCTTGGACGTTTTGACACATTCTTTTGGTTAAATTAACTCTTTTATGAGGGCGGCGTTTCTTATAAATACATCGCTGTAATCTTTCGACACGCGTATTTATACATTATAACTTATTTGAATAAGAGTTCACGCGACGATGAGTTTGGTTACTGGAAAATTTGGGAGGGGGATGTCAAGACGCCATTAGTTAAACATGAAAATTACTGAAGACCCTAATGAGTCACTGGCTTTGGCCTTGAAATACTCTGTATGCAATAACCTATAGACATAATATGCATAACCTATTAGATCTTCATCATATTATGATAAAGAAAAAGATCTAATCTTTCTCTACCTCTTTCTAAAGTAACTTTTGGTTGATTAATATTAGGATTTTTATTTATAAACATAATTAACTGTGGTTTTACACTTAAATATTATTCCCATTTCATCCGTTCTTTAGTGCAAGAACTCACGTTTTTGAAGCAGTGATCGCGCATAATTGAGGGTAATTAATTATTGGCATAAAAATACTGCTTCTGTACTTGCTTCTGGTAACAATGGCATCACCAATAAACAATTGTCGGGTCACTCAATTAAGTAGTGCACACGCCATAACATTGAGTGTTATAATAATGTGAATTACAGTTTGGAAGCCAGTAATCTCCAATCTTCATTCAAGAAAAGTCTGGCTGCGATCTGGTATATTTCCCAAAATTCGATTCCTTTTAACTACTTGCACTGGAAAGACGTTCCAAGCAAGTCGTAATGTTTTTGTTACAGAATCGCCTACGACGAGGTATACACATCGTTAAGTGATTATTACAGTCAGTAAAGTTTGGGATACTCGTACTCCGAAAATTTTCGTCGAACAAAAACGGGGTAGAGACTGTCATGATCATTTCTGCGTAACATAGACCAAGTTTCAAAATCGTAAGTCACGGTGTTTTACTAGACGGGCAAAAACCAGTCCTTTTTTCATTGAACTCGCAATATTTCCTAAACTGCGCGATCTACGGTTTTGAAACCTGGCCTATGTTACCCAGAAATGATCACCGATCATGACAGTTTTTCACCGATTTTCTTCGACAAAAACTTTCGGAGAATGAGCGTCGTAAACTGGATTTAATTGATTTTGGTGCGGTTAATAGCACGAATTGTTCTGACATATGCGTTAGTGAATATTTTTCCAGCGGAAGTGGTTAACAGCAGTTGATTGAATAAAAAGTTGATTCCAGTGGTTAGGTTGGTGATGATCATAAACGTAGCTGCACAGTGTAAACAATGTACCTTTTAAAACACTCAATACCAGACAAAAAACATACAATAGTTTCGCGGATTATGACAAAATTTTCATCATTTACTACTTCGTAAGTCCATACGACCATCTCTTCTAGGCATTGCAGTTTGTTTTAGGAAGCAGTTTACTTTTTTAAATAGTAGAAAATTAAATTTCCTTTAATTTGAGTACAAACACGATCCGTCTAGCTTAAATACTTTCGAATACTTTATTTTTAATCGTAAAAACATTTAAAGATCGGCCATTTGAAAAATCAAACACAATAACTCCGTCATTTTGAATCATAGCTATATCGTATTTGGTGTTAAATTAATGGATTTTTAAATTTTTAAGTATTTTAAAAATTTTAACCAAATTATCTTAACATTACCTTGGGTTGTAATTGTTTGCTTTGAGACGCAATTACAACACGGACCTTTAGTTTGTGTGCTAACTTGATGATTAGCGTTTAATTCGCGTGTAACTTGAAACTGACATTCTAAAAATAATAAGTCTTTATTAATTAAATTTTTTCAATAAATAACTTATAATTACCTTTTTCTTGATCTGTCATAGAAGATTTATCGTACATTTCTTCTTTTTCTGTAAAAGCTGCTTTAAAAATATTATAGTAAGTTAATAATAATACATTTAAATGACTTTTTAAGAATTTTACCTGGTGAAAGGTTACCTGGCGTCATTGGTTTTTGTGTAAACTGATCTTGAAATCCTTCGGGTGGAATTAAACCATCCTCCTCAGACAAATCGTTCCTCATTCTAGAACTAACCGGTTTATCTTTATCTTTAACCGTCTGCACACTTTTTGTGTACTTTGCATCCTCGTAATCATCATTATAATCGCTATCATATTTTTTATCTGTAAATATTCGCTGGTTTTGACTTATTCGAGACGAAGTTTTAACCCCTAAAGGTTTACTTCGACTACCTTCGGGACTTATGTAAGTTTCTTTTATTAAAATCGGATCACCCGAAGGTTTTTTATGAATTATACGGTCAGGTTGAACACCTACATCTATAAAAAAATTAAATAAACAAAATCTTTTAAAATTCCTAAAGATTAAAAATCTTTTAATTTAATACTAAACACGGTATATCTACATTTAAAAATGGTGATGTTATGACTTTTGAAATTTTTTCAAGATGTCGGATCTTTTTGAGATCAATACTTTTTAACCCTTAACCACCTACGTGTGGTCTTAGAGACCGTTTATAAATCATTACTTTAAATTCGGGATCTGTGGCATTAATGAAATATTTAAATGAATAAAAAACTTATTTATACTGAGCTCTATTTTAGACTGTAAATGACAAAAAACATTAACATTTCGTAAATTCGTAAAAGAAAATAAGACCTATACTACTAGAAACTTAAAATTTTAATTTCTTTCTATTAATTTTAGGAGACTATTTAAGATATTTTAGCAAAAAATACAACGTAAAATAAAGACATCATCAAAATTACAACCCCTAAACTATTAAAATTTTTCGCGTTAGTTACCGCAAACTTTGCTCGGATACTCCAAACAAATTGGGATCTTGCACATAAAACATAAGTAAGCTGTCTTGTGTTTTTACTTTGAGTAACAATTGAAGTAAGTTTTACGAACTTCAAGTTTTTTTATATCAGGTACATTCGGTAAACTTCAGGGTTGCCAGATCGTTCGATTAGATTTCCCCAGTCACAATTGAAAAATACCCTAAATTTAGAAGTTTTCAATAAAAACTCCCAAGAAAATAATTTTATTGTTTTCGTAGATTATAATTTGTTACTTTTAAATTTTAATCAATTTTCGTGACTGAAGCATATTTCTAAAATATCCAAAAATAAGCCAATTTAGAAATAAATCCCCCTGAATAAGGAAATATTCAGAAAAATAATTTTTCAAATTAAAAAAATAACATAACTAACAACAATACACACAAAAACTCTGCTACATAGTACCAGTTGAAGACTAGTGAAAAAAATAAAATAAAATAAAACTAAAATTCTACTGTACGTATTCTTGCGTTTTATAGTACAGAATTGAATTTTTATATTTATGAAGATTTTATATTATAAATAAATTCCATTTTTGCAAATTGAGTTTCAGCCTTTGATATGCTAACATTGAAGAATGTCAGTCAGAATACTGAACTCATTTGAAAAGCCAGATAACTTTTCTGAAAGCTATAGAGATTACTAGTAAATTTGGCATACCTATTATATTTTCTGTTAAGTTAAGCCATTTTCCTCAAGATAGTACAAAAGTATTACTACCTACGGTATTATACTTTTATGATTAAAGAAGCTATCAAAGCTATTTTAAAGGCAAATTCTCGAAAAATATCAGTAATGTAATGTATTATAGTTTTTTTCGGGAAAAGAATGTAAAACAACGGATTGCCTAAAGATAGCTCATTCTTTCACTTGCATTATTGACTATTAAAACTTATCAAACCGCAGACATAACTTCTCCTCTGAGGTTATGTTATTAGTTCAAAAGAACCAACATTCGATCAAATGTGACATTGTATGTTATTATCCTATATGAATACATTAACTTTTGTCGTTACAGTTAAAATTCTTATCGACTGATTTACAAAATACTGTTTCTAGAAAAAGTCGTTTATGACTGAAGTCATTAGGTGAACGATGTCGTTGAGTAACGATAATTACAAAATAAGCTTGTTAATCAATTAATAAACAAACGTTTTTGTACCAAACTGGTTATTACGTACATTTATTGTCTAACATTTTCTGGCGTTAGCCATCTTTAGAGGCAAAAGTCGAAAATGAAGTTAAATAATAATAAAAGTAAACATTACAAAGACACTTTAAAATATCATGAGTTCTCTTAAATTCATGCTCAAGCATGCCTTGAATTTTTATTAGACAGTAATGAAAAGATATGTAGGAAATGAACTCAACAAAGATGCAGGCACAGTTCATAGGTCACTTGAGCACGAATTTAAAAGAGCCCCTGATAGTAGTTAACAGAATTTACAATCCTAAATTAAAAAAATGTGTGACTAGCACTAGAAGTAATTGAGCAATGATGTTCAATTGAACAATTACAATCTGAAATTAAAAGATGTGTGACTAGTACTTAGGTAATTGAACAACATCATTCAATTGAACATCCTTGTACAATTGCCTATATTACTAATCACACATATTTTAGTTTCATTTAAAAGATGTGTGACTAATACCAAGATAATTGTACAACATCATTCAACTGAACATCATTATTCAATTGCCTCTAGTACTAATCACACATCTTTTAATTTCAGATTGTAATTATTCAATTGAACATCATTGTTCAATTACCTCTAGTGCTAGTCGCACATCTTTTAATTTCGGATTGTAAATTTGTTAATTACTATTTTAAAGTGTCTTTGTAATTTTTACTTTTATTGTTATTTAACTTCAGTTTAGTCTCTTAATCTTTGAAGATGGTTAACATCGAAACATGTTAGATAATAAATTTTCGTTATAATCAGTAGGGCATAAAAACTTTTACTTATTAATCGAAATATTATTACATACTTAGGCTAAACGTGAGCACGTGTACACACCCCAATCATAAGAGATACTGTTTGTTGCGTACAAAAGGTATATGGACCCACACTGTCCGATGACACCCATACATTGAAAGATTTGAATTTAGAAAATTATTGCGATCGCTGAGAACGGTAATAGGTGGTTAAGGGTTAAGATTAATTTTTTTTTTTTAATTTTCGAAAGTATTTAGATTAGATATGTCGTGTTTGTACTTAAATTAAAGGAAATTAAATTTCTTAATATCTTTTTAATAAGTTATCACTTTAAATTTTTACCAGAACTATGTCCTTGATAATCGAACCCGGCAGTCATCGTTTGTTCATTGAATGCGTGATCGCAGGGATAATTTTCACATCCACATTCAACTGGAATCTCAAAAATATACCTTCGGATGCAAGTAAAGGGTTTATCCGACTTATAAACCTCGCTGGCGACCAATTTGGCTTCGCGAACATCCCTGGTTTGTTTCAAATTATCTTGAGATACGTTTTTGTTTCGATTTGCGTTTCGATCAGTGGTTATTACGTAAACGGAGGCGGATTTTTTTAGTTTTTTCATGTCTTCTACGTGAGGTTTTGTTAAAACTTCGACTTCTACGTTTGTTATTGACGTTTTTTTATTTTCCTTTTCTGTGTGATTTTTTTCAAGTAACTTTCTAAGTTTATCCAAATGGGAAATTTCGTCATTTATCCAATTTAGTTGGTTTTCACGTTCCTTTTTCGCGAATTTAACTAAACTGTCTGTTTTATTATCATCTCCGGAAGCTTTTATTAAATTATTTTCTAATAATTTTTCTGATTGTGTTAAATCGTCTTTCCATGATTTAATAAAGTCTTTATTTTTTGATGTATTACAAAAATTTGGGTTATTTAAGTTTAATTGTTGATTTAATATACTATTTGTTAAAGTAAATCGTGAATCTTTAGGTTTTCTTTGTGGTAAAGGTTTTTCTGGATAAATTTCAGATGAAAAAGTTTTTATAGATAAGTTTTGTGGATTTTTATTAAATGTAGATGGAATCCAAGGTACATTTTCTTGTAATCTTTCTTTTAAAGACGTTTCTAAACCGTTTTCAGACACTTTAGAACTTGAACTCGTACTTTTTCCAACACTTTTTACCTCAGTTTTTTTCTCATCATTATTTATTTCATCCCTAAAACTTTTTTTAATTGACTCATAGCCCTCTGATCTTAACATTTTTTCAATAACCTTCTTAAGAAAATATTCTTTAGTAACTTTGTCGTATCTTTTCGACTTTAACAATCGTTCCAATAACAATATACACTTTTTAACATCAATTTTCGATTGATTTGAAAGATTATGAGATATCATTTCACCTAACGGAGCCTTTTCTGAACTCTCATTTGAAGGAAACTGATGATTATGAGAACATTTTTGAGAATTTGAATCATCATCGTCCTTTTCAATTAATTTTGACTCAAGTTCTTTAATATTTTTATCTTTTTGATCAATTTTAACCACATTTTCTTCATCTTTTCCAGATAAATAGTCAAAACTATCACAATTTGACACCAAATCTGATATAGTATTTGTTCCTATAGATTTAAAACTTCGACTTTCGCTCGAATTTTCACCCAAATCACCTAAATTTTCCTTGTATTTAACAAACTCAACTCCAACATTATCAATTAATTCATCTGTTTCATTATTATCATTACCTAATCCCTTTATAATTACTTTATAATCATCAGTTTCGCCATCGGTTTGAACTCCAATGGATTTTAACTCACCTAATCTAATATTTGCTTGAATATCTTTATCATTATACTCTTTATAATTCATACAGTCGATAGAAATCGGTTTAGTTAACGATAATTTTATTATTTTATTCTTTTTAAACTTTGCCAAACATTTTAATTCAGTTATTTTCACATTTTCATTATTTTTATCATCACTTTCATCTTTATTTTTAACTGGAAATTGACGATCAGTGTCATCAACCTTTTTAAAATCATCCCAAGTTGGTTTCTCTTTACTACTAGTTGACGTTTTTTCACTTTTATCATCATTTACATCATTAATATCATTTGGTTGACTACTAATTGACGATTTAACTTCCTTAACTCTTCTCTTATAATTAAAATATTCAAAATTAGGTGTAGATTGACAAACAGGGCTACCAACAGTCTTAAAAAGACGTCGGATTGGTTTTTCTCTACTGCTAACACTGTCTCGTTCACTTTTAAAAGCAAAGGAAGATGATGTAGTGTCAAATTTTTGTTCTTTAGGGCTAGAATTAGGTGTACTCGATGAAATTGAAGGTTTTAAAGATGGATTACTACTTGTAGAATCAGAACTTGAATAGTAAATCTTATTTGGAGTATCGGGATTACTTTCTAAAGGTAATTTTAAAGGTTTTCTACCTAATTCGATTTTTTCCAATGTCGTTAAAGACGGTAAAGAAAAGCTTTTATGTAAATTAGCTCGGTTATCACTGTTTTCATAACCTATATCAGCCCCATTATCCCATTCAAGCTTTCGATTGGATGTTAAACTACTCGTAGGTGATATATTACCTTCTCTATCAACTATCTGATCTGTTTTTTCATCGTCTCCACCTTTCTCAATTTCCTTTTCAAAAATTTTCTTTTCAACTTTGTACATAACCTCACTTTTTCTAACCCCACGTAAATAACTCGATAAATTTTGATCACCGGAGTATTTTCTAAAATATTCCAAGACTTGGGATGATAAAGTATCCGATTTTCCTGGCGATCTTTCTTCCATAACTTCGATTTTCGACGATTCCAGGGTCGGAAATCGAAAATTCAATAGTTACATCGACATTTTAGCTACAATTTAAAGCTTAACATTACGTAATCTTTAAATGTATCGGATATAATTCTTATTTTAAGATATTTTAACGATTTACTTACGTTTTAAATATGTTATTTGCGAAAAAACGAATGATTTTGACGGTTGGACTTTTAAAATTGTTCGTTAATCTTGAGAGATGTCAGTTAAGTTCGAAATAATTTCGATAGATGGAACTATGATTTAGTGTGTGTGTGTGTGTGTGTGTTTGTGTGCGTTTTTAAAATTTTTTTTTAAATTAAATTTATCATAGATTATTGGGTTTTACTGTATAAATCTCAACAAGATTGATGAAAATTAATTGTATTTTAAACATTTTACGGAAAATGTTATTTAAAAATGTTGTTAGATGAACGATTAAAAATAATGAATTTAGTTCAAAGATCTTTGTAAAAATTAAAACCATTTAACAACAAGATCAAAATCACACCATTTAAAAACATTAAAAAATCTAAGCAATCCAAATAAACAACATTACACGTCAATTTTATTGGTTTATTATCATTTTTTTATAATTTTACATCATTAACGCAATTTTAAAACAATAAATTAAAATGACTGAACCTAAAAGAAGTTTAAGAAGGAAATGGGGACGAAAAAGACGTAAAAATCCTTATAATAACTTTATAAAATACTTCAAGAATAATTTAAACGATAGAAGTAAACATTTCTTTACTTCTGCGGCTGAAGCTTGGAGAAATTTATCCGAAGAGGAAAAAAGTTCTTTTAAAACTATTTTAAAGTATAAATCTACTCAAAATCCACCAAAAACGTATTCGCGCCCCATTTCGAGTACTTCAGTGGTGCCAATAGATCAGCAGTTTTAAAATTAACTCAGGGAAATTATTATTTTCTTTAATATTTAATTTTATAAATGTTATTATATATTTGTTTATTCTATAAAACGATTTAAAAAACGAATGTAGAGAGTTTATAATACAATTTGTGTTTTTAAATAAAACTTTTTTGTTAATACAAAATATACACGGTTGGTAACATTACTTATATTTGTTTCTGTGTTTTCTTTTTGAAAACGGTTTATTGTTATAATAATATAATTATAATTTTTATAGTTAAAAATCGATAAATAATAATTAACTCGACAATTTAACATCTAAAAATGATTAAAAATGTGATTTTAATAACGAGATATGCCAAGACAAGCGAGGTTGGTAAATCTAACCTAAAAATTACTTTTTCATTTTCTTTTTATTCGTAATTTTTGGTTTTTATTTTAGTAAATGTCGTGAATGGGAGAAAGACAGAAGGGATAGATTGAATAATTCCTTCACAGAGCTCAGTAAGAAGCTCCCATGCTATCAGCCGTCTTTAAACATTAGTAAAATTGAAATTTTGCAAAAAGCTGCTTCTTATATTGATGAATTAGATACACAAGTTAAAGATTTATTGGCTAATAACGCACCAAAAGCAACATGTAAGTTTATTTAACACTTTACCGACTGGTAGCGATTCGAGAATCCTATGCCCTTCTCACCAGTTACTCAGCCGCAGATCGTAAGAGGCACCGGCTCGGTTTCCTCTTACAATTAGACTGTCGTGCCGGAATATATGCGCTTTTCTTATGCTCTGGTAAAATTGTACGTTTTGTGTTATTATAAGATATAATAAAATAAAAATTGATTAATTGATGGCCGGTCAATAAGTGTTGTGGTATAAAACTCGAATAATGAATGGCTGGTTGGTAAGCGTTGAGAACAAATTGTCGATTAATGGATGGTCGGTCAGTAAAGTGTTAAGTTATATGTATTTGAAGGTTGTTTAAGTATTTTAAGAAAAGTGAGGTTATGTAATTAATTTCTTTTATGTAGGTGAAAAAATTAAAAAGTTACGTGATCAAATTAAAAAGTTATTAATTCGTAACGAACAACTTTGTAATCTTCTTAAAGATGCTGGAATTAGATATCCATCGGAATGCGGTTTGGTTAAGTTTAAAACACCTAAAAAATGGGCTGGAAAAATTAGTCCAAATCAAGCTAAAGTTTTGGCTGAAAAAGAAGCTCAAAGTAAAAATAAAATATAAATTGAAAATGTTTCAAAAACATATATTTTGTGTTTTTTTTTTTTTAGAGGAAAATAATGATAGAAATGAGAAAATCAAAGAGAAGAAAACCGAAAATAAGTTAAAGAAGAAAAAGAACTCGTTAAGGTCAGTCCAAAAAGCTCGGGTAAAACGGAAGGAACATAAAAAGTTGGCTCAATCAGCTTTTCGGTTAAATATCGCTCAAAGTAATTTGTCTTTGAGTTTGGTTTCGACTCAATCATGTTTCATTATTACAAATGCTCCGAAAGTTTGTCACGTTGGAGATGGTACTAAAACGACAACAGGTAAGTTAAATAAAAAAGGTGAAATTTATAAAAAAGTTCTACAAGCGAATTCTTATGTCCTATAATATTGTAGTATTAACAGATTCAAGGCTAATTTCAACCCCATTAGTAGCGACAGGGATAAAAGCTCCGACGGGAACTGTTTTTGTAGCCAACAACAACATTTTACCGTTTATAAACCATCAGTCGGCTTTAATTCCAAATCAAACTATTTTAACTGCCACAAATCCACCATTAATTGTTAACCAGTCTTTACCTAGACCCGAAAATATAGTTCCTACCATTCTAACTAATACACCAATCATAGTGAGTACATCAATTGGTCAAAATAGTAATAATAATAATAATTCTAAGGTAGAGATAACTCAAAAAATACCAATTTCTACTTCAAAATTAGTTAATAACGTCTCGTCTGTAGTAAATTTACCAAAAATAAATGGCAAAACGTTACCGGTTTTAAGACCCAAAGCTCAAACGAGAACCACTCAGGCTAATAAAGTCCCAATTCCGGCTTTAAGCGCCGATTATAAAAAATGTTTATTAAGATCGGTTAGCGCTGGATGTAAAAATGAAGTTAATTTCGGTAAAAACTGTTTGGGCAGGAAAAAGAAAATTGTTATTAAAGAAAATATCGTTTTGACTAATAGTAAAGGAGGCGATAAATTAAATTTGGTTGGTACCGTAATTAAAAATGATGATAAAAATGATAAATTGGATGATAAAGTGGAAGAAGGTAGAAATAAAGATCAAGAAAGTGAAGTAAATGAAAATGAGCCGAAAGAAAAAAAAGTTAAGTTAGAAAATTTTGATAATGAGAATAAAAAAATTTCTTACTCAATTGATAAACTTTGTAATGTTCTACCAGAAAATGTTAAAGGTAGGATAATTGTTTCGTCAAAATTAGATGAAAATGATAAAGAAATTGAGAGTAAAATTGATGAAATTAAAATTGAGAATAAAAATGGGTCTAAAAACGAATTTAAAATTGACTCTAAAATTGATCTTAAAAATCAAAAAGATCCCAAAAATGATTTTAAGGTCGATTCTAAAAATGAATGTGCTAAAAATAATTCTAAACGTGATTTCAAAATCGATTCTGTACATGAGTCTACTAAAAATGATTCAAATAATAAGACTTCAAATAAAGAAATCAAATCGAACTTCAATACGTTTGATCAAGTAACCAGAGAAAATACTGAAAAACCTCCCGATTTATTATCAAAAACTTTCCAAAAATCGGTAGATCCTTTAGAAAAACCGTCTGAAATGATTCAGAAATCATTAAACCTTTTAGAAAAACCTTCGGAAACCATTCAAAAACCTCTAGAAGAGCCTATAAAAGATGTAGATTTTAACTCGGAACTTTCAAACGATATTTTCGCTTCGTTATCGCACGACGTGACGTCAGTCGGCGGTCAAAATCCGGAATCGACTTCACCCACGGCGGCGTTTTTGTTAGCTTTTCCTTTAGTATCTTCATTAAATTCGTTAAAAGTGGCCGAAGTGATCGAAGACGAAGCTCAAGAAAGTCAAAGGGAAACTCCTACTTTACTTCAAATCGGTACGATGGATAATACTAAGACGACCAGGTCGCAAAGTGATACTTTAACACCAAGTTTATTAAATTTAGATAACTTTTCCTTTTTTCCCAAAGAATTTTATCAACAGAATTTCGATATTGTTCCTAGTACAACCGGTATTTGTAATAATAATGGTTTAGGAACGAGTAAAAATGATGGTAATGTCACTAAAAGTGATATGAACAATATGGGTGTAAATAATGGCGATAAAGTGAGTTTTAAAAAGGATGTTGGGTTTGAGAATAAAGTTGAAACGATTTCTAACCCAATTTCGAGTGTATCTACTAGTATAACGTCGATTTCATCAAATATACCTTCGATGTCATCAAATACAACATCGATAAAATCTGAAAAAAGTTCAAAGAATATTGCAAATCAAAGTACAACCTCAACTATCAGTTATAATTCGATAAATGACGATTTTTCATGTAATAATTCATTTTTTTGTAATATCTCTAATGATATGGTCAGTGTAAACGAAAAACAAAAACGGAAATTAGAAAAAAAATCTTGTTTTTATCCGAATTCGACTTCAAATTATCAAATCGGTTATATACCGAGTGTTTCTAGGACGTCATCGACTATAGCATCAATGTTATCAGTAACTACGTCTTCTATATTATCGATATCATCAATTTCATCGACGATGTCAACAATTTCTTCAACGTTATCATCAATATTTTCAACTACGTGTACTACATCATCAAGTTCATCGTTAATATCATCGATACCGTCAAGAATATCATCGGTACCTTCAACAATATCATCAACATCTGCAACAATATCGACAACACCTTTAACGATATCGTCGATATCTTCAATTCCTTCATCGATACCTACGATTTCTTCGTTATCATCGATGCCTTCAACAATATCTTCGATAAATTCAAAAATATGTTCAATTCCTTCAACAGTAACTTCAATACCTTCCACTATATCTTCAATTACTTTAATTTCTTCATCGATATCATCTGTGTCTTCATCAATATCTACGATAGCATCAACGATATCACTAAAATCTTCATCTTTGTCGTCGTATTCGTTGCCAATTGTTACAACATCGACAATAAGTCAATATAATACGTTTAATCCGTTTACAGACTTACCAATAAAAGATTTCCCGATGAAATCGTCATCATCAACGTATGTAGCTCAGAAAAGTTATAATGATATGTTGAGCGGTGGGGGAAATAATGGAAGTGGCGGAAAATGTTGCTATGGTTACGGGGATAATTTGAATGTAAACAATGTTAAGGTATCGTCAACGAATGGAAAAAATTCCGATAACAAGAATTATTATGGGTTTAATTATGATAGTTATGAGTGTTCGAAAGATTTTGGAAAATCTTATGACAAAAGTTCTTACGAGAAAGTTTATGAAAAATCTTATGAGAAACCGTATGAAAATAAAAACCTTCAATACAATCAAAGTTATTACAATAATAGTAATACTCAGAATAATCAACAGCAACAACAAATTAAAGAAAAAGGTCATCAAAAAATTAATTCTAACCCTTCTAATGTTAGTAAACCGCCCGTAAATTGGATGACGACTTCGATTAATGACAGAAATCAACAACCTCAGCAAGATTTTGTAACTTTTTCCAAAGGAGAAATAGATTTTCAATCAAGTTCGGTTTACACGCCAACGTTTTCGACGGTTACGCAAACGAATTATTTTAATAACTCTTTATATAGCAACACCAACCCGTTGTACAACAACACTAACTCTTTATATAACAATACAAATCCGTTATATAATAATACAAATTCGTTATATAATAATACAAACTCATTGTATAATAACGCAAATTCTTTACATGCAAATTCGTCTTTGTATAACAATAATAATTCGTATGCGACTAATGATTTTCCTTCCGGATTTCCGAATAGTTTTCAAAGACCGTCTGAAGATGGCGGTGAAAGATTTTCTTCTTGGTCACCTTCGAAATTACCTCATAGTCTTGATCCGCCCCCGCATGGATTTATGTCGGGTGGTTTACCAACTTTAGTTGGAGATTTGGCTTTAGGAACTACTCAAACAATTTTTCCAGAACAACAAAAAGTTTTTTCCGAACAACAAAAAATATTTTCCGAGCAACAAAAGGAAAAATCGAGGACTAGCAAAGATGGGAAAAGGAATAAATTACAAACTGGTTTTGAATCAAATCAAAATAATAATTTTTTGTCTGTTAGTCAATTAGTAGACCATTCAAAAAATAGTAATAATAATGGAAATTCAGATGGAAGGATGTCAAATAGACGAAATAGTGGAAGTGGTGGTAGTAATAATAAATCAAATAAAGGTGTAAAGGGAACTAAAAGAAATAATAATAAAGTTGATGGTGGTAATAAAATTCCGAGAGAAGCTAAAAATGATTTTAACCAAAGTAATAATAATAGTAATACGAGAAATATAAAAAATCCTTCAAGTAATTACTCAGCTGAAGCTTTATTAAGTCATAATAACGATTTAAACAGGCAAAGAAATCAACAAAGTTACAATCCAATTGTTAATAAATCCTTACCTGTACCGTTTTTAGCCGAAAATCTTTTACCATATTTCCCACCGGTTGATTTGCAACAAGATAATAATTTGTTACCGCAAAACCAATCTTATCACCATCAATCGACCAGTACTTTTGGACACAACTTTACTGCTACGATTCAAAATAACGTTTATTCTAATAACGGTTTTGTTGGAACGACTAATTTCAATTTACCGGATATGACAGGAAGCGTGAACGATTATAGTAGTGGGATAGTTGATAATAATTTTGGACATGTTGGTTCTAGGGATAGTCACTTAGGAACGAAAGACAGTCATTTGGGAG
Source organism: Digitonthophagus gazella (assembly GCA_036711955.1). Lineage (NCBI taxonomy): Eukaryota > Metazoa > Arthropoda > Insecta > Coleoptera > Scarabaeidae > Digitonthophagus > Digitonthophagus gazella. The sequence continues at coordinate 20,590,140 of JASCIT010000001.1, read as the reverse complement.
CGAAAGAAAGTTATTTAGGATCAAAAGATAATTTCTTGGGATCAAAAGATACCTTTTTAGGACCAAAAGAAAATTATTTAGGACCGAAGGATAATTTTCTGGGATCTAAAGAGACTTTTTTGGGGTCAAAAGAATCTTATTCGGCGTCAAAAGAAACTTATTCGCTGCCAAAGGAAACATATGCAAGTTCAAAAGAAACTTATGGAGGAACAAAAGAAAATTTTCATGTTTCCAAGGAAAGTTTTGGAGATTCAAAGGAACCTTTTGGTGTCTCAAAAGAAACTTATGGAGTTTCAAAAGAACCTTTTGGTATTTTAAAAGAACCTTTTAGTGTCTCAAAAGACTCTTATGGAAAAGAACCTTTTACTGTCTCAAAACCTCCATATCTAACTTCAAAAGACTCTCATTTAATTTCAAAAGAACCTTACCCAGTTTCAAAAACCACAGAAAGATTTAATAAACCCAAATCGAACGATTTAAGACAAGACGAAAAATCCTCAAACATAAATTGTTCTTTAAATCAACCTCCGTTAAATAAAAAATCGAAAAAGTCGACGAAAGTAGTTGAGTCAACTTTGCCTCAACCTGGTTTGGTTGATTTTACGTTTCTTCCGATGCCCACTGCTATAAACTCGCCGATTTTACCTGATGATTTTCATTCCCACACCAATTTCTTGCCACCTCCGCCAACGCCAACGCAATTGTATCCGTGTAAAAATCCCTTGTACGGCAAATCGGCCGATTTAAGTCATAACCTATTGCCGATTACGGTTACAAGACCGCCGGCGGTGCCGCATCCCGAGATTTCTCCTTCGCTAAACAGCGTCGGAAACAGTTTGACGAATTTTAATTTAAGTACGATCTTTCCCGAAATCAATAAGGTGCAAATTTTTAAAGATTTTTAGGAAGTAAAACGAGTTTCGAATCACAAAGATCGTTAAAAATTCTTTAATGTAAGTATAAGCACGACTAGGATCAGATTAAAAATAGCCGTATTATTACGGTAAAGAGAAAGTTTGTGGTGGTGTTTAAGAAACTTATCAAAATTTCCAAACTATTTAAGTTAATACGTTAGGTGCCATGAGAAGCATAAAGTGATACACGACCAAATGATTGGTGTGGCAACCTCGAGCCAAATGAACCTCGATCGCCGTGTAATTTTTTGGCTGCTATCTTGTATTTAACCTCTTAAGTGCTTATGCCGAATATAGTTGTATGACGAACATATCCGCAACCTAAATATTGCAGTGATACTGAATAAGCAAAATGATTTTTCAAAATGGTTCACATTATTCCAGTCCAGTAATCCAGCTAGTCAATCCAGTCCAGTACTAGACTGGATCATATCGTTCACATTATTCCAGTCCAGCAATCCAGCTGCTCAATGCAGTCTACTCCTGAACTGGATCATATAGTTTACATTTATCATACGGGTGTTCAGTTACGTATACATGTTCACGCATGTATCCAGCACTGGATTATCTATCTACACTATTCCAGTGGTCCTGGAATGGGCGAGCTGGATTGAAAAAGTAGACTGTCAGTCCAGTCACTGGACTGGATTGCTCACTGGAATAAGTGCATTCCAATTTATTCCAGTGAGGGTTCACATTATTCCAGTAGCATTCCAGCACTGGTTTCGATCACTGTACTGGAATACTACTGGAATAATGTGAACCGGGCTTTAGTATGTATACGATGTATTATTGAAGTTAGGGCATTCTGATCTAATACGTGTTTCAACATGTTTTGTACTTCGGTAGTCCCATCCCTTTTGCATGCAGTTTTTCGACTCAACCGAATTTTTTATCAATGGTGTTATCACTTATTCATATACATTTTGTGAAATTAGATATAGAAAAGATAATTTAGATCTTAGCTTATTTTTTATAATTGAAATTAATGATTTATAATTAAAATGATGAAGTTAGTCTCTACTTCCCGTCAAATCGGAAGTGTTACAATTATGAAAAAAATTTACGACAGTTAAACCATTAGTCTTCCTACAAATTTTCAGAAAGATGCAAGTTAATAATAATAATAAGTAAAGGTTTAATTCCTTTTTTTCCATACGATGAGCATGATGGCTGCGAAAATGAAGATGGTAGGTATGACGGATATATTCGCATCCGACAGAAAGTATCGCCCACTACGATTCCTACTTACGCTCAACGTAAAAAGCGCTTAAGGGGTTAAGCAACCTTGTTCGATAAAAAACACAGTGGCAGCCACAAGGAAATTTTCTTTATGACAATGGCGGCACTGAACGTGTTAAATACGTCGTGTATGTGGCCATTTTAGAGGAAATTTGATTTGCCAAGTATTTTTTTTTTAATCGAATTTTTATTTTCTGTTAAGTTCATTTGAATTTAAAAAATCTTTAAAATTATTAAATATTCTTAAAGATCATTAAGTCTGTGTCTATGATTGAAAGTAACCTAGTTATTATGTCTATATTTTTCCAAGGTGGTAGCTGTTTAATTCAAATAGTTTTTAAGGTTAAAGGATTTTTGCAGAGTATTCCAAGGTCAAAGGCAGTGATTCATACCTACAGCGCGTCTATGTACAAATTGGTATTAGAGAAAATCCAAATATTACTTCATTACTTAATCATAAGCGGGTAAACACAAGGGGCACGAAATTTTCTGATGTAATTTAATTTAACTCTTTTATAAGCACGGCGCATCTTATGAATGCATCGCTGCTATTTTTCGACATATTTACACATTTTAACTTGTTTCTTTTCCCTTCTTTCTCTCGGGTAAAGGATGACAATGGGATTCGAGCGTTTGTCCCTTTTATATCCCAGATACTGCTTAATTTAGTCCTAAGGTAAGGAATGGCGATGGGATTCGCACCTTGGTCTTATATCCTAGTCACTGTACTCCTTAATTTGTTTGAATTAGAGTTGGCACAACAACTTTATTTGGTTATTTCAGAATTTGGGAAAGGTATGTCAAGACATCAGCAGGTAAATATGAAAATTCAAAAAGACTCTAATGAATCACTGGTTTTGGCCTTAGAACACTTTGCATACCTCGGAAAGTTTTTTACTTGTTAGATGGGCCGTGTTTGTACGAACATTAAAGGACATTTAATTTCCAACTCATTTATTAAGACATATTACGATATTCGACATTTTTCATCAGATTATCCATCTTCCTGACTTCCCAAAACAATCCCACATGTTTGTTAATTCATTAGTGAGTTGTGTACACTCTCATTTTAGTAGTATAATGACGCAGAGTGTTATTTTGTACAGAATTTAATAATTAGTAGGGTTGAGAAAAATTAGGTATACAAGATGTGGACATGAAGAGATGTTTTTGGATAGAATAGGTATAATTATGTGTTTTTATATATTATTATGATTAGGATTTAATAACCTTATAACGTTATCAAACTTGTACCTGATTACATTTTAAGATTTCTTAATTAATATTACTGTGTTCCGTAATAAGTGAGCCATTTGTATATTGATAGCCAAAAGATAAAACGTCGTATTTCCATTTTGTTCAAACATTTTTAAAGTGTTTTTGTGATACTACCATACATTACTATACATCATAGAAATGTCCTCAGTCAAAGTTATGCATAGCAAAACGTAATTGTTCACTTATTATAGAACATAGATAGTATCTAAGTATTTTATTTAATAATAAAATAAAGTATCAGTTAAAACATATTATTAAACGTTATCCTTCCCTGTTTATACCAACAGTAAGGTAAGGACCAACATTGTCTAGTTTGTGGATCCAAAATGTAACCAACTTTACAGATACAACGTGGAATGCATTCCTTGGAATCCATACAAACGGCTGTGTTGGACGAAAATTGGCCGTATTTGCAAATTGGTCGGCATATATCTGGACATTCTTGATAAACTTCGCCTCTTTGACATCTTCCAAAAGGCAAAAACGCTAAAAAGTTATTTGTCATTCAAAAATCAAATTTGAGATGATCGTTAGAACTCCTTTAATTTGATACTAAACACTATGAGTTAAAAACGTTATGTTTACTATTTTTTCAAGATGGCAAACATTCGTGTGTTTTCAAGTTAAAAATTGTTATATCTCGAAAAGTATTTTAGATGAATGAGTAGTGTTTGTACTTAAATTAAAGGAAGTTTATTTTTGTACCTATTAAAAAAAAAAAATTTATTAAAATTTTTACTTACTTGAGTTTGTTTGTAGAATTAAAAAAGTACTTATTAACGAGATAAAAAAAGTTAACTGAAACATTTTTTTAAAGTAAAATAAAGGGAGAAAAGTTTAAAATGAAGATGAATTATGTTGGAAAGTCTTTAAATACTTTTTTGTTATCTCAAACCGTTAAAATTATCATTATTAGTTTAATAACATTGGAATAAGTATTAAAAATGGTTTTATTATGGATGTTTTCTAGAATTTACAACCGCACACCTTAGTTAACTTTGAAATTATCCGTCAATGAATCATTTTTTAATGAACTTAAAAGTTTAAATAAATTTACAATGTTTTTTGATAAGAGATCGCCTGGAAAATTAATAGATAAACCCTTTTGAGAAAATAAACACATCCAACAATAAACTAATTAACGTGCAAATTACTTGGAAATTAAGCTTAAACCAGAAATCCAACCCTAAAATCACTTTACTAATTAGTTTTGTGACGCTAATCGAAATTCCTAAACTGTTTGGTGGAATATTTTGGAAACTAATTGTAAATATTTAATTAATTCTACTGATATAATGTAAATGACACGTGAACATTATTTAGATGGAGATTAAGTAAGTAAATCCTTCTATATCAAAAGCTTTTAACAGTTTCCATCAAGAACTTAAGGTAAGCTCCGACGAGAACTAAGTTTACCTTCATCGCGAAACCTTGTGATGCGTATTATTTCGGGGAAAATGAGAGTTTCCCGCGAAATTCGCGGGATAATAAAACGTTTAATGTCTAGAGAGAGGTACGATAAGGGGAATGTTAAAACTTGGAACGTGATTAATTTCTAAGAAAATGATAATATAGAAATGTTGATGAAATCGATTTAAAAATCATAGCAAAGTTATTTATAGACCTTAAGAAATGGTTCTTTAAGCAAAGATATGACTTGTAATTGTGATAACGAAATGATACTAATCAGGTTAATAAGATCCTTTTGTCCTAAACAACTGAACCATCTAACGTCTTTCAACGTCCTAATCGAACAATGCAATTTGCGCCGATATCGTCCCCACGTGTGCGAACACGTTCAGTTTATCGGTTTATCTTGCGGTAACACGATTTGGGACAATGCGGAAGTGTTCAATAAGTTTTCTCCTCGTCCCCCTTTTAAGACAGCTTCTAACGTCAAAGGAAAAGAGTGGACGATATTAAACGCTTCGATTCACTTTATCTTACATCTATGACATAGAAAACAGCACACCCAAACAACACATTTTTAGGAATTTTTCTTAAAAAAAAAATTAAGATTAGTTTCTAAAAAGAAAATTTCTTTAAAATCTATTATAAAATTAAATTTCCATTAATTTGAGTACAAACATGACACATCTAGCTTAAATAGGTTGGGAGATACCGAGTGTTCATAAATGATTGTAAGGTGTTTGAATTTGGCGCGGTTGTAATATAGGGATTTTTAATGGTCAACATTGTTACCTGTGAATTACCTACGTCGTCTCTATCATATCAGTGGCATAGTCGGATTTATTTATGATTTGGTCTTTTCAGTATTAAGGGTATATGTAGACACATTCATAATTATTGGAGATCGGATATCAATTGTAATGGCATATGTGAATATAGTTAATAAAATGCCTCTCTCTTACGGTTTTTTAACAGCTCTTGACAGCTATGAACATTTTTCATGACACGCCTATGAGATATGATTAACATTATTGTGTTTATACCAATCTTTAAAAATTAATCTATAGCGCGCTAAATTCAGATGCCTTCCAATTATATATGAACGCACGGTATAACAATTAAAGAAAAGGAAAGAATAACAAGTAAAGAATAATTGATAATAATCTTTAACTTTAAAAATAATTGAGGAGCTTGCCTGCAAAATCGGATAAATCCATACTTTGACGAAATTGAGTTATACATGTTAACTATATGATTTTCATCCATTCTAATCATTTTTACAAGTTTTTGTAGGTAAAACTTAAAAAAAGTATGCCTAAATTGTATTTAAAGTTGACGTATGCGAGCTAAAGCGGACAAAATTTCATACGTTTTCTGTGTCTCCTGAAAAATTTTACAAAATGGATATATCCGCTTTTGCACGCAAGCCCTTCAATTGATGATTCGCCATCTTGAAAAAAATATAAACATTTTTAATCGTAAACATACCGTGTTTGCTATCAAATTAAAGGATTTTTTTAAGCGTTTTGAGAGTATTTAGTTGTAAACAATTTCCATAATCTTTTTTTTTTCAAAAAAGTGCATTAAAATCAAATTTTATTTTAGCGAGTTTACAATGCGTTTTAAGAACGTTGCCCTTTCGTTTAGCGAACCGTAAAAGTTCACCGCCTTTTATTCTCGCTGCTCGGACCCAATTTATTTTATACCGAGTGTTCGGGAACGATAAGCGCGCACCCGTTCTCGTTCGATACGGAGGTCAAACGGAAATCAAGAGGGTGGGTTTTTAACGAGAACGATTTCGCATTATTCCATCAGGCAATAACGTCCGATTGCTACTCGATTATTGAGCGCGTGTGGACGAAGGAAGTTGATTTCCCGTTAGGATTGAATGGTGGAGGGGAAAGATTATTTGTGACGATTATTTTCAATTTATATTGAGCAAAGGCTCAAAGTGCATTAGGATGCATTTTCTATAAAACCGGAAAGGAAATGAAAATAGGAATGTTGTTAATAAATTTGTCACAGTGAAGTACATAATCAGACCGAATTTCAAATTCAACACTTTTCAAATAACAAAGTTATTGGACTGTTCGAGGACTTTACACTAATCATGTATATTATGTTGGACGAAATACGTTATTACTTGTCACATTTCTTTCGGCGCATCATCAAAAAAAAAGAATGATAAATTGTACTATGGACAGAAAGATGCAAGATGATCAGTTCCTTTTTCTTTAACTATTCTCTTCGTGGTGCAATTTATCTTTTATTCGATGCTATGTTAATGATTTTTTTTTAATCTAGTTCTACATGACAGAGTGAGATGAAAATTGAAAATGGTATTCTAGGACAGTGATTCCTAAACTTATTTGGACTGCCGCCCCTTTTCCAGGAAAAACATACTCAGCACCCCTTGGATATTATTTTTTTTACATTTCTTTAAAATGTTATATGTTACATTTTTTTACATAAACAGAAAGACATATTTCGGTATTAATGTTTCTGCATTTTTCGTAAAGTAAATAGAATCAGGAATGTATTTGTACCATAGGCTGAAGAGACTGTAGTCTAGAGTGGCTCTTGAGTGACACAAAAGATCGCAAAATATAAGCAACTGAAAAACTTTTCACTTTATTTTGCTTGTGCAATTATAAAACATGTTACAATCGTTTTTCAGTCATAACCACTCCCAGAATCTAGCTATGATACAAAGTAAAATTTTTACATCAAATTTTTATGGACTATTGTAGAAATATTAAAACAAAAGAAATGGGGCACAAGATATTTAGTCTATAAGCGGCAAAAGTGTAAGTACATCCCTGTATAAAATATGCATGCTTTTTTGGTTAATAAATAACATTCTCTTGTATTTTTTCATGTGTTATTAATAAGATTACTTTATCCTATGACGTTTTAATTTGGCTGAACTAGGGCGCACCAGTGCACAACAGCGCGTTCTATTGGTTGCACCGAATTATTGTTTTATGTTCTATTACATTTTATTTAAAACATTTTAAACTTCCTCAAGCCTTGAACACACTTATAAGTGATATTATGATTAGATTGGCAGTTATGATTATGTTTGATTTCATCGCCTTCTGTTGAATTTCCCCTTTTTTGCACTAACAATAAGCCAGGGTAAGATATGCACCCAATGTCAAGTTCTGGTGCGCACTGATTCAGCCAAACCAAAACGCCACTGGATTTATTTGATTTTTTATAATGTACACTTGGCATCTTTAAACAAAATCCTTTATGAAGGAAACAGGTAGACTGAATCCCTATGTGGCCCTACATACTGTTGTACAGTGCTTTACCCATCTCTGTTTTGAAGGTTATTCTTCAAAGCGCCGGATGTACTACCATCTAGTACTTGGGTCGACACCATACGACCCGCGAACCGCATGTGGCCTGTTATAAATTTTTGTGTCGCCCACCTCCAGGGTAAGTCAACTTACTGCAAAATATTGAAATCGGTTCGTTGAGTACGTAACCGTCTACTACTCTTAGATTGGCACTACCATTCAAGTTTAAAAAAATGATAAATTTATGAATAGAAGAATCAGAAACGTTTCTATAAAAACATAAATTCCTGTTTATTGTGACAGTTTACAGTGTTTGATTTTTTTCGATCATTTTGCTCTTGAGAAGAATATCAATGAACATAACTTTTTGATCTCTTTGTATTTATTAAATGTACATAAATGAAAGAATATATGTTATCACAGAAGGTTGGTTCTTATCAGTTGCGATGTTATGTTAGCCCGGACGCTCTTTGTTCGGGGGTGACTAATTGTAACAACTAGTTGTTGTGTAATGCTCCGGTTTATTTTTATGATAAAATCTACCCAAAAGAGAATCTGTTGTACAATAACCAGAAATGGAGCTGGACCATGAAGAGAAAGATGTAAGAGTACTCGGCACTGTTACGGAGAGAGCACTTAATTTTTCATCCTTCTCTTCATGGTGCATCTCCATTTCGGGTTATGGTACCTTGTAGCTTGCGTGAAGCAGTCGAATATAATTCCTGGTTGAGGTCAGAGTTGGTTATATTTCACTTGCAAAACCCTAAAGCTAACATATATTGGTAAGTACTACTTACTAAGTAGTACCAATATATTCCAATAGTAGTACTACTCACCAATATATTGGTAAGTACTACTTGGTTAGGTAACCAATATATTCTTTAATTTATGTACGTTTAATAAATACAAAAAGACAAATATTCTTCTTAACACTTGGCATGCGGGAAACGTATTTTTACGTTTTACGCTTACGGAAACGAAATATATCCGCATAGGAAGTGTTAAGAGCAAAATGAACGAAAAAATCAAACAACAGTCACAATAAACAGGAATTTACGTTTTCATGGAAACGTTTCTCATACTTCCATCCATAAATTTGTCATTTTTTAAAACTTGAATGGTAGCGCTAATTGGATCTATCCCAGTTAAATGTAGAAATTGAAAATTAATAAAGCCACGTCCGGTTTTCTAGTTTAGCGTTTGTCAGTACGATGGGATGTCATTCATGAATGTGTGGTAGAACTGGTTTTGGGGACTCCTAAAGCGTAGGTTCGATCAATAGTGTTCAACATTGCGTCAAAGAATGTTTGAGTAAGGGTAATGTAAAACAATACTTGTATTACTTTTATAAATCATCCAGAAATTAACAAAATATTTTCCATTTTTATAAGACGCTTTCTTCTACTTGTTGTGAAACATATTAAATATTAAAATTCAATAGTAAAGAAAAAGTACGACAATAATTTCTAATTTCGTATGTCCTGGTAGTTTAAATTAAACTACCATTCTGTTTCTTTTGTACGTGAATGACTTACCAGAGAATATTTAAAAATTCCATGTGCTTGTACGCTGATGACACTTCACTAATAAATAGAGATGCAGATGTGGAAATTTTAAAAGAAAAAACGAAACAGACCCTAAGTGAAGCAGAAGACTGGTTTAGCAGCAATAACTTAAAACTAAACACTGATAAAACTAAAGTACTTACCTTCTACACTAAACGAGTAGGTGAAGTAACAAATCAAACAATAAAATTCCTGAGTATTACCTTAAACGAAACGCTCACATGGCTGGACCATATAACAAAACTAAAGCAAAGCTTAGCAAATTCTCTGTATTGCTTAAAAGTTGTAGTAAAAAATCTACCTTTAAAAGAAGCGAGGAATGTGTACTTTGCGTATTTTTATAGTATGGCGACCTATGGCATAATGGTGTGGGGCGCGTCAACTGAATCGGAAAAAATCTTCATACTACAAAAGAAAGCCATACGAATCCTATTGGGAATATCCCAGCGAGGTAGCTGTAGAACACATTTTAGGGAATTAGGGATTATAATTTTACCGTCATATTTTATACTTGCCTGTTTGGAACATGTTCACAAACATCGAACTCAATTTTCCATAAACTCGGACAAACACAGTCACTTTACACGTTACAGAAAAGATTTAGCGATTCCGTATCATCGGGCAACGAAAACGCAAAAAACTTTCTACTTTACAGCTATAAAATTATATAATGTTCTATCACCAGAAATAAGGGAAATGAATTCTAAATGGTTTAGGAAAACTGTGAAGACTATTGGAGGGAGAATTTTATTCCTTAAATGAATTTATAAATTTTGAATTGTAATTTTGTTTTTTTTTGTGACGATATATTGTACTTTTCTCTACCTTATTGAAAAATAAACATTAAACAAATTTCAGCAATCTAGTGAGAGTTGACCTTGTATATTACATATTATTTTTTCTGTGCCTATCTCTGTAACAATAAGCTACTATCGTTTGATAGACGCCTGGGTGAAGGACGGCTCTTACATCTTTCTCTTCATGGTAATATTTGTCTATTAAACGATAGTACATTAAGATATGTTGACACATGTAATGAAAACTGGCACCGGTGTTATAGTACTATGGTGATTGACGTGGAAACAGCAATAAAAATTAACATTTCCAAGCCAATCACTACCATAGTATTTAACTGGCCTCAGATTTTATAGATGTGGAAACACGCCTTTCTAAAGCATCTGTTTGTGCGGCCCGCTTAACACTTGCCATGCGGGAAACGCATTTTTACGCTTACGGCAGCGAAATATAGCCGCATACCAAGTATTAACAATTTTCTTTTTGAATATTGCCCGCTTTCTTTCCGGCATATCGTTTTTTTTTCTTTTTGTAAAAACCAACAGTTTGCTAAGGTCACATCAGTGTTGGGCAAACATCAATCGTGGTAGCGATTGACGATTAGGGTGACCAGATTTCTCAACTTTCAATGCTGCACACATACAACGCATGTACCATAACCCGAAATGGAGCTGCGCCATGACGAGAAAGATGCAGCTCCATTTCGGGTTGTAGTAAAGAATGGGTCAAATTGGACACCTTTAAAGGGAGACTCCCATTTCTAGAACAGACAGAGTTCACGCTCAATTTTTATAAGAAATTGAATGGTCAAAACCATATAAAGATATCTCTTATGGTTCCAGAGATATAGACTGTTTTTCAAAAACCTGCATTTTTGAAAAGTGTAATTAATTCAATAGTTATAGACATAAAAATGATTTCTTCAAATAGAACACCTGTATATTTTTACATATTTGAGGAGAGCTTAAAATTTCCTTTTCAAAAATATGACACATTATATTTTGCTCAAGGGAAGTTTGTTATACAGAAATGCTTTACTTCTGAATGTGAGTTAATCGGGGTTACACTAATAACAAGTTTAACAATAGCGTAGAAAATAGTGTACAGTCGGTTATTCAGAGAAATGCCTGTTCTTCCTGTTGATAACGGGAAAAACTATAACATGAATGTCACTATCACTACGCTATTTGTTGCGAAAGGTCACTAATGAATTACGAATTCAATAATAAATTGCGAATCTGTACGTTTGCTGTACACGCGTGTGTGCTGTGCTGCGCATCATATTGCTGTACAATACAGCAAAATTCCGTACGTCTGGCACAACACCCTATTGACGATTAATTAATCGTAAATCGTCTTCATTCGGAATTACAATTAATTAATCGAAACTCCCAGTGAAGGTAATTGACGATTATTATTAACCCTAATGTCAGAAGGCGATTGACGATTAATTTAATCGTAATTTCGATTGAAGAATATTGACGATTATAATTGACCATCGAAGTTAATAAAATGACATTTTGTTTTTCACGCTTCGCCGTTTGGCCCGATTCCGAACTGAAACTCGTCCCAAAATTCTTAAAGAATAGTACAAAAACCCCTTAAAAACGTTTATTTTCCGTTCTGAGACACCGAAGCAGTTAGTTTCAATAAATGCTTAACTCAAAAATTAATCGCGATTAATTAGTGACGATTAAAATTAATCGTAAGCTATGTGGTTATTCTAATCGCTATTAAATTGTGACATAGAATTAAAGTTTATTTCGACTAAATTAATCTCGATTAAATTTTCAATTTATTAACCAAACAACCAAAAAATTAATGGATTGATACCCAACACTAGGTTACGTATATTTTTTGTGCAACTGTATGTTTAAATTTTATTAAGGCAAACTTTTAATTTTTTAAATTTATTACAGTTAGTGGTTTTCAGATGCTATTTTGACAAAGATTTCTTAAAATAATTTTAATTAGATTTATTACCGGTAGGTACGTGTTGGTCGTAAGGAGGGCAAATCCGCTTTTCGTCCAGGTAAATCGTCTTAGGATGCCTGGATCTACATCGGGAGGACGATAGAATCACGTGACATCACGTGCATTTATCTTTGGCGATCCCGGGCTTTATTTAGTATGTCTAGAACATCCGGCAAAGCTTACCAGAGTCTTCAGGGTATAAGTATTCAAATTTTACTTGATCTTTTTTTTAACATTTTTACGAGTTGAAAAATTGTCTTGAGAGATTATTTTTTGATTTGTAACCCTTCAAAAGGATTATGGGTTAAAAATAATTTGTATAAAAGGTGAGAGGGTAGAAAATCGATCAGTGTGTTCAACCTGAAGTACAACAAAAGGCTTGTAAGGCTTTTTTAATAGATTACGTGGTCAGTGGTTAAATCAATCGAGGGTTTATGGTTTAAAAATAAAAGTAAGCTTTGGTAATTGATACAAATACGGTCGTAAAACGCAAAGCACGAAGTCGACCCTTTTGAATTCCGGAATCTGGATTTTAGATGGTTCTGGATTCCGGGGTTGGTGGTAAAACTGCCTCGAAAATAAATCGCAACAATTTATACACTTTTACGTAGGGTTACGTAAGGTTAGAGCGAAATATCTCATCGTGCGCGCGAACGTAAAATACGTTTAATCTCGGCTTCTAGGTTAATACGCGCCATAACAAGCGTGTACGTGTCACTTTCGGTTGTGTATTTGTTAATCTTGATGGAATGCCGACGTGTCATTTCCCGACGCGGTTAATCTTGATTTATTTAGAGGAAAAAAATGTTTAATGAATTTTTGGAAAGAAAAATGAATTAGAAATCATTAGGAAATTCAATTTCTTTTAATTTGAGTTCAAACACGACATATTTAATATTAATACTTTCAAAGTTATTAATATTTCCAACCTAAAAACAATTGAACGGTCGCCATTTTGAAAAGATTATAAACGTTATATCTCAATTGTTTTTAATCGTAAATATGTCGTGTTTGATATCCAATTAAAAAATTTTTAACGATCTTTAAGAATTTTATTAACTTTTTAAGCATTTTAAATTGGAAAAATTAAAAATAAAATAATTTAAATAAATTTTAGCAGGAAAATGTCTTTTAAAGGATGTTTACTAAATTTAATTTTCTTTAATTTAATCGGATCTTGCAAAGAGTTACCTTTGAAATTACTATTCGGTCTGTGTGACTGTTTAGAAACACTTTGACCTCGATATTTCGTTCCTTTGATGTTCCTTCTACACAGTCCGAAGTGTGTTTTGCACTACGAACTCATCTACAATTCAAATACTATTCGTAAATTGTAAATTCCTCGTCGTAATTGCTCACTTTGTCGATTTATAAGTAAAACCTAGAAAAGTAATAAAATGAATTTTATTTCTATGCTACAGATTAAGCCGAAAAACGTGTCCATTAAAACATTATTTATTTTGCTTCCGGTCCATTAAACGGTTTTAAACGTGGCGCGGTGGGACCTATTCATTCGGGACGGATGATAAAGGCCCCTAAAAGGGGCACCGGCGAAAAGGGAACCGCTTTCATTGATCTATTGTACTCTGCGCGGTCTAATTAATAACTTTTAATAGTTGGAAATTTTGAACTCAATTTAGAACTTAATTTACCAAAGTAAAAGTGAGTCTAGGTACAATGGAGATGGTTTATTTATTGCTAAATTAAAGTTTTCATTTATTTTTCGATATTTACTATCTATCTGAACGAAAAAAAAAAAAAAAATCGGCTGCATTGAAAATAAACGGGGAAAAAATGAAAGGTTTGACTCCTCCGGGACATATTGTAGCTCGAGTGTGAAAATATTCATAGTTTCGATCCCCGAATGACCGATACGTTACGATGATGTGTAGTTTCGAGGTCGAAATTCGAGACGAGCTACCATTATCTAGGGTTGATAAATTTTGTTGTTACGTATTTTTAATGTTAGAATCTATCCCCACGATAGAACGTCAACACGACACTTTGTCGCGGCGAGATTGCCTTCGTATTTTATTAAGGGAGTATTCAAACGTTCTACACTAATTCCACGCAACATTCTACGCTGATATAGGGAGAATGACATATCGTCTGTATATCATGTTGATGTCCTAGTGTTGTGGAGATATTAGCTAAAAGATTCGCAACGCCGATAAGATGCAAATGTTTAACTCTTGTATAATAAGCATATTTTGGGAGTGGTTATGACTGAAAAGCGATCATGATTTCAAATCAAACATTATGACTTACAACTGCACGAACAAAATAAAGTGAAAAGTTTTTCAGTTGCTTATATTTTATGAGAGAATATTTGTTGATTGATCTTTAATTTTCCATAAATGTATTTAAAATATATACCTTTCTAGAATGAGATATAGAATAAGAGTGTGCTATAAGCACGGGATATACAGGTGTCCCATCGAAGAGGACCGGTCGAAATATCTCGGAAACTACAAATCCGATAACTTTTAAATTTTATACATAGGTTTAATACATACTAAACTACATTTTGAAAACATTTTCAGTCATTCATGACATCCGGTTATATCAGAAGGGGTTAAGGAATTATTTTATTTGAACGTAATATTTATTTTTGGTTAGGTTAGTTAATTTAAAGATAATTTTGTTTGAAACATTTTTTTCTATCAGTTTTAGTTTCAGAGAAAAAAATCATTTTTCATAACTTTTTACGTTTGATTGAGGTGAAAAAATAGGCTATAACTCGCAATCCAAGATAGCTACGTCCATAAATTGATCCTATTTTTTCATGGCTAACCTATTTTGTAATCCAATGAAACGTAAATAATTACGAAAAATAATTTTTTTCTTTGAAATTGCAAATGATAGAGCAAAATGTTTCAAGTAAAATTATCTTCAAATTAACCAACCTAACGAAAAATAAATATTGCGTTCGAAAATAATAATTCCTTGACTACTTCCGGTATAACCGGAAGTCATGGATGACTGAAAATATTTCCCGAATGTAGTTTACAATGTACTAAACCTGTACATAAAATTTTAAATTTAGTGGACTTCTAGTTTTCAAGATATTTCGACTAGTCCACTTCGGTGGGACACCCTGTACATAAAAAATCTAAAGATGAGAGTTAAAAATATTTAAGATTTAAAAGTTAAATTACATTAACATTATAAGAACCTAAGAAAAAAACAGAAGTCGTGAAGTCAAAACGTAGAAGAGAGGCTATTTGCAATAGGCCACCAGAGTTGGATCCTATCAAATCCTATAACAGAAAAAACTTAATTTAGTAGTATTAATACTTACCGTTATTTATTCCAGAAATAAAATGTACAAAATAATCTACGTTAATTTCTGTTCCTCGAATAATAGCAGTGTTCTACATATTTAACTAAAGGGCGCCACAAATTTGTGAGAGGTTGAATAACTTTTACTATTGTGTTAGAATGTATGGTCTTTTTAGCATATATCCGGGCTCTTTCTCTGGTTTCTGTTTGGTGTACCTGTACTTCTTGTGGTAAAAAGTCTTTTAATATAAATTGTTTATCATCAAATTTCGTTGTTGTTTTGTTTTACCTGCAAAGTGTATAATAACGAAGGTCATAAACCTATAAAAACCTCTTCCTTAACCAGTTAACTGTGATTGACGAGTATACTCGTCATGGAGAAGTGGCACTATTTTGTGTATTGACGAGTATACTCGTCATGCATATAATGTAGTGACCACTGACTCGATTATGGTGACACAAAACGGTGCGCACTTTCAAACGAGGGCGCCACAGTTAACTGGTTAATAGCAAAATATTTATATCTTTATCAAATTTATACCTGTTTGTAGCATTAAATGTAAGATAACCTAGGGGTGTTGTTTCTCACTAAACAAGGGCTGCAAGATATTCTGCGGATAATACCACCCCGTTTGTAAGATTTGGTGCCCCAAATCGGATTAATTACCGAATTATGAACTTTTTAAGTTTATGTTTGACATATACGTGTTTAGAGGTTGTGTGTATGCAAATTTATTTCGTCTTTTACGGCGTTAAAAGAAATGTTTAATTTATCATTTTTGGTTTACATGTAGATAACGGCATTTTACGCTCCACTGGCTTCTTTTCACACCTTAAATATTTCTCTAACTACTCTAAAAAAAATATTTTGTCTCCGCTTATGGACCAAATCTATGTCGAAAAAGTTTGTTTGGATTCAGGTCCCTAACCTAGCAACATGTGACGTCGCCACTAATGCAGTGTGTTTTAACTTTAGAAATAAAATTTGAAGGAAAACTGTACTTTACTGGTATTAAAATTTATTATCATCTAACATGTTTCGACTTGTATCATCTTCAGAGACGAAATTTAAATAGCTTGTCCAAAAGTTGACATAAAAAGTTTAGAATTTGACAAGATCAACATTAAATCAAGACGATTTGGTGTCATTCTTTGTCAATGCTCAGAAATTAACCCTTTCGCGATGGCACACCTGTACCATCCATTGCCATTTTTTTATAAAATTACAAAAAAATTTTTTTCGCTCTTTGTGATAATCTACCTAAATCACACTTTGTCGCTTTACGCGAAGGCTCAACTGACTGTCGTATATATACGGCGTTAGCCAGTGTGATGCATAAACTGGCTGTCGTATACAGTGTGCACACATTGGACCTGCGGATAGAGGCATTAGCAACAGTTGGGCGATTGTAAGTGGGCGGAACTTGCGCCCACAGATGTATCGAAAACTTTAAAGGTTTGTGAACGGGTGATTTTTGTTAAGGTCGTTTTATCAATCGTATTCACTAACAAAAAATGTAAAAAGAAGGTTTTATTCTTTACATTTTTTTTAATTAAAAAGAAATAAATCTCTCGTTCGCTGTACTAGCAATTTTCTTAGTTATGAAGCATCAGATCATATTTACTGCAAAAAATATTATAGCAACAAATTTTCATCACAACTTCTTACTAATAAAGAAAAACATGAAAAACCGAAATGAAAAAAAAAAAAAAAATAGTGTTCATTTATGTAATAAATGCTCAAATAATCCACCCTCTTGAGCTGAACAATATCCCAACCGGTTGTAAGAATTCTGTCGGACGTTAGCAAACACATCCGGCGTATTTCAATAATTTTTGCTTATAACTCCTCTAAATTTGCTGGACGATCACCTCCATATCCGTATATCGAATTATTTAAAAAGGTCCACAAAAAATAATCGTTGGGGGCTAAATGGGGAGATCGTGCTGACCATTTAATAGGACCTGAATTACCTATCCACCTATTTTGAAAGATCATATTTAAAAAAATTGCCACGTTACGGGTATTATGAGCAAGAAACCCATCTTGAGGAAACCAGAGATTATTAATATAACGTTCCTGAATTGCAGGAAGAACATTGTTCTGGAATAAGTCTAGATATTTGTTGCCGTTTAAATTTTCATTTGTGGAAAAGGGCCCGATTATTGCATTTCCAATAATTCCTGCCCATACATTTAATTTTTGAGGGTATTGTGTTCTCGTGGGAACATTCAAATGGAGGTTTTCACGGGACCAATACCGGCAAGTTCTTGAATTATGACGACTATGTAAATAAAATGCTTTTTCGTCCAAAAGTAAAACGTTATTTAAAAATAATTCATTTTATTATTTGCATTGGTTAATCATTACTTAAATTATTATTAAAAAATATCATTAAATTGTTATTATTATTTAAATTTGACTCGAAGTACTTCACCGTATATCGAATAGTATTTGCAGAAGGAATTATTAGTCTCTCCGGATAGTTCACAGTAAATAAATTGCGAGAATGCATGATTTTTTGTTAAAATAAAAATTTATTTTCTTTACAACCTCTAAAATTTCATTTAAAAAAATTGAAAAGATAAATACCCAACTTGTATGAAATCTCTAGAACGGTACGGTTGATTACGTCTGTCTTCGTCACACTTCGAGTTTCGTATGTATGATTACTGTGACCTGCGGTGGGCAACCTCCGGCCCGCGGGCCAACTCCGGCCCTCGTGATGGTCTAATCCGGCCCGCGAGACCTTTTGAAAGAACAATAAATAATCAAACATGTATAAGGTTTCTACCACTACTGCGTTAGACCTTTTTTTTTTAGTCTTACAAGTAACAAAAGAAATTGTCAGATTTCTACTCCGGCCCGCGTACGAAGAGTAAACCGTAATGTGGCCCCCACTATACAAAAGGTTGCCCACCCTTGTGTTAGACAAGGCATCGAATTGCATACGATTTCAATGAGTTAGATAAAGAGACACATAAAGACTCCAATCAGTCCGATAAGTAAACGTAGTATATTTGTCCTGTGTTAACTAATAGAAGCCTTACTGTCGTCCTTTTTCCACTTACGCTAAAGGTATCCGCAGCTCACCGGCGTGCACTCTGTATACGGACTGCACACATTCGAGTTACGGATAGGGCAGGTCAATGTGTTAAGACAACGCATCGAATTGCATACGATTTTAATAAGTTAGATAGGGACACATATCAACTCCAATCGGTCAGATAAGTAAAAGTAGTATATATGTCCTGTGTTAACTAACGGAAGCCTTATTGTCGTCCTTTTTCCACTTACGTTAAACGTATCCGCAACTCATCGGTGTGCACACGATATAGGGTATCCGTCGCGAAAAGGTTAAGAAAACCTGGCAAATTGATCGGTATGCTGCTAAACCATAGCAATGAGTTCTTCGATATACTGTTCACATTGATACCTAACTTCCCAAAACAGTTCTCCAAACAGCACTGACTAATTGTCAGTTATCTCAAATGGGTTAACTAACAAGACATTCACCGAAAATGTCCCTTTTGCCCGTTTTATGATTTAAAATTCATTATTGATCGCTGCCTCTTTTAAGTGTTTTCCAGACATTGTTCGACTAAACACTCAATGCTCGAATTGTTGTAAAGTCCATTCGACTTAATTTTTCGGCAATATCGCGAAAAGATATTCACGGCCTTATACGTTTTCATAACTCAACTCCCTTTAAAAGAGGTTAATTGAATGTGACTGATTTTGGTTGATACAGGGTGTATACCTACACAGTCTAAACAAATTTGCCTTTTTGAAACATAAAATACCGGTCAAGAATTCATTAATCATGACAAAATTTTTATAATTTACTACTTCACTTGGGGAGTACATACTATAAAAATTTCAAGGTCGTACGATCCCTTCTGAGTGTTACGTTTTTTTGACAAACAGTGTACTTTCGGAAATATAACGAATTGCAATTTTCAAAACAATTGAAAGTTCGCCATTTTTTAAAACAATTGTTAGCTATCAAAACTCACTTGCTTGTGATCGGAATCTAGACATGTTTGTATTCAAACTAAACGATTTTGTTTAATCTTTGAGACAATTTAATGTTTTAAAAGGATTTCTTACTTCTTTTTTATTTTAATCTCAAATTTTATAAAAATGAGAAAGTTACTATACTTTTTCATTTTTTTCAACACAACCTAAAAATGAATTTTCAAAACATCGTAACTGAGTTGTTCTTGATCAGATTCTAGTCATATTTGGATTTTAATTCTAATTAATTTTTAACTAAAAAAAATAAAATAAAACGATTTAACTTAATTTCCTATTTTGATAAAACGCATTAATAATTATTACTATTAATTACAATAGGCTACATAATTATAATTTACACAAAAGCTTGTGTAATATCGAATTAATTGCACACTTCGCGCTATTCACCGAATGTATTTTATTGAAATATCAACTAAATCATTGATTGGTATAATTTAACGAGGTTTTAACGTTGGGTTTGGATCGGTATTTATAAAAGTGTACGTCGCGTAATATATTAATGAACGTTTTGCGTTCCGGGAAATCATTTTAGCTAGAGTTAATAAATGAATTTAAATAAAAATCTTTTATAGAGAAAGAGTGGAAGAGAGAACGAAAATTATTTTGTTATAATTATTTAGAAATGTAATTTTATAATATACTGCATAACATTGAAATTGCAACACATAGAAGGAGTAAATATTTTTTAACCAAATTTGGCATCAAGGTTACTTTATAGGAATACAACAATTGATTAAAATTTGAAAATCGTACGTTGTGTATTCTTGCCATAATTAAGATTTCTTATATCTATGTGCTTAGATTATTAACCAGTGTTCTTTCTACTAATTTGTGCTTTTTCTTTGTTGTTTTGGGTTATTGTATTTCGTTATAAATTATTATTATGTCTAGAGTAAGAGCACGTCAAAATTACCGCCAATTAAGTGCATTTGAGAGAGGGAGAATTATCGGCATGAAAGAGGGTGGTTTATCATTTGCCGAAATCGCTTCCCGATTAAATTGAAATCGGTCCACCGTTATGAGATGTTGAAGAGGGTGGTTTGAGAATGCTCAGGAACAACCTCAGAGAGGAAGTGCGGCTTTAAGAAAAACGACAGCGCGTCAAGATCGCCTTTTTGAAATTATTAGCTTTCAGAGATAGATTTTCAACTAGTAATTGTAAGTCGTTTGACGTTGAGGGGATTGCAGAGGCTGCTCGTCCAATCATAATGCGAACAGTATATCACCGCATTAGATCTTTTGGGATAAAATCATACAGGTCATATTGTGTGTTTTCACTTACTCTCAATTGTTGCGAACCGCCAAAAGTGATAACATAGTAGTAATAAAAGTTATGATAAATTAATTATATTCATTGATACTTATTGTAAGTAGGATCTCCCACTCTTAAGACAGGAAGGTTCCGCTCCAAATAGGGGGGTCGGTTGTTTATAATTCGTACCATCTATACTGAAAGTGACTGATCGATTTATGGTACAATATTGCGTATACGGTACAAATAAGTTAATGTGTGTTACAGCCGGCCTAATCCATCTTGGCCTTCCGAGGTCACGAAAAATGCACAAACGAAGGAGTGCGACAGTAAATCGTTGGAGAAAGATGGGGGCATTCGTTAGATAGGAGCGGCAAATACAGAGCGCGGCAAAAGTTGACCTGTACAAAAACATGTACAGGTATTGTATTGTAAATTTTAAACAGGTAAATTTTTAATAATGAATTTCTTTGTAGTAGGTTATTTTTCAGGGTTTTTAAGTTTAAAAGTTATTTTTAAATTAACAAATCCATTAATCAAACTAAAATATTAGAATATTTTAAGCTGCAAATAGTACAATATCTGCTAAAACAATTAACAAAAATAATAAATAAATAAGAACTTACTTTATTTTTCACTTTACTTTCCGCCATCTCGAACTTAAATATTATCTCACGCACTTATACACAAACTTTTGCTTTGATCTGTACACGATCAGTACCCTGTTGAGCATACTACGCAAATGAGCTCTCTAAGAATCCCCCACCTATTGTTACTGCGCAGATGACCTCGGAAGGCCAAGATGGATTGGGCCGGCTGTAGAAAGAGAGCGCATATTATTAGTACATCTGTTCATACGCTTTTAAGCGATGAGTCACTTTCACTATAGGTGGTACGAATAATACATGATTGCGCAGTGGACCGACGAAGGATATATAAGCCCTTGGAAGAGCTAAAGAAGAGGTGGTTATGGTTGATTCTTTAAGATCTTTTTCGTAGTTTTGGTTGATGAATTAATTGGTTCGTTCCTCTCTGTTTTTAGACCTTATGAATAGTAATTTCGTGTTCTGAGTAATATCGAGATATTGTTAAAATTGTATTAAATCACTTATCGAAAACCATTGTTAATCGCGTGTGATATTTGGGTGATTGTTTCATTTAGGGTTCCGGTCCACCTCGAATAAAGATTTATCGAACTCTATGTTTGGATGAATTATGTCAGTTCGGGCGATTATTGGAAAGTTTTTGTAGAGTGTAACTAATCTCTCCGAAACAACGTATCAGCTAGTTTTAGGTTATTCTTTTTTTGTTTGTTTATTATTGTTAACTTTGTTTTGAGTCATTAAATATTAGTATATTAAATAATAGTCCTGCCTTTGTGTTTACCTTTTATACCGAAATAGTGAAAATAAGGCAGGTAAGTGCAGTTTGTTGTTGGCGGTAGCCGTTCGCCGTCAACACCTCTTTTGGTTGCGACACAATCATCAACGGCAACGTTTAAATTGGTATAGGGAAAAGACTGATTGAGACATCGAGTGGCATAGGTTCTCTTTAGTGATGAATCTATATTCTGCCTAGGGATGCATGATGGTCGTAAGATGGTCACACGAAAACGTGGAGAAAGACAAAATTTGCAACACGCTATAGAAAGGCCTATGCACAAAACTGCTGGTATAATGGTATGGTGGTTGGGGCGAGATTACTTATGGAAGTAGGTCCCCTTTAGTTTTTATCGAGGGCACTTTGATTGCATAGCGATACACACAGGAGATTTTGGAGCTGTATCTTCTTCCGTCCTTTCAGGGGCTGGAAAACTCAATTTTCCAACAAGACAATGCGCGGCCCCATGTGGCAAGGCGTACTTTAACCTTTTTAGAAGAGGCTCAGGTAGACCTTATAATACGATCAGCAAAATTTCCGGATTTATCCCCAATTGAAAATGTATGGGATATAATAGGCAGAAAATTAAACAATCTACCACAATCTCCGCAGACCTTGGACGTTCTCAGACACGAAATTAAAATAGCCTGGAATACAATATTATAAGATAATATAAACAACTTAATCGAATCTATGCCTCGCCGTCTTAATCAATGTTTACAAAACAGGGGCGGGGCAACATTTTATTAAAGAAATAGGAGTTAACCTTTTATTTCTTTTCTCCAAACTTTAATCAATTGTTATATTTCTATAAATCAAAATTTGTCCCAAATTTTGTTAAATAATATTTACTTCTTCTAGGTGTTACAATTTCAATGTCACGCAGTATACGTATATTTTTGATACGAACTAACCATAAAATTATAAAACGGAGTGCTTTATTAATGAACGAAGGTAGAGGGCTCAGGTGGCGTTGGTTGAGACGACGGAGCTTACCTTAAAGGGCCTTCTCTTTATAATTTAAGAACCCGGGAAGTTTATTTATTCGAGATAGGTATAAACTTGACAAACGGTACAAATTGCTTTTCTTTTAATCGTACGATTGCAATTTTGTAAACTAAATTGGATATGTTTTATGGTCAGATTAGTGGAATTGCCGCATTGCACCTACCAGGTGGGAGATTAACGAACGGTTTCGAATCCCATTTCGAATTATCCCATTAAATCCCACCGTTAAATCCGTACAATAAAAGCGTTTGGACGAAAAACTGTCGTCGAACGTAGAGGTTTTTAGATTAGATTGAGATTGAAACACGGGAAGTATTCGTTTTAAACCGATTTTAATTATTTTTTTATGTGTGTGTGTACGTAAATTTAAATTAAATTAGTTTTATTTCCCCTCAAAATTGTTTCTTAATTCCCGTTAAAAAAAGGTTTATACGATTTTTAAACCGGAAACCAAAATTTAAATCCATAAAAAACTGTACATTTCTAACTAAATGACTTAAACATGAAAAATTTACTCTAAAAACGTATAATATTCGAAAAAAGAGGGAAAAGTAAAGAGAAAACCTTGATTTGCATTTCCCTAGAGAGCAAAAAATAACCTACCACGGCATTTTTTAGACTTTTTTTGCTTACTTACATTCGATATGGGAACGGTAGATTTAATGTTAATTCACTTTGCCGAGTTTGAATTTTAAACCAAGTCTGCTGACGTGATTAAAAAATATCTTGTAATAATTATTTGTTTGTTACTTTTCTACTTTTAATTGATGTAAATAACTGGGTTAAAGATAATAAAGATCGTGGGTTCTAATCATGTTCATTATTCGCTTCCCAGAACGGGGCGGCTTCATTAGAAACGATTGTCACTCTTGTCGATGTTGTCGTTGTTGTTGCTGTAAAACTAAATTAACGCGTCAGAACGACTCGGATAGCGTGACGTTCATTGAAGCGACGCTGATCGTCCGTAATTATCCTGTTAAAAGCGACGTTTCGTAACGAATGGAGCGATAATTAACCTGTTTATAGAGAACTTCTTTAAAGTTTGTTAAAAACTAAAGTTTAATTATAAGAAATTCTTGAAAGTGATGAAAAAGCCTTTAATTGGAGTCCAAACAGGACGTAATCTTAATCAAAAATAAAAAAGTTACGTTTTTTTAAAATTATTATGCTTATTATTTTTTCCGGTTTTGTTGTACACAACATTTCCGGACACCTGTATAAATTGACATTCAAAATATACAGTAATAAAAATTGCCAAAATCGGTTAAATTATTAGAAATTCTTAAATTATCATTAAAAATCATTTAATTTGAATCTAAACACCAATAGATTTCGATGAAAAATAAAACAGTTTGACGTTTTAAAAATTTCCAAGGTGGTGATTCATCAATTGGTTTTTAATTGCTTTTTTAAGTTAGATATGTCGTGGTTGTACTTAAATTAAAGGAAATTTTATTTGTGATTCATTTTTTAAAAGATTTTTTACCCTTAAAGTAATTTCCTAATGTTTTCATTTTTAATTTTCAAGTTAAGTCACCTCATAAATCACTATACGTATATGTAAATAGGTATAGTGTTTAGAATCCTTTAGGAATATATCGTAAAAACCGAAATTTCCGTTCTCCGGGATGATTTATAACCTTTATTACCTGTCAGTTGTAGTCTTGGCCGGTTTAAACACGCACAAAAAACGAATCAATCATTTCGCATTTCGTATTTCCCACGTGTGTCAGAGAATTTACAAGGACAGGGTTATTTTTTCGTATTCTACCATTCTTACCATTCATCCATTTCTCTCTTTTTACATCTTTTACATTTAAAATAAATTTTATTTATATTGTATATTATGAACGTTAAATCAGAAATGCTTTTCGGAACTTCCTGTTGTTGCTTAGGTCATGGAACGGCTGCCAAGTGTACTTGGAAGTTATCCAATGTCACCGTCAGAGAAATATGGAACATTTTAGATCATTTATACTAACCTAAAACTTTTAAAGTTTGAGGTGTAAGTTTAACTAAAATAAGTTAGAGTTACAAACATTAGCAAAAATAAAATTTAATGATTATTAAAATCTTGAAATCGGTCTAATGTATCATGTATAAATCTCCCAGTTTCTCTTTATTACTTATTTACTTGTTACTCTTTACGTGTTGGGCCACAAAGAGGTTATATTATGAGTAAATATTTAAAGCAATACAAGTTACGCTTTGAGCCAAAAACCCTTTGTTTTTCCCTTCCTCCGGAGAGAGAAGGAAAATTTAGGGAGAGAATACGTTGCCATTTCGTGGCGGATGCTTTTTGCCCTGTTAGGGTCCCTCTAAAACCAGCGAGCCCGGCCGTTTCCGGGTTAAAACATTGATGCCGTACGTGCCAGGAGGTTGTTTTCCATTTACTTACTATGAGATACTACAAAACCTTTGCTAATTTGTATCTTTTTGGGGGAAATTTGTAAATGTTTTAATTTGTATATAAACATCAGCTTTTATTTGTTAGAAAATGGTTAGAGAATTAAATTTGCTCACGGTAATTAATACTGTTCAGTAATTTTGAGCTTTATAAAACCAGTCCTTAATATAATACTAAAAAGTGAATACAAAGGCGAACCGTTGCAATGATAGAGGAGGCCGGGGTCAAATGTAACGTGTTACGGATGTAAGTCTTTCTCTTAATTCTCCTACATTAGATGTTTATGTTCTTCTTCATAACACTGATAAAGAGACGCCTGTCTACAATGTTAGTAGTTTTATTTGAAAATTTGCATCTAAAAAACGACCGCAGTATATTTTTGTCTTTATGCTTTCATACAAACACAGGTGTGCCAGACCACCTGTACCACCTCATTTATTCAAAAACTATAAGTTCTAGAAACTTGAAATACAAAATTTGATAAATAAATAGGACATATACTTTCTTATGAGCGGGAAAGTAACATCTTATAACAACCGGAAGTACGAATAATTGAAGGTTATTTTATAATTTCATATGGGAAATGGAGTTAATTTGGATATTGTTGGAAAGACCTTCTCATAAGAAATAACTTTTATAGGAAGCATTTTTTGATATTGTTTGCTGTTTTTATTCAAAATCGCTTTGAAAATCTCGTTTTTTACGAGTGTTATTCGATGTCACCACTAAATGTCGCTGTCGACCATTTGCAAAAATTATGCCATTAAAAAGTTATGAGTGATAATAAATTGTGTCTTTAATCGAATAGTACAAGGTTAATTTTCAAAGAATTCACATATATCGTTTTTACAAGTGTATGACATAATTTTGTCGTATTTATAACAATATTGTTTCTTGTTTATTTTATCCATTTCTTTTGAGAACAGGTGTGCTATCAACAATCATTTCTAAATGCCATGATTTTTCAAAATGGTCGACAGCGGCATCAGTGGTGACATTAGATAAAACTGGTAAAAAATCGGAATTTTCAAAGCGATTTTGGACGAAAATAGCAAATAATATCAAGAAATGTTTCTTATAAACGTTATTTCTTATGAGAAGCTTTTTCCAACATTACCCAATTTACCGCCCTTCCCATATGAAATTATAGAGTAACCTTCAATTGTTTGTACTTCCGGTTGCTATTAGATGTTACTTTCCCGCTCATAAGAAAGTTTATACCCAATTTATCTAATACATTGTTTTTTTCAATTTCCTAGGATTTATAGTTTTTGATTAAATGCGGTGGTATGGGTGGTCTGTAGTTAACATTCCTGAATGTTTACTTTATTAATTGCTGTAGTATCACAATGGAACTGCATACCGATTGTATGAGTGCTCTGATAACAAATTTATTTAAACACCCTGTACCCTCTTTAGAGAATAGTGGGCAAGTTGTTCATTTTTGTTGTAGTTGGTTACACGAAAAGTGCTCAAAAGACGATTTGTACTGCGGTAGTGTCACTAGTAAATGCGAGAATAGAGATTGTTATTGAATAAATTTGAATAAATGTATTGTGATTTTACAATCAATTTATTAATACAAGTCATATGTATTTTCGCCTTCATATGTTACTGTCGTCCCGTGTAACACAGGATGGAGGTAACCCTTGACGTGTTGGGGAAAAAACCTTAGAAATAAATAATCGTTGCACTTGTTATTTTAAATTTGCGTTTATTAACAGGGTAATGAACAATCCTTTGTCAGGTAAAGATGATTTTATGTAACGCTTATAAATCAATTAATGATTATTAATTTGAAGGTAAAAAATTTTCTTTTTGTTGTATTTTTCGACTAAAAATAAAGGTAAAAGTTTAAATAAACTTTCGCAAAAAAAACTTCCCCACCAGGCTGTTTAACTTTTTTACTATTCTGACTCGAAATTTATTTCATTGCCTTTTTACTGCTCAGGAAATTCCATTGGCCTATTTACGTAAAAATGGTTCCCTTGTCATGAGCTAGTATATGCAACCGTTTTCATGTGAATTTGGTTTGAAGTTTTTTCTGAAGAAGCCATGTGCTTCACTAACGTTTAGTGTGTCGTAATCATAGGAGTTTTGATTTTACTATTGTACCGCATAACCATAGAAATGATAAAATCTTATAATATGATTGGCCTATTTTGTCAGTGTGTACAGATTTTATGCTATTTTAGGCTGGTTTTAGGCTGGTTTTAGTGCTCAACCGACGGTCGGTACCGACGTCGGTCGCGCGTAGCTTATCAACGTATTTATATGTAGCTGTTCAGTGCTGCACTGATGAACCCTACGCGCGTACGGTACGCGGCGCGTATGACAACTGTCGGTCGAACGCGTCCGTATATACGTCATCCAACTGACAGACTGCTGGATTATATTATAGCGTTCATTGTTTGGCAGATACGTCAGTATGGTCAATACGTGTACAGTCATCGTGAAATAATGAGCATAGACATAGAACGATTAATAACCGAAGTCCGGTTCCATCCGGAATTATGGGACTTGTCTGATAATTTATATAAAGACCGTGATGCACGGTTAAAGAATTACAGAACAATGAAATACCCAAGTATCGTAGAATTTGTTAATGCGCCCATTTTTCGTGAGACTGTACAAACTGACGGTCAGCGCGTTTTGACAGATCTGTCTATCAGCTAAGCACTGAACAACACAAACCGACGGTCAGCGCGTTTCGTCAGTACTGACATTCAGTACCGACCGTCGGTTGAGCACTAAAACCAGCCTTAGTGCTCAACCGACGGTTAGCGCTGACGGTCGGTGCGTAGCTATATCAACATATGTATCAGGTGTTCATTTAAATTCGTGCTTAAGTGAGCTATGAGGTCTATTAGCATCTTTGTCGCGTTCGTTTCCTACACATTTTTTCATCATTGTCTAATAAACATTCAATGCGTGCTTGAGCACGATTTTAAATGAACATCCGATATTTATATCTATGCCCCGGAGGTAAAGGACACTATGTCACATTTTCGTAACTGTTCAGGAGAGTAGATTTTCTGTAGTTTTCAGCTATAAAAATTTGTTTCTTTGTTACTAATAAGAATGGCATAATGAAATTTTACACATTGTTAATGGCACTCTTAAGTAAATGGAAGTAGGTACTTTAGAATATATTTTTTTATTATGGACATGGTGTTAGGTCAATTCCGTAAAAAAAACGAACATGGTGTCTTTTACCTCCGGGGCACAGATATGTAGCTGTTCATCAATGCAGCACTGAATAAACACATATAAATATGTTGATATAGCCATACGCGACCAATGTCAGCGCTAACCGTCGGTTGAGCACTAAAATCAGCCTTAAACCCTTCAAGAGGCTGCAGCTTTCTCAGGATGAATTTTTCAACCAATGTTTATTTGAACCTTTAGCTTTATTTTAGAATACAGAGTGCAGTGGCAGTATATGGTCGTGTAATTCTGGGTAATCTGTATATTCACCATTTTCTAGTACAGAAACTCGTTGTATCTATTTCTCTCTGATAAGTACTGTAATTATTAGTCAGTAGAAGTCAGCAAATAGTCACCAGACTGTTGTATATGTGGTACGAATTTCGTTATCCGAGCAGGGGTTTCTTGGTGTAGTATTTTTAGTTTATACTTGCGCGTTGTATAGTAACAAAAAAGGTTGTGTGGAAGGGTAATAAATTAACACTTTGCCATGTCCAAACTGTCCAATATCTTCTTATTGATGGCAGGTTTGGGATGGATCCTGCCTACATAAATTGTCCGCAAAATGTATATTCTCCTTCAAAATTCTTTTTACTTTAAATCTATACACCAACGGCGAAGTTTTATAAAGAGAAGGCTTAATGTTAAAAAATTTGTCCGCAATTTTGAAAAGAAGTTTGAACTTCCTCTACTTCCTTTGACGACCCACTACTGCTATATATATTTGAGCAAAATGTTTATCCAGAATGAAAGGAGGCTTTGATTGCGGGTGCAGTCTCTTTTTTGTGATATCCGTTATCCCTTTTTTACATTTATGTATTTCTCCCCTTCTGCGCATCTCACACGATAACTTAACTTATTGTTAAACGAATTCTAGACAGGATTAAACATTCACATATCGGTAGGCAGTAGATTGTTTAAATGCTCCTTTAAATTCGTCGTTCTTATGATTTTTTTATGTGATGAGGCTGAGAAACTGCTTTATCTCTATCAAGTACAATAAAAATTGAAAAATTCTTATTTCTTACTTCCCCTTTACCTTCCCTTCATTTTTCTTTATTTTCACATTGTTCTCCCATTTTCCTTTTTTAATCAAAATTTGTCGCGTTGAATTTTCCTTTAAAATGTTATCAAATTTATATTGAAACCGTAGGGCGGTAATAGTAAACGTATTTGAAAGCTAGTGCTGCTTGCACTGCTGCAGCTGCTTGAAGTGCAAGGGGTTTAAAACGATCGTTACTCTGAACCGTAATGTTATATGAAACATAAACCCCCAAAATCACGTATCGGAGATATATGCATACGTGATACCGTATGCAGCACGTGTACACGTCTACGATGGGTTGGCTGCACTATCTTCAAGTATGAGTTTATATCATGGTATTAAAGTTGTATAAAGTTATATTCAGGGTGTTTGATGAATTCATATATAATAGAATTTCGTTAGTCCAACCTTGTTTAGTTCGTCACCTCTGTCAATCCTACCGTGTTTGTTCACCTAAATACGAATAAAGACGTTCTCATAGATTAAATATAATATACTAATATAGATAGGCAACTCCCGACCTTTAATGTTAACAATGTTTTTAGTTCAACCCGCACCGCATTTGGCGCTAGTGAGCAAACGCGGGAATTTTTAAAATCTTTAAAATAAAATATTACTCTTATTTGTTGCAAAACCATGCATGGTAAAATGAAACAAAAACAAATTTTGCTTGTAGCCTGTTTGTTTTTGTTCAATTTCATCATACACAGCTTAAAAAATACAAAAGCGTTTAGAGAACAACTCAAGGACACTCTCCAGTACAACTGCTAACACAACTTTATTCTCGTCGATCTTATTCTGGCAGTGGTTAATAACAAAACAATTTTTACAACAAAATAATATTTTGAATAAACACATAAAAAGAAACCTCGCATCTTCAGCAAATCTACAGTTCCCACACCTCGCGATGCTAGTGAAATCAAAGATTCGCGTAGTTCCCATCAGAGCCTTTCTTCTTTGGAATTATTTCTGGACGTACGTGACAATGTTCCAGTCATTGGATACTAATGAACACAAATTGCAACACCAAATACGATGTTAACATTTTTTTCAAGAATTTCAATACAATTACGATACTTCGTTCACTCGCGTATTTGACATATGTAGATGTCAGATATTATGTTGGACATCTCAACGTCAGTGCGTTTCATTTTGGCCGGTAAAGCAGCTGTTATTTTCCGCTACCAGCGCTTCCAGTGATGCGGGTTGAACTAAATTTATTGTCAACGAATTTCTACACAGAGGTAACATAGCCTGGACGTTCTTCAGTCAAGTTTTAAAGACAAATTATTTTTTAGTTGACCGTCCACGTATATCGTGATTTCGTATTCGATTTTGAGAATAATACCATCCCGGTTGTAAGATTTGGTGACCTAAACCGCATTAATTGCCGAATTATGAACTTTTTATGTTTATGTTTGACAGATATGCGTTTTGAGATTCTGTATACGCGAACTTATTTTTACTTTTACGGCATTAAAAATGTATTTAATTTACCATTTTTAGTTAAGTTGTAAAAAACAGTTTTTACACTCCTCTGGGCACTTTTCACACCTTAAATATTTCTCTAGCTACTTTAACCCATACAGACAACTAACCTAGAAAATTATGACGTCTAACTAATGCGGCCTACTAGGAGAGTCGTCACATTATGAAATTTGTAACTGTGTAACCATACTGTAGATATTAATGTGAAGGTTTTATAAACCGGTGTATTGGCACGAATATGTTTTACAATAGCCAGAGGGCCACAAATTGCTTATATAACGAGTGTTGACTTTGATCTGTTTGTAAAATTTTAAATGAAATCGATTACAATTAAAAATTTAACAATTTTGAGAGATAGATTCGGTTTATTTTGGTAGATAATAGTTTTTATGGCTATATCAAACTTTTATATTCAGAATTATAATGATCCTAGTCGAACTGGCAGTGAAGCGAATTTAGAATCAAAGGCAAAAAAAAACTTTATTGTACCGGGTGGCCAACTAAGAATGATCACCGGCCATATCTCAATGACGGATCATCCTATTTTAATGAAACAAAAAATTTTATAAGGAAAGTGGCCATAAAAAAACGCTGGAAAATATTTTCAACTTACTTAAATGGCCGCTAGGGGGCGTAACCTAAATGACTGAATAGAAAATCACTATTTTTTTCATTTTCTTCAAAATTAAGGGATATTGAAAATAAATTAATTTGAAAGATAAATGAATTTCGACTAACATGTATGAAACACTTTTTGTCGTATCTCCAAAAATAAAGTGGTGGGGATGAGTTGAAAATGTTCATTTTCGATGGCCGATTACTCCGGTCATACTGAACAGAATTTAATAAACTTAATCTCGTTGGAAAGGGTTTTTCATGGACTACTAACGGCTCCTTACGCTGTTTTGATATGAATATTCGTTTCGCCGCCAGAGGGCGATATCTAGAATTTTGACAAATATTATAGCTTTTCTCAAAAAATTTAAATGGAACGGTATGTTTATTTCTACACGATAAAATAAAGAATTAAAAGCTTAACATGACGCTGAAAATCTGAGCTCGCTATCTTGCTTCTAACGGTAGATATTGGCCAAAAGGCAAAAACTGTAGCATTATAAGATCTAGTTGACCGATGTTACATTTTTGACATATATTTGACATACGTTTTTTTAGCGTCTGATTTCCACAACTTACTTGATATTTGACACCAATTTATATGCTAGCCGACCCGGCCGACCGTTCGACTTCGCCTGCGCTCTCGCCTTACTCATCATACCCACTAAAACTATTTCGCATTTATTTTTTTTTTATACGAGGATTATAACGCATATTAAATTTTGATTCAATTTAATATGACTGTTAGAATGGTGCCAGTTTCAAACTTCTACGATAACGACTTATCGAGATATCGCTATTTCACATAATGTGTTGTTATTTAAACACGTGAGAGAAAAATTAAAAATAAAAATTACCAACATGTTTATGACACTTAAGGCAATGTGTTGTTGAAATTTCAAGTTTTTTCGACAACCTATTCCCGTGTAAAAAAATCGCAAAATTGCGATACTGCGCCGAGAGCCCAAAACTGGGTACATTTTTTTCTATTAAACCTGTCATAATTATTATACGAGTGGGAAACAAAATTTGAAGTTTTTACTTGTAATACAGAGTTAAATAACGCTAAAAACGACACCGATTTCGTTTTTTTCCGCGTGGTAGTTTTGTTATTATTCGCCTTTAAAATAAGGGGTAAAAGCTATAGCTTTTGGTCTAATATCTACCGTTAGAAGCAAGATAGCGAGCTCGGGTTTTCAGTGTCATGTTAAGCTTTTAATTTTTTATTTTATCGTGTAAAAATGAACATACCGTTCCATTTAAATTTTTTGAGAAAAGCTATAATATTTGTCAAAATTCTAGATATCGCCCTCTGGCGGCGAAACGAATATTCATATCAAAACAGCGTAAGGAGCCGTTAGTAGTCCATGAAAAACCCTTTCCAACGAGACTAAGTTTGTTAAATTCTGTTCAGTATGACCGGAGTAATCGGCCATCGAAAATGAACATCTTCAACTCATCCCCACCACTTTATTTTTGGAGATACGACAAAAAGTGTTTCATACATGTTAGTCGAAATTCATTTATCTTTCAAATTAATTTATTTTCAGTACCCCTTAATTTTGAAGAAAATGAAAAAAATCGTGATTTTCTGTTCAGTCATTTAGGTTACACCCCCTAGCGGCCATTTAAGAAAGTTGAAAATATTTTCCAACGATTTTTTATGGCCACTTTCCTTATTAACTTTTTTGTTTCATTAAAATAGGATGATCCGTCATTAAGATATGGCCGGTGATCATTCTTAGTTGGCCACCCGGTACAATAAAACTAAATTTATTTCTTATTGTTATTTTTTTTAAGGAACTTCGATAACCAGAACTACAAATTATTGTTTCAATGTGTGCAACAAGAGTATAAATAAATTAAACTCAAAAGTGTGTTTTAACATCAGAAGTCTTTTCGTAGACTTTTTATATAACACTGAACCTTAACCTCTAATTACTTAAAATTATACGGTTCAAAATTAAATGGCCATATTTTATTGGTGTATTTTACGACCAAAAATAAGAGTAAAAGTTCAAATAAATATGACTGGAAAAACTTCCTATGGGAGCTACTGCTTCTTGACGGGTCCTTAGAAATGGTTTTTGAAGAATGTGTTCAAACTAGCACATGATGAGTCAATAAAATTTGATATATCAAGCATAAATTATTATAACTGTGACAAGAAACTTTGCTGTATGTAACTTTCCTACTATTCTGACTTTACATTTACTTACGTATTAGTTCAATAAACGTTTTTATGTGAACTGTTCTCTTATAAATTTGGTTTGAAGTTTCACACTAAGGTGCCAAGCGCTTCGTTAGCGTCTAATGCTAGCTATATTAACTATATCCCGTTCGGCGAAGGATGTCTCTTGCGTCATTACTTGTCACCGTTTTCTCGAAGTACGACAAATATATACTCTCTTTTCGCGGAAAGATGTCTCATGCGTCATTAGTTGTCGGCGTTTTCTCGACATATGTCAAATATTTTTTTCTTTATTTGGATAGCGCTTATCTAAAAGGTACCAACCGCCAAATCACGTTTTTTCATATAAATACACTAAACGCCTTTTATAACAAAGACTTAGTTACTCTAAAAAGATCGAAACACTAAACTGCTCGTAGGGACCTCTGTTAAGGCTGATCTGTTTCAACCACAAACTTATTTTTCAGCATTATAAAACTTTAATCGCCATTTACTCAAAACTATAATTTGGCGATTGGTACCTTTTAGATAAGCGCTATCCATTTAATCATATATGTCAGATAGAAACGAAAACCGAAAATAGTAGTCTAGGATAATATAATTAATTAATGACGCATGAGACATCTTTCCGCGAAAAGAGTATATTTTATTTAATCGGGCATGACAGAGAGAGACGAAAACTGAAAATGCTAGTGTAACACAATTAATTAATGACGTATGAGACATCTTTCGTCAGACGGAATATATGTATAGATATTCGTTGACAATAAATTTAGTATAACCCTAGCCATTAGAAACGCTGATAGCAGAAAATAACAGCTTCTTTGCCGACCAAATTACATACACTGTCAGTGAGATGGAAAACATTTTACTTAAAATTCATACAGAGTGCATGCCGGTAAGCTGCGGATACGTTTAGTGTAAGTAGAAAAAGGACAACAATAAGGCTTCTATTAGTTGACACAGGACCGATATAGTACGTTTACTTATCGGGCCGATTGAAGTTAATTTGTGTGTCTTTATCTAACTTATTAAAATCGCATGCAATACGATGCCTTGTCTAACACTTTGAAAAGCCCTATCCACAGGTCGCAGTAACCACACGAACCT
Organism: Digitonthophagus gazella; assembly: GCA_036711955.1. Classification (NCBI taxonomy): domain Eukaryota; kingdom Metazoa; phylum Arthropoda; class Insecta; order Coleoptera; family Scarabaeidae; genus Digitonthophagus; species Digitonthophagus gazella. Next base: position 20,554,633 of record JASCIT010000001.1, on the reverse strand, counting down.
TGGTGTGCTGCGGATAGGGAAGGTCAATGTGTTAGACAAGGCATCGAATTGCATACGATTTCAATGAGTTAGATAAAGAGGCACATATCAACTCCAATCGGTCAGATAAGTAAACGTAATATATCTGTCCTGTGTTAACTAATGGAAGCCTTATATCCGCAGCTCACCGGCATGCACACGGTATACGGCGTCCGCCAGTATGACGCATCAAGTGGCTGCCGTATATATGTTACAGTAAAAGTGATAAACTGGTGATTATCTATAATTCCCGGTTATTATAGACAATTACCAGTAATGCCGGTAAATATGATAAATAATCAAAAATTATTCTTTTTAACCGGTGACTTTACATAATTCCCAACTCACCTTGGTGTATTTAATAACTTCATTGATAGTTTAATTAAAACAATTAAATAATTATTAAACTATTTTCCGGTCAACCCTATAAAACGTGGAAACAGTAATTCGCAATAAAATTTGACGTTTCCATGACCACTAAGTACTACAGTAAAATATTCAACTGGTGCCAGTTTTGGTTGTTTATGGAGACGCGCCTTTAAGCCATGACTAATTTGCAGCTCTCTTGCAAACTACTTATTGTTAGTATTTATGACCTATACGAAATACAAGTGATTCAGAGGAATATCATGTATTTAAAATATTAAAAAGATATAAAATATACAAAAATATTTAATTATTGGGCTGATTTTACATCAAATGCTTGGGTACTAACGTGAATAAATAGACAAAAGTAAGCTATTTTATCATTCTAGGTCCGTAAAAAATAATGTCTCTTCAGTGAATGCTTCATTTTTTAATGCAAAGTTCTTCAATTCTTTGTTAATTCCTTAAACTTCACGAGCATCATCGGTAAATTCAACTGAGTAATTAACATTTCAAAGATTTGATGTTTCTTTGAATCATTTTGTATACCTAATTAAGAATTTTGATAAAGGAAAGCCCTAAGAAAAGATAAGTTTATTAAAAATAAATGAAACTCATATTCTAGAATGAAACATTTCATTCATGTAATGTTTATTAGTACTATTAACAACTAGGAACCAATATTTTAAGATTACTCATTTAGACATGCTAAACTGTTGTGTCACTTGGAATTACAAAGTTTCCCAGATTTTTTACATTTACACTTATCGGATTTGCATTGTCCCTTACAAATACATCGTTGGTACCCCTGGCCTCCAGAAAGAGATGATTTTCTAACACATTCTCGAAGCGATATTACTAAATCCGGAACATCCTTAAGCAAAATAAATTGTTCTTCACAAATTGTGAATTGATTTCTGGTATAAAATTGTGAAAGTCTTCCTTGTTTAGTTCCTAACTGATAAAACTCTTCATTTTGAACATCTAATATTAATGCTAATAAATTTCGTGGATCATTCCTTGCTCTATCAACATCAGGTACTCGAAGTTTAACTGTATCACCAACTTTAGCACAAGGAAATAATAGACTTGAACATTTCAACATTTTCTTCGCCTGTGATACTAAACCTTCTTTAGCGTTATTTCTAAGTCTTCTTACTTCTTCTTGCTTATTTAAAATGTCCATTTGGGTTAAAAGAAACCGCTGCTTCATCTTGCTTTCCGGTTTCGACATTAATTTTAGGTAGAGGATCACATAGTGGTGGATCGTTACTCTTCGCTTCAAAATTATCTTCTATCTCGTTAGTAGCTTTTTCAGAAGTGTTATTAACTGTCTCGATTAAAGCCTGAAGGTCTTCTTCGGTTTTAAGATGTTCGATACAGTCATTCGGGAAAGAAGATGTTTTTAAGCCTACTTTTATGAATGTTCCAAACATTGCTTCATAAGGAGTACACTTGATTCCCTCATGATATGCCCTATTTTTCATTAATTGCACAAAGCGCAATCCTTCAGACCATTTACTAGTTTGATTGCTTTCCAACCGAGAACTTAACATATTTTCTATATCTTGGTTGGCTCGCTCAACCGAACCTTGAGTCTGACTGTGCCTAGGTTTCCCGTGTACTATTTTCAAATCTGGCCACATTGCACGAGCTTCTTCGACGATTTTGTTACTGAACTCACGGCCATTGCCACTTTGTAATACACTTGGGGCACCAAATATAGTAAAAATATTAATTAGATGATACGCAACTTCTTCTGCACGTTTGGTTTTGAGAGCACGTAACTGTACGAATTTTGCAAATGGTCTTGATAGACAAATATAAATTTGAAGTCATTGTCTGGTTGCGACTGCATGTTAATTAAATCTACCTGGCATCTTGAATTCATCTCTTGAAAAACCATTGGTTTAACTACAAGTCCTTTCTTGGGTACCTTTGATTTCTTTTGACAACTTTCACACAAATTAAAATAAATCATAACCTCTTCAGTTCTTCAGTAGTGATGTTTTTGTACTTCTTTTGAAGTTCTTTTAACATCCTGTTTCTACCACCATGGTCTACCACGCCTTTTCCGATCCGACCCTACTCGCCCAACCAACCACCTTCTTCCCACGAACTGTCGAACTGACAGTTTGACAGTCTGACGTGGTTAAACAGTTATATCGCTCTTTGTTTATCTAATCTACTTCCTATATGCGTCGCTGTTGCACGCATTATTTTCCTATGTCCTGAAATGAAATTTCCAGATCTGTATACGGCACCCGTCACGAAAGGGTTAAAAATGTTATTTTGTCACTAAAATTGTTGTGGCATGAAGCATTGACAGAATAACAAAAATAGACAGAACAATGGACAGAATTTTTGATAAAGAAAAAATACCACGTTATTGTAAACAGATCAGGCTACATCCTACAAAAAGCCCGATTTTTTTTCTTCAGCGGTTTCTGAGAAAAAATCACAAAGTTTGCGTTTTCCGCGGACGGTAAAAAAAACGGTCCTTTTTTCATTTAACTCGCGATATTTCCTAAACAGAGCGACCTGCGATTTTGAGTTTTGGCTATGTTACGTAGAAATCATCACCGATTACGACAGTCTTCTCCCCGATTTTTTTCGACGAAAACTTTCGGAGTACGAGCATCTGAAAATTTACACATTGAAATTCGCAGCACAAAAGCGCTGCGTCGCGGTTTTCGATACAAATGAACAAGGCGTGATCGCGCCTCCTAGCAGTCTAACGATTAAAGCTGCGCATCTTGAAATTGAACAAAAACAAACAGTGTACAAGCAAAAGTAGTTTTTGTTTAATTTTATCTTGCTTGGTTTTATAACAAATAGGAGCAGCATTTTATTTTAAAGATTTTAAAAATTCCTGTGTTTACTCATTAGCGCCAATCCGGCTAGAGTTGAACTAAAAGCAATGTCAAAAGAAAGAGTCGTGAGTAAGGTACACCGTTCGGCGAGAGGTGTTTCATGCATCGTTAATTAATTATGTTGTCCTAGACTATTTTCAGTTTTCGTCTCTTTCCGTCATGTACAATTAGATTAAAAAAAATTTGACATACGTCGAGAATACGTCGAGTTTTGATGTTATTATTGTACCGCATAGAAATGATAAAATCTTAAAATGCGGTTGACCTATTTTATCATTGTCTACAACTTTTATGCTATTTCCCTTCTAAAGCCTTCAAGGGCTTATAGCTCTCTTAAGATGAATTTTTTAGCCAATATTTTCGAACATTTATCCTTATTTTAGAACGACCCTAATTTAGGGGCACATGTGTAATCCACATTATGTAATCGGTTGACAACGTTGAATCTACTGAAGATACTGTTGATGAAGTTAGAGCATTGAAGTCCTACTATATTCAAACAGTTTTATAAGTTTCGATTTAGTGAAATCATAAGGTCATTAAACCTAAAAAAGAAATCCAAAAATATAGAAAACCTCAAAACGTCCTAATACCTATTGAAATGCTCCAGTTTCAGGAATGTAACAGCAACGGATCGGTTTGGATCTTTCGGGATAAATTGGGGTAGGGACGGGACGCTTGCGTACACCAGCTTCGAAGCTCCGCCTCGATCGCTACCGGTTCGAACTTGACGAGTTTCGCGCCGTCAAAGCTCGGCTAAAGCTCGCCGGCCGCTAAAGCTACGCGAACGGTTCGTACTACGATCTTAAAACGGTTCTAATTTACTCCGAATAAGTAAAAATTAAAGACCGCAAAATAGTAAAACGTTTTCTGAAATTTTCGGTAAAATTAATTATTTTTTTTTCCTTTAAGTTTTTATAAAAATGAAAAACTGAAAATTAAAATTAAAAATTTAAAACGGTAGAATTTCGTGTAGTTATTTCAATCGAATATAAAGTGACACTGAACTATAATTTATTTTTCGTGTGGTTTGTGTGATTGGTTTCTTTTGAGGGATGCTGGGTGCTAAAAATGAGAAGGTAAATTTTTTGTTTATTTTATTTTTGTTATCTAAGTCAAAATTAGACTTTAACATATACAGTAAGAACAAAAAAATTCTTGGGTTGGTTGTTTTAAAGCCGTGTTTGTTTTCTTTACTAATGTGTTTAAGATATGTAAGTAACTTTTAAAGTAAGAATAAATAAATAAAATAAATAAACAGGTTCATTTTACGATTTTAACGTTTTACTTACGATATTTGGTTTGTTTTTCTTTAAAAATTCCAAATAGTCGGTGTTTATTTGATTTTTGGAGATTTTTAAACTTTACCTACTTTAAAAAAAATCGAACGGTTTATTTATTGGAATTAAGAAATTACTCTCACATCAAATTAAATCTAAAAGAGTTTAGTTTGCATTAAAAATATTCTTTCATTATTACTGAAAGAAAAAATAAAAAAAATCTCAAACTCAATACCGGTTTTGTCAAATTACACTTTACTTTTTCTTTTTAACTTTTAGTCACGCAACTTCTACATTAAAACTCCATAAAGGAAAACAATTCTTGAATATAAGAAAAGAAAATATAAACCTACTACAAAAAGAACCATTTTCTTCACTTGGTTTAAAAATAAACCTTTTTCACCTTGTAATTAAGTATTAACCCCTAAAAGTCAATGCGCAAAGATATTTAGATAAAAGGAATAACACTTACATTCAACTTAATTGACCCAACTTTAACCAAAGCTCTAACGAAGCTCCACTTTTGTGTCCCGAAAGTAATTCCGGTTAATTTCAATCTCAATCGTAGTAAAAGGTGTAACGACCGTTTTCGCGTTCGAGTTCGTAATTCGTATGGAAATCTCTAGATCTCGGACGATAAACCGGAAGTGAGTAACCGAAACGCTCACCTTCTACGGTTTTAGAAGGTCTGAAACGGTAATTGTTTGGAATCTTAAACGAATTTCGTAATCATTTTTAAATTTCAATCGATTTTAAACGATTTTTTAAAGGTTTCATAAGAATAGAAGTTTTTGAAGTGATAAAAAATTGGTTGAAATGACGAAATTTGAAAAATAACATTTTTTTTGAGAAAAAAATCTTAATGATCATTAAAAATCGTTTAATTTGCTTTTAAACACGATTAGCTTCCGATAAAAATATAAAAGTGATGTTTTCAACATTTTCAAGATGGCGGATCATCAATTGTTTACAATACTAAAAATTGTTATATCTTCCAAACTATTTAAGATAAATATGTTGTGTTAGTACTCATTTTAAAACAAACTTAATTTTTTTATTAATTCCAAAAATAATTTTCCTTAAATCTGTAAATTAAATCGAAAGTTTTCTTCTTGTTTCTTTTTAGGAAAGTTAACTGTATAACATAGAAGTTCTGTGAATCGTAAAATGCTTCCTTCTTTCCGTCGGTTTACTACAACACACGGCTAAGCAATCTCGGACTTTTAAGGATAACTTTTTCTCTGGTTCGGACGTGAAATTTCTTTTCAGGGTAACGTACCACAAAGAAATATATACAACGAGAATTGTAACTTCGGATAGCGAGGAAAGAAACGTACTAAAAGAGAGACGGAAAAGAAAGCGAAAGAGAAAGAAGAATTTATTGCCCGGTCGGTGATAAAACGAAATATAAACTGAAGTTATTAACCTCATAAATAGTGGGCTACGTTTCAGTAAATGTCGTTTTTAAGATGTTTTAATATTTCATATAAACAACAAAAAGAAACATAAAAATATTAAAATTTGATGCTCATAATAAAATGATGTTGTCCTATTTCGAGGTTATTTATATGAACAGGTTGATTCGAGAGGAAAAAATATCAGGGCTGTAGTGTACATACACTGTTAAAAATTTTACGGAATTATTTAACTCTGCTGGTATAAGGTGGAATATTACCACGAAAAAATGTTAAATTTGACTAAATTCCGATAAGTAGTAACTCCATTCAGAGTGAAAATCATCTGTTTAAAAGTGTTACCAATACGATGTTAACACTTCTACTCCGCCGAGATGAACTTAACAAATTTTAACTCTACGTGTTCGTTGAAATTAAAATACAAATATGTTAACTACATTTAATACGATTTTCACCCCTACATTATGTTGTTGTAGTCACATGATCACATCACGTGATTCTTGCTCGACTCTTCTACATCGATGATGGCGGTTAGCGATTATTTAGACGAATGATCGTTGAACGTAAACGAATTGATTTGTTAGAAGTGTCTTATCTATTTTATTTATCTAAGTGTATTACCTATTCTTACAATGGAAATGTACCACTGGTATATACGTGTTAAGTATTCTGATCGGAAGAAGTGGGTGAAAATAAGTGGAAACCAATTATCTACAGATTTAATTGATGAGGCCGGTAAGTACAGAATTATTTTGTTGTATTGTTAGTTAAGGCTGTGGTCTCACGGTCATTGAGTTTCTCGGGGGAGTCGCGGTAAGACGCTCGGAAGCAAGAAGGTGGGCCCGTAAGCGCCGCCCTTTGTAAATAACAGGCGTAAGATTTCTATTCAGAACTCATGTGTTTATTTATCTTTTATCGAGGAATGAGTGTATGAATAAAAGTTGAGTTTTTTGTGGTCAAACAGACAAAGATGGAAATATTGTATAATTATTTGATATATAGCGTACTATTTGGGTGGGTATAAGACGACATCAACTATTCACGATAAAAAAATATTATAAAATAATCAGTTGCAAATCGTTATTTTATAGTGGAAATAAATCTCAAATAATATTTTGAGAAGAAAAAGTGGCAAAAGTTGACTATAAGAAATACTTTGAATACAAACGTGACAAAGTACAGAATTTTCACTGAATAAATTAGATACAATAAATCTATATGAGGTGCATACGTACTATAATCGCACCATAGTAAATATTATTATAATACTTATAAAATATTTTTTTAAATACAGTTTCAAACTATGTGAAATTAGAAAGTACATCACTCGCTATGTACATATTTTCTTGTCAGATTTTCGAATATCCTCGAAGGATCACTAATTCAGGTATCATGCGGTAGTAATAGAGTCTCCTTCATTTTTGTTTTCATTACTTCCATGAATACGTATACATGAAAAAATGGGAATAATATTTATATCTTATAAATTATACCTGCGTAAAACTCCAGTATTAGGACGTTATAAAAATAATAATTTAATTACAACCCTTGGATTTCTTCGATCAATTATTCCGTATTGGTAAATTCCTGGTATGTCGCGGATCCACTAGTTCTGGTAACATGTTTTGAAAATAAAATGTATGTAATTGATTTTGCATTTTGGTTTTCCAGAAATTGTCGTCCTTAGAAATCTACAAAATTTTAAAATAATAAAAGTGATTATTATCCTTAATATTTAGTATCTTCTCTACTTCCATTCCATAAGGTGTCCATAAAACAAAGTAACACATACTTCGTTTACTTATGTGCAATTGACCTTGAATTTGGTAAAAATAGTCGTGTCTTCTATTTAGACATATTTCATCGTTTTGTATAGTGCAATATTTTACTATCTTCTTTTCTGTTGCCTCTTTTGGGGTATACTTCTGCGCTGAAAACGGACATTTAATTTCAATCAAACTATCTTCTCCTATCAAACCGTCAGGAGAAGCAGCTAAATAGCAGTCGTCTGTGTCTATAAATAAACCACAGGGTATGACATTTAAATTGTATTTATTTTCAAATTGTTGTTTGGCAATGGGTTCCTTATCAATCCCATATTGCATGGCTTTTGTAGCAGGAAAACCTTTGTATATAATCTGTTTAATTAAATTGGCACAATTGGTGGACTCTCTTTTTTTGCAAATTCTTCCGAAGTTAGAAGCCGTTAGGCGTTTTGCTCTTTCTTCGTGCCATAATTGACTTCTGCCTTGGCCAGCCGTTCTAATTTCCACTTCGGCAATTTCTTCTTCAGTTTTCTGAAGTTCGTCTAAGAATTTGTCTTTTCTTTTACTGTAGGAAGTAGGAGATATGTCGGGAATATCTTCCTCCAAACCATAATTTTCGTCTGCTGGTTGAATTATTTTCTGTCTCTTTCCAACGTGGCACAATTTACGTTTGGAAACGCGATCGGAAGTTAATTTGGCGTGTTTTGATGTATATTTTCCAATACTGTTGTTGCCTAGCCTTTTATAAATATTTTCAAGTGCCCCCCCTCGAGTGTTGTACGAAATAGCTGCCATATTGCATCTTAAATTATATCCAAATCGTTGCGAGTAATTTACTCTCTTACCGCCAACATATTTGCAAACAACAGCGTTGTAGGACTCCGCAACATTGTTTGACATGTTTAAAATTAAGCTGTGTGCGTGATAAATTAAACGATTTACGCAAGATTTTATGTCATCGTACAAGCCACAATTAATTAAATCTTGCACCGAATTCGGTTCATTAATATTCTGTCTTTTGCAAAAGTATTGGTCACAGTTTTTGTGTTGTCCAAATACATGGTTTATGCTATTAGCCAAATCCTTGCGTAATAATGTTTCCTGCCTTTGAAGTCTTCTATGTTTTGCAGCGGCAACGGCAGCTGTGCGTAATCTTTTTATGCTGCCTTCTAATAATTTTCTCAATCGAATAGGTACAAAAATACCCCGTGAACTAAACTTTCGACCACATAGCTCTTTTAATCGGATGCAATAATTACGTAGTAAATGATAGGCACACTCAATTTTTTCTACCAAATGTGTTCCATAAGGTCTCGCTTCCAATAATTTTCGATAGACACTACTGTCACCATCGCCAATTAATTTATTGAATTTAGCATTATGTAATTCTAAACTCTTTTTGAAACCTTCTACAATTATGCTTGATTCCATTCCCGTCGAAGATCCGCTAAAATTTTTGTAGCATACATGTGCTTTTACATCAATGCCTAATGTATGCGCTCATTCACAAATCACATAGTATTTATTTTTTATTCCTAGGAATAAAATTTTTTTTGTGCGCATGCCTATTATGCAAGCCTTAAAAAATGGTTTGAGGTAAATGTTGTGGTAATAATGTTTATATGTTACTTACTACTCCCGAAGGCGCATTATAGTTGGTTCTGTAGGATCGCTTACACCAAGCACCATCCGCAATTACTGTAAGCAATGGAATTCCATTCTCATCGACATCTCCATGTTCTATCGCCAGAGCTACTTCTTCTTTGCCAGCTTTCTCTAGTTCATGCCATGTACATTCTTCAATTATGGGGTTCAATTTTTCCTGGCAATTATAATATTGTCGTTTAGCTATAGGCGGTATGTTGAGTGAAGCAGTTAGTTCGGTCAATTGTTGAAAACCATTTCCTGATATTATTGTTCCAGACACAGCCGCCAAATTTACATTGGGTTGTGTAGAAGGGTTTTCAGAATTTAACTGAAGTTCTGATTTGCACATATTACATTCAAAAATAAATGTACATGAGAATCCATTTCGAATTTCTTTTACAAATTGCAGGTTTGTTATATTGCAATTATATAAAGAAACGTGTTTGTGTTCTATTAATTGTTTCATAATGTACCCTATATCGACAATACGACGACCGACTGGTAAACTAAAAATTAAGAACATATCATTTCGTATATTTGGTCTAAGGTTTAGTATTTACAAGGAGGCCTCACGACTTGCCCCCCACCGATTTTAACGAAAGTGGTACCAATCGATAGATAATAGTACATAGTACAAATGTATAAAATATTAGGGCGCAATACTCAACGGTTCGCAAGAAAATTGGTGTTAAAGATTGCTATCGGCTTATATGTCAATGATTAGTCATTCCCCTTAAACACCCCCCCAACAGCTAAACTGAAAATATATCGGCTTCCAAATCCATAGTATGTTGGTTCGAATCCTGAATAATACATTTTAATTTTCTTTTGTAATACAATATTCTAAGTTATTTTTATAACATGTTGATGTAACATTAAAATATTTTTAAAATAACATGAAATGTTGTATTCAACATAAAAATAAAAAAGTTATTGTTCGAGATTCGAACCACCGTACTACGGATTTGGAAACCGATATATTTCCACTATAGCTATTGGGGGGTTGTAGGGGAAATGACAAATCATTAATATATAAGCCGATCGCAAATTTTAACACCAATTTTCTTGCGAACCGCTGAGTATTGCGCCCTAATATTTTATACATTTGTACTATGTACTAATATCTATCGATTGGTACCACTTTCGTTAAAATCGGTGAGGGGAAAGTCGTAAGGTCTCCTTGTTAGTTGTAAGGTAGTTTATTTACCTATCAATTATTTATTAGATTTTTCACAAATAATAAAATCGGTGAAGTCAGAGCTCCAAATCATTCTCGAAAGTATTTATCCTCAGTAGAGAATGAAAAAGTAGAATGGACAAAAAACAAATAACTGACGTCATCTATTCATCTCGGCCGGCCACACCACATGTTCTATTAGGGCGGAGCTATCTGGCCGAATTAAGAAATAATTCGAAATATTGTACCGTGGGAATTTCCCATGCTGCACATTTATTTTGCAAAATATCAAAAAGTGGTAAATATAAAAAAAATTTGTTAAATATTTGTCTTTGCCTGTACAAAGTCCGTTTAAAACTTATTCTTAATAATCTCTGTTATTAACAATAATTGCTCAAATATCTCTTAGAGCAAGCCGAGATTTTTCATTATCAGACAACTTTTGTTTGAAAAAATTTTTGATATCTCAATCGGTTACAGCTTATTGTTGGAAAAACTTTTTCGGGCCTGAGACCGCAGCCTTAAGGAGTTTTTGGTAAACTATACAGGGTTAGTATAAAGTCCCGGAACAGTCGAATAACTTTGTTGTTTGAGAAGTATCAATGTTGAAATTCTACCTGATTATATAGTTAAATGCGACGCATTTAATAATAACACTTTCATTTTTCTTTCGTTTCCGGTTTTACAGGAAATGCGTCCAACTTTGTTTTCTTAAATGGCATGTATAGTATATTCGTGCATTTTCGAATGCGGAATAAAAAACTACGTTCAAAAGTACCAAAATTCTTTATTCTATTAATAAACAAGCATAATAGGACTTAAATTAAAAAGTCTGTTTAACAAGAAATCAAGCAGACACGTCACCTTACTGAAACTTCATATTGCTGTCATATGTTACCTGTGTCATTATCAATAATTAATTAAGTTAACAAGAAAATAAGAAATGACTGTAAAACTTGTTACAAGGACAGTAATATGTTTATTTTTATTGAATGAAACGCAATTATTACAAAATTAATAGTGAAATTTAGTGTATTGCTGATATTTACTGAAATATTGGCAATATGATATTACAGTAAAGTGACATGTCTGCTTGATTTTGCGTTAAATTGATTTTTTAAATTTAAGTCTTATTATGCGTTTTTATCGATAGAATAAAGAATTTTGGTATTTTTGAACGTAGTTTTTTATTCCGCATTCGAAAATGCACGAATATATTATACATGCCATTTAAGAAAACAAAGTTGGACGCATTTCCTGTAAAACCGGAAACGAAAGAAAAATGAAAATGTTATTATTAAATGCGTCGCATTTAACTATATAATCAGGTAGAATTTCAACATTGATACTTCTCAAACAACAAAGTTATTCGACTGTTCCGGGACTTTATACTAACCCTGTATATTGTTTATTAGATACATAGGTTTATTCGTCGAGCTCATGTTCAATAAAATTATTATTATTAATGCAAATTGTAAAGGTAAATTAAAAATTTTCGCCGATGCTGGTGCCAAGATGCCCTGCGTCGCGTCGGTATGGTTTGGCGCCATCGCCGCCATCAAAGACAAAAAATCGGCGACGTTTAGGATTTCATTGGACGTATCATCGTGTATTCCAAGATTCTTCAGTTTTCTTAATAAAAATTTTGTTTTTCTGTTTAGATTACATTAGACTTTCGATTAAAATTTAAAACTTTTGGAACAATACGGGAAAATTTTTCAAAATATATTGAAAAAGTTTTAAATATATACAGATCTGAAACTCATAAGGCACCACCAAAAGGCAATAACAAATGTAAAACTCTTGTGCGTCTTTTTTGATATCCTTTTTTTACAGATTGGGATAGTAATACAAGTGCAATCTTGACGTTACTACATTTACCACCACCAAATGCAAAAGGAAGAGGAGGAGCAAAAAAGGAATCAATTGCTGATGCAAGTCATAAATTGATTATTTTTCATGATGTAGGTGAAAGTGTGTTTCTATTAGCCACCAATAAATCTAATAATATTGATATTTTAGTTAACCAAAAGTTTAGATGAGGCTTTACATGAAAAGAAAACAGATCAACCGTTTCTTATTGCTGTCGGATCATCAATAATCTTGGTCAAATTTCATGAAAGAAAAAACAAAGAAAAATGAAATAATGATTACATTTTAAAAGAACGTGGTAAAGGTACGGCTGGTGTAATAAATGATTATTTGTTTAATATATTTTTAAAAAGTAAACATAACTGTTATTATTTCAATACGGTCCTATCCAAAAACCTTTATAACCTAAGTGCTGACCTGGAAATGTAACTCTTTCTAGAATACTTTTAACTAAAATAATATCAAGTTTAACTACAAATAAAGAGTTCGACTTATCCCTTAAGGGGTTGTACCTAACACGCCTAAAGATATCTTTAACGACAAAAAGGAGTAAATTGTATTCGTACAAAGAGTTTAAAACATCCGAAAAATCTTGCATTAACAAACTATAATTAGTTAGAGCAACAAACTATAGGTAGTTAATTACCAATTTTTTGGAATTACTTTCCTCCCATCTCTGTGTAAACCCTAACTACTTTTTAAAAGGAATTTCACTACATGTCACAAATTATATTAGTTAAATTTTTCACTACATATAAATTTGTCTCCGAAACGGATGGTCGCGAGGGAACTTACAGATTTAGTTAAAATTGAGTTAAATTTAACTCCTTATTTTTAACAGTGTATGAAACTTGAAGAAATTCAAATTTGATTGATGTTCCATTTTCATTTGTGTCATTAAATTTAATCGAATGTCAGGTCAATTACTCGTCCAAAACTGCGTTAATATCTAGAATTTGAAAAAAGTGTTAATAATGAATAATGGTCGTAATTGATCCAATTACATGCTGTATTGGGAAAAAATTGAGGAGCTTGCCTGCAAAACCGGATAAATCCATATTTTGGCGAAATTGAGTTATACATGTTAACTACAGTACGAGTCTCTAACTTGGAATAAATTCACTAAACCGAATACATTGTTTTTTTCGGAAATATGCTCGAACACGTCGATTAGTATTTTAATCTATCCTATTTTCCATATAAGAAAATTTTATACAACGTGTCCCAAATCTGAGATATGACGTCATCAACAATTTTTTTAAATGGCAAGCCTAATTTTTTTAAAGTGTTTTTAAAGGGTATATCAAGTTAAATATGCGTACTAAATTTCAAATTTTTATTCCTTCTCATTAAAAAGATATTACAACAAATAATAATTCGAAAAATCAAGAAATCTGAACCAACTAAATCATAATAAATGTTCAAAATGTTGTCCATGTGCTACCTGACAATGCCCTACACGGAGCTGAAATTCATTTTGAACATTTCTAATTACTTCTGCGGAAATTAGCCTACACTCCTGTCTTATCCTTTCTTTCAACACCAATTATTTTCCGCGTTTTCCGCGGACCGGTCAAAAAACCGCCCTTTTTTCATTTAAATAATAAATAAATTTGATGACATATATGTATTTTTACTGGTTATTTATTGACTATCGTCTTTCATGTTTCGGTTTATATCATCCTTAGAGACAACTACAAGAAATCAAATTCTGCATTTCCCCAAAATGCATCTGGACCACCTGCATTTTTCGTATTTTTTGGGTTTCAGCGGTCATCCCTCTCCTTATTTCTCAATTACAATTCTTTAACCCTTTCTGTCAAATTTTTAATTAGAATTCCCATTTTAATTTTTAACTACCCTTTTAACTTCTCATAAATGTATCAAAAATTTTCATTAAATTTTAAAATATTTTTATACTATAATGTTGTTGGTGGATGAGATTATTATAAAATTTTAAATTTAAATTTATTTCATTACATGTACTATAACCTGAAATGGAGCTGCACTAGGAAGAGAAAGATGAAAAAGTAAGGCCCTTCTCCGTAACATTGCCGAGTACTCTTTCATCTTTCTCTTCATGGCGCAACTCTATTTCCGGTTATAGTACATCACAATTGATGATGTCTTTCCACATGCGCATTTTAATCCTTTTAGTATGGTCCTAAAATAACCGGTTGAAATACACTGGTATGTCTGATTTCGTAACGTATTCGTTTTAATTTTAAGACGTTTTAATTTCATTTTAATGTTTTTTTTTCAGTTGGAAGAATTTTTTAATATTGTCAAATTTTATGTTAATAACGAAACATGTAAAACGATAGTCAATAAATAACCAGTAAAAGTACAGAAGTTTCTTCAAATTTATTAATTATTCATTTATAACTGGTATAATGAATCATTCAACAAATTTTCACTTTTTTCATTTAACTCGTGATATTTTCTAAATCGTGTGATCTACGATTTTATCATAGACAGTCATCATGACAGTCTTTATCCTGATTTTTTTCGACGAAAACTTCCGGAGTACGAGCATCCGAAAATTTACTGACTTCACTTATGGCACGGATAGTAGTGTTGTAGATATAAAAAAAGGAAATCTTTTATAATTTAAACTCGTTTAAAATTATTAAAAATCTATAAAATTCTTTAATAACCCTCTAACTTGATAACACGACATATCTACCATTTAAAATGACGGAGTTATGACGTTTTAAGAATTTTCATCATTAGTTTTCGTTATATCTCAGAAAGTGTTTATATTAAATCTGCCCTCATAAAGAAGAACGCGGTATGTCACAAAAACATGAAACTGAGAAAACACTTTTTTTGTGTTCTCTCTCAGCCTTTAAATATATGTCACAAAACTTTACTTTTTTGGGTGAATACCTTTGTTTTGTGACTATAGTTTATTCGATAAAATTACTTATTAGACGATTAAATAGATGTACGATAAACCATATTACGCCCTTAACTCAAATTTGAACAATTTTGAACATACCGCGTTTATCCTTATGGGGGCAGAAATGGGCCATGCTTGTACTGGAGTTGAATTAAATTATATTTCCTATTAACTTTTAAAGAAATTTTCATTTTAAAAATAACCTTAAAAAATTGTCATCGATGATCAATTTTAAATCACTATTTTGTTCATAAAGTTTTCAATAAATTCCCAAACTCAAGTTAAAATATTTCATGTCGATTTGATTTTAAACTCGTAAAAGCTTCTTGGAAATTTTAATTTTAATTCTAAACTAAAATTATAAACAGCCTTTGGTTTTCAGCTTGGTTAAGTAACCTAATTGAGTTTAGATGGCACTATTTGAACGAAGGAACGAATTAAAGTGAATTAGGTCGGCTACCGTTGCCAAGTATAACATTTTAAACCAAGTAAAATACGAAGTATATTAAAATGTCTTTTGCCCCCGGAATTCCCGATCAAATAGTTTGAAAATCGTAAAGATAAAATGTTTCAACGTTCGGGCGTAATAATCCGACGGATTTAGTTCAAATTTGCGAGCAAAAACTATTTTTAGAGATATGGAATTCAATACGAAATCCTGCCAATTAATATACTGGGTGTTAACATCTCTATTTTATAAGTATTCATTTTTTAAATATCGTTGGTATTATCTGTCATTTTTGTCACAGTTTTTAACTTGTTAATAAAAATTACTATTGGTGTAAACTAGAGCTCCTGACGGAACACTGTAAGGTTAATAAGCACCTTTATAATTTAGCAGGACGAGCAAGACGACGAGATTGTTAAGCACATTCTATGTGATTGCACGAATCTAAAGGACCTTAGATTAAGGAACTTGGGTGACGACTGGCCAACCATAGATGGAATCAGGGATACACCTTTGAACTGTATCCTAACCTTTGGTAAATCCCTAGGCTGGTTGATGCAGACAGAGTGAGTGACAGGGAGATTGTATAAAGGGTGCATTGGGGTCTAAGTGCGGCGTGCCATCTGGCGTGCCCTCCCGCTTCCTACATACATACATAGAGTATACTAACCTTAAGTAAACTGTGACCACTGTTTCTGAATTACTCAGAAACGGTAATAGATACGGAAATAGTATAAAGACAAAAAATGTAAAGCAAATTTTAAAATAGAATGATTTTCATGTTTTATTGTGGGAACTTTCATACAATATGTATATTATATTATTACTACTTCCATAATATTATTTCGTCGTCTAGGAACCAAACTATTCAATATCTACTTTTTTAAATTTTACAGAAAAGATCTTTTAGTTTTGACATTCAATGTAATACAATGTGCATCTACGAAAATAATTCAATGATTCGGCGATACGAATAAATTATGTGGATTTCCAAATGAACCTAAATTTGGAATAAACCATAAAAGAAAACTTGAACCATGACATATAGGTGAAGCAGAATAACTCGTTTATTTTGAAATTCATTTAGAAAAAAGTAATACAAATATGTCAATATTTCTTTGGATAACATTGAGAGCAATGTTTTAATTTTATGTTTATACATTGATATGGCAAGATTTTCTGTTCTATGATCGCCTCAACGTTTTCTCTGTAGAAATACAGCTACTGTGTGGTGGTCTGTTCGTTCCCCGAGGGTATTTCTTAATGAAAAGCTTAAATTACATCTTTACAAATTGACTGTGGTGCATAAATCGGAGCAAGAACTTGTTTAATTGGGTTTTGGAAAATTTGTATTGCACAAGAAAATTCATGTGAAGCATTTCTTATTCATAATGATCGTCCTAGAACTCTTAACTCACCGGAAAAACAATGTTCATCTATCACCAGGATAATCGTCGATGTACTAAAAGGAATGGAAGAGATAAACTTCTATAAACGCAGTATAGAGGGATTATTCAAAATAATGGAGATCATCTGCTTGTATACATCTACCGTCTTGAAAAGTATGTAAATATAAAATTCAAATGTTTTATTTGATACTACTCAAAGAATGGTGTGTATTTCTGGTTCCAAGGCATCGATCTGTATTAAATTTAAAATAATTATTTTAAAAAATACCGGAGAAATGCGAAAAATTAAAAACGAAAAATTTTAAACGCCCTGTATATGTACTATTTGCTTCCTGTAAATGCGTTTAATATACGAAGAGAATATAGATATCCTCTCTCATTAATCTTCGTAATGAAGTTGAACACTAATTGCGTTCGGTGTTAATAACACAATCTAACAAAGTTCCAATTCTAGGAAACTCTAGAAGTTATAGCTAACACAGAATTCTATCTATCCACTTAAGTAGTCACTTTTATCTTTATTGTCTATCCTTTTATACGTAATTGCAAGTGATTTCGACTAAACTTCCATCTCTTTCTCTCTAGGGACGTTTAAATCGTTTATAAATCCTTTAATTTCTAATTGGTATAACTTGTTCAAATTACAAGGTTCGGTTTTCCGAACAATTATGCATGAAGGACGGACGAGAAGACAGATAAATCGATTCTATAGCGCGCAGTAAGTGTCGAGGTTGTTAGATATCGAAATACGATTTTTTCTTTATTTAACAAAAAATAAATTTTCTTCTAATTTTACCTTTAGGGCTTTGTGGACGAGACACATTTAGATGAATCGGAGCGTGAAGTACGATAAGTACCGACGACCCAACCAACCTAACTAACCAAGCGAACCAACCCGTTCAAGGAATTCAATATTCATCACTTCCGGATAACTTTGAGATCACATTACAGTCACGACCGGAGTTGAGTCGGGTTTATACATTCGAGAAACTATTTAATTATTTAAAATTATGGATTATATAACCCATGAACAATCTGTTACATTAATTTTAGTGGATATTTTAAAATATAAAAAGAAATATTATAATGTTAAATTTGAGTATTTAATGGATATCTTTTTAGAAATGAATAAAAAATTGAATTTCCTTTACTACTAAGGAAACACAACCAGTCTTAAATAGTTTCAGAAATAGACATATATACAGGGTGTCCCACATTTTAATACGCAAACTTCACCAGGACATAGTTCTCATAAAAATAATACAAAAGTTTTATATGAACATGGGGTCGCAACTCTTTTGTTTTCGAGATATGGCCGTTCAAAGTTGGAAGAAAAATTTACATTTTCATTTTTATTTCAGATATTTATAAACGCAGGAATGTGAATTTTTACAGTTATCTACTATAGCCAAGCATGTTAATTTCAAGCCTTAATTTAGCCACCCCGACGTGCCTTAAAGGGTTGAAATTCACGATCATCACTACATTTTCCAAAAGAACTTTTTAATTCGGTAGAATTTTAACCTAAAAAAATATGCGTTAGAAAGCTCATTCCTTAGCGAGATTTTTTTGTCTCTTACATTTTTCGCATAAAACTGATAGATTTCGAGAAAAAAAATAAAATGTTAGCGCGTGTCGTACTGTACCGCTTCATCCCTAACCAAAAGTTCTTTAAAAGTTGGCCATGGTTTTGGTCTGATTTCTTTGTACTGATGAACTAAGTAAGTTGACTAAGATAGAATGCATTTAATTTAAAGTGTAATTGTTAATCTTTTTAGCTTATTACTATTGTTATCACTTATTACTCTAAAACCATAGCTAACTTTTAAAGAATATTTGGTTGGAGGTGAAGCGGTACAGTACGACACGCGCTAAGATTTTATTTTTTTTCTCGAAATCTATCAGTTTTATGCGAAAAATGTAAGAGACAAAAAAATCTCGCTAAAGAATGAGCTTTCTAACGCATATTTTTTTATGTTAAAATTCTACCGAATTAAAAAGTTCGTTTGGAAAATTGGTCTGACACGCGCTAAGATTTTATTTTTTTCTCGAAAACTATCAGTTTTATGTAAAAAATGTAAGAGACAAAAAAGTCTCGCTAAGGAATGAGCTTTCTAAGGGATATTTTTTCATGTTAAAATTTTACCGAGTTAAAAAGTTCTATTGGAAAATGTAGTGGTGATCGTGAATTTCAGCCCTTTCAGGTACCCCGGGGTGGGTTAATTAAGGCTTGGAAATAACATACTAGGCTGTAGTGCATTATTGCAAAAATTCACATTCCTACGTTTATAAATAGGTGAAATAAAAATGAAAATGTAAATTTTTCTTCCAACTTTGAACGGCCATATCTCGAAAACAAAAGAGTTACGACCCCATGTTTATATAAAACTTTTGTATTATTTTTATGAGAACTATGTCCTGGTGAAGTTTGCGTATTAAAATGTGGGACACCCTGTATATACCTTTTTAAGTTCAAATTGGAACTAATCAATTTCAAATTGGGAATAATGAAATTCAAATTGGGAATGTTATATTTATTTATATTAGTAAACTGTTTTTCGTTTAGCTATAAAAATAAACAGCAAAATTTATGATAGAAAAATATAAAGGGGCAGTGGGATATACTATAACCTGAAATGGAGCTGCACGATGAAGAGAAAGATGAAAAAGTAAACCTGCTCTCCATAACTTTAACGAGTACTCTTTCATCTTTCTCTTCATGGTGAAGCTCAATTTCGGGTTATTGTACCTTTGTATATGCGCTGTAAATTTCGTACATGTAGCGATAGATATCACTGTTTCTGTTTTACTCACCGAAAAAATCTTCAGCTTTAAGAACTGTCCATACTACATCTATGAAGACCTCAAATGAATCGTGGTATGGAACATTATCTGGCATCAAAACCCGCAGGTTCTTCGTATATACGTTTGGCTTCGCGAAGACGTTGGCTTCAGGCCTTTTAACAGTATATTTTTGGATATCTTGATATATCAGGTCCGTAGTGCCAACATATTCAATTAAATGAATATTTGATCCTTTCATCGTTAGTGAATTAAAAAAAACTAAATTGATCTCATATGAAATCATAAGATATTGTGGTGTTTGTGACAGATAATGTAAAGAATGCACTTGGTCGTAATTTAAAATTAAATGATTTTCAATTTCAATTTTATTAGTTCCAATTTGAAAATGATTATTCTCAATTTGAAATTGATTAATCCCAATTTAAAATTGCTTAGTCCCAATTTGTACTTGAAAAGGTATAGTTTTTAATATTAAAAACCGTTATGTTTCCTGAACTATTTCAATTATATATATTGTGCTTGTATTCAAATAAAAGGAAATTTAATTTTCTGTTCATAAAAAAAAATTGTTGTTTCACAAATCATTCTCAATAGTTTAAAAAAATTAAAATCCTTTGAAATATTTATTAAACGAGACATCTAATTAAGTCATTTTTAAATTAAACTCTTGCACTCGGACGTCGGTGAGTTTCAAATGACGAATTTCTCCCTTAAAGCGTGAAAAAGAAAAAGTTTTTTACCGAGAGACGAGACGCGTTAAAGCGCGAAATGCCCGTCGCCGTCTGAAAAACTCGCCGTTGGAAAATTGCCCTCTCTGCCCTTTTGTTCGTTGTAAGAAATTAATGATAGCTGCCGGGGTTAAACCGACGCTACCGCCATCACCATCACGACCGCAAAAAGGGAAAATACGGATATTAAACATCATCCTGTTTCCCAACCGTTTATAAGATGCGGTTTTCTCGTTTTATAATCTCACTATCGATCGTGTATTTGTCGACAATTTATTTAAAATAAATTTTCAACCCCAAAATAACTGATTCAAATTCCAGAAATACTCATCCACATTTCATTTTTAATTTCTTCTCGGGAATTTATACGTTGGCACGCAGCTAAATTTCTCCTTCTACCAGTTAATTTAAACATCACGTTCAAAGAGAAGGAAGAGAAGGAAATAGGAAAACATCTCTTTATTAATAACATTCAACAAAAATTATTAATAATAATAAACATCAAAACCGTTCTGTAGACTATGACGTCAGCATTTGTGTGTTTATATTGATCAATTTTCAATGCGCCTCCAGCTACAGAAGCTGCGAGCTCTCTCACCGACCCAAACGGGCGAATACGACAAAATAAATTCCTCCGCAAACCAAACCATCAAACCAAGGGGAGCTTCGTTGCGCTTTAGACCGAATACACACACTCCATGACGAAACTCGTACCGTATCAACGTTGAAACGCTGAGCGTTGCTCTCTCTATTGAATGCGAAAGGACCACCTGTCTGTGTACACTTTGACCTTAACAAAGCTTCCAGGGTAAAATCAGGACGATTTAACACTCTACCAGTCTCCATAAGTTTTTTAACGTCGATTTTATACGATGATCATCGAAATTTATTAAATCTTAAATTAAAATTTTATGACATTTAAAATAGTTTTAGATGGTTGAAAAGTTTTAAATATTATTAGAAATCCTTTAATTTGATATCAAATATGACATAACATCTACAATTAAATGTGACGGAGTTATGCAGGACATATTATATATTTTTTAAGATGATGACCGTTCAATTGTTTTTTAAATTAATGGCGTATTCGTTTGGTTGAAGTAGTGCGCACCAGTGCATAACAGCATGTTCTGTTGGTTGTTTCGTTGTGTTCTATTACATTTTATTCTTGTAGTTTATAAAACATTTTAAACATCGTCAAGCATTGAACACACTTACAAGTGATGTTATGAGTGCGTTTGATTTCATCGCGTTCTGTTGAATTTGCCCTTTTTTGCACTAACATAAGCTAGTGTGATATATGTCACACTTTGCACTCAACCAGTGCACACTAGTTCTGCCAATTGAAAACGCCATAAAAATCGTTACATTTCCCAAACTATTCAACACCTTGTTGACCGGTGACGAGATAACTCGTCATTTCATATCCACACGTCGCTGACCGGTGACGAGTTAACTCGTCGTAATAGCACTTGTTATGTCACATTGCGGTGACATGACATAGTTTCTACGTGAAATTGACGGTCAACAAAGTGTTAAGTTAGACAGGACGCGTTTGTACCTAAATTAAAAAAAAAAGTAATGATATCCTATACCAGTGTTGGGCAATTTTTGTGTAGTATGGGCAGGATTACGGTTTACTTGTCGTACGCGAGCTGGAATAAAAAATTAACAAATTTTTGTTACTTATATTTAGTAACAAACTTATACTAATTAATAAAGTTAGTTATTAGATCTTCCAGATCTCCTGCTTTCCTTGGTACAACAACTCCCCAGAAAGCAAGAAATTTGAGTTCGAATCCCAGTGCAGAAACATTTTCTTTCTCTAACACATTAGTGGTAAAAACCTTTCTTTAATTTTTCTCTTTCGTTTAAGAAATAATAATTTTGAAAACAAAAATTATTTATTACTCTTTCTAAAGGTCTCGCGGGACAGATTAGACTCTCACGCAGGCCGGAGGTTGCCCACCGTTGTCCTATACTATACAGGTGTTTCACCATATCACCTAATTTATTCAAAAACGGTAACTCCTAAGAACTTTCTTATGAGTCGAATAGTAACGTCTAACGGCAACCGAGTGTATGAACAAGTGATGGTCATTAATTGTTAAATTAAAAATTCATATGGGAAGTAGGATTAATTTGGGTATTGTTGAAAAGACGTTTTTCAGAGAACTAACTTTTATAGAAAACGTGTTTTATGTTATTTACTGTTTTTGTTTAAAATTGCTTGAAAATTTCGATTTTTTAATGGAGTTATTTCATGCCACCACTAAATGTTACTGTGGCCTTTTTAAAAAATCCTGACATTTAGAAATTATGAATGATGATAAAGTTGTTCTTATCAAAAAAAGTGGACAAAATAAATAACTGAAAAGGAGACCTCACGACTAGGTCCTTATCGATTTTAATGAAAATGGTACCAGGCGATAGGTATTAGTATATAGTACAAATGAATAAAACATTAGAGCGTACTATTCAGCAATTGGTAAGAAAATCATAAATTAGTTCGAAAATTAAGGCCACGTTACTTAAATGCCAGTGATTGTTTTGTTTTCTCGAAAATTAAGAGGAGTCAAATCCGTCTACCGCACTGGCTATGCCATTTAACCTCCTTCTCCAATCCAACGACTAAGCAAAGTTTCATTTACCACAGCCCGAGCTGCCGCCGGAAATCTTAATAATTATCTTATAGCAAGGTGAGTCAGTCTTATGAGAATTTTTTCTAGTAAAAGTAAGTAATCTTACTAGACAAGTCTCTGATGATGATGAAAATCGAAGCTAGTTGAACGCATATCAAATAGAATAAAAAAATTTTTTTTGAAAAAACATTTTGTATTTATTCTTCTAATAACTCAGATAACATGTTGGAAATAAAGTTGGCATACCTATTACCATGTGAAACCTCATTAAAAACGTATGGGCCAATTAATGAGTTGCCCAAAATCCAACACCACACATTTAAACTTCAAACTGTTTGGTTATCATTTTCAATTATCCAATATGCGTTGACTTGAGACCAATAATGGGTATTATGGAGATTTAACTGATCGTTACTTTTAAATATTACCTCACCCGATCAGAGGATATTTTGATGAAAAGCTTCTTGATTAACTATCTTTACCTAACACCCAGTTACAAGATTCTCAATGACTATTGTACTCTTAAGCTTGCAACTTTTGGGCAAGCTAAGATTTTTCGAGTAATTTAAGAAAATCTCCCGAAAAATATTGTTTTTAAAGCCTTCTAGCGGCTAAACTAATTGTAAGTAACTTTGTGTATATGTAGACAAGGGTTAAATCAACAAACGACACTTTTACTGTTCTATTACCATACAAGACTCCTTTTATTCTACACCTTATGTTGTGATGCGGATTACTTTGTCTAAATTCATTAATTCGATGAGTGTAACGACGAAAAATGTGACTATGTTGTCTTTGGCAAGGAAAGTGTGAAGCATACAGTCTGCGTTATGAATGTTTTTAAGGAATATTTATCGATTTAAATGCAATAATATTAAGTTAATAACATAACACAATAAAATTATACTCTGTACGTGTTTTTATCTTATGATATTACATCATCGAATATTTTCAAATACATTCAGTTTAAAGGTTAATACAAACACAAATCGAAGATAAAACAACTTGATCTATTAATGAAGTAAATTTTCTGATTTCAGTTCGCGTTTTCTAACCAACCATCAACAATGAAACGAATAACATGAAGAAAATCATCTCATAACTCCACCAGCAGCAAGAAAAATCAAGAATTATTTTCAAAATGTAATTAAAATAATCAATTGAGACCCAATTTTACATCGGGGGACCATTTTTAAAACCAAAACACTTATCCAAACCAACCAAAATGACGACTCATCAATCAACAACAATCGATTACGTTGACACTCATCATCTATGGAGACCTCTAGCGGCGATATCATCTAAGGAAGTCAAATCGTTTGCGACAGCTCCGATGGTCCATCACAAATTGTTGTTATCTAACAAAAATTTGAGTCATTTAGTGACCACAACGGTGAAATACATCATAAATAAATCATCGACAACACCTATAACAACGCCCATAACAACAGTAACATCAACAAATGATAACGATGAAGGATTGTGGTATAAAATCGAATTTAACGAAATAGACGATTTTAGTTTGGGAAAACATAACGATTCTGGTTTCATCGTTAACGACACTTTGGATTTATTTAATGGAACAAATCTTACTGATGGTTTAAACGGTGTTAATGGTAGTATTCAAGGTGATCCTACGGTTGAATTAGTGACGATGATCGTGACCGGAGTAGTTTTGGGACTGCTGATATTAGCTACGGTAATCGGTAAGTGTAAACGTTTATTTAAGTGGATGCGAATAAATTTTCTTTAATTTGAGTACAAACACCACATATCTGGCTGAAATAGTTTCGGAAATATTTCAATTTTTTTTAATTTTTAAGACATTAAAAAATGATTTTAAATTGGAATATAGTCGTGTTTGGTATCAAATTCAAGGATTTTTAATGAATTTTAAGAATTTTAAAACATTTTTATTTTTATAACTTAATTCAAAAATTAATATTTAAAATTGTTCAAATCTATAAAGTTATTTGAGAAAATTAAACTCCTTTTCGACGGATTTCGAGGTCGAAAATTGCTGAAAAAGCCGTTTAATCGAATTTACCCACTTCCAATATAACTTCAATCGCGTAACCGGCTCGGGTAATCGCATTTTCCAACTTTTCCCGCCGACTATTCGCTTTTAGAGTCTCGGAGGAAACCCTCATCGCCGACTTTAGCCGAGATTTACACTTGTAATTAGTTTGTGCGAGGAAATAATTTGCGTAAAAACTAAAAGTACTAGATTTTCATCCAAATGCACCAAATAATAAAAATAAAAAAAAGAAGGAATTAAACCTGAAGGACTTTAATTTCATTTTTATTGAATCTATCAAACGTAATTGAGACGCGTTGACGGCGAGTCATTTCAGATATTACCCCCCATCTAACGGACGTCATAAAACCGTCTAAAAACGTAATAATAATTGATTTGTGTTAATATCTTATCGTTTAATCGAGTCATATCAATTTGAGGTTTATTAACGATTATCTAAAAATGATGTTTTAATAAAATAAAAGAATTGTTTTTATAAAAAGAAACTGTTACAAAATAATATAAACCACCATCAATGAAATTCACATCAATTATTTGGGGATAACGGACGACCTTAAAACGAAATCAATACTTTTATTGTTCCGGGAAATGGAAATTATATGTAATTATATGTCATTAAAGTGAGATCATGTGTAAAAGTAGTGATTCAAAATTGATTATCGATGATAATATTTTTAAATTTATTTTTTAGAATAAAAATGTCTCGAATAAAAACGATTAGGAAGTTAAATCTTCTGTAATTTTATTCTCATTTTTAACATTAAAAACATTTGGACGGTCATCATTAAAAAAAAACTAAGAAATTAAAAACTCCGAGATTTTAAACCATGAACTCATCATGTTTGGACTTAAATTAAAAGATTTTTAATGACGTTTAAGATTTTTTTTTTAATTTTAACAAAATTTTTACTTTTAAAATCAGTTTAAAAACGTTTTCGACTCCTTTACGAAATTTATCTCATATCCTAACCCAATAAACTCCCTCCTTCTTTTTTTTCCTTTCCTCGAATCTTCTCCTTGTCTGTTTTAAGATGAAAACTTATCCGAACAAATAACTCGCGAATTCTCCTTCCTTCTTCCCCATGGAATCTTTCGCGTTTCTCGGGGATTATTCTTTGTCAAGTGGCCTTTTCAAGGCACCGAGTCGGCTGAAGGCAGCTGCCTTCGGTCGGCATCTTGGGATTTGTCGTTAGCCCCGGAAATTGCGCGAGTGGTTTAGTTCTGTTCGGTTGTCTAGAGTTCAAAGGAAAACGAAACGCGCACCAGGTACGAAGGTATTCGGGCGAAGAGACGGTTCACTCTGGTTATCACACTCTGCTTGACGTTAAACGAACGAAATTTCTTTTGTGTTGTACGAACTACGCGAAAGACAGAAAGTCAGAGAGAGGAAGAGATTCGAGATTTAATTTTGTCGTTATACAAATAAAATTAATTAAAAATAAATTTAGTGTTGAAAAAAATTTTCGTCGACGAAGTTCATATTCAATTGAATATCCAAGTCTGGAATTGAAACGATCCGCTTGGAAATGAGCTTTTGACGTCACAAAAGCCGACATACGGGAATAGGAAGATGTTACCGACCGTAAACTACGACGTAAGCGGATTCTGGAGCGATCTACATACGTTACAGTTCGATTTTGCGTCGGACATGACATTTTATC
Source organism: Digitonthophagus gazella (assembly GCA_036711955.1). NCBI lineage: Eukaryota > Metazoa > Arthropoda > Insecta > Coleoptera > Scarabaeidae > Digitonthophagus > Digitonthophagus gazella. The sequence goes on along the minus strand of JASCIT010000001.1, from coordinate 20,527,586 downwards.
AACGTTAAACGAATGGGTTAGAATTTTAATAAAAAGCCTCGATTCAAAAAAATCAATTGCTACTGTTAAAAATTCTTAAAGGTAATTAATTCTTTTATTTTGAGTCTAAACACAATGGTTTTATGGTGAAACATTGAATTATGACATTATATAATATACAAGGTGTAATAAAAGTATGGAATATAGCTAGTAAATACGTCATTTATGATTTAATCAGTTAACTGTTTTTGACGCAGATGTTTGTCATGAAAAAATGGTAAAATTTTATGTTATGATGAATATATTCGTCATGCGTTTTCAATAGCGACCATTGGCAGTTAAGTTCGCAATTTTAGTTTAAACTAAAATATGCTCCTAAACTGCAAGAAGTTTGGAATATTTTGAAGTCATGTCTTAATAAGAAGAACTAATAACAATGTATAAATAATTATTCTAAAAGAAAAAGAGATATAGCATGAATTATTTTTCAGAAATGTATCGTTGCTTTTGATTAATCTATACTGAAGGAATTACGGATTTATATAACGTTTTAGACTATGGAAGCAGTGGCGCGCTTAGTAATAAATAACGGAATGAGAATTTAAATACGAAGGCTTTTACGGTCGACGTTAACTTCGAAGTCCACTTCGAACTCGTTTCTAAAGAAGATTGCAACATCGCATCTGAAACGTCAAACGCCATTTCAAAAGATGCAAAGCTAAACCCGAAAGTTCATAGTTCTACGTCTAGTGTTAGAGTTAGCGCTAATGTTAGCGCACCAATTAGTTCAGGAATGAGAATTCCTTCGTTTCCTGTTTACCTGCATTCAACAGACGACGTTTTTTGTGGTTCCTTTGTGGGATTGGAATTGTTTCTATATTGAGATGTGCATTACCTAGCTACTGACTGAGAAACTCGACAACTAGGGACACTTTAGCAATCGACTTCTCTCTTAAAAAAATAACGGTATATTTCTCTCAAATTTTATTGTCAAACATACTCTGGGTTTGACGAATACATTCGTTATCGCTTAATTTGTATGACGCACGTAGGGAGTATATTTTCTAACAAAGTTGAAACACTTAACTAATTTCTTGGTAAATTATGGGACATATTTTCGCTATATTGGTTTGTTTGTATCGTTTGTTGTTTTGTTACTATGGTAACCAACTTTGTTATCTTAAATGGAATATATATGAGGTTTTAATCATTTCTTATTCTGCACGATGGATACATCACATCACAAGGTTTTTTAAGAAAAAAATCGAGAAAAATTGCATTTTTTGAAAATATTTGATCAAAATTACACAAACTTTACTTTGTGACGATTTTTTGCTTATAAAACCTTATGACATGATGTGTTCATCGTGTAGAATAAAAAATGATTTATCAAAATATTCAAAAAAATATACCCATCCTATTTAAGTTAACAAAGTTGGTTAAAAATTATTAATTAGAGATTAAATAGAGATCTACTAAAAACTAAAAAACCACCGGAGATTATAAACTTCAATGACAATACTAAAAGAATCATGATAAAGTAAAATAAATAAGTTTACTTAAGTCCGGGAGGGATGCCCCAATTAAAAAAAAAGAATAATAATTAATGATTAATATTTAATTAAATTAAGCCACTAATAAACGTAAACATTATTTTAGCTATGTTTAATAGAAAAATAAGAAAAGTTACTGATTTAACAAAACAACACTTTCCATTATGAAAAATGCGGTTTGCTATTGTTTTATTTTATTAGAGAAAGATTTACCCATGTGAGAAACATGGATTACAGAAATGTGGATGTTTTATGCCATTTACGTATATCTAACGTTTAAGTCCGGTTCACATTATTCCAGTAGTATTCCAGTACAGTGATCGAAACCAGTGCTGGAATGCTACTGGAATAATGTGAACCCTCACTGGAATAAACTGGAATGCGTCATTCCAGTGAGCAATCCAGTCCAGTGACTGGACTGACGGTCTACTTTTTCAATCCAGCTCGCCCATTCCGGCACCACTGGAATAGTGTAGACAGCTAATCCAGCGCTGGATACACACATGAACCTGTATACGTGACTGAACACCCGTATGGTAAATGTAAACTGTATGATCCAGTTCAGAAGTAGACTGCATTGAGCAGCTGGATTGCTGGACTGGAATAATGTGAACGATATGATCCAGTTTAGCACTGGACTGGGTTGACTAGCTGGATTACTGGACTGGAATAATGTGAACCGGGCTTTACTTATGATGATGCATTGAATCCAATTATCCCTTTACTTTTTGGAATTATAATTTTCTTGCTATTCTACACGTTTATTTAACAGAAAGAGATTTAATTTTCCTACAGTCAACATCCTACAGCCCTCGAACCACAAAAGGCAAATTGCCAGTTTTTGTGGTGCCTGCTGTGCAATGTAATCATAATAAATTGACATGAAAAGACCAATAAAAGTTGACATCAATTAACGTTTCTATGTAACGTATCATTATTTTCTAAACGGTATCTCAATATCCTCGTCGGTATATCAAATGCTCGTTCCTTTTGACCGTGAAGCTCTAGCTGAATCGAATTTTCTAGTACATTTTATTTGCATTCACCGAAATATTACACATTATTACTTCTAGCAAGGCTAATTTATTGCTGTAGCCAATAAGAGAAGGAAATTTCTACGGAAATGTATTATTAAGCCAAGAGCTGTAAAGCATCTTACACCAATTCAATTATGACATCTATCCCAATATAGTGGGTGAGATGACCCAATTTTGTTGAAAATATAATAAAAAACCTTTCAAACAAGTTGGTAGTAAGGATAAATAAGCAGTTGTTATAGTAGTCATCAACAAACAGAAGAAAAGTAGTTGTATCAAGTTGCAATTTAGTAAATGTCCAGTAAATACTTTTTCAAAATTTCTTTGGTTTCATTCCACGAACACCAATACATTCCTATTCAAAACTAGCATGCTATTATATTGACGAACTCAAATGCAGTAGCAATTATAAGTTTATTCTTTAATAATTTAACGTTATAAATATCTACTTACTAAATTGCAGCGCTTAACTGACATATACTTGATATTTTTTATTTTGAGCCCTACGTCATCAATTTGAAAGATAACGTCATCACTTCATAGTGACGTCACATCCTACGTTGCCAAGCATTTATTGCTTGGCAATTTATGCCTCTGAAGTTATACCTTGATGGGTGGTTCCGGAGGCGGAGGGGAAAGGGTTTTAGTTGGTCGATGTATTCAAGATGAGTACATCAACCCAACACAGGGTGGTCATCGATACGAATCACTTAGATAGTGATTCGGACCACTCGTCTGTCAACAGATTTCCTAAACCCCTCTATAAAAAAAAAGCATTTATTGCTTTGGTTAGGACAGACAAACGTGAACATAATCTCGAAATCAGTAAGGCACTTGACAACAGCGCTTTAGCGAACACAAACAACTTGTATCACGTGAAATTAGACAGTAACGTTTATTGCATTTTGTACTTATATTTTTATATACCGGGTGTCCTAACGGTCCGAAAAAGCTCCATAATTTCTTAATTATTGGAGATATTGACCATTTTCTTTTTTTGGATTATAGCTGTAATGGTAGTACACATTTTTAAAATATTGCCACTTATCTACAGGTGTCCCAAAATTACAAATAATACCAAAGTTGCTATTTTTTAAATGGAATGTACCCGATTTTATTTTATTTTTGAATTCTATGGTAAAATACAATTCACTTTTATACAGGTCATTTTTGTCTAAATTGTCAGGAAATTTGATTTATAACAGTTTATTTGCCAGAATTTCGAAATGCAGTGGTCTGTTCTAAAATTCTTTTCTGTCAAATTTTTGGCTTAATTTTAAAGTAGGTGCCGTTGTTTGATTGCTAAATGTTTGCTGCATCTTTTAAATGTTTGCTCAATAACCTGCTTAGTCGCAATTACCTAGTGCGAATTTTTAAACATGATGAGTCAAATTATTGTACCGATTTATTATTGTAGTGATCAAAAATAATGTTGACAAACTTTTCATTCATAATAAGGTAAAATAAGCATGTCAGAATAACTTTTGACCAATATAATAACAAATAGGGGTTACCATTTAAAAACGAATGAGTTTTCGATATTTTAAATTTATCATTCTTAAAAAATCGCAGAAGACAAATGCGACTAACAGATCGTTGAGTAAACTTTTTAAAAATTCAACAAACATTCAACAATCAAATCGAGTCAACTAATTTGACAACAAGGCAAGGATATTGAAAATAAGAATTTTTAACAGACTACTGCATTTGGAAATTCTGACAAAAAAAGTGTTATAAATCAAATTAGCGGTAGTTTAGACAAAAACAACCTGTATAAAAGTGAATCGTATTGCAGCATAGAATCCAAAAATAAAATAAACTCGGGTACATTCCATTTAAAAAATCGTAACTTTGGTATGTTTTGTAATTTAGGGACACCTGTATATAAGTCGCAATATTTTAAAAATGTGTAGTACCATTACAGCTAGAACTTAAAAAAAAGGAAAAGGTCAATATCGTCAATAATAAATAAGTTATGGAGCTTTTTTGGACCATTGGGACACCCGGTATATATCTTTCTGAAATTCAGTTATATTACCTACAGAAACCAACTGTATCGAAACTGCATTTAATTAAATGTTAATTTGTATGTGTTAATTTGAGCAGTTCAAATTTGAATATTTGAGCGGTGTTTTCTCATTAATGACGTAGGGCTCAAAATAAAAAAAAATCAAGTATAAACTTATTAAGTAACGACCATAACCTTTGTCCCATAATAAGTGTCCGATTTTGGCATTTGAATAAGTGACCATATCGTCACTTATTATGGGACAGAGGTAGTAGATAGACTTTCTAGAGGCTGGTCTACAAATATAATACGATGTTACTTACTTTGGTTGAACTGAGATGACACCAAATAATACAAGTTTTATGTAATCAAATATAAGCTTTGTTCGTTGGGTTAAAACTTGCACTGCACTAACTTACAGTATGGTGTCAAGGGGCAGTTTCGTGCAGCATTTATAGGGGAATGACTGTATTTCAGTGTAATTTGGTGCCCTTTAGTTTGGGTGTCAACTGTGATCCAACGAACGCATATGTAACCAAAATTTAATAATGCACTGAACTGCTAAGTGCACGCAGTGCAGCCCTAACGAACAAAGCTATTGATTGACGTTTGCCAGCGAATAATATTACCTTATAAGTTATGATCAAGTTATACTATTTTGCCATCTATCTACCCCATGCCTAAAATAAGAATCAATCATTAATCACCATCAATTTGCCTGTAAACTGTATACCGTGCATTTTAACGTACCTTGTAGCTTGTAACTTTTAACTTTGCAAGTGATGTAGAGATGGAAAGGCGAGAGAGAAAGAGAGTATGATGTAACAGTGCGTTATAAAGCTACCAACCGAGGCATAAATCAACATCAAGGGATTAATTCCGCAGCAACAAGAACCACCTGTTCGGCGATAAATCATAAAGGAAACTTGAGTTAATAGAATATAATTTCGGAAACGGGGTTCCCCCGTTCTCGGGAGTAATTTATCGGAATACTTAAGAAAGCAGTTAGTTTCAAGTCTTTACGAAAAGACTTGAAACGAGAAGCGATTAAAAAGTTTTCGGTATGATTCTATTTCGAAGAAAAAAAAAAAGAATTTCATTTAATTAGTTCGAATTGTCGCCGGCGGATCGTTCTCGCGTTCGGTTGGTTCGGTTATGTCTATTTTGGATTTGACGCGGAACTTTTTTATTAGATATTTCGGTTATTTTCATCGAGTTAGTAAGACTTTTATTAAATTAACGCATAACGCATTTTAAAAAGTGTGGCTGATGTACTAACAAATTTTGCGATTTTAAAAAAGTTCAAATTTGATTTTTGCAAATTACATAGTAAATCCATTTTGTTACCTCTAAACCAATTTAAATCACTTTAAATGCATCTAAACCAATTTAAATCAACGTTTTACATTTTAGCATTTAAACTCCCGATTAGAATTTAAAATTAACCCAACAAAATTGCATTTCGTTGTATTGATTTGGAAATTAAACTTACAAACAAGATACTTTTATTTATAAAAGCATCGAAGCATGTACGTCTTTAAAAAGTTTCTTCTTTCTAGTTGATAATTTCTTTTCGCTTGGACAACAAAACCTCCACGAGTTTATATAACGACCTTCTTTGAATCTTCCTCGACCCTTATTATAATGAAACTTCCTTGAATCTTTAACGTCTCGCTTTATTCGCGAAAGTTTAACCAGCGCAGTATGCTCCAAACAATCGGGGCAATATTAATTCGTTTAATTTTCCTGCTTGTTGGCCCGAACGGAAGCCAGCCGCCGCCGCAGTCACTAGAATCTCGAAACTAAACAGAATCGTTATGAGATAACTTTATTTTCCGTATTATTAAAACCAAAAACGAGCAGGTAAAACGAAAACGGTTTTCAATTAATTCTCAGAAGTAATTATAAAACTGTCAAGTACAAAAATCTAATAGAATATCTTGTCGTGTTAAAATAACTTTAGTTAAAAGTTAAAATAATTAAAATTAATAAATCAATAATTATTAAACTTAACTAATTAATTAAAACGAAATTCAAAGTTTTTGTGATTAAAAATGGCGAACTTATGATGTAAACATTTTTGTTCAAGATAATGGATCGTCAATTGCTATTTAGGCTAGATAAATGAATTCAAATAGAATTTATTTCAAGAAAATACATGGTACAGATATAAGAAATTCTAAAAGTTCTAACGTGAATTTTTACTCCAAATTGATGATTTCTTCTTCTGGGTTGGCATTCAAGACTTGAAACGTTTGTGCATTATTATTCCTCCTATTAGCCTCCCAGAAAGAATTACAGTGAGTCAAAGTGAAACTCATACACTAACCAGTATATTAATATTTTTATTATATACTTGAAAGGTACTGTTAATATTTTGTTTGCTTTTAATAAATTGCCAACATATATATATATAAGCAACCATTATACATTAAAAAACAGATTAAAAACACCCTTCTTTACAATTAAAAATGTTGTTCAACAATACTGTAATCAAGTAGGTCTCAAAATGAAACTCATACAAACATTAAAAATAACAAGTAATCTGTGATTTTATGCACTTGCGCAGTATTTACGGACGCCATTTTTCTCTCTTAAAAAGAATTCATACATTGTTGTCACACTATTGATGCGGTTGTTGAAATAATCGTCATGGGTCGTCAAAATGGGCAAACAAGCAATGACATTCGGAGATTGATTATATTTCATTATGAAAACGGCGAAAGTCTTAGAAAAATTGGTGCAATTGTGAATCGAAGCCACTCTACAGTTCAATGTGTAATAAATCGGTACAAAAAGACTGGTAACACAGTCAACAAGAAAAGAGCAAGTTCGAGAAAAATATTTACCGCAAATGATGAACGTTGGATTTTACGCAAAGTCAAAGCTGAACCTAAGATAAGTGCACCAAAACTAGCTAAAGAGGTTGAGACATATTTAGGCAAAAAGGTAAATGCGGAAGCAATTCGTATTATTTTAAGGAAACATAATTTTCATGGCAGAGTAGCCAGAAAGAAACCTTTCATAAATAGTGTTAATCGCGCTAAAAGGTTAAACTTTGTTAAAACACACCAAAACAAAAGTAGTGAGTTTTGGAAGACAGTCATATTTTCAGACGAAAGTAAATTTAATATTTTTGGTTCTGATGGACGAACTATGGTATGGAGAAAACCAAATGAAGCATTAAGAGCGAAAAATTTACGATCAACTGTAAAACACGGGGGAGGATCGGTGTTAGTTTGGGGTTGTATGTCAGCGGCAGGAGTGGGCAATCTACACTTTATAGACGGTATAATGGATCAATACGTGTATTTAGATATTTTAAAAAGAAACTTAAAAGCTAGTGCGGAAAAGTTGGGAATTTTGGACCAATTTAATTTTTATCAAGATAATGATCCAAAGCACAAAGCCTATAAAGTAAGAACTTGGCTGCTCTATAACTGTCCCCATGTTCTTGAAACACCACCTCAATCTCCAGACATAAATGTTATTGAAAATTTATGGGATTACCTGGATAGACATGTGCGCAAATGTAAAATTTCTAATAAGAACTCCTTAAAAGAAGCTCTATTAGATGCCTGGAACTCTATAAGCCCTAAATACTGTGCGAATTTAGTATTTTCTATGCCAAGAAGACTGAAAGATGTAAAGAACAACGACGGTTATCCCACCAAATATTAAATAGCCTTTATATTTACGTTTAAGATTGTTTTTGTAGTTTCTTTTCTTACTGAATGAGTTTCAATTTGAGATTTATTTTGTTACATGGATTAAAATATATAATATTAAAATGTAAAAGCTTGTTTAATCATTTCTTTTGTATTTTCGTTAAAGAATAGGGTTCAAGAAGTAAATAAATTTGATTTCAAAAAATTCGAAAGGGTAGTATGAATGATTTTATACATCCAGTTCAGTCCATTTCAGAAGTGTATGAGTTTCACTTTGACTCACTGTAGATATTAAACGAGTTTTTACAGCAAGTTTCAACAGAACCACCAACCACTCACATAGCTCTGGTAAAGGTGAAGGTTTTTAAACACCAACAGCTGTAACTATACGTCTAATAAGACTTTAGCATGCTTTTAACTAGTAACTACTAGTTATAATTAAAACCATTTTAAAAATTGGTATTCAGAATTCCATTTTAATTTATTACTAGTTAATAGATAACTACTAAACTACCGTTTAAGGCGGCAAGACCTCAAAATATTCGTATAGTATCGAGAGAATTCTGTTATGTCAAGTTTTCTTATAATTTATGAATAATTTCATCGCGTGATAGTTATCAAACGATGCGGTGACTTCACACAAGTGTTAGTTTCATGAAGTGGGTAAGAAATGAGTATTAAAAATAAATATATTTTTATGTCTATTTGAAGTGTGCAATTGTATTACTATTATTTTTTTGCAATGCGCCCAATGGGGTAAGATGGGTTACTCCGTCTTAACTTCTTCATTTAATGGAGAATGGGATAAGACGGGGAAGTGAAATAAGATGGGGAACTCCGTTTTAGAAAAAAAGTTGAAAGACTCAAAAAGGAAAAGGGAAAACCGAGTAGAAAGGGGAAAATTTTATGATAAACCCCCAAAAACAAGAAAACGTAGAAAATGAATGTGCTTGTGTAAATGATGATGACGATGAGGCATTCATGTTTACGAATTATGCGAATCTGATTAACACCCTTTAATAATGTTAATTTAGTTATATTTTATCTTGTTCCACGTATATTATATATCGTGCCCCATCTTGCCCCACACGTGCGGCAAGATGGGGTGAAATGACTTCTTATGTTTAATCGTTGATTATGTTAAAATTAGTGAATCAGGATTCCGTTCTTGCCAAAAATCTTAAAGTTTAATCATCGAAAGTTATAACAACTAAAACTATCTGTCTGTATGAACGAAATTCTGAATTTTATTTACCTTCAAACCTTAAGTACCCCGTCTTGCCCCACCTTCCTTTATAAAATTATCCTCTGTTAACAAAACGAAAGTTAATCATTATAATAATTAATAATCAGTTAATAATTGAGCCGTTTATTTTAAAAGTGGCCTAAGTCCATTTATCTTTAATTTGTAAAAACGCTTTTGTTAAACTTTATAAAAACACAAAACCTTAAATATTTCAAATTATAGATAAATGGACTTAGGCCACTTTCAAAATAAACGGTTCAATTAATAACGTATAAGTTAATTGGAAAGGTGGAGGAAATAATAATTAATATAGGAAAACCGCTCTTTCTATAAAATTTGAAAAATAAAGTCCGTCTTTGAGTTTGGATTTTTGTGGTAAACTGAGCAGGGAAAATCTTATTAAAACAATTTTGTTGCTATAATTTTTCTACTCTCTAACAATATTTTCACAACACATATTTCTAATATGCTAACAATAAAAGGTATTCTATTTTGAAATGAGTAACTTAAATTTAACAAAAAATACTATTTAGTGTCTCATAATATTACACAAATTAAGCAATTACCACTCGCAATATTAATCTTGTGATACGCGGTACGGTGAAAAATGTGTTTTAAGAAACTTACGGTTTACGACGAAAATATTTCCACCAAATTCATTCGATATACCTAAATTTTTATAGGTTATAACGCTAACATGACTGTTATAACACGCGTGACATTCTACAAAATGAAGCTAAAATTCAATTGAACATGCCTATGTTGGCCACTAAAATATTAATAGCCAACTAGCGTTCAAATGCTAATAAATGTGGCTACGCATACGCGGTTTACATAGTAACGTTTAAAATTGATGTTAGTAGTCAGTAAAAAAGCCATGTATACTGATACGATAAGGGAAATCCCTAAAAAGGGATCATTGTATATTGCGGAGTTAGCACAAACACTTAATCGAACGAATATAAGAAGGCGGGAAAATCCAAGGAAGTAACTTTTGGACTTTGGTCATCAGCCCCGCCGTCAGCTCGTTCGAAAAGGTTCCAGGTGTTCGCTCCGACCGTGAGGTAAATAAAGGCAGTTAAGGAAACGTCTGTTGATGTGTTACTTGTATGTTTTTCTCGCATCCGAGTGTTAGTGGAGCTTTGAAGGAAGTAACAACTGAAAAGTAAGTATACATCTTGCTTATTTAACTCCATAACCAGAAACAAGCGAGTGACTGGTGACAATACGGCTGCAAATTTTTTTGGTAATATGAAGTGTCCGATCAGAATCGCCAGATCTAAAAACCACAATCTATAACTGTTGCAAGTGTTAAAAATCAGCATTGAAGAAGAAATTGTCACTTTGAAGCTAGATGATTGGAAGTAACAATTCAGAATGTGATAAAATGTGCCAAAATCAACACAGGAAGTGGTCATTTGACCGATATAATTTTTTTCTAAATAATCTTATAAATCATGTTGTAGATCCGTTTTACCAATATGATGTATAAATATAAAAACAAGTTTTAATGCTTATATTGGTTTTTTTATTAAATCTCTGCCTGACGCGTTTCGGCGGCCATCTTCGGAGGCTTTCGTCTAGAACTATTCCTTATTACGTCTGTACATAAATTTTCTTCTTTACTTTGGGGATATATTTTCTCTATACGTCGTGGGAATTTGTTTGTCGGTAATTATTTGGATTGTTAAAAAATTTTTCTTGTACTCTTGAAAATTGCTGATGTCGTTTGGACTATAACTTGAGAACTGTTCTCAAATTCCCACCACGTATAGAGAACATGTATTAGAGACGTAATAAGGAATAGTTCTAGACGAAAGCCTCCGAAGATGGCGTAGTACGCCGAAACGCGTCAGGCAGAGATTTAATAAAAAAACCAATATAAGCATAAAAACTTGTTTTTATATTTATTAATCGTATAAATGTTACTCCTTTAAATAAAGTTTTCGTGAAAAGAGAGCCCAACTTTTCTTATTCTTAAGAAATTGGCCGCCAATTTACATTATGACATTTCTTTTGCCTACCTGTGTAAAAAATATACAGTAAAACCTCGATATAACGGACGTCGATAGAACAGACAAAATATTTCAAATTAATTATTTTTAATAATGTAATTTTTTTATATTTTTGTATATTTTATATTTGTTAGAAAGCAATTGACGTGTCCTCTTCCTTGTCCGCGAATAACCCTCAATTGTGGTGAGCATTAAAGTTTCATATCTGCATCTATTTCAATCACAGAAAAAACAACGTATTCGGGACTGTATTTCTATATAACGGACTTTCGGCTATAACGGACACCCCCTCTCCCGTATTAGTCCGTTATATCGAGGTTTTACTGTAATAAATTACCTATTTAAATATTCTATTTTTTCTAAATTATACCGACACACTGCTAGAATTTATTCATTGGGCCACTTTAAATACATTGAGATTCAAACTTGTTATTCAATTTCTTGTAGTTTCAGAAATATTCGATATTAAAATCCTTTCTGCTTATGTGAATTTTTCTTAATAACTTTATTAATTTTCAAAAGATGCTTCAAAATTTCTCACGAAACTTAGGATTTAACCTCAATTCCATGATAATAATTTCAAAATTTTATTACAAAGTTAATCTTTTTCACAAAGTTTAACCAATATAGTTTATTTTACAAATCCTCATCCACATAAAAACGTGTTATGAGGTTAAAAAGTTGATGTTATATACACTGCTCGCTAAAAAAAATCGCAAAACCCAGAAGGGATGGTCGTACGAACTTGAAATTTTGGGGATATGTAGACCTCATGCGAGATAGTAAATAATTATAATTTGGTCATAATGCGTGCACTCTTTGGTTATTTCTTGTCTGATATTGTATGTTTTAACAGGCATACTTCTTTTAGAACGTGTAGCTACGTTAATGATTACTAGCAATCTAGAATTTGTTAAATCTTCCACTTGTGTATGTGTAATGTCTCGCGTCTGTCAAAATCAGTCTTATATTCAATTAACCCCTTTTAACACATTGCGTACAGATCACGAGATATCTTGTTTTTAGCAAATCAAACGTTGCGGCCGGGTCACGAGATATCTCGTTTTCATGTTATTTCTTGCTCAATCGGCAAATTTAATGCGTTGGAAAATGTGTGGTCTTTGAGGACGTGTTGAACGCACAGAGCGCCGTACGCAATGTGTTGAGGAGATTCAAAATATGAAAATGCATAAAGCTTTGAATATTCTTTCGTGAAATTGCTAGAAAATTAAGTCGAGATGGCTTTACTATCATTCAACCATGAAGTCTCCAGTGCAATGAAGTCTGAAAAACACCTAATTGAGGCAGTGGCAAATGTCTTAATTAAACCGTTTGAGACAACTCGGTCAGCGAAGGTTACTTGGAGAGCGATTGAGAGAAGTCAGGCTTTGATGTAAACAATTTATCGAAGAATCCATTGCTATAGTTTAATATCACACCTACAAATTGCTCAGATTTCTTTAATCCCAGCATAGATCGAAGGTTGAAGAATATCAAATCATCTTTAGTGATGAATATCAGTTTGTGTATAGCAATTTGATGGTCAATTGTGTCTCCAAAGATCTAAAGCAGGAAGACTAAATTTGGAATTTGGTTGTGGACGTTATTATGGCTTAACATCTGTTGTTCAGATGGGGTGAAATGCAGTTTAGACGCCGGTAACACTAAGTCATCATTCAAGAAAAGTCTGACTGCGATCTGATACATGAAGACGTAAGACAGCACTGAATTATGCTCAGAACGATTCACACTAACATTTTTAAAAATAACAATGCCAGTTTACTCCCAGAGCACACATAATCTTCAGATTTATCTTCCATTGAACATCTATCACCAGTGAAACCGTAAACCTCCCACAATTTAGCGCATTTTAACCATGATTTCGATGGTAGTGGAGCTTAACAGCAACGCAAGTAAAGGATTTGACAAGGTTTGGGTTGTCGGTCATCATTAGCATGGCTACACCGTGTAAAAGAACTATACCTAAAAAACACTAAAAACCAGATAAAAACCAACCAAAGTGTTCACGGATCGTGACCAAATTTAAATCATTTACTATCTCGCTTGAACTGTATCTACCACCCAAATTTCAAGTTCGTGCGTTCATTTCTTATGGGTGTTGCTGTTTTTGGGTGACCAGTTTATTTTTAGTTTTCATCGTTAAAAATCCTTTAATTTGACATGAAACATGACATATCTGAAGAATATAGAAATAAAAACAATTCATCAACGTTTTTTAAAGTTACTATTAATTTTAAAAAAATTACATAGAATGTCTAACAATAACTTAAAGATTCCAAAATTTATTACTAAAGTTAATTTTATTTAATACTACTTAAATATTATACAGGTTGTCTCCCAAATGCGTGTACAACGTAAGATCACATATTCCTTGGCTCAAAATAGGTCGATTTAAGTTAACTTATCTATATCCAAAGTTGCTTGGTTTCGCCGCTAGAAGGCTTTAAAAATTTTCTATCAATTCTTTTTTTGAATAGCTACATTAATTTAGACATTATTTTCTCTTTTATAAAATTTCAGTTGGACAAAAAAACATTTTCTAATTCCCTGCAAGTTCAAATCTGTAAGTTAAGATAACATTAACCGAGTTCAAAGTAGTAATTTCTTCACAGGATATGCAGCTTTTTCAAGAAAATCATATTTTAGAGGATTGGAAGTAGTTTATTTTTCAAAATGTTGCCAGGATTTGTGGCCATCATCAGGGCAAAAATAATACAGTGTGCAAAATTTTTACTGTTTGCTCTTTTCATTGCATTTTTGCTTTTATGATACCCAATCAACAAAATCAGAAGGTGCTAGGTTTACTGATCTTGCTGACCAGTTTACATGAGCATGATTTTCTCTTTATTTCCTTCGATTCTACAGTAGACTCTGCATAATACGGACTAAAAGGGCTAAAGCCTGATGATCACAAATGCCGGCGAAAATTTGAAAATTTTAAGCAATAAACTACTTCCAAACCTACAACATGTGGTTTTCTTGAAAGATCTTCATATCCCGTGAAGAAATTGGAACTTTGAATTTTGTGAATGTTACCTTAATTTACCGTTTTGGGCTTGTAGGCATTTAGAAAATCTTCTTTTGTGCCTAAACCGTTTGCCCAACTAAAATTTTGTAAGAGAGAAAATAGTTTCTAAATGAATTTTCTATTCAGAAAAAGAATTGATGGAAAATTATACAGAATGGTTAAAAAGATTTGGATGAATAACTTGCGGTAAAACTAAGCAATTTTGGATATAGATAAGTTAACTTAAATCAACCTGTTTCAAGTCAACGAATCTGAGGTCTTACGTTGTACACGCATTTCGGAGACACTTGTGTATTATTTAAAAACATGAAGAATTTTTGTCCAACTTTTCACAATCTCACAATCTATTGACCAATTTCAAAAAAGTATAATGACTCTATAAGAATTAAGGAACTATTTTTATTTTAACCTGAATTTAGATTCCATTTTGAAAAACCTAACTGTTAAAAAGATTTGGTAAACTTTAAGAAATCATACAAGTTTTATTGTAATATGACACTTTTCAGCAAAATAGCATTTAGCCTATTCGTCTGTCTCTCATCATTTTCTAATCAAGAGAAACATTTTTTTATGATTTTTGATCCCAGTTCTTCGCCTGTTTATTAGAATATAGTCGAGAGCATATAAAATTTTCCTATACTAATATCTCACTTTTTAGGAAAATACAGGGTAGGTCAACTCAGCAGAAAAAAAAGTGCAATAAGGATAAAGTAAATAATATTGTAAAGTTACAGAAATTTATAGATGTTTCCATGACAGTTTGAATTGTTCAAATATATCTACGTCGTTTCCTGCTTACCGTTACTATTTACTTATTTATTAAAAAAATTTGAACACAAATACCAAAAATGTTGAATAAAATCTAATATTTTCTAATTAATCCTGTAATCGGTAAAGTAATTAACTTTAAAATTTTGAATCTCGGCATTAGAACGTTTGTTAAAGGTGATTAAGCCTAAAGAAATTGACTATTAACCAATGCAGTCCTGCTCAACTGTAACCCCACAATCCTCTCAAATCCAGTACCCGTTAAGCTTTGTCATTCTATGTTATGTAAGTATTTGTTGGTTACCTTTATCAACCAAAAATTTATAAAGATTAGGTTTAAACTAGGTTGCTCAATTCAGAAACCACTAATTGGCGACTTATGCTAGGATTCTGTTGACTATGGACGAGTAAAGACAACAAATTTTGCCAAATATGCGATAATATATTCAAGAACAAAGAACTGCCAAAAAATTTGCAAATTACAAAACTTTTCAAAGAAATAATTGAGAAGGCAACAACCAAGAGGCTATTAATTACCTGATTCGGTAAGGAACATCTATCGAAAATATAATAAGTATCCGTCCTATTTTATTAAAGGAATAAGGAATAACTTGTTTACGAAAAATTATTATCCACACTTGTATTAATTACGTAAATGAAAGTTAAAAAATGTTTTAACTGGTTTTAAAACTGTTTTTAGCATTATTATTTTCCGTACAATAATAAGAGTGTCATAGTCAGTTATTGTTGTATAGGTGAAATAAAATTTAAGTTAAGAAAAATAATTTTATTTCGAAATTCGCGGGTTCAGAAGTAGTTTTGGGTATTTTGACGGGGGGGGCGCTTTCTAAAAAATCATGTTAGCGCCATCCGTGTGTCGGGGTATGAACAACGACATGCCGATTCATGTCAAATTTACTCTAATTATTGCCAAAAGATTTATAAAAGAATGGTAGAATACTATTAAATAGGGAGACTTTAATTTGGAAGGTAAATATCTATGATTGAAGTTTTACTTTAGATCTTGTCCTGTAATGCCTTTAACTCCACATAGCTAAGAAAGAACATTCCAGTCGATTTAAATATATGATCATATTCACCCCCGATCAAAGTTACCCCATTTTACGGTATATTGATGAACTCCTTTTAGTCCTACACTCTTTATCTACCTTACTTTCCTAGGTATAAGGCTATAGTTAGAAAATAAGAAAGTTATGGCGTTTTAAAAATTTTCAAAATGACGGATCTTAAATTGTTTAAATGATGAATTTCAAAAGTGTTCTTAAGATTAAAGTTTGGAATATCTCCCAAAGTGTTTTTTAGTTAAATGAGTCGTGTTTGTACTCATTTTAAAGGAAATTTAACTTTCTAATTGTTTTTTAAGAAATTTTTTTCTAACAAGAAAAAAAATAATTCACTACCAATTAAAAATTGTAAATGGAGCATTTTTACGATGCACTTTACGGTATGGGTTTAAAAGCGCATATTGTAAATTGAATCAAACCATTAACGCTTTATAGCAGGTATTAAATAGTTTACGGTTTAACTCGGAAGAAGAACTATACTTATATCGTCTTTCACCATTCTTTATCGTCTTTTCCCTCTTTTATCGTCTTTAAAAGTACTTTATAGT
Source organism: Digitonthophagus gazella (assembly GCA_036711955.1). NCBI lineage: Eukaryota > Metazoa > Arthropoda > Insecta > Coleoptera > Scarabaeidae > Digitonthophagus > Digitonthophagus gazella. Next base: position 20,510,630 of record JASCIT010000001.1, on the reverse strand, counting down.
TCTTTTTATCAAGTTTAAAAATCATAAAGTTAAAATATTACTAAAAATCATATTTAAATAAACGATATTTAAAAGAAATTTACCGTAAGCGATATTTTATCGATTTTAAATAGATAAGAAATGAACTTTAAGAAAAAGTAATACCGAGACATTTTTTGAATTTAAGATAGAAGTAGTAACTTTGATGCAGTTTGTGGCGTCCGGAACTTTATCTCTCGGAGAAGTTGTGCTCTACCGTTTTCGTTGCCAATGTAAATGGCCTAAGTTGCAGCTGCAGCTGCAACTTGGAAAGATGTTCACTTCGCCACTTACATCGTCACTAAACTTACCTTCAAAATAGAAAGACGAACGAACACGCATTCGCGCAATAACTTGGTTATAACATTTTATAAAATTTTATCGTTAAAATCAAAATTGAATAAAATTCCCAAAAATCCAATAATAATACGTTTTTGTAACAGATGGCATAACAATAGGAAACAAACGCGCGCGGTAGAGTGTGTTTCGGCGTTAAAAGCAGGGTTATATTCGACGGGAGAGGCGCCGATCATTAATTTTCACCCTATTTACATGCGAATTGAATATTAGCCGGCGGTTGCGCCACCAGATGGCGTTTTGGAAGCACCCATCGTGTACCACGTGACGTGTACACGACGAAAGCCCCTCGTCAGGTAGCTTGCTAGCCAGGACCGTAATTATCAGGAACAATGCTCTTTGTGTTGTATATCGTACCAGGTGTTTTCATAAAAAGAAAATTCTCAAATACACAATCTATAGTAATTTCACTGTTTTTATTTCGTTTTCCAATCGAGACGTTGAACAGATTTGGTTTAAAACAGATTCTTTTAAAAATCAATCGTTTTAGTTAGATGTATCTAAAGTCGATTGAAACGCCCGATACATTTATCATTGTTAGCTGGATGATCCGGAAAAGGAAAGAACTCTAAATAGGAAAACGAGTCGCTCTGTAGAAGCTCGGATTTATAACGAAATTGGGTTCGGATGTCTTTCCGTGGATATTTATGACTTCCGAAACTGCTAACAATCTTAAGGCGGAGTTGGGTGATTTTTATTAATACCTTTTTATTTTGGCGGAAACAAGTTTCTCCCTGTAGTAGAAAAATTTTAAAATAAACGTTATAAAACACCAAAGTTTCTTTAATTTAACTACAAATACGACATATCTAACTTAAATACTTTCGAAGATATTCCAATTTTTAACATTAAAACCAACAGAAGGCCCTTCACCTTGAAATTTTTATTTTTTTTAATGAACTCTAGTCGTTTTCTAAATCAAATTAAGTTTTTTTAACGATACTTAAGAATATTTTTAAAGAATTTAACTTTTTTCATTTTTCAAACCTCTACTTAATTGCATCATAATTTAAGTAATATTTAACACTGAATTTTGTAATCTTCGTTAGTTTTCTTTGTTAAATTTTTATTACGAAAAAAAACCCAAATCTTTAGATAAAAAAATTGAGATTAGATCTGAGAAAGATCTTTTTATGGCTAGAAAACTAAATTTCCTTTAATTTAAGTACAAACGTGAGTCATAGAGCTTCAATACTTTAGGAAATATTCCAATTTTTAACTTTAAAAATAATTGAGTATTCGCTATCTTGAAAATGTTTAAAACGTGATAACTTTCTTATTTTCTATTAAAATCTAATGGTGTTTCGCATAAAATTAGAATATTTTAGTTTTTCCAAGATACCATTCATCATACAGGGTGAGGCAACTTGCTTATTTTCAGTTTTAATTAAAAAAAAAAGTAATGCAAATATGTGAATATTGCTTTGAAATGCATTGAGGGCAATATTGAAATTTTTTGTTTACATATTAAATAAAACATAGGTTTCAACGAATAGTAAGGTCACTCCAAAACATTGATATATCTCCAACACACTCGTCAATATGCTAGAAAGAGTTGATTCAAGGTCCTGGGAATACCAGGCTGCCACATTGCCTTTCAGTGACATCACGAGTAGAGTCTGTCATATCTAAGTGACATTAAAAACAGTGAAATCTCTGCAGTAGGTTAGAACGGTAGAACGACAATGTAACATAACGATGGTTTAAAGCACAAACACATCCAAAACATTTTCTTTAGAAATTGGTGTAAAATGATGAATTAAGTCATGTTGAAGTAAATCCTCAACTTCTTCAAAATTGAGCAAATGGGCATACTATATTATAGTGTTCTAAACGTCGATATTTGTATATCAATATTTTACATCAACACAACTTATTGTTAATTCATCGTTTTATATCAATTTCGTAACAACATTTTTTTTCGACGTAAATATTGGGTATTCATTTAATTTTCAGCTCAACAGTGCTTTGAAACTGTGTTAGACAATGACATGGAGAAAAATATAATGTTCGTTCGGCCGTTGAGTCATACACCACTTCCGGTATAACCGGAAATCATGGATGACCAAAAACATTTTCGCAATGTAGTTTACCATGTACTAAATCTGTGTATAAAATTACATATACAGTGAAAGCTCTAATAAGCGGACACTGACGGTGCCAACATTTTTGGCCGGTTATTGGAGATGTCCGTTTATAAGAAAGAACTATTAAAATGGAAAATATTGCACTATTTCTGACAATTTTTGACTTTTTAACGTTAATAAAACATAAACAACTTTTTATCTTAAAATATTTTTATTTAAAACAAAATTTTCTACCTTTTTTTTGTTGAATAAAATCTAAAATACTTAATTGACGAAGTTAAACTTCTCTTTGTGATAAGAAACAACGTTCTATATGTGTTTCTATATCTTTTACATGTTGGAAACCAGTAAAATCATTCTTCATGAACGATTTAAGTCTGGAAACTACATCCAATGCCTCTTTATAAGACCTGATTGGATTGCAGTCCTCCTCCACACCACCTGCTTCCGACTTATTTTCACTTTCAATGTCTTCTGTTTCTTCTGTTTCTTCCGAAAATTCCAAAGCTTCTGTTTCGACATCTTCGTCCACATTTAAATATTCTTCCATTCCCTTTACACTTTCTACTTTCAGTTCTACATTTAAACAAATTAGCTAGTCTTGCGAGTGGTAAATCATCTCCAGCATCGTAGTCATTGTCAGTTGAATTATATTAATCCATATGAAATCCAGCCTCTTTAAAGCAATTTCTAATTGTTTCTGACCTGAAAAAAGAGTCCACTTTCATCGGCGTTGAATATATTCTCTTCTCGGCAACCTTGTAGTAAAACCAGCAGTTTTTTCATAAATTGATCGACATCTTCGTCATTCACATCAGATGCTTCCCCGGAGATACATTTAAATGTAATGTTGTTTCTCAAACGCCACTTTTGTAACCACCTGTCAGAAGCTCGAAATGTACTCACTCCCAATTTTTCTGCAATTTCCCTTGCTTTTCTCTTTATTAATGGTCCTGATAAGGGAATGTTTTTATTTCTTGCTTTCACAAGCCAATCGAAACACGCTTTGTCAATTTTTAAACCTTCACTACTTAAGAAGTTTTTCTTCGTTTTTATGTTGGCCCCAGACTGCCATTTCTTTCGAATATCTTCTTTATTTTTAAGTATTTTCGCCGCTTGCGTTTTGCCAATGTTAAATCTTTTAGCTATATCACGAACTGACAGCTTTTCTTTGTCTAATAAACAAACTATTTCCATTTTCTCCTTTAAGATAAGTATATTTCTTTTGGTTACCATTTTAACGCATGCTACACCAAAGCGAACAAACTAAGAATACACAGACCAATACATTAAGAAATAGTAAGAATAGTAACTCGCAGTACCTACTGGGAATTACCTGTCTTTGACAAGTGAAGCGCACAAAGAGGGGAATCCCCGAAAACTTGCGGTAAATATGTATACTTCCTTCTGTCTAGTGACGTGTTCGTCTAACTTATTAGAGCTGTGCGTCCGCTTATTAGAGATTTTTGTCAATTATTGAGGAAAAAATGGTGCCCGCGTCCGCTTATTGGAGCGTCCGCTTAAGGCAGAACAGTTTGTACGGAAGGACATATCTTTGAGGTTCGTGCCAAGGTTTTTGTCCAGTTATGAGAGATGTCCGCTTATTAGAGCGTCCGCGTACTAGAGCTTTCACTGTACATCGATCTTGTGGTGTCCGGGATATTTCGACTAGCCCACTTTGGTGAGACACCCCGTATACTCTCACTTTTGTTTTTTGTTCAAAGCCTACTTATTCAAAATCTACTGCCTTTAAAGTTCTATATTTCGAGAAAGGCTTGAAAAAAATATTATGTGTGTCATATTTTTGGAAAGGAAATTTTAAACTCTCGTGGAATATGTAAAAATATACAGATGTTCCAATTAAAAAATCATTTTTATGACCATGACTCTTACACCCGTATGCATAGTCGATCGGAAGCGATTCGTCGGAGATTCTCCGTTCGCCAGTTGAAAATTCGGATGCAGAGTCAATCGCCATGCAATTATTCACGTGCTTTATGCTGGTTTTTCAATATTCATCAGTCAATAAAATCATAATTTATATCATATTATTATTGTTTATATCAAATGGATCGTGATTTGAATGTGATTTATAATGCCAATAGAGATATCACTACGTAGGTAAGTAGTTATACATCACAAATCTGCCCCCATAAGGATAAACGCGGTATGTTCAAAATTGTTCAAATTTGAGCTAAGGGCGTAATATGGTTTATTGTACATCTATTTAATCGTGTAATAACTAATTTTATCGAATAAACTATAGCCACAAAACAAAGGTATTCACCCAAAAAAGTAAAGTTTTATTACATATATCTAAAGGCTGAGAGAGAACACAAAAAACCTGTTTTCTCAGTTTCATGTTTTTGTGACATACCGCGTTCTTCTTTATGAGGGCAGAAATCACGTTACAAATCACCGGCGATTCGTCAAAACGGAGATCGCTGGGAGATCGACTATGCATCACAAATTATACTCCAACCGTTCGCCGGCGAGTTTCCGGAGAATGTCCGGAGAATCGCCGGCGAATCTCCGGAGAATCGCTGCGAGTCGCTGGCGATCGACTATGCATACGGGTGTTAAAATATTGCTTGCAGAAAAGTCTAACTTACACCGCCAAATTTACATAAATAATTGCTATGGGAATGTTTTAACAGAAACAAACATTTTATAATAATAAAAAAGTTATGAAGACTTAAAAAATTCACTTTTTCGAAAAGCACTTTGTATCTCTGAAACTGTAAAGCTGGATTTAGTACTCAGCCGGCGATCTACGATGAGTGCTGAAGTCAGTCCTGATGAAACGCACTCACCGTCGGTTAGTTTAGTGTTGTTCAATGCTTGGCTGATTGACAAACTTGTACATTTTGAAGAAAAATGGACGCGTTAATAAATTGTATTAAACTAAGGTATTTCATTGGAAGACAAGTTTGAAATGAAAGGCGAAGACGAAGGCCATGCTTTTAATCGTGCATCACGGCTTTATACAAATTATGGAACACGGCTGATAATTCAGGATGCAACCGGATTTCAGTTATTAGCCGTTTATTTTATTATTTAAGAAAAATGATGAACAAGTACTGACGAATCTTTTTTTTTTTGATTAAGGAGGAATTTAGGAAATCCGTTGACAGACGAGAGGTCAGGATCACTATCTAAGTGAACTATTTCTTTCTTCAACAAAATTCTTACAAATAAAAAATGTATATTTTGGATTATCTCTCTCTTCGCAAAACCAACAAAAATCGCCCTTCTTCTGTCTTATTTTGAACAAATAACTGCCAAAAATTCCATGGTCCGCTAAAAATTGCGTTAGGTAATAATTTAATTCGCCCCATGTTCTTTTAAATCATTTTTTAAAATCTTTGATTAATACGTTGGTCCATTTATTTCCATGATCCCACCTCCTGCTCCATTTTTCTAGTAACTCTTCTCTAAATAGTTTTTTATGTTCCTTACCTCTACTGTATAGGTTACATCTTTCCTCAATTAATAGGTTAATGGGCGGTAGACGATATGCTGACGAACTTGCCAAACACGGAACCGTATAAGTATATGGTCTGTGCACTGAACGTTGTAATGCAATGTAACAGACTGCTAGCTAATTTGACGTACGCCAGGCAGACGCGTTCGACCGGCAGTCTTCATACGCGTTGCGTAGCTGTACGCGCGTAGCTGTTCATCAGTGCAGTAGTGAATATACTGCACTGACATATAATATACTGTACTGACGATGATTCAAGCACATATGTTAATATAGCTACATACGACCGATGTCAGCATTGATTTTTTTAACCATTCAATTTCTTTTAAAAATCGAGCTTCAGACACTGATATTCATTTTCCTCTATCTTCTAGTGAAAATGACGTTTCCCTTTAAAAGTGTCCAAATTGACCCAACCCTGTACATTATGAGCACAGTTTGGAAATATAAAATAATTATGCTTCCAAAAGTGGCGTTTTAGTGGGTAAACTGGAAATGGCAATCCACACTAAAGTTTAACATGTTTTCATGAAAACGTTTTTCCAATACAGGTTTGTAAATTTTTCGAAATTCAACGCCAACAGATACTAGCGTCAAATTGAGCGGATTACGAACTAAATTTTTACTTCATTTATTCTGTAGTGAGTTGACCTACCGTGCTTGTAACCTATTGAACATTTCAGCGTTATAACAGGGCTTCAAATAAATTTTATTAAGACAAGTGTATCAAACCATTAATAAATACTTAAAATTTTTAATATGACATGCCGTCATCTGGAAATGAAACTTCCGAGTTCGATAAAACCAGTGTAGTGAGATTACTAGGAATAATAGACATCTGTCTGATATCATTATTAAACATTCGTAAACATGAAACTGAAATGTTATACTTTATGCTACTCAAAGAATGATATATATACTTCCATTACCTTTTTTAATTACGTTTTAAATTATTAAGGTGCTCTGCCCCACCTATCCTATTCAATTAATTAAAAAATACCTTTTAAAATTTCACACAATAAAACCTGCAAACTATTATTTTCGTGGAGTTTATAAACAACTCGCGATACAAACAACAACGCGGTACTTTGTTACGGGGACATTTTTTTCCGCGCCCAGAAATACTCACCTAGAGCTTTTGAAGCTTTGAAACAAAGCCGAAAGCTTCGTCCGGGCGATATCCAGAGCTTTTCCAAGCGGACGCCTCCGAACGTATATTGTGTGTTTATTAACTGAGAGCGAGTTTTATTCGAGTTTGTTAATGCGTTCTTTTTCAGGTATTTTTAGCCGTTTTGCTGTTTCCGTCAAATAAAAAAAATGTTTTATGGCAAAATTTAGTTTAGAAGTGATTAGGAAATTCAATTTGCTTTAATTTGAGCACAAACACGATATATCTAGCTTAAATAATTTCGGAGATATTCCAACTATTAACCTTAAAAATAATTGATAGTTTGCCATCCTGTATGTTTTTAAAGTGACATATCTTCCTTATTTTTAATCGGAATCTAGTCTTAAAAAAATTTTAAACTTTAGTTAAAATATGTATATACAATATAATATATACAGAGTTTCATTAAAGTGGTACCAATCGATAAGCATTAGTACATACTAGAAGTGTGTAAAATATTAGGGCGCACTATTCAGCTATTCGCGAATAAATAGCGATTTCAGCTCGCGGTTCAAGGTCACTCCACTTCTATGTTAATGGTTGGTCTCCTTCCCAGCCCTTCTCTTGTTGACTCACCACGACCAGCTTCCACATGCGGAACAAGATGATCGGAATATTGGAAAATTGCCATTTTTTATTAATATAATCGAAATTTTTAATATTCACCTTATTTTCTCTAATATTTTATAGTTGTATGTTTTGAAAACAAATAATTCAACACATTTTTTCGTTTTTACTTTGATTTAAAATTTAGTTATTTTATTAGGAATAGTGCGTCCTAATATTTCATACGTGTGTACTGTGTACTATAACCCGAAATGGAGCTGCACTATGAAGAAAAAAATGAAAAGGTAAGCCCCTTCTCCGTAAGATTGCGGAGCACTCTTTCATGTTTCTCTTCATCGTGCAACTCCATTTCGGGTTATAGTACCTATCGATTGATACCACCTTAATCAAAATCGGTGAATTGGTCGTGTGATCTCCTTCTTACAAAAAATCCTATCTAGTTCAAAGATGAAAATAATGGATCTTCAAAATCAATTTATTCGAAAAGGGTTGCAGTTATGCAATTGCAACACGACGGCCATTCTTACATAGAAAGGCCTAAAACATCTAAATTGTAAGTCAGGGTAGTAAAAAGTTGACAAATAAAAAAGTTAGATAAACAATTAACCAAGTCACCCCTTTCCACGTATGCCACTGATGAGTTTGAAGCAAATCGATACCAATTTTTGTTGACTTAACTCAAGCCATTCCGAGAATATTCCTTAAAACCCGTTTTTCTGCTGTCGCCTTCAAGGGCCTGTAACTCCCTTAGGAAGCATTTTTCGACCGGTATTTATTTGAGCTTTTATTCTTATTTTTGAACGTAGAATGCGCTGGTAGCATATGACCGTCTAATTTTGGGACACCATGTATATTTTTTTAATTTTAATCGAAGTTATTTATAATTTTTAAATCAACTGTTTCATTATATTTCAGTAAATTAATATTAAAATCAACTAACAAACGCAATTTTCCAACCATACATGACGTTTATTTGTTTTACGTAAATTATTTGCGTTCGTATCGTACCGTCAACGTTAATAAATTAAAAAGTTGTTTTTAAAAAGTGTTTAATTTACGTCACAAATGCCGGTTAGTTTGACTGAAATAAATTTAAATTTCAATATTAACCGTGTTGGTGTATAAATTTACAAATCAAACTGTTACGAGGCAATTAAAAACAAATTTTACGTACCATTAATTTATCTCGGGGTTTTTTAGTAGGTAGTCAAACACACTTTTTCGCGAATCCCCTTTTCGTCCGGGAAAACGTTTCATTCCGGAAAAAGCATCACGTAGAACCGTGAATTAGCGGACTAGACGGGATCAGAAAACCTTTTTCGCCTCTCAAGCCAACTCGACCAGTTTCTTTTATTTTTATTTTCTTTGTCTTTCATTTTCTACATTTTCTCGCAACTTTTTTTCTTTGTTTCAAGATTAGACAACAAAATGAACGTGTTTAGAAATATAATTTTTATCATCTCTATAAATTTTTTTAATAAACTTAACAGATTTTTAAATTTTTAGTTTCTAACTGTTACGTTCGAAATAAATAAATGGTCAAATATGATATTTTAAGAGATTTATTGAATCATTTTATTAAATTTCATCTGGTAATTCTGAATGGTTTACGAACTTATTCGAAGGTGACGATTAAGACAGGTTTTGGTGAGATCGGGGTTAAAAGTATCTTTATATGTAATTAGTTATCGATTGTTGCTGCGACGGGGAAAGTCTTTTGAAGAATCGTACGGGTTATCCGTATAAACGAAATTATAGTTGGTAATTGTACCAGTTAAAATTCCAGATTTAGGCAATAGTCTTCTATTGTACCAATGTTTTAATAGGAATTTTGATCAGAGTTTAGTCGTTGGAGCACGTGAAATTACCTATTAAGGTATTTTATTGCAAGCCTGTATAATTTCCTAAATTTCGTTGCATCATTTAAACATTTGCAACAAAAAAAACGTTACGTACAAAAAGACATAGATGGAATTTTTCCGTTGGAAGCAAATTTTTGAGGATTTTTTGTTTCTAGTGTCCGTAAACACACAAACGCACAAAAGCATTCTAGTCGCAGGAACTTGCATACATTCTTGAAACGTAGACAGTCTATCCGTTAATGTAAATGAAAAAATGTGTTGTTTTACTGTTATCCTCTGACATTCTAAGAGGATAACATACAGTTTGATGAAATGGATCGACTCAAGAGGAAGCATAAAATGAAAATTATGATGTGTTTAGCTACATATGTACAGTTAACACGCTCTATAACTAAAGAGAGACGATTTTTTAGTTTTTATTTGTGTGTTCCTTGCTCTTTATTTTCTGTAAGCATTGATAAGATTTATAAATAAACTCCGTAATAAACTCTTTCGACCAATACCACGAATCGTTCACCATTATTATCACCAAGATGTTTAATTAAAATAATTATTAACAATTTCTTTTTCAATAGGAAGGAATTAATTGCCTGTTCCAAATTAAACACAATTAACCCTTTGGGCACTGAGTAGCCCGACGTGAAGCATGTGCCGTGGACTGCCCATTTCGTACCAAACATCTTAGGCCATCCGCACACGGGCAACACCAAAGCAATAATATCGCGAGGTGATATTGACGATATTGCTGATATCGGTGACATGAGCAACAGAGATCCGCACACGGGGCAATTTGTTTGTTAGTCAACTCCTAGCTTCCAAGGAGAGAGTGCTAAATACTAAATATTAAGTATTAACAACGTTTGAAGACTAATTGAGCCAATTTTTAAAATTTTTCTGAAATGGTGGCTAAATATTTAGTACATACAAAGTGGAAATTAAAATACAATACATATTTTGCAATAGAAATGAACATTAAAAATTATTTCATTGAAAATAAGTTGTTTTCTACATTCAGTAGCATGAATAGCCCTTATATACAAAAGTTCAAAAAGGTACGAATGAAACTCCAAAAAGTTATAACGAATCAGTTCTAATGATTCTAAGCAGTTGCGCGAAAACCCCTGTATAATTATTATATTTCCAAAAATAGTATTTCTGCAAACAATATTATTCAAAAGTAAAGTAGGGCGGTTTTTAGTGATCTTTAGGAGTGTTTTTTAGGATGTTAGGTAATGAATAGTACCTGCCTTAGCCGAATAAGGAATATTCGGTTAAACATTCAACCAAATTGGGACATAAGGCAATTCGGATTATCAAAGAGTTCGGTTAAAGGGTTCGGGGATTCAGATTATCGTTGCTCTACTATATTCGTTCAAACGTATAATCGGACATCTATTTGTTTGTCTGATTATTCGTTGACGTATTGCTAATAGGGGCCAAAGAACTACAAATTTCCAGTTTGACAAATTTTTCATTAAGCAAAGGAATTACATTGTGTAGCTTATGTATAGGGTCTTTCCATAAAAACGATCTATTTCCAAATGTAAATGAAATAAGGGCTGTGTAAGGAACCCACTCATTTCTTTCTTTGTTTTAAAGGATATTTTATGACAATAGGTACTAAATTTAAAATCACTCAAATATCTCCCGTGATTTTAATACATAACATGTATTCGAGAAGTCAATTATTGATGACTTTGTCGCGTAAAACTGTCGCCCTCAGTTATATTTTTAAAATTTTTCAATTGCACCCACGTATTTAGTATGAAATGCCTCAATGTCAACAGGCGATATGAGCAACTTACGATCTTGGTGACTTCCGTGCAGGTTGATAAGGTTGCGTAGATCGCGCATATCGCCCATAGGTTGCTTTTAAATTGCTCCGTTGACGGACCTCCACTCTATTACCTAGGAAGCAACCGAGAAGCGATATCACATTGCCGTTGCGTTGCTTTCCGGTTGCTCTGTGTGCGGACGGCCTTACGGTAAGCTAAGCTGCGTACTTTCTACGAAAGAGCGCACGTTGAGCAGACTTTTTTGTATCTATAAAGGCTCACAAACACCAGTAACATATCTGTTTATAGATTCCTTTTTCCCCCGATTGAGTAGTTTTGTGAGAACCCACATCGCTTGTTGAGAATCATAGTGGCGAAACTACAAAAAGTTGATTATTGATTTTTAAAGGGCAACTTGTTTAAAAATCGGCGTACTTTTACGTGCATAAATGACGAAACTATAACTTAAACCGTTGCCGATGGAGCGCGACATACGCCACTTGATATACATATATATATTTCGCCACTATTTCGCAATAGTGGCGAAACCACAAAAAAATGTTATTTTTGAAATCTTACAATAAATCTATGTCTCAGCATGAAATATAATAACAGTAAAACGAAATAAAAAATAAAAAAATTAAAACAACAAGTTGTTGCTTTTTACTTTGCATTAAAATTCAACCAAAATTTTGAACGCGATTATCTCTATAGCGCTAATTTGTGCTTACGCCACTATTGTTCTCAGTAAGCGACATATGCGTTCATAACCTAAAGCGAACAATTGTGTGAAAAAGCATATATGAGTTCATAGCGCTCAAAGGGTTAAGAAGGAAATCACGCCACGCTGAGCACCCCGGTTAACAATGAATGTGTAAAGGCAACCAAATATTTAAAGCGCGCTTCAAATCTGTACATAAACGCGAAAAACGTGTGGATCGCCGAAGCCCTTACATACACGTTCAAACAAGCGCGATTGGCATGTCAAGTTCCAATCGCCCGCTGAAGTATATTAAACAATCAAATTGTTTAATTTTGATCACATACAGAAAATCCTAAATCTTGACTGGTTAAAACCACCAGAAATCGTTGGAAATCACTTCAACAAATTCAGCTATTGTTAGTTTTAACCGTCATTTTTAATCGTTTAGATCAATTTAATTTTACACTGTAATCACCCAAAACGTTTCTAGAAATTACAATAAAATATGTATAAAAAACTTAAAAATCTTTTAATTTAAGTACCAACTCAACATATCTAATTTAAATACTTTCGGAGATATAATATTTTTTTATAAATTATAAAAATGCTGGACATCAATCTCAAATTAAACAATTTTTACGACTTTTTATTCGTTTTAAACGATATTAGAGTTCTAATTTTATGATTCCTTTAATTAATTTTTAGTTTTCTAAATTAAAACCTCCATCGGTATTAAATCACAATCCTATCCAATTTAAACTTTATCGTTTCCTTCCTTTCTATCGCACAAAGATTCAACTTTACGCCCCGTCGTAAAAAAGACAAAGTAGCCTCGATACAAAACTACTTCGACAATTTCTTAGTTTTATTTCTTATAAACCCTAACCTTAATAAAAAAAGTCTTTATTTTTCCTCGTTTCTTTTCTTTTTTTTTCCTTCATTCTAAATCCATTTGAAAATATTCAATTGCGATTTGTGGTCTGGTAACAGAAGGTCCCGGAGCTTTGACACGCGATCCATTATTCTCTAATGGCATTGTACCTGGCCCCCGGGTAATTGCCCGGAGGATGAATTATGGTCGATCGGGTGAAATCTGGGAAATCCTAAGTGATTGCTACCCACTAACCGAAAAGGGGGGTCCAGTACGTATAAGGAAAGAGAGATAAAGAGATGAAGAGATGAGAAGTTGGGGGGAGAAAATAGATCACTTAGAGACTGGATCGATGCTTTGGGGAGTGATTAAAAAATAATTTTGATGTTTTCAAATAGATATTAGGATGGAAATTAATTTCATTAATTTTTTTCAATTAAAAAATAATTAGCTTTGTTTAAAACTTTATTTCTTTTTATCTAAAAGCGCCTAAAAGGTCTTCCAGACTTCACTATTTCATGCTTGGATGAATAAAATTTTGCCAACCGGAGCGAAAACAACGCCATCTCGGTTATATAACGGGAAATACATTTCGCCACATTTCAGTTTTAGGACTTTTCCGCAACTAACATTCCTATTTAGGACCGAAAACCCGTTCTGCATTCTTTTTCTTCTAGGAAACTTTTTAATCACAATTAAAACATTTCCCGTTTTCGTACTCATTTCAAAAAGTGTAAATTAAACATTGAACTTTAATTTCGCTTTAGTTCCACTTTGACGAAAGTTTTCGGTAAACGTTCAAAGTTATGGAGGTTTTGGATGGGTGGTTATTGACCACAAAAGGGATGGGGTTTCAAAGGGGTCTTTTAGCGAAATTGGGATAATGGTAACATGACAAATATAAGGCAGGAATTCAAAAAAATTGTTAAGGACAAAAAAATCTTTTTCAAATTCAAGAATAGACATTTAAAAAAATCCATAACTGTTTCAGTTGTTCCGAATGTTCATAACAATAGCATTGGGGCTGCAAGAGACGCTAAACGAAGTAATTTTTCACAATATAACAATAGTCAACACTTAAATATAAGAAAATTATGATCCCCTTAATTTCGGTAAACTGCAGTTTACGTGCTGCTGAAAATACCGTCAGCAGTTTTTTGGTTATTAACTATTGTAATGACGTTAAATGATCACTCAATTAAAAGAATTTTAACAAATAAGATTTACAGATTAGGATAATTTGATATTGAGGCCTAGAAATCTGATGAGTAACCAGCTAAGTGGCAGACTATAACAATTTACATAGTAACGTGGTTTACGTCAGCAGTACCTAAAATGTGAAGTAACAAAATTAGAAGACTTATACATTTATTATGCTTGAGTTTTTAACATTGTTGTATTATTAAAAGTTATTCTATTTGGCTCTCTTTTGGGTTCTGCTCCAGTTATGAAACGGTTCTGTGAACTTCGTGCTTAGTAGAAGTGGCTAAACACTTCTATATAAAACGCTCGAATTTTATACGTCATTTATTAATAACTTCAGTACGGATTTATTCCCGAATCCCTGAATAGTGCGCCCTAATATTTTACAGATTTGTATTGTGTACTAATACCTATCGATTGATTCCACTTTCGTCAAAATCGGTGAATACAAGGTCTTGTGGTTTCCTTGTTAGATGTTAAGATAAAAGGAAATTTAATTTTCTAAATTCTTTCTCTGACACCCAGCTTTAATTTTTTTATCTATAAATTCCCGTTTTTAAATTAAATTTAATTTTTTTCAAAATTTCATATCATACTAAAATTGCAAATGTAAAAAAACCTTGTTTAACCGATAGTTATTAATCCGTAATCAAGAGATTATTAACTTTAGGCTTCATTGTGTGTTGTTCTGTTACATAATTTTGTTATTTAAATTGTTATTAGTCGCACTTATTTTTAGTGATTTTTTAAATAACGTTATTCTTTATTTCCAATAAACTTAAATAAATAGTAGATGAAATCAATTATGTATGACCTTTATTACCTTTGGATATGTTGTTAAAATTGTGTTCGGGCCAATTATTGTCTTATCTACTGATTGGAAAGATATTTTGCCTTGCTTAATACCTTATCCGAAAAGCAATAAAGCAGAAAAGTTTTTCTGATAATTTGTACGGTAATTGTATTATCGAGATTTTGAAATAGACGCTAACAGATAAACGCTTTTTTTAAATTAATTTAAAACTCGAAGTACCTTCAAAATTTCAGTATTTATGAGAACATATATAAATTTTATACCTAATTTATGCAAAAAGCTAATAATTGAAGTAACTCCTTCGTTATTGAATTTTCTATGTGTAAGGCATATTTTGCTTAATCAATTACAAATGAACTCTATAACAACGTATTTTAATATTCATGTTTATGTACCAGCCACCCTGTATGCTAATTAATCCATCTTAATTAATGACTAAAGAATTAAACCCGATTGAAACCTAAACGTATATGAACATTGTTGTAAACTAGTTAAAATAAACGTTGAACTACTTCTTTTTAACCAGTTATATTAAACTGTCATTAATGCATTTTCATTAATATGTTTAGTTTACTTACAATTTGTTTATCCCAACTTTTAAATGTTTAGTATTAATGAAGATATAAAGATAAGTATTTATGTATTACTTTTATATAACTTCAATGTTCATTAACAGTCGTTATTAATCAAATTGCTAAAATACGCGGTATTCTATCTTTAAAACGCGTAACTTTTGAAATGTTAATTTTTGACAAAACTTGTAACTTATGAATTTATGCATTTTCCTCAGGGCTTAATAATGAACTGTGTAGTGTTTTAATTACTCTTAATTAATAATTACTTAGGTGTCAATTAGCTGATTTTATGCATTCAACAGCCGCCATTTGCTAATGTTGTAGCTAGAAATCGTTTTTCGTAAGGTTAAAGTCGCTAGGATAATTGTGGAGAAAGTTTTCAAAAGGGAATAACCCCATATTATACCTTTTTTGAGTTCTCAACAGTACAGGTATCTAATACTAACAATAAGTTCTATCAAATTTACTTTTTTTGAGTACAACGAACTGAAGGTATTTTATAAAATGGTGAATTAACTATATAGAATTTTTTTTTTTTCATTTGTTATATGAAGTGTTTTCTTACATCTCTGTAAATTTAATCAAGTTGAATCTATTCCCTTTTGAAAACTTACTCCGCAGTTAGAACATTTTGAAATTTAAGTTGTTCTCAATTTTGATTAAATTTTTCCCGTGAAAGGAGTTTCCATCTTGTCAAAATAATTGTTCAGCCCCGTCCAGTGGCGTAGCGTAGATTTCTGCCACCTGGGGGTAATCCAAAATTTTGTCTCCCCCTATCTTCGCAATTAAGCAAAACAATATGGAGTACTTCCTCACTATTTCAAAAGGATTTAAAATATAACGTATTTATTAAAATAAAATTTTATTCTGCGTGTTTCTTTTGCAATGTAATTTATTATACATTCGTCAACTTTAATTTGCGCATTTTTTTCTATTATTAAAATAGCTCGATTTGTTAACCTTTACAAATACATACATTGTTGACTTAAGTAATTTTCATTTTCTTTCTCTCTAATTTTAGTATTTTTTTTATATTTTAATTTTATAACTTTTGGTAAAATTGTTATTAATTTGTTTGTGTATTTGGTGAATTTTTTAGATACCTAGGTTAGATTTTTGTTACAATTGTTCTCAATTTTGGTAATTTTTAGTGGAATATTTAGGAATACATCAAGGTTTTAGTTGATTATAAAAATGTCGAAAAATTTTGGTGAAATTTGTCACAACTTTATTATCTTTGGGGGAATTATTTTAAATTTTAGCAACTTTTTGAATCAGATAAAAAAAATTAGTTAATTTAGTAAAACTGGTTAAAATTTAGTCATTTCAGGGTCTGTTTATTCACATTTGAGCAAATTAACTCTTAAAAGTCTTTTGTCCAGACATTGTGGACGTTATAGTGTTCTTTGCCAAGTCCTATGTCCAGATATTGTGGACATGTATACAGGCATAACAAAGTACTCAGACTCAGCTAGTATCATATTATGTGAAAATAAAAAGACTTTTAAGGGTTAATCTATCTGATATTTTCCATAGTTACTGTTTACTGTTACTTGCGGTGAAGTGAGTCAAATAGCCATTAGATTAATTGAAAATTGTTGTACAGTGAAAGCTCTAATAAGCGGATACTGACGGTGCCAACATTTTTGTCCGGTTATTGGAGATGTCCGCTTATAAGAAAGAGCTACTAAAATGGAAAATATTGCACTATTTCTGACAATTTTTGATTTTTTAACGTTATTAAAATATAAACAACTTTTTATCTTAAATATTTTTATTTAAAACAAAATATTCTACCTTGTACATTGACTATTTAAACTTAAACTATTTATTTTTTTGTTAAATAAAATCTAAAATACTTAATTGACGAAGTGAAGCTTCTCTTTGTGATAGGAAAATCATTTTTCATGAACGATTTAAGTCTGGAAACTACATCCAATGCTTCCTTATAAGACCTGATTGGATTGTAGTCCTCCTCCGCACCACCTGCTTCCGACTTATTTTCACTTTCAATGTCTTCTATTTCTTCTGTTTCTTCCGAAAATTCCAAATCTTCTATGTAATGTTGTTTCTCAAACGCCACTTTTGTAACCACCCGTCAGAAGCTCGAAATGTACTCACTCCCAATTTTTCTGCAATTTTCCTTACTTTTCTCTTTACTAATGGTCCTGATAAGGGAATGTTTTTATTTCTTGCTTTTACAAACCAATCGAAACACGGTTTGTCAATTTTTAAACCTTCACTACTTAAGAAGTTTTTCTTCGTTTTTATGTTGGCCCCAGACTGCCATTTCTTTCGAATATCTTCTTTATTTTTTAGTATTTTCGCCGCTTGCGTTTTGCCAATGTTAAATCTTTTAGCTATATGACGAACTGACAGCTTCTCTTTCTCTAATAAACAAACTATTTCCATTTTCTCCTTTAAGGTAAGTATTTTTTTCTTGGTTGCCATTTTAACGCACGCTACACCAAAGCGAACAAACTAATAATAGTAACTCGCAGTACCTACTGGGAATTACCTGCTTTTGACAAGCGAAACGCACAAAGAGGGGAATCTCCGAAAACTTGTCGGTATTAGAGCCGTGCGTCCGCTTATTAGAGATTTTTGTTCATTATTGAGGAAAAAATGGTGTCCGCGTCCGCTTATTGGAGCGTCCGCCTAAGGGAGAGCAGTTTGTATGGAAAGACATATCTTTGAGGTTCGTGCTAAGGTTTTTGTCCGGTTATGAGAGATTCCCGCTTATTAGAGCGTCCGCGTACTAGAGCTTTCACTGTATCTTTGTACTTAATAATTAATAAATTTGATTAATTTTCACAACTTTAATAACATTTTAGTTACTTTCTGTAAGAGTTTGTTGAAAATATAATTTTAATTTAGCTTTTTGAACCGTTTAATGGTTTTTGTGTCCTATTAATAAATTTATTTAGAGATATTGTAAGAAAATAGTATCTTTTGATAAAATTGAATTGTTCTTCATACATTAGCACGTGGAATAAACAAAAATTGTTTTTTTACATTAGTAATATTTATTTAAATTTAAAAGGCGTTTATTTAAATCCGTGCTTATGTGTGCTTTTAAATGTTGTTAGACGATGATGAGGAGAAAAATGTGTATCGCATTACTAGTGCATTCTAATCAATGAAATTTCAAATTTAACAAACGTCAAATTACACTGAACGGTTTAAGGTGGCTGTATCAATAATGCTGTTTCATTTGTAACATAAAATTTAAGGCAAAATTCAAAGTCGTAGGTCACACGGTTTAAGAAATATCACGAGTTATACGCCGTACCAGCTATAGTGAAAGTGACTCATTGATTTATGGTACAATATTGCGCATACGGTACAAATCATGTCTATAAGTTGATATGTGTTAGAAAGACAGCGTATATAATAAGTATATCTGCTCATACGCTTTCAAGCGATGAGTCACCTTCACTATAACTGGTACGGCGTATAAATGAAAAAAAGACCGGATTTTTGACCAGTGCGTGGAAAACGCAAACTTTGGGATTTTTTTCTCAGAAATTGCCGAAAAAAAAAATAGCAGCTTTTATAGGATGTAGTCTCATTTGTTTACTATGTGGTATTTTTTTCTGTTTCGAAAATTCAGTCTATTTTCACTTAAAAAACAATTCGCTTAAAATTCAATCCCCGAAATAGTCCCTGAATCCCTGAATAGATCCCCGACCCAACCCAATCCCCGAACAGAGAACCGCTGGTTACATCTTAACCCATTCGAGATCGATTGCACACTGTGTGTGCAATTGATTTCCGAGGCTATAAGACGATCTGCACACCATGTGTGCAATAACAGTAAATGAACAATATAAAGAAAAAAAATCGCTCCTGAGGATCGTGTTCCAAAAATCGTCGTCTCGAATGGGTTAACGAGATTACTATCAGGTGGTAGTTGAGAATGCTAACTATCTTAATTCCTATGAATATATTCATTTTTCGATTGTTAAACAATAATAAAAAGATGTTGTGTTTTTGGGTATTTCTGTTAAACCTACAACTTTTATTACGATTCAAAAAACTAGTCCATTTTTCATTTAATGCGCGATATTTCTTAAATCGCGTAGCCTGCGATTTTGAATTTTGGCTATGTTACGCAGAAATGATCACTGATCACGGTAGTCTTATCCCAGATTTTTTCGACAAAAGCTTTCGGAGTACGAACACCCTAAACTTGACTAATTTGACTCTTGGCACGGATTACAGTGCATTTTAAATAATGAAATTTCAAATTTAATAAACGCCAAATTACACTAAACTGTTTAAAGCAGCTATATCAATAATGCTGTTTAATTTATATGATAAATTTTTATGATAAAAGTGTTGCTTTCAAACTGGCACAAAACGAAGCTTGGAAATACCCATTCACTGCAATTTTATTGATGATTTTATAAATAATGAACTTCCTAAATTTCGGACCCTGAACGAACATCCATATGAAATGAAAGGAACGATCACTGAAATGATTGACGTTTAAGCAGGTTTTAGCCAAAAACACCTTAGAAGCTCATTTTTTTCATTTTCTGTTTTGTTACTTATATCCTATTTAACATTTCAGTGTTATGGCATTACATCAATTAAATGTTACTAGTCATACGTCAAAAACGCTACTAAAAACTATAGGTCACTGGAGCTTGAATTTAAATGCACCAGGTACGTTCTTAAAATTTATTATAGCGAAAATCCTTACTACACACCATATGTCATGTCCCTCCGTTTGCAAATAATTTTGAGACAGATAAGATTATAATCATAAGTTATCCGACCCCTTGCTGCTCCCACATATGTGCCTCCCAGGGCCATGGTCCCTGTAGCCCCGTCATGCTACCCCTCATGCTACGTCATCTATAAAGGCCCAAAATTTTCAGTTATCACTATTCAAATATTTTAACTTGAGATGCTAGTTACCCACTCCAACCGGAGTACGTCACAGATGTCTCCCAAATGCCTGTACAACGAAAGACCTCAGATTGCTTGGCTCGAAATAGGTCAATTTAACACAAAGATTTAGGAAAAACGTAGTAAAAGAACTTTTAATCAATTCTAAGAAAGATAATAAAGAAAAGTTTTTTCTCGTACTGGGAAAACTCAATACGTTTTTTTCCTAACTCTTTGCGTTTTCAGGAACGTTAAATTCACACGGTTTTAATTAATGAGTGATTTATTTACGTTATACACATAAATTGGAATTAGTTTTAACCGAGGGTAATTACGCTTTACAATTGCAATAAAGCTTGCAGAAATGCGCTTAAAAATTCCTTTTTTTCTGTTCTAATCACTCATGTAATTAAAATTTTATAAGGAATAAAAAAGTTTTAAAACTCAATTTATCATGACTCGTAAAAACATTTTTGGATAATATCTGCTGACCATATCATATCTCGATCAATTCTGTTTTTATAAAATCGTATAGTAAACCATTAAAAGGTGTCAACTGATTGTGAGTATAGGAACTCATACCTAGAACATAGTTCACGCGTTTTCGAATTATAAAAATAATTCAATTTTTTGCAAACTTTGAAGTCTTTTAGCGGCGAAAGGAAACAACTTTAGATATACAGGGTTAGTATAAAGTCCCGGAAAGGTCGAATAACTGTTATTTAAGAAACAATTTTGAAATTTTATCTGATTAGAAATTTATTAATAACATTTTTATTTTTCTTTCGTTTCCGGTTTTACAGAAAATGCTTGCCAGTTCCTTTTCTTTAAAGGCATATATGGTATATTCGTGCATGTTCGAGTACGGAATAAAAAAACTTTATTCAAAAGTACCTACATTTAAAGTTTTATTCATAAAATCGCAAAATAGATCCTACATTAAGAAAATCAGGTTAATGTCAAATTCAGCAAACACGTTACTTTATTGAAACTTGTCACGAGTTATTTTCTTGATCATCAATAATTAATTAATTAATTGTCTGCTTCTCAATTAGATTGTAACAAATTAAACTGATGTTTTTAATTTAAATTATTTTGCGTTTTTATCAGTTAAAATTAAAATATTGGTGTTCTTGAACACAGTCTTTTACTCTGTATTCGAAAATGCAGGAATATACTATACATGCAATTTAAAAACAAAATTAGGATACATTTACTGTAAAACCAGAAACGAAAGAAAAATAGAAATGTTCTTAGTAAATCTATTACATTAAACTACATTACCAGACAAACTTTCAAAATTGATAGTTCTCAAATAACAAAGTTATTAGGCCGTTCCGAAACTTTATATTAACCCTGTAGATAAGTTAACTTAAATCGATCTATTTAGGAGTTAAGAATCTGAGTTCTTACGTTGTATACTATGATAAAAATGTTGTAGTTATGACGTTTATAATTTTTTCAACTTGGCAACTGTTCAACTGTTTTTAATGTTATATCCGAAAGTATTTAATCTAGACTGGCCATATTTGTAGTCATATTAAAGGAAATTTAATATGCTATTCATTATTTTACTTTATTATACCCTTCGTGATCCGGTATTTTAAATTAAACGTGCCACGTAGAAACTAGGGTATCAATTATAACGTAATAATATGACGTGCAAACGATAACGCCGTAGTAAATTTAATTGGCGCATCAATCTTAAGCCCTAAAAGATTCCAATAAGGGGTTTCTAGTGTTAATTAAATTCGCTTCGTGATCCTTAAGTTTTAATTCGACGACGCGACGGAAAGTGATGAAGAGGTAAATTTCATAGGAAGCGAAAAATGGTAGAAACTGCTTCGGGTTGAATTTAATTAATTAATTAATAAAAGCTCAACACCTTAGCATATTTGATTGGGCCGACTTTAAAGCAGTTTGCATCGTAAATTAAAGTCTGAAATCAAATTTACTAATAAATCAATTTGTACCAGAACGATGTTTGTCAAATTTGACAAGCTCGTAAAGCTGGTATATGAGCCATTTACCCGAATATAAACCAAAGTCTAGGCTTTACAACGTAGACGAACCCTGAGCGTAAATTACCCGGAAAATCGCCTGAAAATAAACAAGGATCGCGTGCTCCGGGTTCGGAGTTTGAGACATTCCTTAGTACGGTATGTGAGGGTCGTTAAACTACAACCGCGGGTTACGAAGTTTAATCACGAAATCGGCAAATATATACGAATTTTCAACTTAACCCCTTTAAAAACTCCTTCTAAAATCTCAAAAATTAGAATAAAGCGATTATAATTGTTAAAAATTGTTTAAAATAGTTCAAAATTATTAAGGTTCATTAAGAATCCTTTAATTTGATACCAAACACGACATATCCACAATTCAAAATGGCGGGATTTAGACGTTTACAACTTTTTCAAGATGGCGGATCTTCAATTGTTTTTAAAGTTAGTAATTCGTATATCTCCTACACTATTTAAGCTAAATAGGTCGTGTTTGTACTTAAATTAAAGAAAATTTAATTTCCTATTTAGCTCTAAAAAGAGATTTAGTCATTTATTATACAAAATTATTTTGCGACTATAATTTATTAAGTTATTAATGAATTAATTATGTACCTTTCTGGTTATTAAATTTTTATTGCTTGACAAGTTTTGGCTTAAAGCCATCTTCATAAGAAAAGTCAGCCGGTTTATTCACCTTTGGATAAATTAATCAATTTGATATTTGCCATGGTTACTGGTCAAATAGCCAATCAGACCCAGTGAATTGCAGTAACTGTGGAAAATATCAGATTAATTTATCCAAAGATGCACAAACCGACCCTTAGGGCCTGTTTATTCACCGACCCAGTAAATTAATCCATAATAATAAAATAATAATAAAAATAATCCATAATATTATAGCTGATATTTTCCATAGTTACTGCAATTTCACTCCCTATGGTTGGTTATTTAGCCAGTAACCATGGAAAATATCAGATAGATTAATTTATCCAAAGGTGAATAAATATCGGCCCTAAATATCATAAAATATAAAATGTGAACGAAATTATTAAAATGATTTTGACCGGATGTAAGATTTTAACCGTTTAATTTTATCGTTCGATCACGTTTTATATTTTATAAGTTTTAATCTGTGTTTCACGTTTACACATTTTGGAAAAGTATACCGCGTGACATTGATATTGCAACACCTAGAAAAACTGTTTAAATTTTAATAAAATTTGGTAAAAATGTTGCTCTGTAGGAGTATAACCATTCATTAAAATTTAGATGCCCTAAATAACATAGGCTTGGCAAAATTAACTTTTCTTTTCTTTAGATACTTCAATAATTTCTTATTATTCTGGTGGTAATTTGTGTCTTGACGCGGTTGCTTGTTGGGTTGACTTCTTCTGATTGTGAGATACCTATTATTCGTAGCCTAAGGCCGTCCGTACACGGAGCAACCGGAAAGCAACGCAACGGCAGTGTGATATCGCTTCTCGGTTGCTTCCTAGGTAATAGAGTGGAGGTCCGTCAACGGAGCAATTTAAAAGCAACCTATGGGCGATATAAGCGATATGCGCGATCTACGCAACCTTAGCAACCTGCACGGAAGTCGCCAAGATCGTAAGTTGCTCATATCGCCTGTTGACATTGAGGCATTTCATACTAAATACGTGGGTGCCATGGAAAAATTTGAAAAATATACTTTAACTGAAGGCTACAGTTTTACGCGACAGTCATAAAAAAATTGGACTTCTCGAATACATGTCATGTATTAAAATCGCGGGAGATATTTGAGTGACTTTAAATTCAGTACTT
Source organism: Digitonthophagus gazella (assembly GCA_036711955.1). NCBI lineage: Eukaryota > Metazoa > Arthropoda > Insecta > Coleoptera > Scarabaeidae > Digitonthophagus > Digitonthophagus gazella. The sequence continues at coordinate 20,486,441 of JASCIT010000001.1, read as the reverse complement.
ATTGTCATAAAATATCGTTTAAAACAGAGAAAGAAATGAGTGGGTTCCTCACACAGACCTTATTTCATTTATATTTGAAAGTAGAGCGTTTTTATGGAAAGACCCTATACATAAGCTACACAATGTAATTCCTTTGCTTAATGAAAAATTTACGAAAATGAAAATTTGTAGTTCTTTGATTAACAATGCCGACGAATAATCAGACAAACAAATAGGAGATGTCCGATTATACGTTTGAACGAATATGGTAGAGCATCGATAATCCGAATCCCAGTTAACCGATCTCTTTGATAATCCAAACTGCCTTCGGTCCCAATTCGGTTGAATGTTCAAGGCAGATACTATTCATGACATAGCTTCGTAAAAAACATTCCTAAAGATCACTAAAAACCGCCCTACTTTACTTTTTAATAATATTGTTTACAAAAATACTGCTTATATTATTTACGCAACTGCTTAGAACCATTAGAACTGGTTCGCTACAACCTTTTGGAGTTTCATTCGTACTTTATTGAAGTTTCGTATATAAAGACTATTCATGCTACTGAATGTAGAAAACAACTTATTATTTTCAATGAAATAATTTTTAATGTATATTTCAATTGCAAAATATTTATAGTATTTTAATTTCCACTTTGCATGTACTAAATATTTAGCCACCATTTAAGAAAAATTTTAAAAATTGGCTCAATTAGTCTTCAAACGTTGTTAATACTTAATATTTAGTAGCACTCTCTCCTTGGAAGCTACGAGTTGACTAACAAACAAATTGCCCCGTGTACGGATCTCTGTTGCTCATGTCACCGATATCAGCAATATCGTCAATATCACCTCGCGATATTATTGCTTTGGTGTTGCCCGTGTGCGGATGGCCTAATAGTAAACATTTTTTGACGTTTAAAGAGAATGCAGGGACGGGAATAACGTAATGAAAGTGGACTGTTTTTTATTTGCTAAAGCAGTTATCCATACAAGCTGGGAGCGGTCCACTGCTATCAGATGTTGTGGAAAAACTTTTTTAAAAGGCTTACCATATGTGAGTGTGCTTTTTCTTGCTGTGTGTTATAAATTCGTATAGTTCACATCAAAGACAATGTACTGTCATAAACAATAACGTTCGTTATCACAACCCCAACAACACGATAAATGAACATGGATGAACATTTTAGAACTATATTGCAAAATGAGCATCTTTGCAGAACTGTACCTAACAAGCTTAAGGCTCCTGGAGCGGGCTCAAAAATTTTGTTCCAAACTTTCACAATTGTTTTTTGATGTATCAAAAAACTTTTCAAACAAAAAGTGATTGGAAAGACAAACTGTAGGGCAATATGAAGATATATTTGGATAAAAGTTGATAATAACGGATATTATTAAGAACTGCTTTTAGACAGACGATGTATTGCCTTAGACAATTATTTTACGGTCGCTTTTTGTAAATAAAGTAAGTAACAGTATAGTGAATGGACATTGACGAACATTTCAATACTATACTGCAACATATGCATCTTATGTGCAACTTAAAGTTGTCATGCATTTTCAGAGTGATTCGTATCTGTTATCGAAATCAAGCCTACGTTTCTCAATATTCAATTAAGTCCATTTCGTTCATTAATTTCAACAATTAATCGACACCGAACAGTAAGACATAAATTATGGCGTTCGGTGGGCCTAAAAGAGGTAGCAGTTCCCGGGCAGTGAAATGCCAGGGAAATGAACGCGTATGTTAATAGGTACCCTTTTCCCAGAAATGAAAGCGATTAAGTCTCATATATACAGAAACCGGTAGAATCAAATCCTCGTTCGTACATCTAAAAGTTGGAAAATCCCAATTTTTAGCTAGACAGTGTGTATCCACACATGGAATGGCTTTTATAAAGTTCGTTCTAAAACATCTAACGGAGATAGACACACTGCCTATTTTCATGTCGTTTTTTCTATCGTCTCAGTTTCTCTTAAATCATAATAATTTATGCGTTCTCTTGGTTTGAGAATAACTGCAAACTCATAAGTACTCAAACTAATAATTAACGTCGTCACGATATGGACAAATTACCGCCAGATTAATAAGAACTTACAGCATCGCGTATAGAAAAGAAATGTTAATCGCGTCAAACCTAAGCGATGCAAGATCACAAAATTTTAATTCATTTTTATACTTATATAGAACAACATTTCTAGCAAATTTTATCAAGAAATACCCATTCGTTCTAAGTGTTGCAATTTCAATGTTACTATATTATACAGATCTGGAAATTTCATTTGAGGGTATAGAAAAATAATGCGTGCAACAGAGAAGCATATAGGAAATAGATTAGATAAACAAAGAGCGATATAACTGTTTAACCACGCCTTTTCCGACCCGACCCTAGTCGCCCAACCAACCACCTTCTTCCCACGAACTGTCGAATTGACAGTTTGACAGTCTGACATGGTTAAACAGTTATATCGCTCTTTGTTTTTCTAATCTATTTCCTATATGCTTCTCTGTTGCACGCATTATTTTTCTATACCCTCAAATGAAATTTCCAGATCTGTATACTAATATACACTTGTATATTAGTATACAAGTGTCCTGCACTGTATTCTCCGTTCAAAAAAAAGAATAAAAGTTCAAATAAACATTGGTTGAAAAATGCTTCCTAAGGGAGCTACAGACCTTTGAAGGGGACAACAGAAAACTGTTTTTTTAGGAATGTCCTCGGAATGGCTTTGGTTAAGTTAACAAAAATTAATGTACTAGCTTAAAATTCCGCGAGAAATTAGCTGCTGATATCGATTTTGCATGAAACTCATCAGTGACGTGCGTAAAGTGGTGACTTGGTTAATTGTTTATATAATTTTTTTCGGTGTAAATTTTTTACTATGCTGACTTATAATTTAGATATCTTAGACATTTCTACCTAAGAATAGTCGTCTTGTTGCAATTGTGTAACTGCAACCGCTTTCGAGTAAATCATCTTTGAAAACCGACTAATCTCGTCTTTGAACTAACTAGTATTTTTTGCAACGAGTCTGTTAAGCTATGTAACCATGTAAACTACAAAATTCTTAGATGGTTTATTTTGCCATTGTTGTCTTCAAGGAACTGTAGCTCGTAATGCATTGGTAGCCTATGACCGTCTAATTTCGGGACACCTGTATTTTTAACATATGTAGTAATATCAAATGTTTTTAGTTTTATAACTTGTTAATTTCTATCGAATTCGACGTTTGCCTCTGAAGACTTTATGGCGAAACTAGTCAGCCATTAAAAATTTAATAACCAGGAAGGTACAAAATTAATTCACTCGTTGAAAAGTGTTGGTAAACATTTTTTAGTCAATTCCTTTAAAAAGACCCTTTTAACACCTTGTTGATCGGTGACGAGATAACTCGTCATTTCATATCCAAACGTTGCTGACCGGTGACCAGTTAACTCGTCGTCATTACACTTACGTTAGAAAAACGCGGTGACATGACATAGTTTCTACGTAAAATTGCCGGTCAACAAAGTGTTAAAAAACGTCTTAAACTTTAATAACGCACTTTTATTTTATTTTCCTGAACAAAATGCATCCACATTATGACGTCAAATCCTTATGATGTTCCGGTTCTACAACAAAAAGAAAAAGCTCCGCATAATGGAGATAATACGCATAAAATTTAAATTACGACTTTATTTGGAAATTTTATAATAACGAGCAGGAAGAAATTCTTTCCTCATTTTTCTCCTTCTCTTTTTCCCTTTTCTTTGTTAAGCATGAAATTACGAGGTTAATGCAAACAGAATTGGAGATAACAAGAATTTCTTTTTGAAAACAGTTCTTTTAAAGGAATAGATCGATACAAGCCGCGATATAATAAAATACAAGAGTTCCGGGAAAAACTCGAAACTAAAAATGAGAATTCCTTGAATTTAATAAATTCAATCTGTTCGTTATAAATGAATGGGGTAAAAACATCGGTTAGAGGAATTTATAACAATTATTTAAATTAAAAATTTTTAGTAATTAAATAATTTTAAAATAAAAAATCGTATGAAAAATTTAAAAATCTCTAAAATGATTAAAAATTCTTAGAAAACATTAAAAATTCTTTAATTTGAGTACAAACATGATATATTCAGAGTGTCCCACCGAAGTGGGCTGGTCGAAATATCTCGGAAACTACAAGTCCGATATATTTGAAATTTTATATTTAGAATATTTAATCATTTATTATGATTATTCAACATATAAAATATTCTATTTTTGAATAATCATAATCTAATACGATAAACTTCTAATCGTATTTGTTCTGTTTGTTAATAATACACAAATCTATTAACAAAATATAAATCAGTAAAACAGAAGCATGCGTTAAAAAAATTAATAAAACTAAAAATACTTAAAATAATGCCTATGCAAAAATCTGTGTAGGATTCAAAATGACTGGTATAAACGATGGTTTACAGGTAAATAAACAACATAATTTATATGTTATATGTAGTTGATTGCATTAGTAGAGAATTGGAAGCTGAAAGTTAGAATGGAGACAAAGGGAAAGGAAATTGAAGCAGGAGAAGGAAAAATTATTGTAAAACTATGGAAAGAGGGAAAAACTCTTCGCAAAATAGCAACAACTGTAGGCAGATCACATTCCTCCATTTAGAAAGTCAGCAACAACTACAAAGATAGTGAAGATTACATCCACTATCATATTAACATACCGAGATGAGCGAAGCATTGTACAGCAGGTGCTAAAAGAACCTAGGCAACAAAACAGCAATAAAAATAGCACATAATGTGGAGCAGCAGTTTCATAAAACTATTAGCAAAGATACGGCGAGAAGAACATTATCAAAGGCCCACTACCACACTCACGTTGCACGAAAAAAGCCATTCGTATCAGATGTCAATCGACAGAAACGGATTGCCTTTGCTAAATAACACCTAACCAAATCCACAGAACTCTGGGAGAAAGGTCTTTTTATAGATGGGAGCATATTTTACATTTACAGTATTAAAGGTAAACAATTTGTGCAGAGAAAACTCGGTGCTGCCGTCGATCCGAAAAACTTAAAAGCTACTGTGAAACATGGAGGTGGTGTAGTGATGGTTTGGGGGTGTATGTGCGCCAAAGGAGTAGAAAAATTGGCTTTTATAATATCCACAATGGACCATAAAATGTACATACACATTTTAAAAGAAAATTTGATGCCATGCATCGACAACTTGGGTTTGGGATCCGAATACATTTTTCAACAAGACAACGACCCGAAACATTTTGCTCGCAATGCCAAAATTTGGCTGCTATACAACATTCCAACACAATGAAAACACCCCCACAATCAACTGACTTAAATCTCATTGAATACTTAAGGAATTTATTGAAACGCCGAATTCATTAACATAACAACATCGAAAGAAGTGCTAAAACAATTTATAATTAACAAATGTGCCAAAATCAATTCGGACATGGCAAAGAAATTAGTACAATTCATACCAAAACGTGTAAGAAAGGGAAACCTTTCGTAGCTGCTTTGCTCTGTACGCAGATTCTTGCGTACGCATTACTTGAAATGTTTTTAGTTTTGATTTTATTTTTTTAATTACATTTGTTTTCTATTAATTTATATTTTGTTAATGGATTTGTATATTATTAACATACACAATAAATACGGTTAAAGTAGTCCAAATTCTTTGTAGACAGACTGCTGCTGCTGAGTACATGTCGAGAAAAGGGTGACAAGTAATTACGTATGAGACATCTTTCGCCGAACGGTGTATATGTATGTATTTTAGGAGTAAATTGGAACAAATTCATGAATATGAACAGTAATGTAATATTACTGTCTTTCTCGGGGAAATAACGTGAAATTTCTAATTACTTTACAAGAAATTATAATAGACAACGAATTTATCCAAAACTAGCTTCTTCGCCCACTTGCGTCATTAATTGTCGAAACTTGTTAGAAATGCATAAATTTCTCTGATGTTATGTTGCTAATTCAAAAAACCAACATAACTTCAAACGTGACATTTTATTTCTCTGGTATTATTCTGTATGAAAACATTAAGAACATAGATGTTGAATAAACAGCTGTACTTCTACTGGTCTTTACAAACAACAAAATGCATCCACATTGTGACGTCAAATCCTTAAGATCATATTTGTAAAGACCAGTAAAACTACAGCTTTTTAATCAAAATCTACGTTCTGAATTTTCAACTAGTAAAACCATGGATCAATCAACAAACATTTTGTCATTGAAAATATTAACTTATGTCGTTATAGCTATAATTCCTAACGATTGATTTACAAAATACAGTTTTTACAAAAAGTCGTTTGTGATTATTATTGTTGGGCAAACAATGCCGTTGAGTAAGAACAATTACAAAATAGGCCTGTAATGGTCGTGTTTCATCTTTCAGCGGACGGAAATTAGTTATGTTGTGATTAGCATCAAACTAAAAGATTTTTCAAGATCTTTAACAATTGAAAAAAATAAATTAACGATTAATAAAATGACCAAACCTTTTCAGTTAACGTCACTAAAGCACTAACTAGATTTTCTTAGATATAATAAATATTGGCGCGTCGATCTTTCGTGTCAAACGAGATCGGAATTGCTTACGACTCCCTCGAGGGAAGAGAGATAGAAGGTTTTTCTTCCATCGACATGACAAACAACTTTCGGTTTTTTCCTTAATCCCATTAGTTGTGTCGCTTTATGTATAGATGGAGATCGGGGATGAAGTTGTAATCTAAAAATTCGATTTGTAGAAGAGATAGAAATATATTTTTATCGTTTATATATCGAGTTTTTTAACAAAATTCTAAATTTAGTGGAAATTTTTATTTTTTCAAGTTACAAAAAGCATTATTTTTAGTAAAAATCGCGGCGTCTAACGATCCTAATGACGTAAGTTGTCGCAGCGGAAGTTAAGGTTTTGCTCTACACCCTGCTTCTGAAGTAGCTAAGATTATCGCCGAAGCGCCATCTCACGGTATAATCTGTACTAAGTTATATTAGCTATAACTAAGGGAGATGAGAACCTACGTCTCGGTAATTACTACCCCCATCTTGTTTAACACGTCTACAACGTTACTTACTTAGGTATACTGGGTTAATATTTAATTAATTTATTTAAGTTTTCCTTTTTGGATAAAATTATAATTGAAAATTTGAAAAATCAATAACATTAAAATTTGTTAAAAAAAGTGCTTAAAATTATCAATAAAATTATTTAAAACTGTTAAATATTTGAATTATTAAGATGAATTTTTAATGAATTTGAACGATGTTATAAAACTAATGCGAATTATGGTGAATGTTTGATAAATAAAACTTTTATAATAATTTTGAACGAATTTTATGAAAATAATACGAATTATGATGAATTTTAGTGAATTTAATCTAATTTTATAAAATTAACAACGAATTTTATTGAATTTGTTCTGGTTTGTTAAAAAAAGTGCTTAAAATTGTTAAGAAAATCGTTAAAAATTCGTAAAAAAATTGGCATATTTCGGAATGTGTTTATACATCATTTGGCGAAAGATGTCTCATGCATTATCAATTAATTGTGGTATTATAGACGAACATTTTTAGTGTTCATCTCTCTCTTTTATGCATAGGTGATCAAATACGAATGCAGGGTGCTGTATCTCAGAAACTGCTCATCGTAGAGACTTGCGGTAAAAATTTGATAACTAAAGTGGTCAAGAGAAATCGTTGGAAATTATTTTCAGCTTCCTAAGATGACCGCTAGGGGACGTAACTGTCATCTTGAATTCTAAAATATGTAAACAGACTTCGATCGTAATCAATTTACGACTTTTAGGGCATAACTTTTGATAGAAAAGAACAAAACGTAGTAGGTCATAGGGAAACAAAAAACAAATAGCTGACAGCGCAAGAATAATCGAACATCGTAATCGAACAATTTTGTTTTTCGGGGGAAACTGGTAAGTTAGGGTGGTATAGCAGCTCTTTGAAAATAACACTGATATTACGTATTAAAAATAGTTATTTATTAAATTAAAAAGCCGAATTTTTGCTTCTGATTGGAAGCATCTACAAGGGCTAAAAAAGAATAACATAAGTAACGTGCTAATTTTATGTTAGTGAGGTTAAAAATTTTACCCTAACAATAATATACAAAAAAAAACAAAGCAAGCAAAGAATTACAAAACGCATTACTCAAACTTGCGGCGCCGCAATAACATGGAATTCTGTTTTTTGTTGTGTTTTCCATGACCCACTACTTATTATACCTACATAGCTAAATAGCTAGTACTTATAGCTAAGCATATAGCTAAATTTTATTATGTGCCTAAACATGAGCTAAGCCTTTTTTTTAATATATCCAAAAAGTGGTAAAAATTGTTGACGGTCGAAGTCTGTTTATATATTTTATGACTTCTAATTGTCTAATAAAAAATCAAGTAACCCATGTTGAACAAATATTGCCGGATTTCATTATTATAGTTCAAAAATCGACTAATTCACGTGATTTTTCTCAAAATTCATGGCACAAATTTTAAAGTATAGACTTCTTTCTTATTGTTGAAAAAATAAAATAAAATAAAAAACCAAGGGAAATCGGTTCCTTTTTTTTGATGAAATGTTGTTTCTGACATCTTAAGTTAGGAAAATGATAACGAGGTGCGGTTTTCACTAGTTTGCTTAGGCTTCATTGTACTATTTCTTCACGATGAGAAACTGATATTGTTCCATTTAGCTCCCCTAGCCTAATCTTAGGAACTTGAAAATAATTTTCAGCATCTTCTTCTGGCCACTTTAGTTATTACAAGGCGAGTCTCTACGATGAGTAGTTTCTGACTTTACATTCTTATTTGACCACCCATATAATCAAACATAAAAAAATATTTGGGGTAGGCCGAGAAAATGGTGACAATACCACAAGATATGTGGTATTTACACTTAAATTAAAGGAAAAAATCCTAACCATTTTTTAAGATACTATTTTTTCTCTCAAACCCAACATTAAACGTTTTATTCTCGTCACCAAAGGATTATGTTGTTCTATATCAATTTAGAAAAATCTTATAGGAAAAGGGGTTTACTATAATTTCACGATTTTTTATTGTAATTTGTCGACCGTTTATAACTTAATCCTTTCGCGACGGGTGCCGTATATATACGGCAGCCACTTGATGCGTCACACTGGCTAACGCCGTATACCGTGTGCTCGCCGGTGAGCTGCGGATAGGGCAGGTCAATGTGTTAGACAAGGCATAGAATTGCATATGATTTCAATGAGTTAGATAAAGAGGCACGTATCAACTCCAATCGGCCAGATAAGTAAACGTAGTATATATGTCCTGTGTTAACTAATGAAAGCCTTATTGTCGTCCTTTTTCCACTTACGTTAAACGTATCCGCAGCTCACCGGCGTGCACACGGTATATACGACAGTTAGTTGAGCTTTCGCGTAAAGCGACAAAGTATTATTTAGGTAGACTAACACAAAGAGCGAAAGAAAAATTTTTTGTAATTTTATAAAAAAAATTGCAATATATGGTACAGGTGCGCCGTCGCGAAAAGGTTAAATAAATCTATTTGAAAAGAATTTTATTGTTAGTATTAAATTGTATTGCAAATCAATATTACTGCTTTATTTTGTTTGGAGATATTTATTTGAAAACACAAACAAAATTGAGAAAAATGGATATAAAATACAAAATACAAACTTTTTTATTTTGCTTGGATATAAAACATATGAAATGTTACATTTATTATTAAAATATTTTGGTATTATTGTTGTTAACAATTTATATCTTACACTTTTCATTTTCTTGCCTGTTTTTTTATATTATTTTTATGCATGATGTTCGTTCTACGGCCAATTTTACCTTCGGTAATCAGTGGCGGAGCGCGAGGGGGACATAGAGGGTCATGGCCTCAGGCGGCACAAATATGGGGATGCTAAAGGGGCTGAGTAATCTTATGATTATAATCTTATCTGTGTCAAAATTATTTAGAAATGGAGGGACTTAACGTACAGCTATGTATTAAGGAATTTCGGTATTATGAATTTTAGGAATGTATCTTCAAGATTAAAAAAAAATCTACCGAAAGTTACTAAAATTGAGAACAATTCTAATTTATTCTACATTCTAATTTATTGTTAATAATGTAATTTTATCAAAAGATACTATTTTTTACAATATCTCTAAACAAATTAATCAAAAGGCCATTAATGTCATTAAGTTGTTCAAAAAGTTACTAAAATTCTTGAATAATTTTACTAAAAGTTACTATATTTTGACTAATTTCACTAAAATTAGATTTTTAACAAAGTTATTAAATATTGATCAAAAGCATACCAAAATTTTCGATTAATTCCATTAAAACTTATTAAATTTTAATTAAATGCATTAAAAAGTTACCAAAATTTAAAATAATTCCATCAAAGATAAAGTTTTAAATTGATAAATTTTACCAAAATGTATTGACTTTTATACAATTCCACCAAGCTTTATTATAAATTTTTAAAAATTCTTGTAATGTTTTCAAAATTTATACTAATTCCACGGAATACCACAGATACATTGATCAAAATATGATGATTTAACCCAACTTATCTATATATAAAGTTGCTTAGTTTAACCGCTAGAAGACTTTAAAAGCAATATTTCGTGACTATACATGTTGTAGATCCTTGTTACCAATATAAGAATAAATCAAAATAAAACACAGGTTTTTATGCTTTTATTGGTATTGTATTTTTACTCTCGACCTGACGCGTTTCGGGGATCTATGCCATCTTCGGAGGCTTTCGTCTAAATTTATGCTATCTTTTGTTGACACAAACAAAATTTTATCCTTCTTCTTCTTGAATTTGATTATGTTGGTTGAATTACTTGAATACCTTTGTGGTGATCCTCTATTCTTTGAGGCGGACAAAACGCCATTCCTACGTTTTCTATTTCTTTGGAGTACTATGAAAAACTCTACTCAAGCAGAAGTCTCCACCTCATGATTTCTAACCATCCTCGGAAAATAGAACATTCTCTGTTGTCTCACCAACAATGCATTTACTGGACGTTGTTGGTCAGAATACCTTTACAAATTAGGGTTTGATAGATTATTACACAACAAATATTCTTAAAAATGATAATTATGTTACAAAAAGCAAGTGTTTGTTTTTCTAATGAAAATTCTATTGCCGGGGATATATAAAGCACGTAAATTATTAAATAATAATTCTGTACTTACTTCACTTCAAGGCACAGTTATAAATAAGTTTAATACTAAAGTACGCAGGTATTGTACTTTTACAAAACGTATACAAAACTAATAATTACTGCTAACGAAGAAAACAAATTTAGTTTGACAGCAGGGTCAAAAGCAAGAGTAAGTATAAAAAGTACCAATTGGGAACGCAGCTTTTCTAACTGTGAATCTTCGTACAGCCGGCCCAAACCATCTTGGCCTTCCGAGGTCACCGCGCAGTGACAAAAGGTGGGAAGTTCTTAGAGAGTTCATTTGCGTAGTATACTCAACAGGGTACTGATCGTGTACAGATCAAAGCAAAAGTTTGTGTATAAGTGCGTGAGATAATATTTAAGTTCGAGATGGCGGAAAGTAAAGTAAAAAATAAAGTAAGTTCTTATTTATTTATTATTTTTGTTAATTGTTTTAGCAGATATTGTACTATTTGCAGCTTAAAATATGTTTGATTAATGGGTTTCTTAATTTAAAAATAACTTTTAAACTAAAAAACCCTGAAAGATAAGCTACTACAAAGAAATTCATTATTAAAAATTTACCTGTTTAAAATTTACAATACAATATCTGTACATGTTTTTGCACAGGTCAACTTTTGCCGCGCTCTATATTTGCCGCTCCTATCTAACGAATACACCCATCTTTCTCCAACGATTTACTGTCGCACTCCTTCGTCTGCGCATTTTTCGTGACCATCGGCCAAGATGGATTGGGCCGGCTGTAAATCTGAATAATAGCGATATACGCGAATATTACTTTCGTTTATACAGGATCAATTAATATGTTATAATTATAATAATTATTTAACGACCAATCCTTGGTTCTTTTCTAATTAATTTAAATTCAAAATCAAAGTAAAAACGAAAAACTGTGTTGAAATATTTTTTTTTTTTTCAAAACATATAACAATGAAATATTATAGGAAATAGAGTGAGATATTAAAAATTCTGATTATATTAAAAATAAAAAACGTTACTTTCTAAGATTTCAACCATCGTATTCCGCATGTGGAACTGGTTCGTAGTGAGTCAACAAGGGGCGGGTTCGGAGGAGGTCAACCATTGACATATATGTACCGTGGTTTTAAATCGCACGCTGAAATCGCGATTTACCAGCGAATCGCTGAATAGTGCGTCCTAACATTTTATACATTTGCACTATGTACTAATGTCTATCGATTGGTACCTCTTTACACATTTATACTATGTACTGATATGTATAGACCAGTATAGACAATATTACAAATCGAAATATGTTTTGACTGGTTGTGAGCGTCGTTATAGCATGAACGAATGAATAGATTGAAAGCTTTGAAAATCTTCTAATAGATGATACTAATATCTCTACCTTTTTTGCCTGTAGCCTTCAATTGATATTTGTGTGCGATTACTCCATTTTTGCTTGAGGATGACATTAAAAAATTTTAAAGAGCGTAAGACATTATACTATTTCTACAATATCATTCATAATTATATTTTGATTTTTCGTTAATATTTTCTCTTTAATAAAACAGAACTTCACAATTTTTTCAGATCTTTTTTCTGAGGTATTGCACATGTTTTGAACATGTTTCAATCAAGAACCACAAGTTTTAAAACATTTAATAATGGTTAAGAAAAGTTACGTATGAAAAACTAAAATAATATAATTATTAGCTACGTACTGTATATTGCGGAACACAGCTGTCCGACTACAACATAATTTTTGCTAAATGAGGGTTATCTTTTACAACTTTCGTCGACGTGGGCACTCCGAAAGTTAGATGGCGGTTGAGACTCGCTTTATCATTTATAATTTTTTTTTAACGTGGCAAAAGCAATATAAGATTATATGACGCTGTTGTATCTACTAAACGTAAGATGAATGTTAACTTAAAATGTTAACCTAGAAGTTACTCTAAAAATGAAAAAGTATATAGACGAAAGTGTATGTCACCATGTAGACAAGTATACAGCGTGTCTCCGAAATGCGTGTACAACGTAAGACCACAGATTCCTTGGCTCAAAATAGGTCGATTTAAGTTAACTTATCTATATCCAAAGTTGCTTCGTTTCGCCGCTAGAAGGCTTTAAAAATAATATTTTCCATGAGTTTTTCTTAAATTACTCGAAAAATTTGTGTTAGATTTTATTAATTCTTTGACCATATCTTTATATCAGCTGACTACAGCTTCCTGTGGAACAAATTCGAATTTCCAAACATACAGGGCGTTTACAAACACTCTCACCACAAGTTATCCATCCAAATCTTTTTAACTACCTGTATAATTTTCTATCAATTATTTTTCTGTATAGCTACATTAATTTAGAAACTATTTTTTCTCTTATAAAATTTCAGTTGGGTAAACTGTTTAGCCACAAAAAAACATTTTCTAACTCCCTGCAAGTTCAAATTTGTAAGTTAAGGTAACATTAACCCAGTTCAAAGTAGTAATTTTTTCACAGGATATGCAGCTCTTTCAAGAAAATCACATTTCAGAGGATTGGAAGTAGTTTTTGCTCAAAATGTTGCCAGGATTTGTGACCATCATCAGGGCAAAAATAATACATTAGGCAAAATTTTTACTCTGCTCTTTTCGTTGCATTCTTGCTTTTATGATACACTTATCATAAACAAAATCAGAAAGTGCTAGGTTTACTGATCTTGCTGACCAGTTTACAGGAGCATGATTTCCTCTTAATTTCCTTCAATTCTACAGTAGAATCTGCATAATACGGACTAAAAGCGCTAAACCCTGATAACGTTCACAAATATTGGCGAAAATTTGAACATTTTAAGCAATAAACTGCTTCCAAACCTATAACATGTGGTTTTCTTGAAAGATCTTCATATCCCATGAAGAAATTGGTACTTTGCATTTTGTTAATGTTACCTTAATTTACCGTTTTGGGTTTGTAGACATTTAGAAAATCTTCTTTTGTGCCTAAACCGTTTGCGCAATTGAAATTTTGTAAGAGAGAAAATAGTTTCTAAATGAATGTAGCTATCCAAAAAAGAATTGTTAGAAAATTACACAGGGTGGTTAAAAAGATTTGGAAGAATAACTTGCGGTAAGAGTGTATCTAAACACTCTGTATGCTGCAAAATTCGAATTTGTTCCACAAGAAGCTGTACTCAGCTGATATAAAGACGTGGTCAAAAAATGAATAAAATCTAATGAACATTTTTCGAGTAATTTAAGAAAAATTCAGGGAAAATGTTATTTTTAAAGCCCTCTGGCGGTAAAACGAAGCAACTTTGGATATAGATAAGTTAACTTAAATCGACCTGTTTCAAGCCAAGGAATCTGAGGTCTTACGTTGTACACGCATTTCGGAGACACCTGTATATAACGTGTGATATCAATGCGATATGCAGGTGTTCGGAAACGTCGTGTATAATGGAATACCACAGATACCTTAATAAAAATATGATTATTTAACCCAACTTATCTATATATAAAGTTGCTCAGTTTAGCTGCTAGAAGACTTTAAAAACAATATATTTCGCCAGTTCTTCTTAAATTAGTCGAAAAATCTTTATTAGATTTTATTCATTTTTCGACCATGTCTTTATGTCAGCAGGCAACAATTTTTTGTGGAATCAATTTAAATTTCGGAACGTACAGGGTGTATAAAAGCACTCTCACTTCAAGTTATCCATCCAAATCTGTTTAATCGTCCTGTATAGTTCTCTATCAATTTTTTTTCTCAATAGTCGTATTAATTTAGAACAGGGATTCCCAACGGGGTCGGTATCGACCCCTTGGGGGTCAATGAAGTTGTAGAGGGGGTCAATGTTGATCAGAGGGTCGATTGGGGGTCGATAGATAAGCTGTTCGCTTTCGAGACATAGAAAATTTGGATGTGCCAGCATTTCTTATAGATCCATTACAGTGCGATATATCTCGATATAATATTATGGTACAAGAAGAGTTAATTGCGTTGAAGGAAGATGTTCAAGCACAACTCTTATTCAAAACGCGGATACGCAAAGTTTTGGAATTTGAAAATCATCAAGGAAAAGTATCCGCAATTACTAGTTATTACAGAACCACTGTTATTAACGTTCCCCTCTTCTTATTTGGTGGAAGCAGGTTTTAGTCACCTCAACAACTTGCTGCGTAAAACAAGAAATAGATTGAATGTTTTCGAAAGAGAGGACTTAAGAATTGTATTAAGTAATCTTAAGCCAAATATTAAAAAAATAGTATCGGCACATCAAGCGCAGCCATCACATTGACGACTTTTCAACAAAATTTTGTAAAAGTGCTAGGGGGTCGATGTAAGAAACTGTTCTCTTACAAGGGGTCGATACAAGAAAAAGGTTGGGAATCCCTGATTTAGAATCTACTTTTTTTCTTACAAAATTTTATTTGGACGAACCGTTTAGCCAGAAAAAATATTTTCTAAATTGCTACAAGTCCAAACTGATAACATAAAGTACCTTTAACAAAGTTCTGAGTAGCAATTTCTTTGGGCGGTATGTTCTTTCAAGAAAAGCAAATGTTACAGGTTTGGAAGTACTTTATTACTTAAATTTTTCAAATTTTCCGCCAGGATTTGTGACCATCATCAGAACTAAAAATAATAGAGTGCAAAATTCTTAGAATTTGCTTTTTTCGTTACATTTTTGCTTTATGACACACCGTTAACTGAGTCTTACGTTTAGTGATCTTGCTGGCCAATCAAGGCTAAACCCTGATGATGATCACAAATCCTAGCGAAAATTTTGAAAAATTTAAGCAATAAAATACTTCTAAACATGTAACATCTGGTTTTCTTGAAAGAACTTCATGCCCCTTCATGAAATTA
The DNA here is from genome assembly GCA_036711955.1 of Digitonthophagus gazella. NCBI lineage: Eukaryota > Metazoa > Arthropoda > Insecta > Coleoptera > Scarabaeidae > Digitonthophagus > Digitonthophagus gazella. Next base: position 20,470,427 of record JASCIT010000001.1, on the reverse strand, counting down.
CGCAAGATTTAACATTTCATATATCCATCGATCTTATTGTTAGACTCTTTTATGCATGTGGCACAAAGTAGCCTCTAAAATTGAGCTTATTGTATAGAATAAAGTTCTTGTGATTACAGATATAGAGGAAGCATGATGTCCTGAACAAAATGATGTATAATATTGTCCGACAAGCGAGAACTTGCGGCTGAGATTTCACAAAAATGCGCGACAGCGAGAGTGAGAAAGTATTCGGTAGATAGAGATAAAATTATGCGCGCCTCTTTAGCTGCAGTGTGCTATCCAGGGCCGCTTCAAGGGTCCAGGAACCCTTGAGGACCGTGACATCGTTGACTGTTTATTACACAAATTTATTACTTTGGGTCTGAGTCCCTACCTGAACTTAACAAATGCGTAAAGACAAAACTAAAAAAATGTTTAAACTAAAGCCCGCAATATATGGAATTATTACAAATCTATAAAATACTTAAGACGACTCAGGTATATTCAGATCTCTTCCCTGTGAGCGACTGCGTTTAAATGAAGCGTGCTAGTCTGAAGTTACTGTTGTCCACTGCGCAACTGTAGGCGTGGCTTACTTAGCCGCAAGTTATGGCCTGTCGGATTGTACTTATTTTTGAGCAAAATTGGATATAGAACATTATCCCTGGGTGATGATTTCTAAATTTATAGTTTTTTTTTATTACTTCGAAATAAAAATTTTACAAATATCTACTTATGATTACATGTATCTATAAATAATTAAACATTTCAGTAATAAAATATTACAGAAATCACGATAAAATGAAATAAAGAAGTTTGAAAATTAGAGAATACATTGTTTTAATATTCTTAAAGATCGCTAAAAATCCTTTAATTTGATGTCAAACCTGACTACATTTCTTTAAAATGTAAGAAAGTTATGACGTTTTAAAAGTTTTCAAAATAGTGACTGTTCAATTGTTTTTAAAAATAAAATTTTGCATATCTCGAAAAGAATTTAAGTTAGATAAGTCGTGTTTGTACTTAAATGAAAGGAAATTTTGTTTTTTAATATATTTTTAAAAAATTTCGTTTAAAATAGAATTTTTCTAAACAACTTAGAAAAAAAATCAATTCAAACTCTCCTTAGAATTAAAGTTTAATTTCACGGGTCGAAAATCGATGGGTTTTACGACAGTTGTACGGTTCGTCGCGGTAAACCGAGATACAAGGGGACAATTCCCGACTAGTGGTACTTGTACTTTGGGAAGAAGTTGGAGGCTAACTGTAAATATCCCTCGGATGGAATCCGCCCTCCTCTAGTTGAGAAGTGAATACTATTTAGGTCGGAATCGAATCGAAACCGGACTTTTATGTCTTTCTCAAATTGAATAAATAATTTTTAAAGTTGGAATTTGTTCGCGAAAGAAAAACTATTTTAATTTGTATTCGCAAATTGTTTTCACAAAAGTGTAATGAGGTTGTAGTGTTTATAAATTTAGAATTTGGAAAGTTTTAGTAGTTTAAATGAGGATAAAAAGACTTTAATTTAAAGTTAATGGATTTTCTTTTTGGGTGACCTACTTTTTGAAAGTAGGTATTATTTTTTTAAAGACTCGATAAAATTAAATTTAAAATTCTCTCGAGGCGTTCGCTCGTAGATTTTAAAAAGCGGACCTATTTCCGGAACGAAAACTCTTTCTTACTTCTTATTCAGTCTAATTTACATAAATGAATCAAGTTTTATATCTTAGATTTAAATTACAGATAAGTATTAAAAAATATATCATGTATAATTAATAAAAATAAAAAACGAATTTGTTTTTAAAGTAATCTACATCAAATCTTATTTCATATAAAACGGTTTTGATATTTTTATACAACTTGAAAATAACCAAGAAATGTGACCAAAGTGTCTCAAGTTGGACACTTTGATTTAATTGTATAGAGGTTCTCGAACGAAGTTTCTATCCCAAGTGACCTCAAAGTACCGACGGAAGTGAACTTTTCAAGACTTTTAACGAAAGTTTATTTAGCTGGAATTTATTCTTCCCCCTTTTTTTAGTTAAAAATTTCAAAAAAGGATTTCTAGCAGAAATTGTTCTTAAGAGACAGTTAGAAAACTAAATTTCCTTTTATGTGAGTACAAATATCTAAAAAGTATTCCAACGCTAGTAATTCATACCTGTAGTACGTCTAAAAATTGGTATCAAAGAAAACCTAAATATTCCTTCATCACCTAATCATAAGCGGGTAAAAACAAGGGGCACTAAATTTAATCTTGGTCTTTTAGTTTTATTAACTAATAAAAATTTATAAAAGTCCTAAAGACTCCAATGAATCACTGTCTTTGGCCTTGGAACCCTCTGTACCTTAAATATTCTGTGACAGAATAATCTTTTACTTTAAAAATAATTGTATACTCTCCATTTTAAACATTTTTACATATAATCCCTCTCTTATATTTATATCAAAATCTAGTTGTACATTGATACTTCAGTTCACAAATATAATCTGTTCCTCGATTCTGTTCATAAACAGAAGAGTTCGTAATTCGAAACAATTTTTCCTATAATGCGAATCCAAATAATGTATCAATAGATTTGTGTAATAGAAAACTGTTGAAACATTTTATGGTTTTAAGTGTTAAAATGACACGGAAAGAGGAATACAGCTGCCCACAATTGCCCAAGTTGCAATTTCGTAAGTTCTTCTGGAGTGAGTTCTTGGCTAAAGTTTTGCAAGAGCACTACCACCTCATCCTCGTTGATTTCCAACTTCAAACTATTTCCAATATTTACAATGTCTTTTATCACATCTACTTTTTCCCTAAAGTCTTAAAAATGTCTGTCAGACACAGCAAGTTGCCAAAGTTTTCTCCGTGCTGATTGCATTGTTCGACGAGAGACATTGTTCTAGGCTTTATCGACGAAATTTATACAGTGAATATTATCACAATGATTTTTCCAGAAATCTCAGGAGGTTAAAATTGTATCATTAGTCATCTAAAATACTATGAAAAACAGCTTTCATATAGGGGAAGAGTAGCATGAAATAGCCAATCTAGTTTACGCAAACTTTTCCAAACCAAACTTTCGTGAATTTTTGTTTTTACATTGCAATACCGGACATCTATCACCCATAAAAATTTTAGAGTTCACCTGAAATAGACAACAGTAGTGCAATGCATTAATAATATTATCAGCAAAAAGTAAGTATAGTTCTAGTTGTGTTATTTTATTTCTAATGGTAATGAATTAACAAATAACGATAAATCATCATAGCGTGGTTCTATTTAGACATTTTGTCTTCTATTTGTGCAAGAAATGTTTTGAAAAAGTTGGGCTACTCGGTTGTGAAAAAGCCGGCCCTTTGATGGCCGGATTTATTAAGACTAAAAAATATAGATCAGAAGGCAGTTGATTCTGGTGATTATTTATAAGTTATCCATTAAACTGATATAATTAAATTTAATTGAACATAATTTATCCCCTGTTTAAATTCCTTCAGGAAAGTTTATTGTCAAAAAATAAGTTATTCTACGATTTTTTTCAAAAAACAAACTTTCAGGAAACAAGTATTTCAGAACAAGACCCATCTTCCTCAAAGAAATGTATTAGACTAATAACGTCTGCAATAGAAGAGGCAGTTAATGGGGTGATAGAAAACGCCAATCTATAAATAAACGGCTTTGTTTTTCCATATATCAAGTGTATAACTCGTCAAAACAGTTAATAAATTTAAAACGTCTGGCTAATCGTCCTACAAACATTGCTTTAACATAGGAAATAAAAAAATGTTTATTATAGAACAAGAAAATATATTAGTATACTAGTTCACAACTGTCACAGAAATGTGTTAGGCCTTATAAAACAACAAAACAAGAATACTAGTATCTGAATACGCACAAGCTTGTTAGTTTGTTCAAATAAATTTCAATTAAATTTATTTCAAATTTAATTTGAAAATGTTAAAAGTATTGTTTTAATTTTTTATCTTGTGTATTTGGTTATTTATATCGGGTGTTCATTTAAATTCGTGCTTAAGCATGCCATGAATTTTTATTAGACAATGATGAAGAGATACGTAGGAACGAACGCGACAAAGATGCTAGTACAGCTCATAAGTCACTTGAGCATAAATTTAAACGAACATCTTATAACATCTCTTAATTCTACCCATTTATTTTATTTACGTGAACCAACTTTTTAATTAAAGACAAATTACCTCTGAGGATGGCCTTAGGTCGAAACATGTAAGGATTATAAAATCAATAAATCAGATAAATACTGAAAAGATATATTTCATTCCACATCTTAAAAGTATTAATTTATAGTCAAAGAAGTGGTAATCCGGATTTGGCTCTTTCATAACAAACGGTGGCTCTTTCAAAACCATTACTCTATGATAAACCCGAATGCAACTTTGTTTTATAAATAAATATGTATCTACCTATCTTGTTAGCTTTTATAATTTGATTTATGCCATTCTATATATTAATAACTAAACTGCAACTTTGCATTAGAGAGCAAAAAAATCTTTAACTATTATTATATTATTTTATAGATTTTTAAAGTTTTAAATACAGTAGCTTTCTTCGGCGGATCTTAATTCTTTGGGAGAGTATAGATTGTCAACTTTGCCATATTGCGGAAATTTGTTTATTCAAATGATATATGAATACTTCCGTTCTTCCATATTTCGCCCCGATTAAATGGTTGTCCAAGTGGGGTGCACTGCATGTACTCTGAGTCACGTTCTCTCTATGCGTTCTCTGGGTGCTTGTTCGTAAACCGAAGACTCGTTCGTAAAGTGAAACAAAACATTTTCGCAAATTTTGTTCGTAAACCGATTTGTTCGTGAACGGAGATGTTCGCGATCCGAGGTATGACTCTATTTGGTATCAAATTAATAGATTTTTGTCGATTTTAAGAATATTTAAAAAGTAATCCGATTATTTCTGTAATAGTTATCATAAAAATTTGTAAATTTGAAAAAAAAATAACAATGATCCCGTTAGGGTTCGAAAATCAGTGAAGGTTTTTTAGTAGAAATAAATATTTGTCAAATTTTTATTTCGAGTTAATGAAAATAACGAGAATTTATACAAGTTACTATAAAATCCCCGAATGGTCGAATAAGTTTGTTATTTGAGTAGTATTAGTTTTCAAATTTTGTCCAATTATATAGTTGAATGTAACGAATTTATTAATAAAATTTTCAATTTAGCCGTCGTTTCCGGTTTTATAGGAAATGCTTTGTATTTTTTTTAATGACTTGTGCAGGATATTCGAGCATTTTCAAATGTTGAATAATAAATTACATTAAAAAATACCAACATCTTTATCTCTATTAAAAAAACGCAAAGTAGAACCTAACTTAAACCTTTCTTAAATTAAGAAAACCAAAGTGGACGTTAAACCAGCTTAACGTAAAATCAAACAAACATATGGTTGTAAGTAGGGTATATATATATATATATATATATATATATGTTTTTTTTATGTATATATATATATATATATATATATATAGGCGTTGAAACATTTCAACGAACGTCTCAAATATTTTATTATGTTTTTCTTAATCCTCGTTTACATAGATACTAACCCATAACAACATTTTAAAAAACGATGTCTTTGATAAAAATTACATTTTATAGACACTAAAAGTACTCCCTCTTCCAAAACAAAAATTAAGGACCAAAAATATTGTAAGGTAATTTGAAAGAAACTTTGAAACCTTTTTTAGAAACTTGATGAAGTTGAGGAATATTGTCATAAAGCATAAATGGGGGTTTAAGTCTGTCAATGTTGATGAATTGTTCAGTATTATCTTTAAAAACGCAAAAACATTTTGGAAGTCTTTTAATAACTTTAAATGGACCTTCATATCTAGAAAAAAGAGATGTTTTTTTACCTTCTAATCTAATGAACACAAAATCTGATTTGCTAAGATCATTATGAACCCAAGGTTTTTTTGCCGTATGATGTTGAATTGGGGTTGGCTTCAAATTGGTAAATGTATTGCGTAAACTGTCGAGAAGAGGTGTTGCATGCATTGATGGATGAGATATTCGCCAGCAAGTCTTAGGGGCAGTCCATAAACTAACTCAGCAGAAGAGCAACCTGTCTTCCTTAACAGTTAACCGAAGACCTAAAAGGACCATGGGAAGTTCATTTTTCCTATTAATCATATTCACTTAAAGTTTTTAAAGTTCGATGGAATCTCTCAAGAATGCCGTTGCTTTGTGGATGATATGTTGAAGTTAATGCCGAGTCTTGATGAGATTAAGCATTGATGAGATTTCTTAGACTGTTGACCTCGAGGCAAATTGAAGTTTTAAATCAGAATTGGTTGAAGTCACCAATTGAAGATCATACATTTTCTTTATAATAAAATTTCGTTGTTAAAATATTTAAAATATGTCTGATCGTTGAAACCTTTTAACGAACGTCTCAAATATTTTATTATGTTTTTTTAATCCTCATTTTCATAAATACCAATCCATAACAACGTTTTAGAAAACGATATCTTTGATAAAAATAACATTGTATAGACACTACATCAACAACCAGGCAAATAACTTTAGCTTTGTTCGTTGGGTTAAAATTTGCACTGCACTAAGTTACACTATGGTGCAAAGGTGCAGTTTCGTGCAGGATTTAAAAGGGAATGACTGTAATTCAGTGTAATTTGGTGCTCTAAATGAACTGTGATCCACTGAACTGCTAAGTGCAAGCAGTGCAGCCCTAACGAACAAAGCTTTTATTGAAACTTAAAGTTTCAATAAAACGATATATTTATTTGCTTTTCAATCAATCTTATTTTTTAATTTAGGTCTTATCTTGAGTTTTTATCAATAAAAACTTTAGTATTTTTGAAAGCAGCTTTTTTTCGCTTTTGAAAATGTACGAATATACTGTAGATGTTGATTTGATTCAAAGTGAATACTACTCAAATAACAAGGTTATGCGGTCGTTCCGGGACTTTATATCAACTCTGTGTCCAAACATTGTTAAAGTGCACTTGTTACAGTGCAAATTAAATTTCTTTTAATTTGAGTACAAACACGACATATCTAACTTATATTTTCTGTTAAATATACAGTTTTAACCTTATCAACAATCGGTCGTTATCATGAAAACTTTTAAAAGATTATAACTTCACTATTTTCAATCCTAATTACACCATATTTAAACTCAAATTAAAGGATTTTTTTGAAGTACAACCTTTAAGAATTTTAACAATTTTAAACGATTCTTTATATAAATTTAAAACAGATATTAATTTTATAAATTTCACATTCAAATTATCTAAAAATAAACTTAAATGAATTAATTAAACATTAACTACACATACAAGTAACGTTTTAGACGTGTTAAACAAGATGGGGGTAATAATTACCAAGAAGTAGGTTCTCGTCTCCCTTAGTTATAGCTAATATAACTTAGTACAGATTATACCGTGGGATGGCGCTTCGACGATAATCTTAGCTACCTTAGAAACGGGGTTTGGAGCAAAACCTTAAACTTCCGCCACTAAACTTACGTCATTAGGATTGCTAGACATGGTAATGTTACTAAAACTAAAGCTTTTTATAACTTGAAAAAATAAAAATTTCAATTAGATTTTGAATCTAGTTTAAAAAAGAGCTCGATATAAACGATAAAGATATATTTTGATGTCTCCCACAAATCAAATTTTTTGATTACATCGTCATCCTCGATCTCTATCTATACACAAAGCGACGCAACTAATGGAATTAAGGCAAAAAGCCGATGGAAGAAAAATCTTCTATGTCGTTTCTCTCGAGGGATTTGTAAGCAATTCCTATCACGTTTGACACGAAAGATAATCTTGCGTTAATATTTATATCTGAAAAAATCTCATTGTCAGTGGTATAGTTGTCCATACCGGAGTTCGGAATTATGATACGATAATATAACAGCCTTTATTAGTTATAGGACGCCCAATAAAGAAATCATAAATATAAATGTGTATTAGTGGGAATGACAAAAATTAGGTACGGCAACTTGTAAAAGTAATGTCTTTAAAAGTAATAAATATGTTTTGTTTTACCGAAAATGATTTTAGGTTTCAATAACAATATACACACGTCCAAGAAATGTTTATAGTTATTACGTAGTTAACTGCCATTTGTTACCTGAACGCATTTAATCATATCTAAAAAGTAGTAATTAAATTTACGAATCAATAACCGCCATTTCGACATTAACATGACCTTTAACAATTATATTTACCTCTCACTTTATTAATCACCGACAATCCAAACCTTGTCAAATCCTTTACTTGTGTTGCCGTTAAGCTCCGCGACCATCGAAATCAGCCTTACACTCAATTAATTCCTGTTAAAAGGAGCTAAATTCTGGGAAGTTTTCGATTTCACTGGTAGTAAATGTTTAATAAATTTTGAAGATAAATATAGAGGTTATGTGTGCTCTGGTAATAAATTGGCATTATTCTTACTAAAAATGTTAGTGTGAATCGTAATGAGCGTGATTCAATATTGTCTTGTTAAAAGCCATTGTTGCTATGTCTTTGAAGCTATGGTAACAGAATTGGTTTTAAAATTTCGTTGACGTATCAGATCAGTCAACTTTTCTTGAATTATGATTTAGAATTTCCGGCGTCTAAAGTGAATTTCACACCATCACAACATCAGATGTTAAGCCAAAATAGCATCCATAATCGAATTTCAAATTTAGTCTCCCTGCTCTAGATCTTCTGAGACACAGTTTACCATCAAATTGCTATAGACAAAACCGATATTCATCACTACAGATGATCTTTTACCGTTTCTTCATGATTTGTGATCGACCACCCTCTCTATTAAGTATTTTTCAGACTTCACTGCACTAGATATTCCATGACTGAATGAAAGTAAAGCCATTTCAACTTAATTTTCTAGCAATTTCGCGCAAGGATATATGAAGTTTTATGCATTTCCATATTTTGACTCTCCTTAAAAGGCATTAATTGAATGTAAGACTGATTTCGGTAAACGTGAGACATAACACAAACACAAGTGAAGGATTTGACAAAATCTAGATTGCTAGTAGTCATTATTGTAGCTACATGTTCTAAAAAAATATGCCTACAAATATACAATATAAGACAAGAAACAACCAAAGAGTGCACGGCTCGTGACCAAATTTGAATCATTTACTTCGTAAGTTCGTGCGACCATCCCCTCTGGGTGTTGTGTCTTTTTTTAGCGAGCGGTGTGGTTTACTGCCAAATAAAATTAAACTCCAAGAAATTTGTCAGTACGTCCCTGACATTCTAAAATGCAAGGGGTTCTTGGCCCCGTGTTACAAGGAGACCTCACAAGTGTTCCTCACCGATTTTAATGAAAGTGGTACCAATCGATAGGTATTAATATACATATAGTAGAAATTAGTAAAATATTGGTGTGCTCTTTTCAGCGATTCGCTAGTAAGTCGTAAATTAGTTTGAAAATTAAGGCCACGTCGCACAGTGAGGCGGATAGTTCAACTGCGAACATCGCCATATACCTTTCTATTTTTCAATAGAACAACCCCAAAATTAATTATAAATGGGTAAAAATAGACACATAAGTAGGCATATGAAAAAAACTGAGCGTATACTACTACATAAATTAACACTTTACTTGGTTTTAAAGACAAGAAGTCTATTTTGTACCAGAAGCGGGTTCAATTGCCAAACTGGAAGTAACTTTTTTAGCAACAATATGAATTATAATAGATTTTTAACGTAAGTACCTAACAAATGACCCTATATTACCAGAAATAAGTTCAAGAATAGTGTAACAATCTATACCTACATGTGATTATTGACTTTATGCAAATACTTGATAAAAAATTTTATAACTTACATATTAATGTTTGACGTTGTCAGAAGAAAGTTCTACAAACCTTCTTTTTACAAAATTTTGGCGTTTAAAGAATTATAAACTCCAATGGAATTAATAAGTTGTTAAAAATATCAATATTTTTACGCAATTATTTTCATGATACAAAAAATGATTCTAAATAACGGTTGGGATGTAATAAATTATTTTATATAATTTGTTATATCCTAATACAAACCAATTTCACATTACAGGTAGCGTGTAATTTGACATATTTATTAAGTGTAATTTTCTTAAAAAGGGGGTTAAAAGGGGACGAGCAATAAGGGTTTTTAGAAACTAGAGCCTTTCGGCAACCGTTTGGTGTATTGCATATTTTGGACGGTAAACGTTTTGGCCGTTTAAAGCGCTTATTAAGCATATCCAAACAATTTTACAAGATGAAAGTAATCATAATATGAAGTTTGAGACCTACCTTCATATTATAAAAATTTTAATTACCCCCTTCGTTTAGTTTTGATGGTAGGACTTTTGAGGCATATCGAATCAACGAAACTTCATTGGTTTTGAAAATGTCGAATTTGAAAAATATTTCCTATAGGAAATTTGATAAAAATTAATGTTTCAACTGCATTTGTAAATTTGACTAAAGTGTGTAGAATATAAAAATGTGCCGAAAGTATAAGTTTTTTAAAATTTAATTTTTGTAGAGATATCCGATTTTAGAGCATTTCACCCCACTCTGCGCCGCTTAAATGTCAGTGATTGGCTTGTTTTTCCGAAACCAGCCTTCTTTGAATCACTACGAACCATCTTCCACATATTGTCCCATATGGTTAGAACCACATAACGTAACGGTTTTTTATATTTAATACAAACAAAAAAAATTAAAATATTTAATAATTCAATTTATTTTCCTTCATATTTTATTGTCATATCGCTCAATGGCGGCAATAGTGGCACATCTCAAAAATTGTAATAAAGGAGAAAATGGCGTTTAAAAATTGAAGTAATTTGAAATGCGATATCCATGCACTGGAATATAGACAAAAATGAAAAGAACCATAATGACTAGTGTAATTCTTGGAAGTTGGATTAATAAAAGAAATCGATAAGCAGCAACGCTACCGTCGTATTAAATTTGTGTCACTATTGCAGCTACATATAAGTCCCAATTGAAATAAGGTTATAGTCTTACATCCGCCATTTATTCGATTTAAGATGAACTAACTTTGTGGCGATCTTGCGGATACAAAAGGTATAAGATGTCAGATTTTAATACAACAGTTACTAGAATATTTACGATTTTTGAGATGTGCCACTATTGTCGCCGTTGAACGATATGTTTTGAAACCAAATAATTCAATGTGCTGAATTATAATAATATTATATATAATTATAAATATTATAAACAAATTCAGCACACTTTTTTGTTTTTTTTTTCTTGATTTAAAATAAAAATTTGTTAAAAAAGCACGAAAGGAGGTTTGTGAGGGAGTGGCCAACCATTGACGTAAAGCGGCGCCGGCGCGGTGTGGCCCTAAATCGCAAAATTTAGAAACAATTTACTCATGAATCGCTAAATAGTCCATTTTAATAATTTACACATTTGTAATATGCATTAATATCTATCGACTAGTATTACTTTCATGAAAATCGGTGAGGACCTAGTAGTGGTTAGGAAATCATTATCTCTTTATTAGGAAAATACGGTTAGATACAACCGCACAGCATAAAAAATCCCTTATATCTTTCGCGACGACGCATCTGTACTTTGCCATTTTTCGCGACGGCACGACTAACTAATACTTTGTCGCTCTTTGCGAGGGCTTAACTAAATCATACTCTGTCGCTTTACACGACGACTCTACTAACATCAGTATATATGTTACCGGCCAAACCCGATTTGAAGATGAACTAGTTTCGCCTAGACCAAACTAGTTCTCCCTACGCGCGAAAGGACAAATCAGTATAGCCTAGGTTAGGCCAAACTCGTTCATCCTATTGCCTATGGGATAAACCAGTTTAGCCTAGGTCGAATCGGTTTATCCTAGTTAGAATTTCTATCCTTTAGGATAAACTGGTACGTCCTAGCCTGAACTAATTTCATCTAGTCATAATCCATGTCGCTGCTTGTACGAACGGGAAATCCCCGAATCATCTCAGGCTCGCCCATCAACTTAACCTTACCGCTCTTCGCTCGCCATGTTCGTTGATTTGAACGGCATTTTGCATGGACGAGTGCGTGAGTTAAATTGCTAGTTGCGTTTAAAGGATTTTATTATAATCCTAGTATAATTATTGTGAGGCGTTTTAGCATGGATGAGACTTCGTGTAGTAGACAAGCCAATCAAAAGCTGTGGAGAGAAAAGTTTTTGGAGGAAATGTTTCAGAGTGAAAACAAAAACTCTTGTCGTTATAATGTGTTATCAGTAGACGAATATGCAAATTTAGTTAAACAAGTAGAAGACGCGGAAAACTTCGAAGAAAGAACATCATTCCAAAAAAGAAGACTGAAACGATTTGCTGTTTTGAAAATTGGTGATGCGTCTGTCTTTGACGTCTGTACATATTTAGATGTGGGAGATATTAACCAGGATATTCAAATATCTTTAAGGATTGCAGCCATAAAATATTGTGTTGGATCAGGGCAAGGCTTTGTGAAATGCAGTTGCATGAAAAACTGTACAACAAAAAATGCAATTGTAAGAAAGACAAAGTACTCTGCAATTCTAAGTACCACCAGAGTAAACCTTGCAAAAATAAGTAAATAAGCAAATTACAGATAAGGTGATTTCTGTGGATGAATGGGTGAAGTTGATTTAGTAATAAATATGAAATTACTGATTAGCTAAAAAATGACTTTAATAAATCATATTGACTATTTTATTTCTATTTTTTTATTCAGTTTACTTTGAAAAGCTTATAAAAGACACAAAGTAGGTGAAATTAGTTCAGGCTAGGACGTACCAGTTTATCGTAAAGCATATAAATTCTAACTAGGATAAACCGATTCGACCTAGGCTAAACTGGTTTATCCTATAGGTAATAGGATGAACGAGTTTGGCCTAGGCTATACTGATATGTACTATCCCGTATAGGAAGAATGGGTTTGGCCTAGGCGAAACTAGTTCATCCTAAAATCGGATTTGGCCGGTAACATATACACGACGTCAGCCACTGTGATGCACCAAGTGATTACCGTATATGTATATACGGCACCCGTTACGAAAGGGTTAATTGTATACCAAATAATAAATATGTTGTGATATTTAAAATTAAAACTGAAGGAGTTATATAGTTTACATCTTTTTAGGATGACCGATCTTCAATTACTTTTTAAATTAAAAATTCGAATACTCTTAAGGCGCGGTTACACGGCGCGTGGTTCGCCGAACCTCTGTGGACGAACCACGAACCACAAGCCGTCTGACATAGCCGGTTCGCATTGTTCCGTGGTTCGCCGATTCCCATCGAGTGTCGGTAAACCTGGAAAGATCAAAGGGGAGCTCGGACAAGGGTCGTGATGGTTTGTGTTGGCTCGTGTTGGCTCGACGTCACAGAGGAACTTGGTTGCAGATTTTGTGGGTTAAATAACGTAGGTACATCATTCAATTCCTTCGGGTTAATATGGCGTGGTCCACAGAAAGTACATTTGAAGTTATTGAAGACCTGGAACAAGCCCCGGAAATATGGAACCCCAAAGATATGGACCATCATGACCGCAATATTGTGCATGGGCTAGACTATAAAACAAATACGCAGTTTCTATAAAAGAATTAAAAAAAAGACGGAATATTTGCTACTTATAGAAAGTATGCAAAGAAGGTGGCAGAGTCAAAAAAAAAGTGGAAGTGTATTTTTTTGACAATTTTTGCATACTTCCTCAACACAGTTTGAAACAGTTTGTCTGGAACATTTGAGGAGAAAAGCTATACCTCTGTAGCTATCACCTGTCGCTAAAAATCTTAGTGTGATAGCCAGTCTTCCTTTGATAAGAATACTCAGTCTCATATTCGTATCCTGCTTTTGAATACGAGGTCCCACTCTTAGTAATAATAACCCAAAGTCAACTCAATATAACTCAAACTGCATTCATCCTACAAGAATTTTCGAAATATCCTGAAGGTTCTTTTAAAAAGTCTGCCAGCATATTTGATCCACTGTACCTGTAAACGGTTATTATGTTTCATTTTTCCTTTTCAAAGTCCTCGTGCTGTACTACAAATTCTTCTCGTAAGTGTACATACAGTTGATGGACATTAAAATATTGGGTCACCTATAAACAATATTTTAACAGGTGTGTTTGATATACTTGCACTGACAGAACCTACTGTAAGAAGTGTAGTGACATTAGTGTAGTTCACCGCAGTTTTCAAAAAATTGAAAATTTTTTCAAAATTGAAATGACGCAATCACAATAATTTTCTCCCTGTCATCCATAATTCCAATTCATGACTGACAGACTTTCGACAAACCACGGACGAACCATTAGGACGAACCAAATCAAGTTAAAAGTCTGACGAACCGCGCACCGTGTTGTCACTACTGGTTCGTTAAAACGCAAGCCATCCCGAAGAAAATTTAATTTCCTATCCATTTCTAAAAAGAAATGCATTCTAAAAATTGAATTAAAAAACTTTATAATTTTTTATTCAACGTAGTAATCACTTTACTTTTAACGCCAACTCGACATTATGTACAAAATAAAAATTAACATTTTTAGAAATAGCAATTATTCGTTGTTTTTTTTTATAAACAAAAATTATCATATCTCCGAAAATATTTGAGTTGGACATAACGTGTTTGTACTCAAATTAAAGGAAATTTGATTTCCCCTCGCAATATCGCCTCTACATTAACATATGTACGCTCCACCTATACATTAACAGTTTGCTACCGTTAATTGATAAATGGCTTTGCAATTTGATATGACATTTGATACGTAACACACGTGTAACGTTAGAACGCGCGTGCATGTTAGCTTTAGGAGTTAATAATATCTCAATTCAACAGTAAATGTTGTATTTTGTTAAATAGATTATGTTTAAAAATGTTGTACTTTTAATAAAAGTGACGTAACAAATCGGTGGTGTAATTGATTGACATTGAATCTAGGTTAATGGAGATGGTTTTACTACGAACATATATATGTATTCACCTTATGGACTGTCATTGTGCTAAGTGCAACCCGGAAATCCATTACGCGTGATGCATTAACTTAAATGAAAATGTAAAAGTTATAAACGATCGAGAGAGACCATAATGTTCGAAAGAAAAAACGATAAAATTACTATTTCGGTTACCCAGGAATGTTACTACGTTGATAAGAAAACAATTACAGATCAAACAATGAGTACCAACCACAAAATGTAATCGGAGGCAATTGAAATTTACTAATTAACAAACTTCCCGTTTACCAAGAAGCCGCATTTGACGGGTTTATAAACGAGACACAATCCTATCTTTTTATGACAGGCGTCTCCTTTTGATAATGTCTCTAATGTACTTCTATGAATTAATAGACAATTAAATTTCATTAATTTGAGCAGAAACACGACCTATGTAGCTTAAAGGTAGGGTCACACCGACGCGGCCGCGATTGTAGGAGCGATCATATTCTATAACAGTGATGGCGAACCTTCTTGAGAAGTGGGTAAAATTTTGTTAATTGTATTTGTTTAGTGCTTCCTCGTGGGTACTAATTTAAAATCACTTGGAAAAAAGGAAGGTCATTACTTGCATCTTTTTAAAAAAAGTCATGGGACACAGTCGACGTCTAAAAAAAAGGTCATGATGCACAAGTGGACATTTTTCTATATTATAAAATCGCTTCATAGTCGGCCCGTCGTGGGTCACTTCAAAGGTTTGTGTGGGTCACTGTCTGACCCGCGGGTCATAGGTTCGCCATCACTGTTCTATAACATACTCACGCGGCCACGGCCACAGATCGCCTAGATTTACGCACTCGGCTTTAACAATACAGATTGCGTTTGGTCGCCTACCGCGATCGCAATCGCGGCCGCGTCGGTGTGACCCTACCTTAAACACTTTCAAATATAATATAACGATTTTTAATTTTATTTTCATTTTTAATCGTATACTCTTTGTGTTTGGACTCAAATTAAATGAGATTTAACGACCTTTAAAAATTTTATAGAATTTTTTACTTTTTAAAATCCTGGAAAACTTTTTCATCTTAAAAACGAATTTCTTTTATTAATATTCGAAGCACAATAGTCAATAAAAGACTTCCACGACGTCTATAAACGTTACTCTCACAATGCCGCCTTCACTACTAAAGCTTCAGTACATGTCTCGACGTGTCAGCTTTTTTAGGTATCCTTTTTTAGAATCCCGTTTTATGTGCGAGAGCAAGAAATTAAAGTAGTTCGACGGTAACTCGTGTTGCCGGGACACAATCGGGATCCTGCCATTTATTCAGATTTCAAATCGACGCGACAACGATCTTTAGAGAGAACGATTGAAAATTGAAACGAATCCCGTGCTATTCCCACGCTTTTTCCAATGCTATTGATTTGCCATTGAAATTGAAACGATACTATCCATAGTAATTAAAAAACCTTTAATTTCGTACTAAACTAGACTACATTTTGAATAGAAATAAAAATTTTATGATTTTATCAAGATAATTATAAAACTGATTTTCATATTTTTACTGGTTTATTATATTAAGAACTTTCTACCTAGTTTCGGCTATTCACCATCTTCAGAGAAAATCTATTTTAAGAAATTAATGTATGCAGCAAGATGTAATGAATATCTTACATCGAATGATAATCTCCAAAGTGTAGAGACAGTTTGAAATTCTAGCTGATGAGTTTAAAACACGTTAACCCTTTTAGTGCCGGAAATCGGGATGCTTATGTTAAAGTAACCATCTGAATTTGTAACAATTTTACTAAGGTTTGGAAAACGACTCATAAAAATCAAACAAAAATCAATATTTACACCATTCAAACAGCAGAGTACAGATGAAATACATATACGAGTATTTGTTTTTATTTAGTAGAGTTCTCGCAATGCGCACAGTAAAGCGCTACAAAAGGCGGGCCCATAAATCGGCCTCCGGCACTAAAAGGGTCAAAATGTATATCGCACATGACTGTGTGATCGGACATAGTGTCATGTCCGATATTGAAGATTATATATAAAAAATTCTTAAAGAAAGTTTATTTAAGTAAGATTATTTAATTCTTGATTTTATTTAAATTCTAAATTGAAGTCGATACGTTAAAAATCGTTTGAGTTATTTCTTCACATAATTAATCAGTTTTATCAAAAGATTTTTCTATAAATCTGGGGAAAAATTTCTTGAACTGATAGATAACTTCACAGTTTATACATATGCATAGAAAAAATACTATATACAGGGTGTCCCACATTTTAATACGCAAACTTCACCAGGACATAGTTCTCATAAAAATAATACAAAAGTTTTATATAAACATGGGGTCGCAACTCTTTTGTTTTCGAGATATGGCCGTTCAAAGTTGGATGAAAAATTTACATTTTCATTTTTATTTCAGTTATTTATAAACGCAGGAATGTGAATTTTTACAGTAATGTACTACAGCCTAGTATGTTATTTCCAAGCCTTAATTAACCCACCCCGGCGTATATGAAAGGGTTGAAATTCACGATCACCACTACATTTTCCAATAGAACTCTTTAACTCGGTAAAATCTTAACATGAAAAAACGTCCCTTAGAAAGCTCATTCCTTAGCGAGACTTTTTTGTCTCTTACATTTTTTGCATAAAACTGATAGTTTTCGAGAAAAAAAATAAAATCTTGGCGCGTGTCAGACCAATTTTCCAAAAGAACTTTTTAATTAGGTAGAATTTTAACCTAAAAAAATATTCGTTAGAAAGCTCATTCCTTAGCGAGATTTTTTTGTCTCTTACATTTTTCGCATAAAACTGAGAGATTTCGAGAAAAAAAATAAAATCTTAGCGCGTGTCGTACCGTACCGCTTCACCCCTAACCAAATGTTCTTTAAAAGTTTGCTATTGTTTTAGAATAATAAGTGATAACAATAATAATAAGCTAAAAAGATTAACAATTATACTTTAAATTAAATGCATTCTATCTTAGTCAACGTAAAGTTCATCAGTACAAAGAAATCAGACCAAAACCATGGCCAACTTTTAAAGAACTTTTGGTTAGGGATGAAGCGGTACGGTACGACACGCGCTAGGATTTCATTTTTTTTTCTCGAAAACTATTAGTTTTATGCGAAAAATGTAAGAGACAAAAAAATCTTGCTAAGGAATGAGCTTTCTAAGGGTTAATTTTTCATGTTAAAATTTTACCGAGTTAAAAAGTTCTATTTGAAAATGTAGTGATGATCGTGAATTTCAACCCTTTAAGGCACGCCGGGGTGGCTAAATTAAGGGTTGAAAATAACATGATTGGCTGTAGTACATAACTTTAAAAATTCACATTCCTGCGTTTATAAATAGCTGAAATAAAAATGAAAATGTAAATTTTTCTTCCAACTTTGAACGGCCATATCTCAAAAACAAAAGAGTTGCGACCCCATGTTTATATAAAACTTTTGTATTATTTTTATGAGTACTATGTCCTGGTGAAGTTTGCGTATTAAAATGTGGGACACCCTGTATAATATAGGTCAACTCTCACTAGATTGCTGAAATCAGTTTCCAATAGTTAGTAAACTGCCCGTGGCGTCCGGTTCGGCGCTCTAAGCAAATTAATGCTCTCTACTAAAATATCTAAATCTATCAAAACCCGCGAAATTTGAAATAATGCTCATAAGAATTACATTTTAGAATTACAGAATTACATAAGAGAAGACATTTTTAAAAAATGCAAAATATTTTATTAATTTCAAGAACATTTCTGAAAGTAAAACCATTATTGTTGTATATCATTCTTACTCAAATATTCTTTGACGCAATATTGAACAGTATTGATTTAATGTACTCTTCAAGAGCCTCCAAAACCAGCACCACTCCATATTCGTAAATGATAATATCTCATCATAATGACGGACGCCAATCTAGAAAAACGGATGTGACCTTATTAATTTTTGATTGCCACATTTAATTGGGGTGTAATTACTACTTCCCAATATACTCTCTCATGTATGTATATTTAATAAACACAAACAAACCAAAAAAGTTAGGTTAATTCAAATTCTTTTTAAGAGCAAAATGTTTGAAAAAATCAAACCAAATAAATAGTAATAGTAAATTTATCATTTTTCAAAACTTCATGGAAAAAGAAAGAAAATTTAAAACTTGAATAGTAGCGCCAATCTGATAACAGTGAACGGTTTACGTACTCAACGGGCTGATTTCAGCATTTTACAGCGAATTGACCATAGAAAAAGAAAGAAGATGGAGTTGACCTACCTGTACAGGGTGGGCCAAATTGGACACTTTGAAAGGGAAACTTATCTTTATAAGAGATAGAAGAAAAATGATATCGGTGTCTGAAGCTCGATTTTTGTAAAAAACTTAATGAAACAAACTTGGTGAAAACCACATATTGATATTTCTTACGGTTTGGGAGATACAGGCTGTTTTTCAAAAAAGTACTTTTTTGAAGTCTTCATAACTTTTCTCTTATTGAAAAATTTTGGTTTCTGTGAAAACATTCTCGAAGCAATTTTTTACGTAGAATTTAATGAAATGAGTTAGATTTCTCTACAAGCGATATTTTGGTAGTTATTGACATAAAAATGAGTTTTTCAAATGGAACACCCTGTATATTTTGATATATTCGGCGAGAGCTTAATGTTCCCTTTCCAAAAAATATGCCACACTTAATAATTCGCTCAAGTCTTTTTTGAAATACAGTGAAAGCTCTAATAAGCGGACAGTGACGGTTCCGTTACTTTTGTCCGCTTATCAGAGATGTCCGCTTATGAGAAAAGACTACTCAAATTAAAGTACATACACATATATGTATTATTTTGATCAGTTTTCGAAAATTTCGCTTTGCTAAAACAAACTTTTTTTTATATGTTAATTTTTTTTATTAATAATGAACGTTCATACATAAAAAGGTAAATTTAAAACTAAAACTATTTATTTTTCGTTTGAATAAAATCTAGCATACTGCGTTGCCGCAATGAAGTTTCTCTTTGTAATAAGAGAAAACGTTCAATATGTGTTTCTAACACCCGTATGCATAGTCGATCGCCGGCGATTCGCCGGAGATTCGCCGGAGACTCGCCGGCGAACGGTCGGAATATAATTTATGATGATCTCCCACCGATTTCCGCTTTGGCGAATCGCTGGTGATTTGTAACGTGATTTGTGATGTATTGGTACTATACATTCAATTCAAATCCCTATCCATTTTATATATACAATATTAATTTGACATAAATTGTGATTTTGTTGACGTTTTTGACATTGACCGATCTCCGGCAAATCTCCGGCAATTCGCCGGCAAATCGTCGGCAAATCTCCGGCGCGTCGCCAGAAAAAACAGCATAACGCACGTGAATGATTCCATGGAGATTGACTACAACGGAATTTTCTATTGGCGAACGTAGAATCCGGCGAATCGCCGGCGATTCTCCGGAGAATCTCCGGCGAACCGCCAGCGATCGACTATGCATACGGGTGTAAGTTTTTCACATGTTGAAATGCAGTAAAATCATTTTTCACGAATGATTTTAGTTTGGAAATTACATTCAATGCTTCTTTATAGGATGTGATTGGATTACGTTCCTCGTTCTCCTCCACCTCTACCTCTTCATTCTCTTTCTCTTCTGTCTTATTTTCAACATTTTTTGTGTCTACCGAAAATTCCAAGTCATTATCTTCTATATCGACGTTTTGATCAACAGTTAAATATTCTTCTGCTGTTTTTACATTATCTATTCCCAGTCTTTTACTACATTTAAACAAATCAGCTAGTCTCGCAAGTGGCAAATCATCTTCAACATCGTAGTTACTGTCAATTGAACTTCCTTGATCCATCAGAAATCCAGCTTTTTTAAAACAATTTCTAATTGTCCTTGGAGTGACCTTCTGCCACGCAGATTTTATAAAGTACAAGCTCTCTAATATGTCAATAGATTTTGATAATTCAGAAGCCGATTCTGCGAAATCTATTTTTGATAATAGGTGACTCACTATTAAATTGCGATAATAAAATTTAAAATTGCGTATGATATCCTGATCTAACGGCTGGCAGACAGATGTTGCATTAGGAGGTAAAAAGATAATTTTTATATTTTTTAATTTTAAGTCATGTGGATGTGAAGTAGCATTATCAAGAAATAAAATGATTTTTCTTTTTTTTATACCCATGTTTTTATCGAAATTACTTAACCACTCTGTCATAATGTCTCGTGTCATCCATGCTTTTTTGTTTGATTTCCAGATAGCCGGTAAATCCTTGGGAGCAACAGTTTTTAATGCTCGGGGACGTGCCGACTTTCCAATAACTAGCAACTCCTCTTTTTCACCTACACTATTTACACAGAACAAAACGGTTAATCGTTCTTTGGACAGTTTTCCTCCTGTGCATTTTTCCGACTTTAAAGCTAAAGTTTTATTTGGTAATGCACGAAAAAAGAGCCCACTTTCATCTGCGTTGAAAATGTCCTCTGGTCGATAGCCTAGTAAGAAGGTCGGTAACTTTTTCATAAATTCATTAATGCCCTCTTCATTTACATCTGCTGCTTCTCCGGAGATACACTTAAATGCAACATTATTTCTCAAACGCCACTTTTGTAACCACCCATCAGACGCTTTAAAGGTAGTCACTCCTAATTTTTCTGCAATTTCTTTTGCTTTTTTCTTTACGAATGATCCTGATACAGCAATATTTTGATTTTTAGCTTTCACAAACCATTCGAAACAGGCTTTGTCGATCTTTGAACCCTCACTACTCAAAAAGTTTTTCTTCGTTTTTACACTGACTCCAAACTGCCATTTCTTTCGAATCTTTTCTTTATCTTTGACTATTTTTGCCGCTTGTGTTTTCCCGATTTTAAATTTTTTAGCAATATCACGAACTTACAACTTTTCTTTATCTAATAAACACACTATTTCCATTTTCTCCTTTAACATAAGCATCTTTTTCTTTACCACCTTGGAAGTCATTTCAACGCACGTTACACCGAAGCGAACAAACTAATAATAACTATGTACTAATGTTTTGGGATTCGTTAACAAGCGGAACTCGTAAAACGGGGAATTCCCGAACACATATCGGTAAACATCTATTACAGATTACTTTGATGTTTGCGTTTAGTTACCTGCGCGTCCGTTTATTAGAAATTTTTGCCCGTTATGTAAAGAAAAATAGTGTCCGCGTCCGTTTATTAGAGCGTCCGTTTATGGGAAATAAATATGTACATGAAAATATAGGTTTGGGGTTGGTTCCAAAATTTTTGTCCGCTTATGAGAGATGTCCGCTTATTAGAGCTGTCCGCAAGGAGAGCTTTCACTGTATACAATTTCAAAGATTTTCAGGTGTAACTTTTAATCACGTAGTAGTAGGCTTTGGAATAAATTACATTATCACAAGTCTTCTCTGAAATATATAACATAGTGTAAAGCTTACATGTGCAAATTTTGAATAAAACGGCTTTGGATACAAAATAAAAACGAAATTATATTGAATTTTCAGAAACAAACATCAAATTGAAATTACTTTCTTTTATCACACTTGATAGTTCGATCAAGTCTTCTTTGGAATATACAATGTCAAAAGATGCAGATCTTCAACTGCGTAGTAGTAGGCTTTGGGCAACGCTTCGATAAAACATTGTTGATAAAAATTGTTTGATTTATCCTTGTTTAACCTTAACATAACTGTCATTTAAAAATTTAAGGGTTAGACTTGAGAAGATTTTCTTTAACCCAATTTGAAAGTCGATTTAATTCCGAACTCTAATCAATTCTACAAATTTAATAAAAATCTAACAAGTCGTCTAGTCAAAAAGGATTCCAAAGTACCTATTTTAAAAATACATTTTAGGTTACATTGTTGGTATAAATACAATAATGTTAACCATACCTCATAGCCGTGTTATGGAAAATATTGGAAGCTGTCAAGAGCTGTCAAAAAAAACCGTAAGATAGAGGTATTTTAAACGACGGCATATGAGAAACGGCATATAAACGTAATAAAACGTAATTAAATATCGTCTTTGTCATCATTATGTACAGCAAGTATTTTAACCAATTGTTTAGTAATTTAATTACTAATACTTCAAAAATTATCTAAATGTACTGATTACAAAAAATATGTAATTGTTTTAAGACTTTATATGCCATAATATCAGTGGTAGTCTGCCAGACAGCACCTCAGGGTTTATGTTTTGCTTATTGTACCTCCGTAGTTAAGGGTTAATTACTCAATTGACATATGCCACTGCAATTGATATCCGATCTCCAATAATTATGAATGTGCGTACATATACCCTTAATTCTAAAACGAATAAATCCGGCTACGCCACTGATATGAAAGACACGATGTAGACAACTCATAGGTAACAACGTTTACCATTAAAAATCACTAAATTAGGAGCGGGCCAAATTTAAAGACTTTACAATCATTTATGAACACTCGGTGTTAACTATCAGTCTATGACAAATTTTCTAGGTTAAAACTGAAAATTATCAAATTTTGTTGATGTAAATAACGAGCGTTCATATATGATTGTAGAGCGTTTGAATTTGGCGCGGTCGTAAATTAGTGATTTTTGATGCTCAACGTTGTTACCTGTGAGTTGTCTACATCGTATCTTGCATATCAGTGGCGTAGCTGGATTTATTCTTTTCAGTATTAAGTGTATATGTACACAGATTCATAATTATTGGAGATCGAATATCAATTGCAAAGGCATATGTCAATAAAGTCAATAAAATACCTTTCTCTAATGGTTTTTTTTGTCAACTTTCGGCAGCTTTCAATATTTTCCATGAAACGCCTATGAGATATGATTATCATTATTGTATTTATACCAACCTTATAAATTAATCTATAGCGCCCCAATCTCAAACGACCCACAATCATTTATGAACGCTCAGTAGATTCCGTTATTTTTTAAATTATCCGACACTAGACTTGTCTCAAGATTTTTTAGGCACTTATGGTACAGGGTTTGACATATACAGTTGCGACCATAAAATTTGAACTACTAGATTTTTGACATAAAAAAATATGAAAAATGTGTATTCACCCTATCAATCATTGATTTTATCAAACAGTGGCTACATTCGAAGAAAAGGAAACAAATTTGTTTTTTTGGGAAAAATAAAAATTACCTCAAAATATCCTTTACTAGATTTAAAACGTTAATAATATTTTGGAGATTCTCATTCGATTTAAGATTTTCATTATACCTTGTAACATAGGTACGTTAACTCCTAAAGATAGACTTTCTCTGACGATGGTGAAACGCCAAAATTAGTCAAAACGTTCTTAATATAATAAACCAGTAAAAGTAGATAAATCGTGTTTATAATTATCATGTCAAAATAAAAACTTAGTTTTGTGTTTTTTTTTATTTGTATGTTCGTTTGTTGATTTGGATTTAAAAACAAGCACTAGCGTAAAATAATCGTAAATGGTTTGATCTTCGTTCAGATCACTTCATCGCCAAATGGAAATTTTAATTACTTTACCGAACCGGGTTTAAGCTTTTATTTTCGACGCTTCAGGCTAGTAAAGCTTTATAGTAACCTCGTCAGGGTTTTTATTTAATTACAATTAAAACTAGATTCGATAAAAAAATATCCTTTTCGCACCGAAGCGCTTAACGTAAATTAATTTCGAAAGGAATCCGGATTCAACGATAATTAAATCCCTTATCTTAATGGATCCGAAGCTTGTAGAGTAAAATATTAGAGACTAAAAGTGCCTCTAAAAAATAAAATTAAAAATTGAATTAATTTTCGAATTTAATTCACCAAATCAATTAAAGTTTTAAAACTCATTAATCTGTTAGTAACGAGGGGATTAAATACAGGTTATTTATCAATGTTAAAAAATTCAAAAAAAAAAGACAAATTGGTGTAATTTTTATACTTTTTTCTCTTTATTGGAAATTGGAAATGAAAAATGAGTCCCGGTTAAATGAGTTATTAAGGACGTTCGTCATTTAAAATTGAGTTTAAAATTTCCCCCGAATTTTGCCCGAATTCACCCGTATGTCCAGAGAGAGAGAATTATCGAGCTTGGCAATTTGTAAATTGTCAAACTTTTGATTGAATTACAACCATACACTCCCATTTTTGTTTTTTTGTAAACCCGAAACTTAAAAAATCGTCAAAGCTTATAAACATCAAAACACCTTTTGTGTATTTTTTAAAATAATTTTTTTTAACCAAACGCTTTTTGTTACAGGGAACGTTTTTGTGATAGCGGCTATCCTACTGGAACGAAACCTCCAGAATGTAGCAAACTATCTCATTTTATCGCTGGCGGTCGCCGACCTCCTGGTGGCCTGCCTAGTGATGCCTCTCGGCGCCGTTTACGAGGTCAGCGACGAGTGGACATTAGGTCCGGAACTCTGTGATATGTGGACGTCCAGCGACGTCCTCTGTTGTACAGCTTCGATATTACATCTCGTCGCAATAGCATTAGACAGGTAATGCAAAAATGTTTATTTTTCCAACTCAATAAAAAAAATAATTTTACGATAAAACTTGTTAGAAAATTAAATTTTCTTTAACCCATTAGAGACGACGATTTTTTTTTTCGAACACGGTCCCCAGAAGCAAATCTTTTTTCCTTATACAGAGTGTCCCGAAATTACGGCCATATGCTACCAGCACATTCTATGTTCACAAATAAGAATAAAAGCTCAAATAAACATAGGTCGAAAAATTCTTCCTAAGAGAGCTACAAATTCTTGAAGGAGGCATCAGAAAAACGGTTTTTAAGAAATATCCTCGGAATGGCTTGGATTAAGTCAACAAAAATTGGTATACAGTGAAATTCCCCTTCGCGGACACCCCTCTTAAACGGACACCTCCCTTGGACGGACAGTTTCTCATGGAACCGTCTGACTCTCATATAATTTGCAATGGGTTAACTCCCTTTTGGGCGGACATTCTCCTGAACGGACGCGGACAATAGAATATGTTCTCTTAAACGGACAAACGCACGGCGCGCCGACTTTGCTGTCTGCCTTCACTAACAATAAGAGATTTTCCCTCAAACCAGTGACTTACCGACTTCAATATATGCAAGGTACTATCACCCGAAATGAAGTTGCACCATGAAAAGAAAGGTGAATGAGTACTCGGCAATGTTACGGAAGGGGAGCTTACTTTTTCATCTTTCTCTTCATGGTGCAGCTCCATTTCGGGTTATAGTACAAGCGCAGCCTATGGCGTGCCTTTCTGCTTAGCTTGAATGAAGGACTTCTCCGAATACACCGAAATTTAAACGTTCTCATTTTTTCGGTACATACGAGGTTCAATACTAGTCTGACGTCAATGTTGAAAAAGATATGCGGATACATTGTACTTTGCAAAAACCGTTTGGGCCCAAGTAATCAAGGTAACAGTTAAAAATTGCTCCCTAAAGCAGGATTTAAGCACGACAATACGTAAAGAGAAGACCACCTAAATGAGGTTTTTACATCTGATCCAGAAGATGACTTACCACTTAATGTACTTGCAGATATCCTCAAAAATAAGAATTTGTTGAAATTGACTGATAATAAAAACCTTAATAATTTCTTTAATCTGGATGAAAATTTGTATGATGAAGTCCCAGATTCAGGACAAGAAATTGAAAATCCAGAAGTGTAAGAAGTGTCTGAAGATTCTGACGTCGATGAGATTCCAGTACTAGCAGAGAATATCCAAAATTATGGTGATAGAGTCTTTAAAGCTTCTTTCCAAACTAAAAATACGATTTCTGGACGCCAGCTTAAAGAAAAAGAGGAGACAAGCAACAATAGATGATTTTTTACATTAGACTAACATTTAGTTTCATATTTTGTATTTTATATGCTCTATTATATGTATGTATTTTGTATGTACTTTGTAAGCTAACAAATCCTTTTCTCACAAGTTTAAAAAAATGCCGGAATTATTTAATCTTTGAAAGAGAGTTTACGTCCCTTTATGTTAATGCTTCCGTCAATTTGTTAATACAGAGGGCATGAATACTCTTACTTTTACTTAACCCTTCGTTCACACACTGGGGTCCACAGTACCCCAAGAAACCTGTGGGCTTTATGGAACAAAATTATATGTGTGTGAACGAAAGGTTAATACCGGAATTTAAGTTTAAAATTGTTTATTTATTTTAAAAACATTCACGTATACGCTTTAAATATCCGAGTTTTTAAATAATAATTTTCATTGAACAAACACGATATTGACTTCACATTTCTCATAACCGAACACCCCTCTTGAACGGACACTTTGGTTGGTCCCGTTGGTGTCCGCACAAGGGAGATTTTACTGTACTAGCCTATAATTTTAAGAGAAATCAGATGTAGGTGTCGATTTTACATTAAACTCATCAGCGGCGTGTGGGTAATGGTTAATTGTTTCTCTAACTTTTTTGCATGTCAACTTTTTACTACCCTGACTTAAAAGTTAGATATCTTAGACCTTTCTACGTAAGAATGCTCGTCTTGTTGCAATTCCGTAACGGCAACCGTTTTCGAGCAAAAATCGTCTTTGTAGACAGACTGATGTCATCTTTTAACTAACAATAAGTAGGTTTTTTTGCTAAATGTGTACCAAGTGCTTTAACAGCACAGTGTGTCGCCATGGTTGGGGATTTGATTTTATATTGAATTGCGTATTCATGGAAATTACAAAATTCTAAGAAGGTCTATTTTGCCATTGCTCCCTTTAAGGAACTGTAGTTAATTTGGGAAGCGTTTTTCGACCAATATTTATTTGGGCTTTTATTCTTATTTTTGAACGTAGAATGCACGAGTAGCGTATGGCCGTCTAATTTCAAAACACCCTGTACAGTTCATTTATTTTTATTGCACACACGGTGTGAAGGCCATTTTATAGCCCCGGAAATCAATTGCACACACGGTATGCAATCGGTCTCAATAGATTGATTTGAGTACAAACACAATCTATTTAGCTTAGAGTTTAATCTTGATAAATATAAACAGGAATTTAAATTTCTTATAATTTGAATGCAAACACCATCTATCTTAAATACTTTTTAAAACACAAACATTGAAAACATTTAAAACGTCTTAATTACGCCATTTTTTAATCGTAAACACATCATATTTGGTATCAAATTATAGTTTCTTTATGATCTCTAAGAATTTTTAACAAGTTTAATAGATTTTTTTATTAAAAGTTTTTTCCTATATTAAATTTTATGTGTAACTTGAACTGGAAAAAATCTTATCGACATTCCCTTACACGCTTTTGAGCTCTTTTGACGTGGTGCCGCGTTTAAAATTCAATTTGATTGCTTTCGAGGGCGTCGCCAAGACGCGACGTCTCGAGTGAAGGAAATATGATCGAAGGTTTCGCGAAGGAAGGATCTCGTCGCCCTTCTAAGTCGAGATTATCCTGTGTAGGAAGAGAAGTGCTCCACCTGGAGTGGTTTCCGAAGAAAAAAAACCCTTTTTTTCTTACTATTACCTTTTCTTATTAATATTATCTCTTTTCCATAATAAGTGAGCCAATCAAAAGTAATATTACTGAGTTAATCGCTGTGATTTTTGTTATATTAATAAAGAAATAAATTAATTGATGTAAAAGAAATGTAATAATATTTTAAAACCCTCTGTATATAGAATAAGCCTATTATCGATCGTCCATTTACCAATCTCGAAAGTTCAGTTGGAAACCGTTGGTTTAACGAACCGTAAAGAGGGCGAACGGCATTGTGGTTAATTTACGGGGAAAACTCTACAAAAAGAAATTAAATTTTAAAAAATTTTCAACTTTACTCATTTAGAAGTCTAGACAAGAAAATCAATAAACTACTAATCCAGCTTTCAATGCTATCAAACAGAATATGACGTGAAAGGACAATAACATTATGAAGACAGGTGCTTTTATCCTAATATACCCAACCTATCTATTTTCATCCTTTTATCCCTTCTCCGCTTCATTTCATTCTAAATAATAACGCATTCAGATCCAAATTTTAGGATAATTTTATGACGAATCGATCGTTTAAACTTACCATGTATCAAAATGGAAGGTTGATTTTACGTCAATAGTCGGTTGCGTTACAACCGGATCCAAACGAAGATATGGCAATGAAATATGTAGTCAATTCCGTGAAATCGGCGCCGATCGATAAGTAATAAGTTATGGGTTTCGGTCTCTGCGGTCCCATCCGGTTTATTGATACGTCGATTCTAATTTAAAATTTAATTCGTAATTTTAAATATTGGTTTCATACTAACTGAACTAGGTACTATAACCCGAAATGAAGCTGCAACATGAAGAGAAAGATGAAAAAGTAACCCGCCTTTCCATAACATTGTCGAGTACTCTTTCATCTTTCTCTTCATGGTGCAGCTCCATTTCGGGTTATAGTACATTTTAAATAAAACGTCTACAAAGTCAAAATTGTGTTTGATAAGTATATTTTTTTTAGAAATTAAAAACCGATTACAATTCTTAAAGATAATTAAAAATTCCTTATTTTGATACCAAACACTTATGTAAACTCACCAAATCTCGGCTATACACGTAAAGTAGGGCTTGGGCTGGTTTTAGTGCTCAACCGACGCACAGTGTGATATATTGATAAGCTGACTGGACAAAAATGAATTTTTCGAACTGTTCGAATAATTACAATAGCTTAATATATGAGCTCTTTAGTACTAGAAAACATTAGTTTTCGATTAATGATCCCATAATAATTACAGTAGGTACAAATACCAAAATAGGGTAAACTCACCCAATCTCGGCCGTCGCCTAAAGTCGGCCTTTCCCAATTATTTTTATAGAAATACGAAAAATATTGGATATAGTCCGATGCATTTAGTAAGAATATGGTCTTTCATTATCCTACATCAGGTGGTAGTAAGCTTGGCGAATTTTCTATATTCAACAATGTTTAAGAATTGATTAATTAAAGACGTGTTGTGAATGCGGTGCTGGGCCTTCACAATTGACAAGAAACCACTCTACTTAGAATAGGTATTTATATTAACGTTTTCCTTCATATACTTAACAAAATAAACATATGTTATGGTAAAGGGTTATGTACTACTTTTAAATACATGCCATATAGTTATCTTTGTTGGTTTTCATAATAATTACATATATGGCCGACTTAAGGTAGACGGTTTTTAAGAAAAATCTACCCTCGGCCGGAAATGCCGATTTTAGGAATTATACTACATTTCAAATATACGATTTTTCTTACACAAGTTAGTTGC
The DNA here is from genome assembly GCA_036711955.1 of Digitonthophagus gazella. Taxonomy (NCBI): domain Eukaryota; kingdom Metazoa; phylum Arthropoda; class Insecta; order Coleoptera; family Scarabaeidae; genus Digitonthophagus; species Digitonthophagus gazella. The sequence goes on along the minus strand of JASCIT010000001.1, from coordinate 20,440,246 downwards.
TTTATTTTTTATATACATTTTGTTCTATTAATCGATAGTTCGTTCTGCTGTGTTAATTCCAAAAGTCGACCACCCTACAATTTGTCTCGGCACAGTGGCCGATTTTACGTTAATTGTGTCTTAAACTCGGTCATCTAATTGTAAGATTATTTTAGATCTGCCCCAACACCGTCTCAAAAACTGCTTTTTACAACCAAACCAGGTAGGTACTATATCCCGAAGTGAAGCTGCACCATGACGAGAAAGATGAAAAAGTAAGACCCCTCTCTGTAACATTGCCGAGTACTCTTTCATCTTTTTCTTCATGGTGCAGCTGCATTTCGGGTTATAGTACATTGTGATATAACCATCATGAGTAGAGTCATTCGTAAAGTAGTCGGTTATTGTAATCCAACGATTTTGAATCGATTTTCTTGGTGAGTGATAATCTTTGTTATGTATCAAAAGTGCATTTATTTAAAAATTTTTGATATTAAATCAATATAATTGTGAATTCTTACTTCTCATTGTCAGTAACAGGTTGTTATTAGTAATAACCATTAATATTTAATACCTTTAACTTTATTGGGTAGTGGATAAGTAACAAATAACAAACATAGGTAACAAATTAAAATAACTAATAAAAATTAATCAATTATAACAACAAAATTAAACCTAATTTTAATGAGAATAATCGATACAGATTTCATTCCAGTAGTTATCTATTTATTTATGACATCTTTACTGGATCATCATCAAAAACCTATTTCAAAGACTGTTATATTGCGGTATCATAATTTCGAATCTCGATGTCGATAACTACAGTTCGTCCTACCTATCTATTTAATTTTGTAATAACTATGCCGACTTTAAGTAAACATGCGGCCAGACAAAGGGTGACGGCGGCCGACTTTTGGAAAATGTGCTGTTCTCAAATCACTTGACTTTATTTTATTCCTCCATGACTTTTACTTACTTTTACAAAATATAATCCTTCAAACAATAAATGTCGCAACCAGAAAACAGGTAGAATAATTCAACGATTACTGATTTAAAAACTATAAAGATTGTAATATGAAAAAATCTTTAAAAGGCCGACATTTGGCGAATTTGCCCTATCTCCTGTCATTCATAAGGTATGATTTTTATAGTTTTAATTTTTAAATGTTTTGTGTAATTGCCAATGTATTGCAGTAACCCTTTTGAACTTTCATCACTAATTAGAGTTATTTAGTGTATATTTGAAGCATCTTTTTCTTTTTAAAATAAGTTCTTTTGCAATGAATTTAAAAAAGACGTCTTTCACTAAAGACTTTCCGAAAGTAAAGTCAGGGTTTTTATACAGGATGTCTCCGAAATGCGTGGACAACGTAAGACCACAGAGTCCTTGGCTCAAAATAGGTCTATTTAAGTTAACTTATCTATATCCAAAGTTACTTCGTTTCGCCGCTAGAAGGCATTAAAAATAATATTTTCCGTGAGTTTTTCTTAAATTCCTCGAAAAATTTGTATTAGATTTTATTCATTTTTTGACTATGTCTTTATATCAGCTGACTACAGCTTTCTGTGGAACAAATTCGAATTTCCAAACATACAGGGCGTTTACAAACACTCTCACCACAAGTTATCCATCCAAATCTTTTTAACCATCCTGTATAATTTTCTATCAATTCTTTTTCGGAATAGCTACATTCATTTAGACATTATTTTCTCTCTTATAAAATTTCAGTTGGGCAAACGGTTTAGCCACAAGAAACATTTTGTAAGAGAGAACATGGTTTCTAAATGAATGTAGCTATTCAGAATAAGAATTGCTAGACAATTATACAGGGTGGTTAAAAAATTTTGATGAATAACTTGCGGTAAGAGTGTTTCTAAACACTCTTTATGTTGGGAAATTCGAATTTGTTCCACAGAAAGCTGTGCCCAGCTGATATAAAGACGTGGTCAAAAACTGAATAAAATCTAATGAAGATTTTTCGAATAATTTAAGAAAAACACACGGAAAATATAATTTTTAAAGCCCTCTGGCGACAGAACGAAGCAACTTTGCATATAGATAAGTTAACTTAAATCGACCTATCTTGAGCCAGGGAATCTGGGGTCTTACGTTGTACACGCATTTCGGAGATACCTGTATATTGTATCATTGTTATACAGTATTACTTTTTGGTCTAATTTAAATATAATTCATAGAATATAGAATAATGTGAATAATTTTCAATTAAAAATTATGTAGAATTCAGCTTTTTAACCATCCCCTAATAAAAGTTAAACATTTTCAAAAAATAATTAAATTACTACACATTTCCGCTTACACTGGAAGTGGTACAGGGTTGCAACTACTATCGAATAAAGGACCCTGATGACCTCTTAAAACATTAAATTAAATTGTTTGTACTTATTGTTCTCATATTACTAATTTTGCCCAAGTAGAATGGATATTTGTCACACTGTGCGACGGTCAGCGCTAACATCGGTCGTGCGGTAGCTATATCAACGTATGTGTTATATGTGTATTCACTGTTGCACTGATGAACAGCTACTTACACATACGTTGATATAGCTACGCACGACCGATATCAGTGCTGACCGTGGGTTGAGCTCTAACACCAGCCTTTGAGTTTTTCTGTATGGATTTCTGTAAAAAGGTCAACTTTAGGAAGCCTTTTTTGGAGGGTTGACATTGAACTAGTTTACCCTATCTACGACTAAAAATTGAGGAGTTTCCTAACCGTTAAAAAATCTTTACTTTAAAACAAAAACAACGACGCGACGGTCAGAAAGACAGTAAATCAATCGTTTATAACCACATAAAGAATACACACTATAAGAAAAACCTGAATTCCATAAAATACTGCAAAGTCTTACCAAATTATTAGTTTTGGTAAGACTTTGCAGTTTGGTTGGCTACAATTACTTACTGAACAACATTACCGTCTTTAATTACGGACATATAGGGGGTTCCAACGGTCCGAAAAAGCTCCATAACATATTTATTATTGGAGATATTGACCTTTTCCTTTTCTAAGTTATAGCTGTAAGGGTACTACACATTTTTTAAATATTGCGACTTATATACAGGTATCCCAAAATGACAAAAAATACTAAAGCTACGATTTTTTAAATGAAATGTACTCGATTTTATTTTATTTTTGGATTCTATGATACAATACGATTCACTTTTATAAAGGTCGTTTTTGTCTAAACTGCCAGCAAATTTGATTTATAACACGTTTTTTGGCAGAATTTTCAAATGCAGTAGTCTGTTCAAAATTTCTTATTTTCAATATCCTTGCCTTGTTGTCAAAGTAATTGACTCCGTTTGATTGTGGAATGTTTGTTGGATTTTAAAAATTTTTACTCAACGGTCTGTTTAGTCGCATTTGTGTCCTGCGATTTTTTAAAAATGATAAATTGAAAATGTCGAAAACTCATTCGTTTTTCAATGGTAATCCCTATTTGTTACTACCTCTGTCCCATAATAAGTGACGATATGATCACTTATTCAAATGCCAAAATTGGACACTTATTATGGGACAGAGGTAGTATTATATTAGTCAAAAGTTATTCTGACATGCTTATTTTACCTTATTATGAATGGAAAGTTTATCAGAATAATTTTTGACCACTACAATAATAAATCGGGGGTGCCACTTAACTTATCTGGCTCATCATGTTTAAAAAATTACAGTAGGCAAATGCGAATAAACAAGTTATTGAGTATACTTTTAAAACATATAGCGAACATTTAGCAATCAAACAACGTCACCTACTTTAAAGTCAAGCCAAAAATTTGACAGAAAAGAATTTTAGAACAGACCACTGCATTTCGATATTCTGGCAAAGAAACTGTCATAAATCAAATTTCCTGACAGTTTAGGTAAAAACGACCTGTATAAAAGTGAATCGTATTCTACCATAGAATTCAAAAATAAAATAAAATGGGGTTCATTCCATTTAAAAAATCATAACTTTAGTATTTTTTATAATTTTGAGACAGCTGTATACAAGTCGCAATATTTTAAAAATATGCAGTACCATTACAGCTATAACTTTAAAAAGGAAAAGCTCAATATCTCCAATTATAAACCAGTTATTGAGCTTTTTCAGATCGTTGGGACATCTTATATAATTACAGACCATTTGAAAAATCCAAAACCTGTGGCCCAGTTAACTCACGCCGGAACACTTGCTGATCTTAAAGAAAGCAACGCTAAACCAGTTTCTGGCCAAATTTCTTAACCCCTTACATTTATTGCCTATTCTTCTTTTAACTTCAGGAGATATACCTACTGACTTCAATAAAAAATAATTTCATTTCATATTTTGAATATTAAGTCCCTATCTATTCGATATTTAGGCTGGCTTTAGGGCTCAACCGACGATCAGCGCTGACATCGATCGTGTGTAGCTATATCAACGTATCTGTATGAGTTTATTCACTACTGCCCTAATGAATATATGAAGATTGTCGGTCGAACGCGTCCGCCTAACGCACTATAACTCGAAATGGAGCTGCACCATGAAGAGAAAGATGAAAGAATATTCGGCAATGTTACTCAGAAGAGGCCTACTTTTTCATCTTTATCTTCATCGTGCAGTTCCATTTCGGGTTATAGTACATCAGTCAGCTAATAGACTGTTACACTGTATTACAGCGTTCAGTGTTTGGCAGATTCATCAGTGCATGTACAGTCCTCTTAATCAACAAAATAAACACTGCTACGGAACGACTAATAACCGAAGTCTAGTTGCATCCAGAATTATGGAACTTGTCCCATAATTTGTATACAGACCGTGGCAAACGGTTAAAAGCTTAGCTTGAGGTGTGTCAAGCTTTGTCTTCTAATTTCGGTAGTATGTCGGAGCGGCAATTTTTTCTTGAGAATGTACAAGTTTTTTCCACTTCTCAATCAGCCAAGCACTGAACAACACTTCGGTTGAGCACTCAATCCAGCCTTAATCTCATAACGGACTCCATTTGGCGGTAATTTATTTATATAGGGTAAGATAAAAGTATGAAATATAGCTAAATGCTCCACTAATCAAAAATTTTTCAAATAAAAGTTTTCTGGTTAATTATGAAGCATAATTAGACTATATTTGTTTGTTTATTTTGTTTGTTAGTTTCGTTACTATGGTAACCGACGTTGTTATGTTAATGGAATGTGTATATTTTTTGCATATTTTGATTGACTCTTTTTCAGATATTGGGCGGTAACAAACATAGACTACATCCACCAACGCACTTCAAGACGTATCGGAACAATGATCGTTATCATCTGGTTCGTCTCCTTCCTCGTCTGTATAGCCCCTCTACTCGGTTGGAAAGACCCCCAATGGATCGTCCGCATCCAAGACAAAAAGTGCATCGTCAGCCAAGACATCGGCTATCAAATCTTCGCCACATCCTCCAGTTTCTACCTACCGCTGCTAGTAATCCTGGTTTTATATTGGAGAATATTTCAAACCGCCCGAAAGCGAATCCGAAGACGTCAAATAATAAACAACGCTAACAACCCGGCAAATAAAAATCCCGCCGCCGGCGGAATTGCAGGTGGATTAGCTGCGGCTAGCGGCACCGGTGGAATAGCGGCCGCGGTCGTAACTATAATCGGACGACCTCTGCCGACAATTTCCGAAACGACCACCGCTTTTACAACCGTTTCCTCTAACAATACTAGTCCGGAAAAAACTAGTTTCGCGAACGGATTAGAAGCCGAACCAACGACAACCGACGGCGGAATAAGTTGTTATCAACCTCAATACGCCGTGAAACGAAAAATTAAATATTCCGCCGATTCAAAACGAGAACGAAAAGCCGCTAAAACCTTAGCGATCATAACCGGAGCTTTCGTAATTTGTTGGTTACCGTTCTTCGTTATGGCAATCCTTCTTCCAATTTATAAAGATTCATTTAAACCATATTTAGTTTCAATATTCTTATGGCTCGGTTATTTTAATTCAACTTTAAATCCAATCATCTACACGATTTTCAGCCCCGAGTTTAGACACGCCTTTAAAAAGATCTTATTCGGAAAGAATTACGCGAGGAGAAATCGAAATTTCGGTATTAGACACTTTCAATGATGGCGAAAAAGGGATTTCTTGTCTCGAAGGCCGACTACAGGTGCTAATCCCGGTACAGAACCGGTACCGACGATTAGTGCCATTTCCGCACCTAGAAACGTCACCTTTAAGTGTGACTGATCCTTAGACAAGATTTCCCGACGCGAATCCAATCGTAAAAATCAAATTCGAAACGGCGCGGCGAGATTTCGAAGATTTTTAAAAAGAAACTCTATCACAAATAGAAATTCTAATGAAGAAAATGAGAAAAAACAAGTTGAATCTATTGAAATGAATGAAATTTAATAAAAAGTGATAATGGTTAAAAAAAATAGGGTATAAACGGGTATTTTTTTAATACAGAATAATAATAATACTTTAGGATTAGTTAAAAATTTGATTGTAACCTTCAAAAATGGTTAGAAAATTAAATTTCTTTGAATTTGAGTACAAACTTTCAAAATAATTGATGATCCGTCATCTTGAAAAAATTATAATAGTCATAACTTCGCCATTTTTAATCATAGATGTGCCATGTTTGTACTCAAATTGAAAGATTCTTAATATTCTTTAAAAAAATTTCACCGCTTTATTTGATTTTTTAAAGTAATTTCTAACATAACAGTCGATTTTTGTACCAACTCTATAACTTTATTGTAAATATTGCTGGTGTTATACAAAAAATACTATTTTTGTTATTGAAAACATATCAAATAATTTTTTTTTTTTTGAAAAAGATTAAAAAATCAACACAACGAAATTTAGTTTTCTTTTATTATCTCAGTTTCGAACGATGATAATTCCAGCGATTTGGAGGCACATCGACTGAACACCGCGACCATTATAGTGCACATAATCAGGATAATACAAAAAAGTATATGTTAAATATATCAGATGTTCACTTAAATTCACGTTTTAGTAACATATGAATGTACTAGCATCTTTGTCATATACGTTTCCTACATGTTTCATAGTCTTCGTCTAAACCATTTTCAAAATATGCTAGAACGCGAATTTAAATGAATACCCGATACAAAATTAACTACTTTAATAAGCAGTAGACGTGAATAATAATGTTTAAGAAATAGATTAATCGATTAATTAAGAAAACACCCAAAAAAAATGTTTGCACCCGACCAAATAAATGATTATTATTAATGATACATAAATATTTTTGCTAATTAGAATAGAAAAATTAAAAAAAAAACATATTAAAATAAGTGTATTTATAACTGAAAATCCTGCAATAAATATTTAAAATAGAGTTACGTTATAAAAATTAATTTTTTTATGTATACATGCTGTTCAAAAAATACTCGATCATAAGCAACCATTTTAAAAGAATGTTTGAACGAATTAAAAAAATATGACATACAATGTTACATTGCCCCCCTATTTTAGAGCATCCTGTACAATAACTAAATAAAGTACATCATAAAATTCATTCCACTTTCAATCATTGTGATGTACAATCAAAAATTACGTTTTAAAAATAAATTAATTCAAATTGTAACTTTATCGATGATCTAAATGTCTATAATAAAAAAAACTGTATAGTAATATTCAATATTTGTGCATATAAAGAAAATTGATTTTATATATTACTCCGTGTGTATATACTTATATATAAATAAAATGTTCGCGCAGGGTGTTTTCTTTCAATCAAAATACTTTCAATTTATTTAATTTTTATTTATTCACTTTTGATAGTAATTTAAACACCCTGTATATCAGTAATATATAAAGTAATCCCGAAAACGGGTACAATTACATACTTTACGAGCCCAAAGCATGGAATTGTTCCTTAACCTTAACCACTTTTAACTATTAACCCTTATAATAAACACTTTAATTTTTGTGAATATTGTATAAAGATATTATTACCAATTACGTTATTATTTGTACATAAAAAAGTATATGACGGTGTTAATGTTGTTTGTAATAAATCAATAAAAACACATTTCTTATTTTATTTAATTAACAAAAAAAACGCCGAATTTCAATTCCTTCAGGGTCAGCGAAATTTTTTCGGAGCATAAATCTCCCGTAAGATCCATTCCGATCTACCCGGTCAGCAGAAAACGGGATTAAAAGCGAGGATGTCATTAAAATAATTAAAGTCGACCATTTGGAACTAAGAAATCGATATGACTAAGAATTCCGTCTATTACTCCTAAAAAAAAAAAGATGAAAAAAGGCCGATCCGATAGAATATTTCAAGAAACCTATAAAAGTAAATTTAAGCTACACGTGCGACATTCTTTATTTGATTTTGAGTCATAAATTTTAAATGCACAATGTTATACTTTATAAGTTTTTATGAGCATCATGAAATTCAGAATTTTAGCCTATAAATAAGCTTTTTTCTTCTATAAGTGGTAATATAAAAAGTTGTAATTTAGATTAAAGAAGGTATTTAATACCATTTGCTAGCGGAAAGTATCATTTAGGAGCAAGGATATTATGAATAGGTAAAAATTACTGCCACAGACAATTCACTCTGTAAATCGACTGTACGCAAAACTGGGTCCACTACGACGGTCTGCTCAAGGAATTTAAATCTGCCAATCAGGTGCAAGCTTTTCCTAAATGCTCAACGTAATTGATTGATTTAAATTCCCATTATCCATGCTTTAAATTTGAAATGATCCTTTTTCTGTTTGTAACTTTTGTGGTAGGTCTATCTATTACATAACTTTAATACTAATTATTAATGAATATTTTATTAGTTTCTTTTTTGTGTCTTTGAGAGCTTATAGGTTAACAACTTTTAACCCTTAACTACTTTCGATATTTAGTTAGGAAGCTATTAAAACGATTGTGATTTGTCATAGAAATTTACCTCAAATAGGCAGTTAAGGGTTGACATAAAATAAGCTACCAAAATTAGGTATACACAAAGTCACTTGCATCGTTTGAACATTTGAACATTTTACGCCTCATATTATTTTCTGAGAAATTGTTCTCATAAGGTTTGTGTTTAAAAAAATGGTTTGATTTATATAAATCATTCAATACAATTTATTTGGGGCAAATGGAAATTTGAAAATGTCTATCTTTTGTTAGCACAAAGTCTTTTTTGAAATTAATATGGTGAAATTACTGCTGAAATTACTAATTACTGTAATGTATGAAATCTTCCATAAGTGGTGATATAAAAAGTTGCAATTTAAATTAAAAAAGGTATTTAATACCATTTATTCGTAAACATATTATTTTAACAACTTACAAGGATACCTTACGACTTGCCCCTCACCGATTTTAACGAAAGTGGTACCAATCGATAGATATTGGTATAGTACAAATGCATAAAATATTAGGGCGCACTATTCAGCGGTTCGCAAGAAAATTGGTGTTAAAATTTGCGAATAGCGTCTGTCAGTAACAAGTCCCGCCCTTTAAGCCCCGCCCATTGTCGTACTGAATATGTATAGACTTCCACATACGAGGTTCGAATTCTGAATAATACTTTTTTTATTTCCATTTTTACTTTTAAATGCAACATTTCACTTTATTTTTATAATATTTTGATATTACAAAATATAATCAATTAAGGACACTCTTTCGTTATCCTACTTTTTAATTTCTCTACTTCTATGTTTAGAACACTTACGGTACTTTTATTAGAATCTTTCTTTACAACTTCTTTACCATTTAAAATGGTATTACGTTTTATAAAAAAATACCCCCATAAGTAATGTAAAATAATTTATTATATTGCTTACATCTAACTTATACGTATTATAAGGGATATTATTATAAGAGATATAACACTAGGGATCGATATTATGATTATATTGATAATGATTCAAAGTAGCAAATCAACGTTACTCTTGAGTGATACTTATGTTAGTTGTATTTTGAAAAACTGCAAATGAAAAGTGATCTCGTGACTATGGAACCAACTGTGGAAATTTCAAAAGGCGCTATGTAAATTGGCGAAGAAATACTTAATATCGCTCTCGACATCTTGACAAAGACAACATTTTTTGTAAGTACGGATAACTTAATACTCATGGACTAAATTGACGAAGAATGTGCTTCCGAATTTGGGTTTCCTTTTGACGCAAATTTATGTCCGGAACTACCGACAAAGCAAGTACAAGACGATTATAATATTCCCTTTCATTACAAGTTAAAAGTGTGAATCGCGCTGAAGAACATCCCTATTGGCCTTTGCAAACTCTACAGAAGAAAGGATGTTGACGCTTAAAAAACATAAGAGAATTAAAGAGATGGGAAGAACATGTCAGAAAAGGAGGAATGATTATCGATAAGTATAAATTGATTGACTCTTGTGCATATGATTGTTTTGTCGATCGTTACGTGCTACCAGCCAATTTACCTGGAACAAGATAAAATGTAATTAAATATACGTTATAAAGGATTGTTAATCAGATTCACATAATACGCAAACTTGGATTGCCTCAACGCCATCATCATCTACACAAGCACATTAATTGTATGTTTTCTTGTGTTTGGGGTTTAATCATAAAATGTTTCTTTTAATCAGTTTTTCATCTTCCTTTTTGAGTCTTTTAGCTTTCTTCTTAACACTGGGTTCCACATGTTACCTTATTTCCCCGTCTTATCTCATCCTCCCCTAAATAAAGGAGGTAAGACTGGATGTTTACGTGGGTATTTTTATTATAAAACGTTTTGTAATAAATAAAAAATACCATTTTAAATGGTAAAGAAGAAGTTGCAAAGAAAGATTTTAATAAAAGTACCGTAAGTTTTCTAAACATAGAAGTAGAGAAATTAAAAAGTAGGATAACGAAAGAGTGTCCTTAATTGATTATATTTTGTAATATCAAAATATTATAAAAATAAAGTGAAATGTTGCATTAAAAATAAAAATGGAAATAAAAAAAAGTATTATTCAGAATTTGAACCTCGTATGTGGAAGTCTATACATATTCAGTACGACAATGGGCGGGGCTTAAAGGGCGGGACTTGTCACTGACAGACGTTATTCGCAAACTTTAACACCAATTTTCTTGCGAACCGCTAAATAGTGCGCTCTAATACTTTATAAATTTGTACTATGTACCAATATCTATCGATTGGTACCACTTTCGTTAAAATCGGTGAGGGGCAAGTCGTAAGGTCTCCTTGTTAGTGAACATTCGGATGCTCGCATTCCAAAAGTTTTTGTCGAAAAAACTTCATGATCGTTGATTATTTCCGCGTAACATAACCAAAATTCAAAATTGTAGTTCGCGCGGTTTAGCAAATATCGCGAGTTAAATGAAAAAACGGCCGGTTTGGGAATTCGTAAACTGTGGGATTTTGTTCTCTAACGTGGTATTTTTTTTTAATTCCGTCTATTTTCGCAAAAAAATTCAATTCCCGAAATAGTCGATCTCGAGAACCGCTGATGGCATCTTGACGAGATTGCCGTCAGGTGATAGTTAACAATACAAACTATCTCCTACGAATATACTCATTTTTCGATTATTAAATGATAATAAACAATTGTTTTGTGTTTAATAAAAATTCCGTTGAATATCGTGCAGCGCGCATAGAGGCATATTTCTTCCGCCAAAATCGATTCATTCTCCTCACCAACAGCGTTCGAGAGGAATACATCGCTCCAACAGGCTCAAAACACTGGTCTTTTTCATTTAAACTCGCAATATTTCCTAAACCACGAGAAATACGATTTTCAATTTTGGCTATGTAACGCGGAAATGATCACCAATCATGACAGTCTTTTCGACAAAAACTTTTAGAGTACGAGGATAGTTCAAAAATAGTTGCGAAATAGAACATTTACTTTGGAAGAGTAAGTCTACTTTGGACGACCTTATGATGGTCGCAATACTGCGAATTTCATTAACGTAATGGATGAAAATATAAGGATTAAAATTGAACAAAGATGACGCTATGTCTAGTTTTCATAAAACTGAGATATTGGTGTCTTGTATTAGAAAATGTTCAAAACATTGATTCTATTAAATATTCTACTCATACTATTAATAAACTCAGGTAGAAGTTATTTCACATTGCAATATTGACGAAGAGACAAAAACGATACCATATTAGCGCGGCACTTTTTAGTTAAATTAAATACAATCTTTGCGTTTCTGTTACTTGTTTTCATTCATTATTGGTTAGTATATTTGTCCCGTAAAACATTCGAAAATATATTTTATTTCACAGGAAGAACTCTAATATTATGGCAAAGCGCGTTCTTACCTTTTCCTTGCGCAGTAAGGTGGTTCGTACGGTTTCTTTTTATTAAAGTTATTAAGTTATGTTAAAATTAATAAAAAAAATGATAAGTAACGCGAAAGCTATGTTATGTATCATTTGGAATATATGTATAAATGTATATAAATGTTTTGGGCTAATATGTTTTAAAATGAATTTTATTTTGTTTACATACATTTTGTTTTAACATATCGCATTCTTTGTAGCCTTCAATGGAGAAAGTAGTTGGTCGATCGATAAATCGGCCGATCGATCGGATCGATAAAATGTTTCTACACTTAAATGATTTGGATACATCTGTTAGTTCAATACGTGTGTGCATTCCTATTTCTTGGCCGTATAAGTAGACATGGCCATTTCGCTCCTTGCACATCACAGTGAGGAGCTTTTTTTATATTTTTGTGTAATTGCAACAACATTGACGCTTTTTCGAAATTCGTACAGCAATACATTCCACAAATGTATCTTCGTTTTCCATTTTGAAAATAATAGCTAAAGCATAAAATAACTTATTTAAACAATTAGCAATAAAGTAAAGTAATACTTTTTAATCTTTTTAGTAGAAGTAGAGAAATAAACATCATACATTGTTTCAACCTAAACAAACAAAAACTTCAAACTAAAACCATACAGAACGTTTCCGAAATGCGTGTACACCGTAAGACCATTGATTTCTTGGGTCGAAATAAGTTGTTTAGTTTAGCCGATAGAGGGACTTTAAAAATAATATTTTTCGTGAGTTTTGCTTAACCCCTTGAATGAAGATGACGAGTGTCGCCCGCTAAAATTTTCTGTACCAAATACTACATTGACGAGCTATACCCGCCACATATTTACATCCGTGTCATACGTCAAGCCAGTGAACTTTCGGATGCTCGTAAAACTGTCATGATCAATGATCATTTCTGTGTCACATAACCAAAATTCAAAATCGTGGATTCTGTGGTTTAGAAAATATTACGATTTAAGTGAAAAAAATTAGAACCTTTTGCAGGATGTAGCTTCTGTTTACTATAACGTGGCATTTTTTTCTTTTTCAAGAATTCCGTCAAATTTCGCAAAAAAAATTTAATTCCCGAAATAGTCGAACTTGAGAACTGTTGAATGGGAATCAGTTGATTGCGGTAGGGGAAATATGGAAAATAATTGTTTATTATTATTTAACGATCGAAAAATGAGTATGTTCGTAATAATTGAGATAGTTAACATTCTCTACTACCACCTGGCGGCAATCTCATAGAGATGCCACCTGCGATTCTCGAGTTCGATTATTTCGAGAATTAAATTTTTTGCGAAATTTGACGGAATTCTTGAAAAAGAAAAAAATACCACGTTATAGTAAGCAGATGAAGCTACATACTACAAAAGGTCCCAATTTTTTTTCTTCAGCGGTTTTTGAAAAAAAAAATCCTAAAGTTTGCATTCTCCGCGGATCGGTCAAAAAACAGGCCCTTTTTTCATTTAACTTGCGATATTTCCTACACCGCGTGACCTACGATCTTGTATTTTACCTATGTTACGCAGAAATGATTATCGATCATGACAGTCTTTACCCCAATTTTTTTTCGACAAAAACTTTCGGAGTACGAGCATCCGAACGTTCGGAAAATACGTATGCTTATGATTAAATAATCTCCACAGGCACGATTCTGTGAAATTAAATCGTAAGGCAAGGGGTTAAATTGCTCAATTCATTTTTTGACGATGTCTTTATATCAACACATTACATTTTTCTGTGGACTAAATTCAAATTTCGAAAATTACAGGGTGTTTAAAACCACTCTTACCACAAGTTATCGATCCAAATCTTTTTAATCACACTGCATAATCCTCTATCATTTTTTTTTCTAAGTAGCTATATGCATTTTCAATCAATTTTCTTTCTTATAAAATTTCAGATGAGTAAACGATTTTGTCACAACAAATATTTTCTAAATCCCTATAAGCCCAAATTGGCAAGTTAAGGTAACATTAACAACGTTTAGGGTAGCAATTTCTTTCTTTATTATTATTTTTATTATTATTTATTACTTTTATTATTATTTTGATATAATCGAACAGTACAAAGATTAGAAAACCCTTAAAAAATAAAGGCTGCAAGTTTCGACGTCTAAGAGATGTAAGTTCGTTTTTCCTCTTTCTAATTCTAATTCTACTCAAAATATGATGACTACTAATGTCAAATATCCAAACTTTCCAAAATTATTTAACTCAAAATTATGCAATAGTTTCAATCTAACAATCTCAAACTGTGATTGAACCCAGTTGGAAACCGGGTCCGGTTTAAACTGCTTATTGCGTTTGGATACCGACGCAAGTTTACCTTTAATAAGCGGTCTGATCAAATTCCAAATCACTCCTTTGAATCAATCAAATAATGCGCTCTTGCACCCAAAACTAAACGAGGATAACCCCATTTTCGTTTAAGGGGGAACAACAGGGTAATTTTTTGAAAAATCGTTTTTTTTTTTCTTTACGCAATTCGAAAGTATGTACCTTTTAGAATATTGTCCTACAATATTATAACAAAATTTGTTGAAATAATGGAATTATAGCTCTTTTCTGCTCGCGCGCACGAAGCCATTACTTGAATACGAACACAAACAACCATTGTCACAAAATATTATCGATGCTATTACTCCCATTTATATGGATTTGTCCAAGACGGAGTTGCTTGAGCGCTGTATAGGCGGATTTACGCAAAATTCGAATGAGAGCCTTAATGCCCTCATTTGGAAGTTCGCTCCGAAAATTTTATCAAGTCGGGCAGTTATTGTGCAAATTGCTACTTATTTGACGGTTTCCATTTTTAATAATGGAATGGCATCTTTATTAAAGGTAGCAAATGAAATACAAATCCAGTTTGGATCCCAAATGTGTACACATTTTGTACAGCTAAAGACCAACACCGTATAGATCGAGCTCAAGTGCGTTAAATTTCAAGTGTTTTAGACAATTCAGACAACAAGAAGAAAGTCAAATTATGTTCTAGAAATTCTAAAGACTTTTATTATGGAGCAGGAATCGATGACTTGTGGTAACTAAAATCGCATTCAAATTTTATTGAGACGTCCTCAATCTATATAAAATTCCCTTCAGTTAAGCGTACGGATTTTTGTTTGTATTAATATTTGTTGCTTCTTTACCCCCTGGAAAGATTAATTATTTTATCGATTTTCTTAACTCTTTTTTTGCAGGGGTGCCATTTTAACAGCAATTATTATTTTCTAAATCGGGTACGCTTAACTGAAGCTACACTAATATAGATTAAAATGACGTTTCCTTTTTTATTTTCAGATTATTTTTACACGGTTTATAGTGACAACCAACAAGATGCTTTTTTTTGTTAGTGCATTTGGACACCCTCCATACATGTATTCTAAGACAGATTTTTTTTTCTTTATACTTCCTAAAATAAGTTTAAACTGCGTAGTTACAAATATCAAATTCCGATTTTTCTAAAATATATGAGTGAACCAAAATAAAATCTTAATTATCGCCTTTTTTCGCGGTCTCCACCCTGTTGTTCCCCCTTAAATAAACATTTACGTTTTTATCAACATTGTCACGATAAACACGTAATTGAATTTTATCGAAGAAACATAATGTCGACAGAACGTCAATTTTAACAACCTTTAAAATCAATCTTAAATTTACTATGAAAGCTCCTTTAATGGTTTCCGGTAAAAGGTCTTGAGGAAAACTTTTAGAACGTCACTTCAACCTTAATTTTTGTCGTTATTTATTTAATGTCAATTTTTAAGCTATTTTATTCAATTTTTTTGAAAGTTAATTATAAAAAAAATATCTTTTTTAATGAATAATACTAAAATTGATAAATACTTTCCAAGATATTGCATTTTATAATTTTAAAAGCAATAAATAACCTGTCAAATAATATATAACTTTCTCAAATTGAAGGATTTTTTACGATTTTTAAGAATTTCGAATGACTGCATAAATTCGTACATAATTTATTATAGATAGCTTTCGATGTATCGCGTAATTTAATGTCGGTATTATTATTTCTTTACTTATATTGAAGGTAATAAACTATATAGTTTTTTTATTGGCTCTTTTGAATGGGAAACAAAAATGGAAATTCATACCATGTACCGTTGAACGAATTTTGGAAAGACGCTAGCGTTGTGACTGTGCAAAGAAGCTTTCAGATGTTTGCTTAAATAATGAATGTCAGAAACTTTTTTTTTAAGTGAAGTTGCAATTCGGAAAGATTCTTTATAACTCCATAATGTTTAATGGTGGATATATCGTGTTTAGACTTCAACTAAAGAATATTTAATAATCTTTACGGATTTCAAACGATCTTTAAAATTTTCCAAATTACAAAACCTAAACCATTTTGCTTTAAACCTAAATTTAACCCAATTTTCGTAACCATCACGTTGGCACTTAGCGTAGGTTTAAAGTTACGCCCGAAACCAAGCTCTAACTTGTAACGCGTCCGGACGTGTGCGCGGTGTTGGTATTTGGATAGTATTGCAAAGTGGGGAAGTTCACAAGGGACTTCGAATTCGTCCCGAGTGTTTTGGACACGTGAAAATCTATTTTGGAAAGTTCGCAAGTTAAATTTGTTGAACCTAGTTACGGTTACAGGATTTAAAGGGCTGTTTAAGGAACTAATTGAATCGTTTATTTCAGAAAGGGACTAACAATAAGTAATATTTTAAAAAATAACATTATATGGTGGAGACAGAATTCTTCCTATGTTACAGAAAGTATTCTTAGATAATACCTTTCCACAAAAAAATCCTTTTAAAACTTTTTTACTCTACGAGAACGAAAAATTTTGAATTGTCAACGGCATAGTCTGGAGTTGATTCTATACATGTGTCCATTTAATGCATAGTTAATTACAGAACAAGTTTGCATTTTGGTATATTTTTGATTCGCTATATGGTAGATATTCAAGAGGTGTATACACCTAATCCTCTTTTTACACAAATTTAATTTAACATCAGTTAAAAAGATATAATTTGTGCAAAAAGAAATCTTTTTGCACGAATTGTTTTGCTTTAACACAATTTTTCAGATATTATTTCCTTTTTTTCATAGTATAATTTATTTTTTATAATATATTTATTGAATTAAAATGTGTAAACCCGAAATAAATTAAGTGAACTCCAACAAAAAGTATTAATATTGTTTACACCTAATTTCATGTTTACACGAATTTTTTGGAAACATCTATCGTGTAAAAAACAATTAGGTGTACCCTGAAAATACTTTCCACTATATATAATATTTCCATATACACTTTTTCTATAATTTTAATTCATATTTTAATATGCAAAAAATAATTTTACATCGATACAAATTGTTGGTACTTAATATTTCTCTCTTGAGTTATCTTGATTTGAAAATTTTTCAGCGATTTTAACAATCTCAACCATCGTACAGGTAAAAAAAAAAATGAGAAATTGGCATGATTGCTACTCCAATGTTGTCAAATACCTTTAAAAACTATTTACTTTCATCAATTTACTTTATATAGCTTAAAGATTACCTAAGGTTAAGGTTACCGTTTTTTGTATATCCAAATGTAGAAATTTCATTTTTTTAAATGTAATCTCCCATTTTTATCCCCATATCAGATAGAGAATTTAATTCTTTACAATCGTTTGTAAGTTTTCGATGTAAGAAGAATTTAAATCTACACATATACAGGCTGGATAAATTTAGGTATTATTAAAAACAATTTCAGAAACTATAAGAGATACAAATAAGTAGGTACCATGTCTTGGTCATACACAATGTCATACACAGTTTATTACAGGAAGGTACTAACTGTAAGTAGTTTTCTCGTTTTGATTTTTTTTAATGAGAATTACGAAACCAATAAATTACGTAATGATAATATATACAGGGTCCCAAAATTAGACAGCCATAAGTTATCAGTGCATTCTACGTTCAAAAATAAGAATAAAAGCTCAAATACAGATTGGTCAAAAAATCCTTCCTAAGGGAGCTACAGACCTTTGAAGGGGACAACAAAAAAACGGTTTTTAAGGAATATTCTTGGAGTAGCTTATGTTAAGTCAACAAAAATTGGTATACTAGCCTATTGCATAAAACTCATCAATGGCGTGCATGTGAGAGTGACTTGGTTAATTATTTAACTTTTTTGTATGTCAACTTTTCACTACTTTGTCTTAAAATTTAGATATCTTGGGCCTTTCTACGTAAGAATGATCATCTTGTTGCGATTGCGTAACTGCAACCGTTTTCGAGTAAATCGTCTTTGAACTAACAAAAGTCGGATTTCTTGCTAAGAGCGCGTTAAGCACTTTAACAGCGCAGTGTGTCGTTATCGTTGGGATTTTGATTTTATGACTGAATTGCGCATCCATGTAAATTACAAAATTTTCAAATGATCTATTTTGCCATTGCTCCCATCCTGAGCCGTTTTAAGACAAACAAGCGCCCTAGGGCTAAAAATCTGAGGCGCCCTTCAGTTTTAATATAAATAGAATTTTATTACAAAACTGTGCTTAACTAATTCTCAATAAGATTTTTCTTAATTTACTGATCGGCGCCCCATATAGAGCGGCGCCCTAGGGCTATAGCCCTATTAGCCCAATGGATAAGTAAGCCCTGCTCCCATCAAGGAACTGTAGCTCCTTTAGGAAGCATTTTTCGACCAATGTTTATTTGGGCTTTCATTCTTATTTATGAACGTAGAAGGCGCTAGTAGAGTATGCCGTCCAACTTCGGGACAACTGTATAGATAGTGACTTTATAATAAAAAGTGTCATGAATAATATTTTACCCTCCGGTGGGCGCGCCTATCGGACTTACACGAATAGGCGCGTTGCGGCTTTTACACCGCAATAGGATATTTAATGGTTTCACATTGAACTTAGAAATATTTTGGGAAAAAAAAAATGCGGCTAACTGCCGCATACACGCCCACCGGAGGGTTAATATGGAAATTAAGGTTTTTTTTTCGCGAAATAAAAAAAAAAATATTTGTAATTTGCTGGTTTAATGCCATAATTTCAGTTTGGATCAATTTAAATTCGTAGAAGAGTTAGTTAATTCATAATAAACGAGTTCTATTATCTCGTCAATAATAAAACTCGTAGTAACACTCGCCTTTTTATCGATGATGGAATTTTTTGTTAATAGTAAAGTTTCTTCTCGAGGCAAACAGTTCTTGTTGAAAAACCGCGCTCGAAATTCACTCGGAGATTAAAATTTTAAAACGATTAAAGAATATCATTATTTTTAACTAATAATAAAACGATTAAAGAATATTATTATCTTTAACTAATAATAAAACGCTTAGTTACAATATTAATATTAACCCCTTACGGCCCACTTAACACTATGTCGTCCGGCGTCACCAGTGGTGATGTGCGCAAACTAGCGGTTAACGGCCGGCGTCACCACAGTGGTGATGTGCACAAACTAGCGGTAAACGGCTGGCGACACCACAGTGGTGTCCCCAGAAGAACGGCCAAGTGCTCCGAAAAAGTGCTGCCGGCGCCAAGCGAAAAAATATTTACGAATCGTGCGGACGGCAAAGTGTTAATATAAAAAAACCGGCAAAAGAAACATTTTTTATTTAGCCATTTAAAGTATATGCTAGAGTTCATTCGAGTGCAGTAAACAGACCAAATTTTTATTAACCCAAAAAAAAATTAAGTACAAATTA
Organism: Digitonthophagus gazella; assembly: GCA_036711955.1. Lineage (NCBI taxonomy): Eukaryota > Metazoa > Arthropoda > Insecta > Coleoptera > Scarabaeidae > Digitonthophagus > Digitonthophagus gazella. Next base: position 20,420,301 of record JASCIT010000001.1, on the reverse strand, counting down.
TCTCGAGTGTCTAGTTTGGCACGTTTAGTGCGCTTGAATTAACTCGAGCGTGTACCATAACCCGAAATGGGACTGCACCATGAAGAGAAAGATGAAAAAGTAAGTCCTCTCTCCGTAACATTGCCCCATATTCTTTCATCTTTCTCTTTATGGCGCAGCTCCATTTCAGGTTATAGTACGTGAAGGCGTTAAAGATATAAAATACTACCTCTGTCCAATAATAAGTGACCGATATGGTCACTTATTCAAATGCCAAAATCGGACACTTATTATGGGACAGAGGTAGTATCGTTTAGGGCCAGTTTATTCACCGTTGGATAAATTAATCTGTATGATATTCGCTATGGTTACTGGCAAAATAACCAATCATACTACGCGAAATTACAATAACTATGGTAATTATATTATTAATAAACCGGCCATTTAAATAATTAAAAACGATTTTGTTAAAAAGTTTACGGCGGGTTTACCGTAACATTAGTTGTAAATACGATTAAATTTGCCGAAATTTTTAGCCGTTGCTTAAACATTATTATTGAAACAAAATAACTAATTTTTTTAAACACTAGACGTTTTTAAGCGTATAATCGCAATCGTTTTCAACCGCTTAATTTGCTAACCCGCGTTTTGGTATATACGCACTAGGAGCGTACAGACTCAAGCGTTAAACGTTCGACAAACTTGCGATTCAAAGTTTTTGTTAAAGCGTGCGTTTTATGACATCTAACGTTCACTTGTACACTTGCCAATAGCAAGCGTATTCAAAAACGCTCTATTTATACTGGGATTTGCCGTTACACCATTTGAATTTGACAGCTTAACCCTACCCTTTTTTGGAAAGAGAATAATTAAAAATATCGACCTAAATTTGAAATTTTCAACTTCAATACACTCAGTTTTAAACCGAGCGTGTTAAGACTGTTACTACAACGCAATATCAATGACCCTTTAACCGCAAGCACTCAAGGAACTTGATTGTCGCCAGGTCAAGTCTATTTGGGTGGCGTAAAGTGTCTCTTCGATCTCCTTTATAAAGGCTAAATTAACTCCCCGGCACTTCCAACACCACGACCTCCTCAAACTACCCCTTTATGTGGATTTATCTTGAAGGAAAACGTCTCGAAAGTCCTCTACATTTTAAATGCTACTGATTAGTTATTAGTCGTCTTAGGTGTAATTATCGTCTCTAATTAATTGTAGAAACCGTTCAAATGCATACATACATACACAGTGCGTTAATTACGGGAGATCAACAGCAATGACGCCTCGTGCATTGTTTACCCTTGATTGCAAACGCCTCGGATTCCCATTATAACCGAGTTTGTATGCGTTTGAGGTATGTAGATCTACATACAAACAGGTTCGAGAGTCTTTGAAATTCGATCTTGGAACAAATGTGAACTAACGTTTATAGAAAAACATGTTTCCGTAATTTTCTGGATATTATAGACGGGAAAACGCCCATTTTTCACGTTGGGAATCTTCCGCGTTGTACCCGTTCTACCGTAAATTTACCTCTTATCGTATGAATAGACGCTCATCCATATTTATAATGTGGACCCGGGTAGAATTTATATTTCTAAACACACAAAAGGGTCGTACCAGTATTACGTTGGACGGAAAAATACGTTCCGATCATGAATCATTCACGATTCCACCTGAGGGCATTGTGAATAAACTTTCTTAGGTAAATAAAAATATACATTGCACAAAAGATCAATTAAGTAATAATGCGAAAGATTTTAAAAATTCTTAAACTTTAATTTAAAATTAATTATTTTTTTTTAGTTTAAACATAAGATACCTACGATTAAAAATAATCGAGTTATGGATTCCATTTCTGGTTTTAGTCGTAAACAGGTGAAGTGAATATCTAAAAAATCATTTTTTTTTTAATACGTTAAGTTTACTGTAATTCATCAGTCATTTATTCAAATTTATTGATCTTTTTGTAAATCTTGTGGATACAGTATTTTGAATATTTTATAGGTCAAGTATTATCATATTTACTCACCGTCAGTGACTAGGAGTTGTAGGGACTAATTCCCAAAATCCGTAATCTTACCTTTAGTTTTAAAGAAGAATAAGAATCGAGTTATGACGTTCAATTGTTTTCAAAAGTGAAAACCGTTATATTTCCGAAAGTATTTAACCTAGATGGGTCGCGTTTGTACTTAAATTAAAGAAAATTATAGTTTCTAATCACTTTTCAAGAAATTTTCACTCTCAAAATCAGTTTAAAAAAAAGTTCTATCGTATTTTGAATTTTAATCACATCATACCTATAATTCTCCAGATTAATTTAAACGCCTTTCAACTCTTATTATTAATAACTTCTGGGAAATTGGGGTTTAAACTAGACACTAGTCTAGTTTGGGTTTAAACTAGACACTAGTTTAAACCCCAATTTCCCAGAAGTTATTAATAATAAGAGTTGAAAGGCGTTTAAATTAATCTGGAGAATTATAGGTATGATGTGATTAAAATTCAAAATACGATAGAACATCCCATATATGTGTCATACATCCCAGAATATACATTATTTAGAGTTTAGTTCCCGCTAGCTGTTGGCAGTGATATATTCTCATCTGAGCCGAGATGATGATGAAACGCGACTTTAATTGACTTTTGAAACTAATTATCTGGTCGGATATAGAACGGTAAATGGACCGTTTTAAATTCTAACTAAAACACGAGGTAAATTGGATTACAAAATAAAATAGAATTGTCTATGCAATGAAAATTTGATCATTAAAAATTCTTTGAGTCCAAACATATACCATAAAAAATAAGCAATTTATGATTTACAATTTTTTCAAGATGGCGACTGTTCAATTGTTTTAGAAGTTAAAAAAAATGGCGCCAGTTTTATAAACATTAAATTAGTTAACCATTTTCTATTACCGTGATCACGCCTAACTCATGTGATGCGACTGGCTGAAAGAGGGTGATTAGGAGAATATAAACTAATTTGACTTTTATAAAAGCGGACCTAACACTTTAAAACTTTTTTCTAAAATTTTAGCATGTTCTTCAACTTTTTTAGATTCGTAAATTCTTGTTATCTGTCTTTTTAAATATATCAATTCTTCATCTTCTTTTATATGTTTTGTTTAAACACGTTTTAAAGGAAATTTAATTTACCCTTACAGGGTTATTTTGTAACTCTTAACGATATCGTTATTGTTTAATTTTCTGTATATTGTTCAATTTTCGTTAATATGTTTATTGTTTTAAATTATTTTATTTCGTCCCCTTTTATTCGTTATTCGTTACTGTATGCGTGCGCCGTGTTTTCAAACTAGTTTTCGTCCTGTTATATAAGTGTTGTTCATTGTAAAGAAAAGAGTCTCTTCTTGTACTGTGATAAGGAAGTTTTATTTCAACGTGATAACCAGTAAGAACCTTTCGATTTCTATTAACATTATCGATTCATACTAATTCGCGTTACGAATAGATTTCTCTACTACATTATTTTTGGTCCTTCGAGCCGGATATTAGCCCTTAAGGGACATTTCGCGAATTTTCGCAATTTCGGCAGGATCTATTCGTATAAACAAAAATAATGTAGTAGAGAAATCTATTCGTAACGCGAATTAGTATGAATCGATAATGTTAATAGAAATCGAAAGGTTCTTACTGGTTATCACGTTGAAATAAAACTTCCTTATCACAGTACAAGAAGAGACTCTTTTCTTTACAATGAACAACACTTATATAACAGGACGAAAACTAGTTTGAAAACACGGCGCACGCATACAGTAACGAATAACGAATAAAAGGGGACGAAATAAAATAATTTAAAACAATAAACATATTAACGAAAATTGAACAATATACAGAAAATTAAACATTACCGCCCGCCTTACCAAATTCTTTGGTAAACAAAAGAAATAATGAAAATAACGGTAACCAAATTAAACAATAACAAAAGAAAAAACAACGTTAAATGAAATATAAACTGAAATATGTACTGAAAACAACCTGAATTGAAGTGACCTTGAACAATGAACTCTACACAGCTGGTATTAGACCGGAATAAACTTGAAATAAATGTGGTTAACAGAACGTGAGAAAGTGACTGTGAGTGAACATTACAAATGAGTGCTAAAGAAAATGAATAGAAAACGCGAAAATATCTTAACTAAAATAATAACTAGAAACTAAATGAATTGAAATCTTATTGAAATAACATAAATTTGAAGATTGAATAACTAAAGTAAATGAAAATTAACTATGAAGGTAAGTAAACTGAATTTTTTAGTATCGTAACAAACATAATTTTGTGAAGGGACGGACTAAAGTCGTAGATGGCGTCTTGATTGTGGCGACGCGTGCGTGTCCGTCGGCGCCGGTGTGGATTTGAAGGATGCGCGCCATCATCCACTTCGCCGGCGGAAGACGCTCGTCCTTGACGAGCACCAGGTTGCCGACTTCCGGTAAGTTTTTTCCTTGGAACCATTTTGTAGCATTATGTAATTGTTGAAGATAGAATTTTTCCCATTTTCTCCAGAAATCGTCGACCATTCGTCGGAGCATCTGCCAGCGAGAAAGACGGGACACTTTCTCATCAGAAAGGGAGTTCTCAGGAACGACGGTCAGAGCGCTACCGACGAGAAAATGCGCTGGAGTGAGGGCCTCGAAGCTGCCGGGGTCCTCCGAAAGGGCGCAGAGTGGTCGTGAATTGAGGATAGCTTCGATCTGGATTAGTACTGTGCTAAACTCTTCATAGGTCAGTAAAGTAGCACCAACGACCTTCTTGAGGTGAGTTTTCACCGAACGGACTGCAGCCTCCCATTTTCCGCCGAAGTGTGGGGCAGCAGGGGGGTTGAATCTCCACTCAGTGCCGTCGTTGCTGAGTAGGTCAACCATGTTCCTCCATTCCCTTGAAGCAGCAGAAAACATTTGGCGAAGTTCTCGATCCGCCCCGACTAGGTTGGTTCCTCGGTCGCTGTACAAACATTTACAGAGACCGCGCCGTCCCGAGAACCGCTTGTAAGCAGCCAGAAATCCCGCTGTGGAATAGTCGGTTGCTACTTCAAGGTGGATGGCTGAAGTTACTAAACAAACAAACAGAATTAAGTAACTCTTGTAAGTTCTACCGCCTCTTCCTCGAATTGTTTTAATTTGAAATGGTCCGGCATAGTCGACTCCAGCATGTAAGAAAGGTCTGGATGGTGTGACCCTGGGTGGTGGTAGTTGCCCCATAAGCTGCTGACTGGCTTCCAAACTCTGTCTGGCGCAGACCACACATCGGTGGATGAAGGCTCGAACCGGAACGCGACCTCCAACTATCCAGAATTGACGCCGTATGGAGGCGAGTGTGATCTGAGTTCCACCATGTAATGTTCTTCGATGGTAACTGTCGATGACTAAGGATGTTATTGCGGATTTCTTCGGTAGGATGATGGGGTGTTTTTCATCCCAATCTAGTGACGAAAATCGAAGACGACCCGTTACGCGAAGAAATCCTTGGCCATCCAGGAATGGAACCAATCTATACAGCGCACTTGACGTTTTTATTGCTCGTCCTTCCTGTAAGTCCCGTATCTCATCCGCGAAAGAAAGTTGCTGGCACTCGCGCACCCAGAACAATAATGCTCTTTGAATTTCATGAGGTGAAAGATTTTCTGGAACAGAGTTATCATTAGGTCTTTTAAAAAATCGAAAACACCAAGCGGTGACGCGTAATAATTTGTTGAGGGACGAATATTTATCTTTTAAATTCCAGCCGGTGTTTGGAACTGCCACATGAGCTGCTGGAGTCGATCGACGCTCTCGTTCAGCTTCTGAAGGGGACGTTGGTCGGAATGAAGGCCAGTTGGACATCGGCAGAGCTAACCATGAAGGACCCGACCACCACAAAGATTTTTTCTGGAGCTGACGAATGGGAACTCCACGTGAAGCGAGGTCGGCTGGATTGTCATGACCAGGAACGTAAGACCATCGGCCTTGAGGTAAATCTTGAATCTCGATAACCCTATTTCGAACGAAATCTCTCCATTTTCCAGGATGACTGCAGATCCATGACAACGCAACGCTCGAGTCGCTCCACAGATGAATGGGAACATCTTGTAAGTCCAGAACACTCACTACGCGCTTCATTATCCGCACGAGAATAACCGCCGCGCACAACTCGAGTCGCGGTATCGTTACACTTTTAAGCGGAGCCACTTTGGTTTTTGATACAACAAGAGAAATTTGAATTTTATCGTTATTTTCTACCCGAATGTAAACAACCGCCCCAAAGGCGCTATTAGAAGCGTCCGCGAACCCGTGTAATTGGATAGAAGTAGCTTTTTTATTGATACCGAGCCAACGAGGAACGCGTATTGCTGGAATGTCGCGAAAATCGTTAATAAATGCTGTCCATTTTAGAGCTAGATCGTCCGGCAAAGATTCGTCCCAATCAAGTTTTCTCGTCCATAAATGTTGCATAAAAATCTTTGCCGTAACGATCAACGGCGACAACCAACCGAGAGGATCAAATAATCTCGCTATGAAAGAAAGGACCGAACGCTTGGTAAGTTTATTGGAAAGTTCGTATATATCATTTAAACGAAACAAAAAATTGTCCCTTGAATTATTCCAGATGAGCCCAAGAGCGCGTGGAGACTGATCCTCCTCTATGTTTAAATTGTCCGTTTGCGCAATATTCTCGCGGGGCACATAATTAAGCGCGTCCGAATCGTTGGATATCCACTTACGCGCGTTGAAACCGCCCGCCGTCAACACCTGATTCAGCTGAAAGATGACCTCTTGTACCTCATCGACATCATCAGCTCCGGAAAGAACGTCATCAACGTACGTATCGGACAAAAGTACTGACGCTCCGAATGGTTTTTGAAAAGAATGTTCGTTCGCGAGCTGATGAATACAGCGAATAGCCAAAAAAGGGGCACACGAAAGTCCATATGTGACGGTAGTAAGTTCGTAGGTTTGCAACTCGCGGGAATCCTCGCGCCATACGATCCGTTGGAAGGGTAAATCGTCGTCGTGTACCCTTATCTGCCGATACATTTTTTCGAGATCACACGCGAAAACGATTGGATGGCGCCTCCACCGCATTAATACGTCAATTAGTTCGGTTTGAAGTTTAGGACCTGTGTGAAGGCAGTCGTTTAGCGAAACTCCGGATGAGGATTTTTGAGATCCGTTGAAAACTACTCGCAACCGCGTGGTCGAACTCTGTTCGCGAATAACTCCGTGATGCGGCAAATAAAAATTAGGGAGGTCTAAATTAGTGGTAACTAGTCGCATGTGGCCCAACGAAATGTACTCGCGCATGAAATTGATGTATTCGCGTTTAAGTAGTTCATTTTTCGCGAATCTTAATTCGGTTCGGTGAAACGACTGGACTGCTGCCGAATATGACACCCCGAGCTCACTTGTAGGTTTCCGAAAAGGTAGTCTCACCACGAATCGTCCGTTTGAGTCCCGCGAATGAGTCGTTACGAAATGTTTCTCGCACTCGCGTTCGTCCACTGAAAGACGGGGAACATTAACAGATTCATCTTCTTGTCGCCAGAAACGTTGCAATACATCGAGAAACTCGCGGTCAATAGAACATTGAAATCCGTAGGAACCAATGTGACTCGAAGGTACATCCGAAATAACGCCCGAAAGGACCCAACCGAGAACCGTCTGTTGTGCGATTAGAAGATTGTCTTTACTTTTCCGAATTCCGCTTTGTATAATTTTTGAATAAACCCGAACTCCCAGTATTAACTCGATTTTTCTTGAAGACGAAACCTCCGGATCGGCTAGAGGGAGTTCGCGTAATTCATTAGGAAGTTGTTCTGAACGCGTCTGAGGTAAGTACGATGTTAATTTTGGTAGTACTAATGTGTCTTCGTCGAAAGAAATAAATGGGTTTAATCGGGAAAACAATGTAACCGAAACAATGCCGTTGGATACACTGGTTTGCTGTGAGCCGATACCGGTGATAGGAATGTGCGCTGCACGTCGTCGAAGTCGGAGTCGTTGTACCAAGGATTCGCTGATAAACGACACCTCTGAACCTTGATCAATTAATGCACGCACGAAAATTGATTCTCCCTTATGCGAAACAACCCGTACTAAGGCCGTCGCTAGCAAAACAGGAGCACGAATGTGATGGGAGTGGACGAAATGTGACGTCGAAGGTTGGGCACTTGGAGGATTCGTTTTCGTAGTACTGTCTTTAGAGATCAAATTACGAGCTTCTGGGGGGGCTTCATGAAGAGTGGTATGATGCGGCTTTCGACAAAGACGGCATCGTTTTGAAACGCGACATCTTTTCAGTAGGTGAGGTCCCAAACAATTAAAACATAGCCCACGAGATGTTACTAACTCAGCACGTTGTTTGGCATCGCGCGCGAGAAAAGTTGGACATGCCGCAATATAATGCGCACCCCCGCAAAGTGAGCAGCCGGAAGTAGGCATTGAAGCATTGTGAGCTTTAAAGTTTACGTTTTTTATGAATGTTTGGGGAACTTTCTTCGGAGAAGTTAACTTTTCAATAGCTTCTAAAGTATATACGCGCCCGACTAAGAATTCTTCGAGGTCTCCGAAGGTAGAAGGATCGCGATAGCTTCCAATAGACTTTTCCCAATCTTTTATTGTTTCAGGGTCCAGTTTACGAACAACCATGTAAACTAGGAGGTGATCCCACGAATGAACTGGACATCCTAAGGACTCCAGCGCGCCTAATGCTTCTTTAATCTCACCGATTAAACGTTTTAACTCAGTAGCTGATTCTGATTTAATTGAACGCGCCGAAAATAGAAGGTTTAACTGCGCATCAACCAACACGCGACGGTTTTCATATCGCTCGACTAATAAATTCCACGCCTTTTGAAAGTTATCATTGGTCACTAGTAAGTTTTTAATTAATTGAGCAGGCTCTTTTACTAAGCTCATTTTTAAATAGTGCATTTTCTCCACGTTAGAAATGTCCTGGTTCTCGTTTACCATGGAGAAAAAAAGGTCACGAAATTGGGACCAATTGGCGTAATTGCCGTCAAACGATGGTAGTTGAATTTGAGGAAGATGGCGAAGACCAGAAGAAACACGGCGCTGTTCGAATGGGTTGGAAGTAAAAGTTTCCTGAACCGGTGCTGTCGAAATCGGTGGATGAACCTCTTCAACCGGGGGGACGAGAGGCGCTGGCGCTGCGACCGAACGAGCACTCCGTACCGAACTTGTCGAAGATCCTTTTAATTGTCTTAGAATATTTAAAATAAATGACTTTGCCTCGATATAAGTCTCTTCACAAACTGAAAACATTTCTTCCGAAAAATACATTGTTTCGAGGTGTTTTAGTTTGTGAGGGATTAGTTTTTTATGAACGTCTTGAAATTCGTTCCAGACAATTTCTAGCCGCTCTAATCGAGTTTTTAAATTATCTACCGACCACTTAGCTTGACCCATTTTCTTAATATTGTCTATAACTCGCGAAATAGTCCCGAATAAATCGTTTTGTCGCTCGAATAGCGGGTTTAGCTCTATCTCCGTTCCGCCCGTCTCCATTTTGACCACGTTGAATCGAAAACCGCACAAAGGAAATAGCGTCCACGTTAACGAAAATGAATAAAGTTATTAAGAAAGTCACCACGGAATTTTTTATACGAATAGATCCTGCCGAAATTGCGAAAATTCGCGAAATGTCCCTTAAGGGCTAATATCCGGCTCGAAGGACCAAAAATAATGTAGTAGAGAAATCTATTCGTAACGCGAATTAGTATGAATCGATAATGTTAATAGAAATCGAAAGGTTCTTACTGGTTATCACGTTGAAATAAAACTTCCTTATCACAGTACAAGAAGAGACTCTTTTCTTTACAATGAACAACACTTATATAACAGGACGAAAACTAGTTTGAAAACACGGCGCACGCATACAGTAACGAATAACGAATAAAAGGGGACGAAATAAAATAATTTAAAACAATAAACATATTAACGAAAATTGAACAATATACAGAAAATTAAACAGTTATGAATCGTTTGTCGTTCATGAACGACAATTCGTATTTTGTAACTTCTAACGACATCGTCGTGAACGACTTTCAGGTTAGGTTTGGTCGTTTGGTGAACGACATCCCCGTAGCAGTCGTTTACGTCGTTAGCATAGCAAAATTGTATTTTAAAATGAGTTGCGTACCGAGTGTATTGAACAAATGACTTTTTATATATTTAACTGTAAGCTCAAAATGTGTAAGATCATTTCTGGCGTTATCTCTGGTATAAGATCATCGTTTGGCATTATCTCTGGTAAAATTCCATTTTTAGAAGTTCAGCCCTTGATACCCTAACATAGAAGGATGCCAGAAACTCACTGAACCCATTTGAAATGCCAGATAACATTTTTTAAAAACTACAAATTTCTAGTATATTTTTCAGAAATGATTTCTTCTTTCAAGTTTTGCCATTTTCCTCAAGACGGCACAAAAATATTACTACCTATAATTTCTTGTGGAAGTATACATACTTCTATGCTTGAAAGACATTTTATGTTACTATCCTATATGAAAACATTAACTTGTGTCGTTACAGCTGAAATTCCTAACAACTGATTTACAAAATACGGTTTTAACAAAAAGTCGTTTGGGATTGGAGTCGTTGGCTGAACAACGTCGTTAAGTAACGACAATTACAAAATAAGCCTGTAAAACTATACAGATGTCTAGTAAATTATTTGTGAAATGACTTTTTCTTTTAAGTTAAGGCATTTTCCTCAAGACGGTATAAAGATATTACTACCGTCAATTTCTTGTGGTACTATACTTTTATGCATGAAGAAGCTATAAACACTACATATTTCTAAAGCAAATTCATGAGAAATATCAGTAATGTAATATATTACACCATTTTCGGAAAATAATATCAAATAACGGATTCTTCCAAACATAGCTCCTTCATTCATTTGCGCTATTAATTGTCAAAGCTTGTCAAAATGCAGACATAAGTTCCTCTTTGAGGTTATGTTGTTAGTTCAAAAGATCTAACATTCAATCAACAGTGACATTTTATGTTACTATCTTATATGAAAACATCAACTTTTGTCGCTACAGCTAAAATTCCTAACGACTGATTTACAAAATACAGTTTTTACAAAAAGTCGTTTGGGATTGGAGTCGTTGGCTGAACGATGTCGTTAAGTAACAACAATTACAAATTTACAACAATTACAGAATTGTTTAAACTTTCAATAAAAAATCATTAAAATATCATTTTATAAAGGAACGATTAAAATAAACCCAAAATATACTTTATCATTTAATATTTTTTTAGTAATAATTTATTTATTATTATTAATTTTTATTTTACACAAAACATGTAAAAGTTACAAATCAACGTCTATTCCTGTTTATATAATGTAAAATGGAATAAAAAGAAAGCGTTTTCGATGTACGTAAAATACATCCTTAGTTAGGAAAAAGAGAAAAATAATAATAAAAATAATTAGTTATAACACATAAATATTATCTTTGGGGTTACTTAAACCTATTATTTAACATCCTAAAAACAATAAACCAACGTTACCATGATCCGTTCCACCTTCTCAACCTAACTTACGCAAACCCAACCTTCGTCGTCTTTATCCATTTGATAATGATGTTTTCTCAAAGCGCTCAAACGAACGCGTTCCTGTTCCAATTCCTTTTCCAGTTCCAAAACCCTTACCTGAGCTTCCATCTCTAATCTTTTCGCTTGATGTAACGTAAGCTTCGATGTATCCAAGACTTCATCTTCCATCAACTGACTACAAACCTTAACGGTGGCTACAACAGTTCCTGTTGCCGTTGTCACACCTTTGGAGGCTGAAGTTAACTGCTCGAGGTTCGGACTTTTTCTATCCGCTTTAACCCGACTTGCCACGACTAACTGAGCTGTTGAGGCGGCTATTTCCTGGGCTCCAACGACTAATTGTTCTAGTTTTCCTTGACCGCTTACCACTTTGTCAGCTGCACTTCTGTTTTTGAAAACAAAAATTATAATTAATAAAAATGAGAAGTTTTTATATGGATTTAAGATTAATTACAGCAAAAATGTGGCTGCTACGGCTACCGCTTTGGCTGCTGAAATGAAACCGTCCGTCCATTGGTGGTTTCTTTTGTAAAATTCTTTAGCGGAAGCTGTTCCCTAGTAATTAAAAAAGATATATATTTCAGTTTAAATATAGTTTAAAGATTATTTATAAGGAAATAATTGAGAAAAATTACTTTCACCTCTAAAAAGTGAGGTTATGATCTCCGTCGAATTCTTTTCATAAATAAATAACCGTAAGGAAAAAAGTTGAGCTGGCATTAATTTTAAGCACTTATTATTTTATAATGAAAATGCGTCACCCAAAATTAGATTTAGTATATGATAAACTATGTTTTGAAAATATTTTCGGTCTTATATTTAAGTTCTGAAAAACATCTCATACGTACTATCGAAAAAAGACAAATTACACAACCAAGGGAAAATACAAGATAAAAAATTAATGTAAAAAATAGTAAAATGAAATAATTTTTTTCTCACCTTTCCTTGTGCGACAATTTCGGCTTGAAGAAGTCTCGATTTTTGTATCAACATTTTAATAGCCACCATAAGAGTCGTACAAGAATCTAATATTTTCTCATTAACCTCCAATTTTAACCCGGAATCTGCTTCTCTAGATTTATTTAACATTTCTTGCATTTTATGCGCCGCCTCTTCGATAGCTTTGTCCATAACAGCCATTTCATCTTCCAACATATCCGACAAATTATCCGAATTTTGTCCACTTAAAGAGTCGCTAATCGTCTCAGCTAACGAGGAAACCTGTTTTAATTGAACCCGAGCCTCATTTAATTCACTTTGTAAAGGTTTATTATCTTTTAAACAGTCGAGAACTTTTAAAATTAGATCTCCGAGCTTTTTACATTCATCGGCCATTCCTTCAAAATAAATTAATTGGATTTAAAATTCAAGCAAAACAAAAAAAGACACTCAACTTACTTTCTCCAAACATAATATCCGGACTCGAATTAGATGCCGCTCGCCCTTGTAAAAGAAAAACGGCGTGTCTGTGTCCGATTCTTGTAGCTACTTTAATAACCTCAGAAGCTTGGTTGTGATCAATTAAAAGTGCAGCTTCTAAAGAGTCCGAACAACCATCTGTTAGACTTCTAAAGTAATCTGGAGAGCAAGAAACGGCGGCTAAAGCTGGATTATCAACTTCCGAAATAGCATTTTCTATAATTATTTTACTTTCCGTTACTGATTCTGATATAATACAAGTAACATCTTTTTGATTTGTTATTTTCACTACAAAAATATATAAGTTAATCAAATTTTCATTTTGTTTTGTTTTTACATTTTTACTTACTTAATGATATAGTTTGTTCAAGTTCATTGCTTTTTCCTTGAATTTCTACTATTTTATTATCCAACGATTGTTTTTCTGTAATAATATTTTGTAAAGAATCGTTTAGAGAGTTTTTTTCAATAACGGCCGCCTCGTAATTTTGCTGAAGAACTTCCATTTCCGCCGAAAGAAATTCTTTGTCCTGTTTCAACATATCCACTTCTTGTTTATAAACCTGAGAAGATTGTTGAACTTCCGCTTCATGTTTAGTGTGTTCCAAATTTAGTTCCTGAATCTTATCTTCGAGTTGAGAATTATTATGTTCCAATTCTTTTACTCTTCGAACGCCAGCGTTTACTTTTTTCTCAACTTCAGCTTTCTGTAACAACAAAATTAAGGTTAGGCAAAATTTTTGTTTCATAATTTCAGGAATAGTTAAGACGGATTTTAGTTTTAGATTAATATAGTGTGTTCGGTTTAGTTTAAAGTAAGAAATCGTTTCTTAACTTCTATAAATGGAGTGGACTTTTAAAGTTTTTAAAGTTGATTAATTTTTAAAATCATGTGAAATTTAAAAACGATATCTTATTTCTTTTGTGGTTAATTGAGGAAAATGATTGTTTAAATTGAAAACAGAATTTCTTAGGTTTTATTTAAAATAAAATTAATTCTCGAAATGAACTATGGATTTGATCAAAAATATAATTTATTTATCATTTCTTATTTATTTATTTAAGGTAAGGTGGAACAAGTACATACTTAGTCATTAAGTTCCCCATGTTTGAATGTTGTGTTGATATTTACAAGTAAAACATCTAGTGAGTATGGTTCTTGTGATGATAAATTAAATATAACACAGTGAAAAACTAGCGGTTTAATAAGATACAGAGGAAAATAATGCTTACTGAGATAAATAATAATGTATTCACATTTTTGATTGGGCAAAAAATACCAGTATTTTAAAATAATCAACGAAATTTACACTCTGTATGGATACTTTTAAACATTAAGCTAGTATTCAATCCCATAGCCTTTTTTACGTAAAACTTCTTCACATGTACCTGCCACTGAATTAACTAGCTTTCTACAGCGTTGAACATCCAACCAAGCAGCTTTGATGGTGCATCACAATTCCTCTTTGTTCTTTGAATTTGCCATAGAAATATTTTTTTTTTTTACATTGAACCATAAATTTTCTATTGGGTTTAACTCTTTGGGTCCGGGAGAATTTTATATCCATACAAATGAAGCGCGATAGCGCTTCCCCGGACTCAAACGGTTAAGTAAGATGATTGTGACCCATTTTAGAGGCATATCTTCTTCCATCAAAGCCAAAATTTTTCCAGCATGCCAAAAATTTTCTCGTTACCCGATTGTATTAATCGTAAAAAGTTGCCTATATAATGTTTAATTTAAACGCATCATCTTTGATAATAAGTGAGATATTTACTTTTGTCGTTTTCGCAACATTTCGACTTTTTCCTAGGGGACGAAAACAAAAGAGATGCAGCGGTTTCAAAGCTTTTAAAATCTTTTTATTCTCACGTTAAACCGTGACGTTAAGCCGCACCTTATTTCTGTGAATGATTAGTAAAAAAAGTTTCTTAAAATAAAGTTGGTAAATGAGTAAATCATAATATTACGATAAAAATTTTTTAGTAGGTATTTTATATTTTTGAATTAGGTTCGAATCTAAAGCCGTACCCCATTTTTATGAACGATTATACAGCAAAAATAGTGCAGCTTACAAGGAGAGTGCAAGGTCTTGGGGTCATAGATTTAGTTCAAATTTTGTAGGATGGCAGATTTACACCAGTATGCATAGTCGATCGCCAGCGATTTGCCAGCGATTCGCCGGAGATTCTCCGGAGACTCGCCGGAGATTCGCCGGCGAACGATTGGAATATAATTTGTGATTTATAGTCGATTTCCCAGCGATCTCTGCTTTGGCGAATCGCCGATGATTTGTAACGTGATTTGTGATTTATTGGCACTATACATCCAATACAAATCCATATCCATTTTATATACCGTGTGTCCGTAAAGTAGAGGATATAGGCTATATAATCGTTATAAAGGGTTTATGGAAAAATCGCTGAAACGGGTCTAAAGATTTACATCTTTTGCAATTTTTTGATGAAGATTTAAAATTTTTTCCGCCATTTTTAAATGAGTTACGACGTCATCGATATTTTTTTTAAATGGCAACCCCCCATTTTTATTACAGAATATGAAAGAAGATTTTTTTCTAAGTTCAGTACAGTCAATATTAATATCGGTTACATAAGAAAATTTTCGAGAAAAATTACTTTAAAGTTTAATTCGAATTTACTTAAAATGATAAAAATAGCAGTTTCCATGACTAAAAAATGGAGAGAAATGTGAGAAATTAATCATGGCAACTGCTATTTTTATCATTGTAAGTAAATTCGAATTAAATTTTAAGGTAATTTTTCTCGAAAATTTTCTTATGTAACCGATATTAATATTGACTGTACTGAACTTAGAAAAAAATCTTCTTTCATATTCCGTAATAAAAATGGCGGGTTGCCATTTAAAAAATATATCGATGACATCGTAACTCATTTAAAAATGGCGGAAAAAATTTAAAATCTTCATCAAAAAATTGCAACAGATGTAAATCTTTAGACCCGTTTCAGCGATTTTTCCATAAACCCTTTATAACGATTATATAGCCTATATCCCCTACTTTACGGACAAACGGTATACAATATTAATCTGACATAAGTTATGATTTTATTGACGTTTTTGACATCGACCGATCTCCGGCACATCTCCGGCAAATCTCTGGCAAATCGCCGGCAAATCTCCGGCGCGTCGCCGGAAAAACAGCATAACGCAAGTGGCAATTCCATGGCAATTGACTGTATCGGAATCTTCTATTGGTGAACGGAGAATCTCCGGCGAATCGCCGGCAAATGTCCGGAGAATCTCCGGCGAATCGCCGGCAAATCTCCGGAGAATCTCCGGCGAATCGCCGGCGATCGACTATGCATACGGGTGTTAGTTTCCCTGTTGATGAAAATATATGGTTGTAGAGGCCACTACTCAACAGCTCTTTAGATATTTGCAATTGAAGATGCAATTCACTGGTTAAATTCAGGTCTGTAGCAAACGATTAAACATAATGGGTTGAACGTAGCAGCAATAGATCGGTGTTTCTCGTTATTAAGCGCCGGGTTCGAGTTCTGAGAGTGTTTATTTTTACATATAAAGATACCATGGGTGGATATAAAATGTTGCGACATCGAAACATTTTTTTGAGTGTGCACCGCACTTTGGATTTGTCAGTTAATTGCCATTTGATCTGTCAAGACTTCAAAATTAATACAGGAATATGACTTGACATTATAACCTTTCTTCAAAAGCCTGACTTAATCGGTATAAATTCGGTTAGTTTTGACATTATCCGGACTTGTCCTAACAAATTAATTGCATCTTTAATTGCAAAAATTTTAATTATTGAATAGTGGCCCCTATAACCATATATTTTCATCAACAGGGAAACTAAATCTACCATTCTACGAAATTTGAACTAAATCTACGACCCCAAGACCTTGCACTCTCCTTGTTAGATTCAAACGAATACGGTAAGTTCAGGGCAATTAATTCTTTCTAACAGATCCCATTCGGAATAATTAAAAAAGATCGTGGCCAAGGTACAGAGTCAACCATTCTTTATATCCTCTAATGCAGGGCTGCTCAAATAGTGCACAATGCACATGTGCCGTTTGAGGTGCGAATGTGCAGTGCACAATGCACGCGTTATGCAATTTTTTATTTTAAGGCGCAAATGGTAGGTCGCCTAGTTACGGTAATGTGACAGTTAAATAATGTCAAATAATTTGAGCTTTAAATAATTTAAGATAATTTTGTGTTCATATTTTTATTTTTAAAAGTTAAGTTTTGCGGCACAACGAACAATTATGTCATTACTGGCATTATTTCGAGAAGAAAGAACAGTATCAATAAATCACAGTTATAGAAATAAAAGGTGTTAATGGACATTTTTACTAATCTTTATCACCGTTAACAAAAAAGTTAAAATAATACGTTGTAATAATAAAATAAACTAAAATTCGTAAAATCTGAAGAGTTTAGGATTAGTTAGTATCTGTAATTTTACGTTGTCATACGTGAACAGTATTATAAATAAATGCTTTATAATTTACAACTTGGCTTTTATAATTTTATTTTAATCTTTACATAAAAATGTAAGAGATTCCAAACCTCAAAAATTATATAAAAACTGTATATTATAATTCATAATATTTTGAGGTCATTGGTCACTTGAGCATGAATTTAAATGAACACATTATGTACAGGCCGTAATGAAAATGAGGCAAACATAAAATATCAACCCGTTACTTGGTTACAATTTATCGTGAAGTAATGTGGAGGGGGTGTGTCTCCAAGGTAGTAATGTGCACGTCATGCGCACAATGTGCTCTAAGTGCAATGCACATTGAGCAGCCCTGCTCTAATGCCTAAGTGTTGACTTTTTTGTAATAAAATAGAAAAGTGAGGCACTTCTTCTCCATTATTCAACATCCACAAGATTAGCATTTCCCCGTTTGCATTAAGGTTCTGAGGTTCATTTTCGAAAATAATAGAAATAAGAATTTATAGGTTATGTAACGATTGTTGCTAAACGAATGATTCAAATGCGGTTTAAAAACACACATTCGCGCGAGCACACAAACTATGACGTAACGTTTCAAACCAATTTGAACCCAAGTACGAAAGCGCTACACGTCAGAAAACGCCTCATAACATGTAAACTACTTTTTTGTATCTCTTAATTTTGGAGACACCTATGATAACTTCGAATTCAGAACACCCTGTATAGTGAACTAACTACAATATCTTCAAATTATTATCACCATCAAACAACATATTATTGCCATAAGGCTGAACTGCTACTTTCATGCACAAGACTGTACATTTCTAGGTTACATTGATTCTAATGATATTTTTAAAATTGTTTTTACTTTTTCGTTGTTGTAGTTATGGCACACCTTATCTACCGTAATTGACAAAGTAGGTGCAATCTAGAGAGTGCGCTTACCCTGTATTATTTTAAATAGTTCGCCAAGGTTCTCATTAAATAAACGTTTTGAAAAAAGGGCAAATTCAACAGAACGTGATGGAATCAAACATAATCAAAACTGTCAATCTTATCATAACATCACATAAGTGTGTTCAAAGCTTGAAGTTGTTTAAAATATTTTAATAAAATGTAATAGAACATAAAAAAAAAATTGGTGCAACCAACAGAACACACTGTTGTGCACTAGTTCAACCAAATGAAAACGCCATAATTGAGTCCATATGTGGACTGAATTAGAATACCACATTATCTGTACTTGTATTGTTTGTAGTTTCTTTTAATAAAACAGTTTTCTGTTATTTTTCACAACTATTCTATTGAAAGCAGAAAGATATATATGGTGCCTAAAAGTGATTTTTGTTTCAGTGCATAGTAAAGAATACTCTTCAAATGACTTTGTACCAACCCCATTTTTTAATCATTCTTATATATTTCATAAAAAAGCTGCAGTCGTTCTCGCCCCACTTTAGAGGGTCAAGTCAGTCCACACTATTTCAAAAAACGAAAAAAATAATAATATACTTTACTCAACAATAGGTACGTACCTCAATGAACTAAATTTTTTTTATTATCTGGAGTATATCCCAAGTTGTTATATTATCCAGAAAAAATTCGAATTGCAAGTATTATTGATGTTATAATGATTAAAGGTTTTACTTATTATTTTTTAAGTCTCTCTCTTACCCCACCTTATCTTTTCTTGTGTATTTTATAGAAACATACAAAAAATTTAATTATTTTTATATTTTCTTACCTGTCTTAACAATTGTATATGATCCTCTCTTAATTTCACATATAAATCTTTAACTTTATTAAACTTTTCATCCTTTGCTTTTTCTAAAATCATAAATAATAATAAATAAATTGAATAAACTAAATTTAATTCAAATTAAGTTATTTTCTCTTAGAATATTAGACTACTTACGTTCAGAATCTTGTGATTGAGCAACAGCAGAAGCTTGATGAAACAAATCCTCCTTGATCTGCCTTTCTTGTACCAATTCCGAATCTTTTGTTGCTAATTCCGTTTCTAAAGTAGTTATCTGATCCTGTAGCGTGTTTATATCTTTATCTTTCGTAACCACAATCTTGGTAACTTCATTTCTACAAAAGAAAATGATAACTACATTCTTTAACATTAAAATTAACAAAAGAAAAACCTTAATCTTTCGATTTCACTTTGTAAGTGCTTAATCAACTTATCCCTTTCGGCAAGTAACTCCAAATGACTCTGGCAAACACTACTAGTACTTGGTTCACTAACCGCCAAATCAGTTGTGTCTATCAAAGTACCTTCTGAAATAGGTTCTTCCTCTGGTTCTTGAGGTACTACAACTTCCTGAGTTACGTAAGTGTGTAAATTCGCTTGAATTAAAAAGTTTGGTGGGTTCTAAAACATAAAAAAAATAGAAAATTAAAAATAAGGTGAGAAAAATATATAAAAATGGAGTATTTCTCCAAAAACTATATAAAGCTAGAATACTATACAATACATGACGGTGTTGTATGGCTCTAAAAGGACGTCTTGGTGTTCTTCCTTTTATAATTAGTACTTTAGAAGGTTGATTAGTTATAACAACCATGTGTAAAATCGATTGTCTATATTAAAGTTCATATTTTTAACAAAAAAAGAAAACACACAAATTTAAATAGGGTACGTTCTTAAAATTCCCATCTTGAAATTCTTTGTTTATGCTATTAAACTTATAAATTTGGTAGATTCAATGTAATTTGTCATTGTCACTGTCCAATATGTCAAAAATATACTGACATAAAAAAAATACTCAACGGTTTATTTTACAGACTTAACATTTTGGTTAGGATACATTCTTGAACAACGTTATTTCTTATCATAATTATCTATATAAATTTCGTATATTTAAGTGTTAAATACTTCAAAAAATTAGGCTAAAAATTTACAAAAAATAAACTAATAACGAGCATTCATAAATGATTGTAAGGTGTTTGAATTTGGCGCGCTATAAGTTAATGTTGAAGGTTGGTACAAACACAATATGTTAATGTTAATCATATCGACCTATGCAACGAAAACTGTCGTAAGTCATTTTTGATAGAGCTGAGTCAGATATAAGTGTTTAAAGGTTTTGAACCGATTGCATTTTAAGAAATAAAATTTTCTAGGTAAAAATTTCTTACATGGTTGCTATAGATATCTTATAGAGCATTCCGAAAAGATTCACCATAGAAGAATAGCAATTAATTCTGTGTTCTTTTCAAATGTTTCAAAATCGCCATTTTTGACTTACGATAGTTTTCGTTGCATAGGTCGATATCTCATAGGCATGTCTTGGAAAATATTGAAAGCTATCAAAAAACCACAAGAGAGATATTTTATTGACGTATGCCATTGGAATTGATATCTGACCTCCAATAATTAGAAATACCATAACCCTAAATGGAGCTACACCATGAAGAGAAGGATAAAAAAGTAAGTCCCCTCTCCGTAACATTGCCGAGTACTCTTTCATCTTTCTTTTCATGGTGCAGCTCTATTTCAGCTTATAGTACATAAATATACCCTTACAGGCTTATTTTGTAATTGTCGTTACCTAACAACATCGTTCAGCCAACGACTTTTTGTTAAAACCGTATTTTGTAAATCAGTCGTTAGGAATTTTAGCTGTAACGACTCAAGTTAATGTTTTCATATAGGACAGTAACATAAAATGTCACTTTTGATCTAATGTTAGATCTTTTGAACTAACAACATAACCTCAAAGGGGACTTATGTCTGCATTTTGACAAGCTTTGACAATTAATGACGCAAGTGGATGAAGGAGCTATCTTTAGAACAATCCATTATTTGACATTATTTTCCGAAAAAAAGCTGTAATCACTAATATTTTTCTTGAATTTGCTTTAGAAATAGCTTTGATAACTTCTTCAAGCATAGAAGTATAGTTCCACAAGAAATTATAGGTAGTAACATTTTTGTGCCCTCTTGAGAAAAATGGCATAACTTGAAAGAAGAAATCATTTCTGAAAAAATTACTAGAAATTTGTATTTTTAAAAGAATGTTATCTGGCATTTCAAATGGGTTCAGTGAGTTTCTGGCATCCTTCCATGTTAGGGTATCAAGGATTGAACTTGTAAAAATGGAATTTTACCCGAGATAATGCCAAACAATGATCTTAAACCAGAGATAGTGCCAGAGATGATCTTACCCATTTTGAGCTTGCAGTTAAATATATAAAGTCATTCGTTCAATACACTCGGTACGTAACTCATTTTAAAATTCAATTTTGCTATGCTAACGACGTAAACGACTGCTACGGGGATGTCGTTCACCAAACGACCAAACCTAACCTGAAAGGCGTTCATAACGATGTCGTTAGAAGTTACAAAATACGAATTGTCGTTCATGAACGACAATCGGTTCATAACGATGTCGTTAAGGGTTACAAAATAGGCCTGTTAATACTAAAAAGAATAAATCATAAATAAAACTGTATACGCCACTGACATGCAAGATACGATGTAGACAACTCACAGGTAACAACGTTAAGCATCAAAAATCACTACATGACGAGCGCGCCAAATTCAAACACCTTACAATCATTTATGAACACTCAGTACATTACGGACTTTTCATCAAGGTATCTGTGGTATTCTGTAGTATAAGACATTTCCGGACACCTGTATAATTTCATATTTTTTATTGTTAACCTGTACTTGTCATGTACAGGTTAAGATTTACAGGCTTGCTTTCTAATTATTGTCGTTGCTTAACGACGTCATTCGTCCAACGACTCCAGTCACAAACCACTACTTTTTATAGAATCTGTATTTCGTTAATCGATCGTTAAGGCCGGTTTTAGTGCTCAACCGACGGTCGGTACCGACGTCGGTCGCGCGTAGCTTCGCAACGTATTCATATGTAGCTGTTCAGTGCTGCACTGATGAACCCTACGCGCGTACGGTACGCGGCGCGTATGGCAACTGTCGGTCGAACGCGTCCGTATGTACGTCAGCCAACTGACAGACTGCTGTCAGTACGTGTACAGTCATCGTGAAATAATGAGCATAGACACAGAATGATTAATAACCGAAGTCCGGTTGCATCCGGAATTATGGGATTTTGTCTCATAATTTATATAAAGACCGTGATGCATGGTTAAAGAATTACAGAACAATGAAATACCCAAGTATCGTACAATTTGTTAATGCGTCCATTTTTCGTGAGACTGTACAAACTGACGGTCAGCGCGTTTTGACAGATCTGTCAATCAGCTAAGCACTGAACAACACAAACCGACGGTCGGTACTGACCGTCAGTACTGACAGTCAGTACCGACCATCGGTTGAGCACTAAAACCAGCCTAAGAAGTTTAACTGTAACGACAAAAGTTTAATATTTTCACGAGGGGAAGCACAAGTGATTTTTCGAGTTTATGCGAATCTTCATACACATAACATGCTTGTTTCTAAGTACTTTGCAATTACTTGGTAAGTGTTGCGTAGTGAGTATACTTGATTTTTTTTATTTTGAGCCCTTCGTCATCAATTTGAAAGACAACGTCATCACTTTATAGTGACGTCACAGCCTACGTTGCCAAGCGTTTATTGTTTTGGTTAAGACAGACAAAGGAGAACATAACCTCGAAATCAGTAAGACACTTGACAACAGCGCTTTAGCAAACACAAACAACTTGTATCACGTGAAATTATGCAGTAACAGTTATTGCATTTTATACTTATATTTTTATACGTATCTTTCTGTAATTCAGTTATATTACCTACAGAAACTAACAATATCGAAATTGCATTTAATTAAATGTTAATTTCTATACAGGGTTTCTCACGCAACTGGTTCGTTAGAACTTTATTGGGTTCCACTATTAGTAAATTTTTGAGATTTTGCTAGTAGGGGTTGTTCATCCGGATCTTTTGATTTAAAATATTTTCAAGATGGCTGCCACTTCCGGTCGACCGGAAGTATATTACTTTATATTACTTTGTATATTACTTTGAGCAGTTCAAATTTGAATATTTGAGCGGTTTTTCGTCATTAATAACATAGGGCTCAAAATAAAAAAAATCAAGTATAGTCGGCTTTAGTCCAAAATTGACCATGCAAAGATCGACGTTCATAAAAGTTTGAAAGGTAAGATAAGTGGTTTTAAAAACTCAGTTTCAAGAAAAATTGGACATCTTTTCTACAGTATGTTTGACAAAGGAATTTTACAATATAATAAGGTGTATTATAAAAGTTTTGTATCGTAAAATATCTTTTATCAAAATTAGCTGCATTCGACCACATTTGAAAAAAAGATTTAAATTTTATGTTCATTTTTTTGGAAACTTTTTATAAAAAATCTTTTATAAAATCTTCCATAATTTGATACCATCCTAAGGCGACGAAATATAACACTAGTTAAGCTGTATTCTAACCAAAATGTTAAAAATCCCCAAATAAACTTCCTTGTTATTTATGTCATTATTTTTAAAATAATTTTTTTTATAATAATCATAATTTCTTTTAATAATTCCTTAATTAGACAGAAACGAAAACTATCATGTTAAAAAAAATTATTTTTTATTGACGATTAATGATAAATTAGATTTTTCTTTTAGTTTTTAGTTCATGTACAGATGTTTTTTTTAATATCTTTATATTTTTCTTGTGAATTCCAAAATAATTGCTTTCAACGCAAGACTTTTCTTTTTTCCAACATTATTTTTCTACATTACTAACAATTTTAACTTACTTCCGGTAATGGTGGGACAGTAATTAAATCCTTAAAATACTGTAACGCGTTGGTATTTTGGTAAAACTGTTTCAACTCCTTAAACTGCTTCAAAAACCGATCCCGGTGACCTTGCAACGTATCTGGCGGTAACGACGAGTGTAACTTGAATAAAATTTTAACGCAATAATCATACAGCTTGGACGCGTCCTGTATACAAGGTATTAATGGGGCCAGACGACACTGACCGGCGCTCGTCATCGAGTTCGATCGTGACATATCCAAAGAACCAAAAACTAAAAAAACAAACAATTTATTAGATTATTATAAGTTGTTTTTAAGGTTGACATAAATAGACATATTGAACTAAAATACTTTCGAAGATTATCCATTTTTTAACACTTTACCGACCGGTAGCGATTCAAGAATCCTATGCCCTTCTCACCGGCCGCTCAGCCGCAGATCGTACGAGACACCGCACGAGATCATATCGCCGTTCCGGAAGAATATCGACACAACTGCAAAATAAAAAATTTTGCAGGAGAAGTAAAAATAATTAAAATCAGCATTTTTTGCATACATTGATGGCCTTATCTCATTTTATCAAAAAATTGCAGTTACGTCGATGTTGTTCCGGAACGGCGATATGATCGTCGAATAATCGACCCCCGGTCGCTAAGCGCTGTGGAATAAAAGTCGAATAATCGACGACCGGTCGGGTAAAGTGTTAACATTAACCCTTAAAAGTCCTTTGTCCAGACGTTTTGGACATTATATACGTCTTTGCCAAGTCCTATGTCCAGACCTTGTGAACATAACATTTAGGCAAAACAAATGTCATGTTTGAAGTACTGAGATTCAGCTAATGTCATATGTCAAAATAAAAAGACTTTTAAGAGTTAAAAACAATTGATGATCCGCCATTTTGAAAAAAATCCAACATATCATAACTCGTTTGTTTTTTGAACGTAGATATGTCGTGTTTGGTATTAGATTAATGGATTTTTTATGAACTGTTTATTTTTATGAATTCTTTTATTTTTACTTACTTGCTGACTGTAAATCAAGAATTCCGTCCATGTAATCAAACATTTCGACGCTCATTTCAAAACTAAAAACAAATTAATATAAATAAAATTCAAATTTTTGGTTAGAAATAATTAAAAGGAAAAAAAAAGAAACTTACTAAGTATTAATATCATTAGCACCAATTGATTCCAATTCCTCTTTTGTAACACCTAAATGACCTGGAAATCTTGGATTTCTTCTATGAAAGTCCAATTTTGTCATTAATAATAAAGTGTAAAGTCTTATTAATTTACCATAACCTTCTCGTAAATGACCCTATCAAAGAAAGTTCGATATAACCCAAGTTTTTAATTTTTAATATAGAGAGTGTTAAAAGCTCAAATTAGTTAAAATTTCCTACCCATAATTTTCCTAATTCATCTAAATCCGTTCGGTGTCTTTGACTTTGAACCAAACAAAGTGGATGACCTTCCCTTAAAACTTTATGTAGGACGTGACAAAACTTCCATGCAACGATTCTATCGTCCATGGTGGGCAATCGAAGGGCGATCGTCCAAAATACCTGCGCCCCTTGTTGCTGGAAAGTTCCAATGATCGCCGAACGAACATGTTTTTGCTTCACCGGGACTTCTTGAGGGTTAACTGCCTTCGTAATAGCGACGTGCTGTTAAAAGAATGTATTCCATTAAAAAAAAGTACAAATTGGGAATTAAAAATTGATGATGGAATACTTAGGAAAAGAAATAAACCATAACGAATATAATTTATGCTGTGCAATATGGTTCGGAGAGCATAAACCATTATTTTCTGCATTTACCGTTATGTTTTACGGTAAACTGAACAAGAAACCGGAAAAGAAAAGAAAACCGGTGCAATGAATGCATTCTTTTACTTAAAATAAATAAAAACTTTTATTTTAAAAGTTTTATTAAAAGTGTTGTAACTAAAAAATGTTATTAACCATTTTCGTGTCTCAACCACAAATAGAACTCAATAATTGTTTATAAATCGTTCTATTTCCGTTCAACATGTGGTTATGTGTTAAATTAAATATTTACAGTTATCGCAAGTCGTCTGTAAGTACGATTTTCTGATTTCTTAGAAAACGGTTTTAAAACAACACTAAACTAACAAAAAAGTTTGTTTTAAACTTTTTAGGTTAATACCGAATAAGAAACAATTAGAAAATCAATTTTCCTTTAATTTGAGTACAAACTCAGTTCTATTCATTTAGCTTAACTCTTTCAGGACAACTGGTTACTACTGCTAACCAAAAACTTAGAATAAGTTTAGCTAATAATAATGTTCTGATGTGAACAATTCACTAGTACTCTTTGTCCCATTAGTTATGGACCAGCCTGTACACATATAATAAAGTTGTAACTTCTAAAAGTCAAATTTAATGTAATATAAAGAAAATTCCGCTTTTAGAACGTAGCGTAATGTTTAGATTGTCAAAAAATTTCAATTAAGCACACTAAATTACATTTTCTCTTCTGAAAGAAAAACTAACACCCGTATGCATAGTCGATCGCCGGCGATTCGCCGGAGATTCTCCGGAGACTCGCCAGCGATTCGCCGGAGATTCTCCATCCGCCAATAGAAAATTCCGATGCATAGTCATCGCCATGGAATCATTCACGAGCGTTATGCTGTTTTTTCTGGCGACGCGCCGGAGATTTGCCAGAGATCGGTCGATGTCAAAAACGTCAATAAAATCATAATTTATGTCAGATTAATATTGTATATTTAAAATCAATAGGGATTTTAATTGGATGTATAGTGCCAATACAACACAAATCACGTTACAAATCACCGGCGATTCACCAAAACGAAGATCGCTGGGAGATCGACTATGCATCACAAATTATATTCCGACCGTTCGCCGGCGAATCTCCGGCGAATCTCCAGCGAATCTCCAATCGACTATGCATACGGGTGTAAAAGTCGTAAAAGATTCGTTTTTGGTAAATATAAAGACTAATGTAAGTTTCAGTCTAAATTCTGATAAAATTACAAGTCTCAACAACAATTAGTTTCTTAAATATGATTTTTTTAAATAGACAAGTTTTAATAAAAACGTTCATTAAGTTAGGTTAGAGTTTCTTTTCTGTAGAAAAAACTAAAGGTTGTAGAAAATTCATTTTGGTAAAAATAAAGATTAATTTTCAATTTAAATTCTGATAAAATTTCAAGTCCCAACAATAATTAGTTTCTTAGATATAAATGTTTTAAAACAGACAAGTTTTAACAAAGACGTTCATTAACCTTCCAGTACACGCGCTTTTTTTTGTTCACGCGACTGCACGCAACGGACTATCAGTCCGGGTTCGGAATATAAATAACAGAGGGAGCTGACACGAAATAAAAAATTATGTTAAGAAAAACAATTTAAACATTGGAAACGTTGTTGTCCAATAACATGTTTTCCTCCTTTTCCTCCTCATTAGTGGACAACAAGATTTGTTCCTTTCTTCGTTATAGCTCATATTTTCAATATAACCGATTTTGAAATTGAATTCAAACTCAACACACGATGCATTGACAGATGTTGACAGATAATAAAATGTCGGTACGAAAGAAATTCATCAAAAAAATTATGGTCAGGGCAAGTTCGAAATAACACTAATAGATGGTGCTCAAAATCCGGACTGAGAGTCCGGTGCGTGTAGCGAAAGGTTAAATTAGGTTAGAGTTTCTTTTCTGCAGAAAAAAACTAACAGTCGTAGAAAATTCATTTTTAGTAAAAGTAAAGATTGTTTCAATCTAAATTCTGATGAAATTTCAAATTTCAACAACAATTACTTTCTTACACAGGTGTCCCGTTTTGAGTATCCGATCCTTTACTGGCGTATTCTCTGACTGAAAATAAGCAAAAAACTACTAATGAATATAGGCCCGAAAGGGCTTTGTTTTCAACAGATTCAACCTCAACGTTTTAATTTCACACGTTAACCTATTATTAACACTTTGTCTACCGGTGACGAGTTAATTCGTCCTTTCATACTCAAACGTTGCTGACCGGTGATGAGTTAACTCGTCATTGCACTTGCCGCAGAAAAGTTTTTGTTCATACCCCGACACAATGATGGCGCTCATATGATTTTTTTAGAAAGTGCCCCCTACCGAAATACCCACAACTACTTCTGAACCCGAGAAATTCGAAATAAAACTTTTTTTTCAAAAATTGAAGTTTGTTATTTAAACTGGTGTACACTTATATTTTCGATAAGTGTTCCTTGCCAAATCAGGTAATTAACCCTCCGTGTGTACACTGGGTCTTTGAAGGAACAGTAAAAATTTCCGTTTTTCTGACTTTTCAGACGATTCGGACGATTATTTCATTTTTATTGACAACAGTTTTAAACTTTTGAATTTGGTAACTGTTCGGCCAGGTAGTAGACGCTTCAATAAGTAACTCAGAATTTTTCTAGAATTTTTGAAAGCCTAGAAAACTTTGAAAACATGCCTGTTCCCTAAAAGACCCAGTATACACACCATGTCTCAAAAAATATAGTATACACACGCCGGGTTAATAGCCTCTTGGTTGTTGCCTGCTGAATTACTTCTTTGACAATTTTTGCCATTTACAAACTTGTAACATGTAAAGTAACGTAACGTTGCAATGCTGAGATTCAACATTTTTTAATTAATTAACATTTACCGATTATAGGAGTAATGCAAGAAACAAATAATTATGTTAGATATTTTTGAATCTTAACAAAGAATCAAAAATATTAGATTTGTTTTCAAATTTTTGACGTAAGTATTCAAACTTTTCGTGAATATAGCTTTATTCGTTGGGTTAAAACTTACACTGCACTAACAATAAGTTACACTATGGTGCAAAGGTGCAGTTTCTTGTAGCATTTAAAGAGGAATGACTGTAATTCAGTGTAATTTAGCGACCTTAGTTAAGGAATGAAATGTGATCCAACTAACTCATGTATAACCAAAATTTAATAATGCACTGAACTGATAAGTGCAAGCAGTGCAGCCCTAACGAACAAAGCTTATGTTTGAATAAATAAAACTGTCATTGAAACATTTCTGTAACTTTTCAAAATTTGTACATCACCGCCATCATTGCGTCGGGGTATGTACTTTTTTTGCGCCGAGTTGACTTACCCTGATATTTGCATTTAGTCGGTGACATAACATGGTTTTTGTGTAAAATTCCCGATCAACAAAGTGTTAACATTAGCTGTATTTGTTGGATTAAAACTTGCACTGCACTAAGTTACACTATGGTGCAAAGGTGCACTTTCGTGCTGGAATTAAAGGGGAATGACTGTAAACCAGTGTAATTTGGTGCACTTTACTTCAAGTATAGAATGTGATCCAACGAACGAATATATAACCAAAATTTAATAATGCAGTAAACTGCTAAGTGCAAGCAGTCTAGCACTGCACACTATGGTGCAAAGGAGCAGTTTCGTGCAGCATATAAAGGGGAGTGACTGTAATTCAGTGTACTTTAGTGCACTTTAATTCAGGTATGAACTGTGATCCAATGAACGCCTATGTAACCAAAATTTAATAATGCACTGAACTGCTAAGTGCAAGCAGTGCTGCCCTAACGAACAAAGCTAATATCTTAAAAACGAACCACTTTTGGACTCATGTTCATTAAAACTTTTTTACTTATTTTTAGCTAAGAAATACGTCAGTAAAGGATCGGACAAGCAAAACGGAACACCTATATATGACACCCTGTATATGAATTTTTAAAAATAGACAAGTTTTGGTAGACAGGTTAATTGAGTTATGTTATATCTTTTTGTCTATAGAAAAAAACTAAAGAAATGTACAAAATTTATTTTTAATAGAAATAAAGATTAAATATTAATCTAAATCCTGATAAAATTTCAAATCTCCACAACAATTACTTTGTTAGATACGAATTTTGTAAAATAAACAAGTTTTAGTCGACATGTTAATTAAGTTATCTTAGATTTTTTTTTTCTATAGAAAAAACAAAAAAATTGTAGAAGATTCATTTTTGATACAAATAAAGATTAAATATTAATCTAAATCCTGATAAAAGTGCAATCTCCACAACAATTAGTTTTTTAGGTATACATTTTTTTTTAAATTTTCTAGTCTGTTATTTACGAATTTTAGGTTGGTATCATAATTTTATTTCTATATCCATGTGTAAATAGTTTGTAAACATAAAAATGTTACTTAAAATCATTTTAATTCTGTCCTCAAAGTGTTAAATACTTTAAACATTTTAATTCTTTTAACATAAAAAAATCTAACCTAAAAAAATTTATACCTCATAACCTTTTTATTTTTGAATCCGTTCTGATCGTGTTTGGTATCAAATTAAAACTAAAATTAAATTAAATTAAAAAAAAAAACAACATACTTTCAACTCTTTATAAGAATTTTTAACTATGTTCTAAGTTTTACAATCTAGAGTATCCTTTTTTTGATAGCGTCTCGTTCGTCCTTTTAAACGAACATCCTGTATGTTTATGAATATAAACACGTTCATCGCTATCGTCGGTGTGTGTGATGTGTATGTGTGATGTGTATGTATGTGAGTGTGTTTGCTCCGACGATTAACAAGGAAGTGAAAAGTCTACGTTATATTTTAAATCGTTTCCTTTTACAGCGGCATCGCATATGTTTTTGAATATATCAAATAATTGAATTTTTTAAACCTTACAATTTGATTCTTTTTTTATTTACAATTTATAGAAATTGTTTTTAACCTAACGTAATAAAAAATTTAAAAGCATACACAAAATAGATAAATACTTACATATTTATAAAAAGATTTGTCATCGATGGTGTATTCTAAATCCATTTTAAAGTAGATAAGTGGATAAATACATGCAAATAGGTTATTTTATTATTATTTTTAAATCATGCAGGTCTGAAATGAAAACCAAATTAAAAATAAAAGATATTTATAAGGATAAATTTAATTCTTTCTAAAAGGGAACAGAAGCATCCAGGTTAATAACAAAAGCGATCTAATTCCATAAATAACAGATAAGCACATTATAGATAAAGGATAAAAAGATTTAAAATAACACCAGATAAAAAAGTCACAAAGCAAACATAAAACAGTTAAAAAATTAACAACAAAATGTTTTTTTAAAATAAAATTAACAATTAATTTCGCTTTAAAAACAATCTAACCTAAAAATTGTTTTATTTCTCATTTTAACACCGGCAGTTGACACTTTTAGACAGTGACATTTATCAATAACAACCTAACCCCAAAAATTACATCAACGTACTAAAATTCCTACAAAAATCCGTTTTCCTACCTGTGATTTTTCGAAGTTTTCACGTTCGATGTCCAAACTGGTTTTTCTCGGATGTAATACTCTCGGTAAAGATAACGACGCCATGTTTATCTCTTATTTTTTATCTATTCGTCTGGAATTATTATCTTTCCCGCATCACCTTTTTTAAAACGAGAAACGCGTTTAAAAACTTTCGCGTCTCGATTCGATCTAGAAAACACAAACAGGCAACACCCGCACTTGACAGATGTTCGAGGAACACAGACTGCAGGGCGTTTTGAGTTTTGGTTTTAGTGTTTTTTATCGATCTGTGTGTGGTAGTACTGGTAATCATAAAGCAGGTGATTGGTGACCATCAAAATGTTTTTAAAATAGTCAATGAATTACGTTTAGATGTTAAATGATTTTTAGATAAATTTAATTTGATCGTCTTTAAACATTAGGTTTGTACTAAAAATAATTATTATTAATCTTAAATTTTGCAGTTAAAAAGATTCAATCGTTTTAGAATGTTGTAAAACTAAATAAACTATTATTAAAAATTCTTAAAAGCTATGAAAAATCCTTTCATTTAAATTCGTACAAAAGTGGTTTATGAATGACACTATGATTAGTAACGTCTTTTATACAGGTGTTTCAGAATTGCATTGCACCACTTCAGGGATATGTTCTCCAGCACGAAATAAACAAGAAAGTTTATATAAACATAAGTCTCAAATTAAATTTTTATCGAAATATTGAAAAGTTAATTTATTTAACAATAAAACATTTAGAGTAACTGATCAAAGTGCC
Source organism: Digitonthophagus gazella (assembly GCA_036711955.1). Lineage (NCBI taxonomy): Eukaryota > Metazoa > Arthropoda > Insecta > Coleoptera > Scarabaeidae > Digitonthophagus > Digitonthophagus gazella. Next base: position 20,388,056 of record JASCIT010000001.1, on the reverse strand, counting down.
CTCCATTTTGTTGAATGCAGCATTTAGCACGATGAATTCATGATTCTCTGGCACAGTTTATAGCATTGGGTCGACCCCTCATAGTAGCTGCTGCTTCTTCGATGCAATTTCTAAGCTCTTCTTGCATGACAATAGACGTAGAATAAACCACAGACTTCATCCAGCCCCACGCAAAATAATCTAACGGCGTTAGATCAGCAGATTGTGGTGACCATTTAATAGGTCCGTTGAAGCCAACCCATCGGTTACCATATGCTTTATTTAAATAATCGGTGTCTTCTTCTTCTTTAAATAAAGGTAAGGTAGTGGGATTCGAGAACTAGCTCATATAACTCCCAGTCACTGAGTGAATAAGAAAACACGTGCAATAAGAATAATCTCCAATAAAATATTTAACCGTTTGAGTCCGGGGAAGCGCTATCGCGCTTCATTTGTATGGATATAAAATTCTCCCGGACCCAAATGGTTAAAATACAGTCACTACTAAATTCACGATAAATTAAAAAGGCAAATTATGTATTAATAGATCACTGATGGGTTATAATAAACTTGATTATTAAAGAATTTTTCTGATTTTTGGGACAGACACAAACACTTCATCCGTTCCCGACCAAAACTGGAAACGGAATCATAATCGGTGTCAATATAAGAAAAGTGAGCAGGGGCACCGTCATGCATAAACCACATTCCCTGCCTGTTGGCAATCAGAGTATCTTCTAGAACAGGGGTGGGCAACCTTTTGTATAGTGGGGACCAAATTACGGCTTACTCTTCGTACGCGGGCCGGAGTAGAAAACTGACAAATTTTCTTGTTAATCATAAGAATAAAAAAACAGATAATTATTAGATCTTTGTGGTAAAAACCTTTCTTTCATTAACAAAAATAATTTATTGTTTTTTTACAAGGTCTCGCGGGCCGGATTAGACCGTCTCGACGGACGGAGTTGGCCCGCGGGCCGGAGGTTGCCCACCGTTGTTCTAGAAGCTCATACAGATTATTTTGCAAAAAATTCAATTAAGATATTCCTGAAAGCCTTATTGGTAAAAAGAAAGGGCCGATGAGATTGTCACCAAGAAGACCACACCATACATTTAATGAAAGGGTATGTTGATAATGCGTAATAGCAGTCGTATGAGGGTTTTCGTCGCTCCAAGTATGAGTGTTTCAAAAATTAGTAATTCCATTTCTGGTAAAGCAAGATTCATCGGTAACTATCAGGCAGCTCAGGAAGTTAGGATCTCGTGTGCATTGTTGAATCAACCACTGGCAGAAATGTATGCTCTTGTTATAATCTTCTGATAACAAATGTTGCACACACGCAACGTGATATGGATACAGTTGTTGCTCGCGCAATGTTCGCCATACGCTTGCAGATGAAACATTGAAACGATGTGACAATTTTCTGGTGCTAGTAGTAGGATATAGCTGAACAGCATTGAGTATCCCTTTTTCCACGTTAGCAGTTCGTTGAAATCTTTGTCGACCAACGTTTTGTCGTTGTGGTTTTAGCGTGCCAGTTTCCCTAAGACGCCTTTCAATGGCTTCAAACGTTTTCCGATTTGATATCCTTCTAGTGGGAAATGTTTCATGACATTTTTGAACAGCAGCAACGCCATTTTTATGTACCTCGCCATAAATTAAGAGCATGTCTGTTTGTTCTTCAAAAGTGAATAAGTTTGTGGCGTCTCCTGTGATAATACAAAATGGAAGTCTTCTTATTAACTCATACGAAAATGCGCAGAAATAGAAAAACAGGTTACTTATTTACATGAGCAGTATTTAATACTAATTGGTTTAATCATCTGTCAAACACAAAAGCACTTTGCAATTGCAATCCACTGCTATCTGATTAAATTCAACACATTTAGATATTTATCTTTAACTTTTCAATATCTCGATACAAAATTAATTTAAGACTTATGTTTGTATACACTTTCTTGTTTATTTCGTCCTGGAGAACATATCCCTGAAATGGTGCCTTGTAATTCTGAAACACCCTGTATATGTTTCTTGTATATCTCTCCATCTGCGTCTAATAAACTTTCAAAACACGTTACCGCATCAATTTAAATGAACACTTCCTACAATTAAAGATGATGAGTTATAACGTTCACAATGTTTTTCATGAGAATCAACTATCAATTATTATTGTTTTTAGAGTTGAAAAACATTATATCTCAAAAAGTGTTTAAGTTAGATGTGCCGTTTATGTCAAATTAAAGGAAATTTAATTTCCCAAAGTAATTGGTTTTTTGTATGCGTTCTTTTTTTTATAATTTCGAAATAAAAATTTAACAAACATCTATTGAAATCACAATAAACTTAAACAACGAAGTTGGAATGTTTAAATTATATTACCAAAAATGATATATCTACGATTAAAAATGGCGGAGTTATGACGTTTATAATTTTTTTCAAGATGGCCGACCATCAGTTATTTAAAAAATTGAAAACTGTTGTATTTCCGAAAGTATCTAAGCTGGATGGATCGTGTTTGTACTTAAATCGAATAAAATTAAATTTCCTACTCATTTCTAAAGGGATCTTTTTTCTAGAAATAAATTTTGAATTTTCACTTATCCCTTTTTAATGACTTTTAATCTTATACCTAAGTTAACACTTGTAAAGAACTTAATTTACTCGTCGTCAACTCTTTGTCGGGCATTTTTCTTTGCATTAGCTCCAAATTTCCTCTTTTTGAACGTTTCCTTCCCACCACCCAGACTTTCAACGGCTTTTTCTTTAAACTCTTTCGGCGGCGGTTCATATTCCTGAATATTTGGAACTTCGTAATACTCAAAATCTTGCTTGGGTAGTTGTAAATCGATTGAAGTTGAAGTCGAAGCCGTTTCGATTTTTTGCCATTGCCCGTAGGGATCGGTTTTTCCCGATGGAATAATCGGGGAAGGAACTATCGGTTCTGGTTCCGGTTCGACCCGTCTTTCCTTCATTTTCTCCCTAAATTCAGCCGCTTTCGCTTCCGCCTCTTCTTGCTTTTGTTCCTGTTCTTGTAATCGAGCGTCTAAAATTCGCCGTTTTTGTACTATTTTTAATTGTTGTTTAGTTATTTCATCTGCTTGATCTTTTAAGGATAAATAACCTTCTTTGGGAGTTTCCCACGTGGATTCTAAAAATGATAACTTTTTTATTAATGCTATTTATTTATTTTTTTTTTATTATTTTCCTACCATTTGTGATTGAATTATAATAATAACTCTTCCCATCATCGTTTTTAACTTCTTTCCAAACTTTTTCCGGTCCAACATAAAAATTAGAAGGCCCAGAAAGAGTTAAATTATTTTCTTCCATTTTTTTCTTAATTGCAATCGATGATAGATCCGCGTTATTTTCAACATCTTTTTTATAAGCTTCCAAAGCCGCGTTTTCCATCTGTTTAAGAATCGCATCCGTTCTAAGACTTTCCCGTTCGTCTCTTCTGGTCTTTTTGGTGATATATTTAAGTTTTTTAGCGACATTATCTTGATGGCGTCGACCTTTTTCGTGAAATTCCACACTCTAAATAAAATATAAAACTTTAATTTTTTATAATTTAAGTTTTATCTAACAAGGGAATCACTAGACGTCTGACGGATCTTGACGAAATTTTTTTATCGGTAGAGAAATCGCTCATTTGCGACAAAGGCGTCATAATTTAAAAAACAAAATTTTGAGAAAAATCGATTATCGGTTATTTGGTAGCGACTGAATACTAAAACATAATTAAAATAAGACGTTCTTGTGACAAACAGCACACGGATATTGTATGGAACTACATAAACATTTCATAACTGTTATAGAACCCAAAAAAAAGCGTCAAATGGAACAACTTTTCGTAATACCAAAATTGTATTCAAGCATACTAAAGTTATGACCCCCTAATTTTGGTATATCATATTTCAGGTACTGCTAACGTCAATCATGTTATTATACCATAGAAAAAGAAAGATATAGAAGGTGAACTCCCACTAGATTTTTGAAATGCGTCAAATTTAGTACGTAAACCGAGAACTCACAGCGCTGATGTGCAACTATTCAAAAAAACCGCGAAATTTGAAATAAAATATTTTTTTATTTAATTTTATTTCTTTATTCGTACTACAATAAGTGAGCCATAAGTGACTCACTTATTGTGTACAGAAAATAAGTAGCAATGATAAAAGAAAAAACATTTTTTAAAATAGATTAATCTTTTTTATTTTCATTTATGAAACTAATACAAGAATGCGTAATTTATTAAACAAAACAAATATACCTAATATCCACTTAGCCCAAATCCACTTATTAAATCTCTCCGGATCCTTACTGCAATTCGGGAATCGATAGCGGGAAGACTCCTTATCATTACAAATAGAAACCGTACACGCTATATATATTTGAAAAGGAAACATAATGTAACGAAAGATTGTAAAAATGTTAAAGTTAATCAACACTTACCGGTAATAGAAGTAAAAAAAAATAGTACGGAACACAATTGTAGTCACTGTAAACGTTATGTTTCACGTTTAAGCTCGAAATGATCAAAAATCAATCATAATAACTCCGAATGCTCTTACATGAAGTTAAAATATGTTTTGAACGTGTTGTCATGGAAACATTGTTGTATTTTCGTATTTGTTTAAAATGAATATCCCTAGATTTATAAATCTAGGGACTTCACTAAAAAATTATACATCAGCGCTAAAGGTGTTTCGGTTTATGTACTAAAAATCAATTTCAAATATTTTACATAGAGTTCGCCCACCCTGTATTATACAAATTGTTATGGTCGAACTGTCATCCAGCCAGTTATTTGTGAGATTTGTGGGTGTCATTGCCGAATTACTCTAACCTGTAAATCTTATTTGTAATTTTTTTTGAATGAAGTGAAATTTTGACGTCATTACCCAAGAATACTGGACTAACAGGATTGCTTAATCCCACAAGAGATATATACGCGGATTTTTTTGTGCGCAGCCGTCACTGCATCGTGCGTTTGACGTAACTGCAAGAAATTTTTAAAGTGAAATATTATTATTCTTTTTTTCATTTACCTTATCATTAATATCCTAAATAGTTTTAAAGTTAATTCAAAATACATTGTTACAACTCCATAAGGTATTCGGCAATTAGTTCATCAATAAAATTTACGGTTAAAATGAAACAACGGAGTATAAAACAGAGACGCTATTCCTGGCAGTGACATCAAAGGTAGCGGACGATTTTCGCTGATTGAGCAATCCTGTTAGTTCAGTATCCTCGGTCATTACTATACAGTACAGGGTCGATTATCCGGATGTCGATCAACCGGAACGTCGGTTATCCGAACCTCCTGACGGGCCGGTCGCGACGTATTTTTGTCGGCACGTTAGCTGTCAGTCCTATTGTTCCGGTTTTTACTATGCCTCGAACGATTTTTATTTTTACGATTTCCGTTTAGTTCGTTGTACGCACTGGAGTAGACCTTTAAGGTATTTTAAGCTGCAAAACATAAAAGAAATAATTCATTTACGAAAAAAAGTCGAAATGTCGCTTGGATGAATCGTGAGGTGTTTATGGACTGGTACACAGCAAACTATTCTAAATGTAAAAAAATTTAAAGAGAAAGAAAATAAAACTGGAAAAGTACTTCTACTTTTAGATAATGCCCCCTCACACCCAGAATTGGATAAGTTAAATTCAATCGATGAAAATTTTAAGGTCATTTACTTACCACTTAATGTTACCGCATTTTTCCAGCCAATGGACCAAGGTGTTATAGAAAAGCGGAAAAGAATGTACATAAAACAAATTTTACGTCGTTCGTTTGAAGAAGTGGAGGAAGGTGTTAATGAAATTATAGAAATTTGTGCAAACATTCACGGATTTCAAGAATGCGATAAAGAAGATGCCCAACTGTGGTTGGAGGCTGATGAAAAGGATCCTGGCTTTCAAATTTTAAGTGACGATGAAATTTTGGCGAGTAATACGTAGCATTCTGATACTAGCGAAAGCGATGAAGATCTTGAACAAGTGCAAAATGGACCAAATAATAAAGAATCTTCTGCTGCGTTGGAAACAGCAATATGTTGGTATGAGCGCCAAGAAGAGTGTGCTACCAGTCAGTTACTCAAGTTAAAGAGGATACGCAATTTAGCTGTCAAGAAAAGAGGACAGAAATTAATTTAAAGAAAATTAAATGATTATTTTGTAAAATTAGGTAGTAATTAATTACTATATATTAAAGTTGTACTTGATTAGAATATAAAAAATATTTCTTTTCGATAATGTTTTTTTTTTTTAATTCAATTAAAAAATAAATATGTTTTTTAAATGGGGAACCTACAGAGAGTTTCAAACAAAAATATTTCGATACGTATAATCGATTATCCGAAAAAATCGTTTATCCGAACGCACTTTGGTCCCAATTAGGTCGGATAATCGACGCTCTACTGTAGCTACTAACTGAAAAACTGTGGTTACTGACGGTATTGTCAGCAGAACCTAAACTGCGGTTTACCGAAATTAAGGAAGTCATCACTTTCATATATTCAAGTTTTGACAATTATTGTATTATGAAAAACTGCTTCGTTTAACTTCTCTTACAACCTCAATACAATAGCTATCAAACAATTGGTATGCATCTCTATTCCCTTTTTCCCATTATTAAAGGGATTTCATAAATTTCGTTCTTATAGGAAGAAAATAACACAAATCTTAATTACAAATTACAAAAATCTTAAAAAGTATGAATTTTGAATTATGACGACTTTATCGCAAATGAGCGACATGTCTTTGAAGTTTTTTGGTACAATTATTACTAACAGATTTATGAGAAAAAAATCTTGGAATTGGGAATTTTGATATAGGAAAAATCTTAACTTCAAGATTTTTTTTACCTAGAAAATGGTTGGTCATGTATCTTTTGTCAAAATCCTGTCTCAAATAAGGTCTCACAACACTGGTGATCCCCTTGTAAATTAATATTTACCGGTTTATTATCGGCAATCCAACATCTGCAAAATTCGCAATATTTCCGAGCTTGTGATTTCCAATAGTCAGCCCTAATTAAAAAAGAAAAAAAACAAATAGAGGAAAAAATATAAAAATACCAAGTTTTTAAATTCTGAACGATTTAATAATAATAACAATCCAAAGATACAATAAATACTTATTTTATAAGTAGATCTTTTTGAAATCGTAAATATACCAAGTGAGAATACACATTAATAAGGAATCACATAGGAGAGATTTTTTTTGTGTTTACGTGCAAAATACTGAGGTTAGAATGTGTAACAAGTATCTAAAAGAAGAAAAATGAGTATCTAAGAGGAATGGGTTTAAGTTACATTTACTAACTAAATAGATAATGGGCGCCTTCACCACATACAGCTGACGTAAAAAAATAGCTTTTGTGATGACAATGATGTTAGGCAGCAGATTTCTGGTCGCTGAATTTTATGAAAGTTTAATATTAAATTAGATTAGAAAAGCGCTGTTCAAACTAACAGCTCTGAATTTCAGCAGTAAACTAGCAAGACCGTTCAGAAGTCTAATGTCACTCAACTATCCACCTACTGTGTGTACTGAACGCGCCCAACGTAAGGGGAATAAATAATATCTACAACTATGTCTTTAAAACGTATACCGAGTCGTTCAAAAATAAATTACTAGAAAAAAATTAAAAAATAAAATTAATGTGAAATTAAATTTCCTTTAATTTGAGTAAAATACGACCCATCTGACATAAATAGTTTTGGAGATATTCAAATTTTTAACTTTAAAAACAAATTAAGATTAGTCACCTGGAACATTTTTAAACCGTTATAACTAATGTATTTTTGAACGGAATCTAGTCGTATTTGGTATCAAATTGAAGGATTTTTAATGGATTCTTTTTAACAATTTCATTCGATTTCTTTACACTGTTTTTTTTTAATTTTCAAAAAATCTTCATTAAAAAGTCCATTTTTAATTTCCCCGCATAAATAAAGTGACTAGAACTAATAATACATCAAACAATATCTAAAATAACAATAAATATAACTTTCATTTTCGTGTTTACGCATAACTAGTTAATTTAAATAATATTTGTTTTTAGATTTGAGTTTATTTTTTTAGTTGAGTGCGCTAAATAGACACTAGATATATATATTTTTTTACATTAAATATCGTTCCATTGATAAATTTATTCAATATTCATATCTAAACGCGTCTAATGTGTATACAAATTAGACGGCGAGATTCAAAAAGAAAACAAAACCTTTCAAATCGTGTATAAATATAAATTGACTAGAGATAAAGAGCTGTTAGAAATTTGTGGCCCCATACGTTTCGGCAACTAGTTCTTTTTCTTTAATTTAAATAGTTTTAGATCGTGCGATTGTAAATACATATTTTAATATCATATTAATTGTGAAATACGTGTGTTAAAGATAAAGATTACTAATTTTATTTTATTTTATTAACAAATATGTGTATTTCTTAGAATTTTCGGTAAATGTATTTATTTTGGTTCATTTTAATTCATTATGCAATTGACTATAGAATCATTAAAGTTGTAAGTTTTACGACATACAAAGCGTATATCATTCAATTACAATCCCAATAAATCGTATAAGATCATTCAATTAACGATAACATCGGAAGTAATAAAAATTAAAACACGAAATAAAGAAAAATAATAACGATAAACATAGAAAAAGTAGGAACTTTAAACAGAGGAAACAAAACGGTAACTATATGAACACAAAGAGACAACTATAACGACAAAATACTATCACAAGAAAGAGAAAAAGGTATATACTTAAAAAAACAGGATGATTAAAAAAATTAAGAAAAAATATTTTTTAAAATAGATAGGAAATTTAATTTCCTTTAATTTTAGTGCAAACACGACCCATCTAGCTTAATCCATTCGAGACAACGAGTTTTTCGAACACGGCCCCATATTGTTCATTTTTAATAAAAAAATTCGTAAATGAATTCACATAAATAAGATCATTGCACACCCGGTGTGCAGCTCGCTCATTGGAAAATTTTTATTGCGAGGAGCGGATTGAACATTATACCGTGTGTCCGTAAAGTAGGGGATATAGGCTATATAATCGTTATAAAGGGTTTATGGAAAAATCGCTGAAACGGGTCTGAAGATTTACATCTTTTGCAATTTTTTGATGAAGATTTTAAATTTTTTCCGTCATTTTTAAATGAGTTATGACGTCATCGGTAGTTTTTTTAAATGGCAATAACCCATTTTTATTACGGAATATGAAAGAAGATTTTTTTCTAACAAGGAGAGTGCAAGGTCTTGGGGTCATAGATTTAGTTCAAATTTTGTAGGATGGTAGATTTAGTTTCCCTGTTGAAGAAAATATATGGTTGTAGGGGCCACTACTCAATAGCTTTTTAGATATTTGCAATTGAAGATGCAATTCACTAGTTAAATTCAGGTCTGTAGCAAACGATTAAACTTAATGGGTGTAGCGTAGCAGCAATAGATCGGTGTTTCTCGTGATTAGGCGCCGGGTTCGAGTTCTGAGAGTGTCCATCTTTACATACAAAGATACCATGGGTGGATATAAAATTTTGCGACATCGAAGCATTTTTTGAGTGTGCACCGCACTTTGGATTTGTCAGTTAATTGTCATTTGATCTGTCAAGACTTCAAAATTAATACACGAATATGACTTGACATTATAACCTTTCTTCAAAAAGCCTGACTTAATCGGTATAAATTCGGTTAATTTTGACATTATCCGGACTTGTCCTAACGAATTAATTGCATCTTTAACTGCAAATATTTTAAAAATGATTGAATAGTGGCCCCTATAACCATATATTTTCATCAACAGGGAAATTAAATCTACCATTCTACGAAGTTTGAACTAAATCCACGACCCCAAGACCTTGCACTCTCCTTGTAAGTTCAGTACAGTCAATTAATTTCTCACATTTTTCTCCATTTTTTAATCATGGAAACTGCTATTTTTATCATTTTAAGTAAATTCCAATTAAACTTTAAAGTAATTTTTCTCGAAAATTTTCTTATGTAACCGATATTAATATTAAATGTACTGAACTTAGAAAAAAATCTTCTTTCATATTCCGTAATAAAAACGGGGGGTTGTAATTAAAAAAAAAATTTGATCACGTCATAACTCATTTAAAAATGGCGGAAAAAATTTAAAATCTTCATCAAAAAATTGCAAAAGATGTAAATCTTTAGACCCGTTTCAGCGATTTTTCCATAAACCCTATATAACGATTATATAGTCTATATCCCTTACTTTACGGACACACGGTATGTGCAATGTAAGGTAAAATGAAAATACACCATTAAAAAAGTTTGGAGACTTTGCCCTTGTACCTCCCCGTTCTTGAGAACAGGAATCCGCACACGAGCGATAAAAATGAAACCAATACGTATTCGTATTCATAGTATATTACATGTAAGAAAAGCTTCAAATAATTTTTAGATTTTTTAGTACGCAGTAAAACCAATGCCAAATTTTGTTTTCCTAAACTTTACAGATTTCATTAGTTCAAGAAAAATCATATTTCAACGACTATTTAGTTTACTCAGAATAATTTCACATTACGTTATTGCACACACGGTATGCAGGCCGTCTTATAGCCTTGGAAATCAATTGCACGCACGGTGTGTACTCAGCCTCCAATGGGTTAAATACTTCCCGAAATATTCCAATTTTTTATTCTAAAAACAATTGAAAATAATTGGTCATATCAAAACTACATAATTTCGAGAAAACCTATTTTAAAATATTAGGAATTTCATATTTTTATTCTTTGCGAATAGTAACAAATGATACAAAAATTTAGCTTTCACGTTTCTTGCCGTTTTTATTGAACTTTAATGAAAAGGTCAAATGAAGCCCTTCTTAAGGGGCGTGTAAACGAGTAACAAAAATTACACATTACGGGCAATATTTCTCAAAATTATGGCCCGACAACATTTTCGGTTATATATAGTATGGCCGCGTAATATGCTGTGAAATATATCCCAGCAATATTTGATCATAGGTTGCCCGAAAAATTCGCGTACAAGTAGCAATAATGGCTGAAAAAATTAGCTAAAACTAATTTGATAAATCAAATAATTTGAACTGTCACAGTTTTCGAACACTATCAACTGTAAAAGAAAATTAAATCCTACTCCAAGTACTAATTCAACTGACTGTATGGCATTTTACTTGTCTTCAACAGCACAAACATAATAAACATCTTTTTTTTAATGGTAGAAATGTTATTGAAAGAAATAAAATTATTTTAACTTTAGATTTATTTATTTATTTTTAATATGCGTAGTAAAAGATCAACTGGATTCCGCGAAAGTAGTAATATTTTTTCTCTTTTTTAGAAAAATATTTTCATCCAATCAAGAATTAATTCCCAATCACTCATATTAAAAACAAAGTGCAAATTAATCGGTCAATATTGCCGTATTTTCGCTTGACGACCAATATCACAGGCAACATATCAACCACTAACTGTAATTCGAGCGATATTGCCGGACAATATGGATATGTTTCGAGACATATGGATAAATTGCCGAAAATGTGTCTGTATCTTGGACAATATTGTCCAGCCAGAAATACCAGCTACATATTGCTGTAAAACATTGCTCGTTTACAAGCACCTTTATTCACTATTGCACTAGTATGACGCTTCCTTATAGTCTGTACGTTAATATTACGAAACGAAATAACCCCTGATATTTATCGCATGAACGATTGACCAGAGTCAAAGCTTTGAAAATTTTCTAATAAATGATATCAATATCTCAAATTTGTAAAAAATTAACGCAACGTTTTTTGCTTGTAATCTTCAATTAAAGATGGGTCATCTTTAATAAATCGTAAAAGTTGTAACTTCATCGTTTTTAATACTAAATATGTCGAGTTTGGTTCAAATTAAAGGATTTTTTATGAACTTTAAGAATTTTAAATAATTTATATCATTTCAATTTTTAAACCTTCAATCCCAAATTTAACAATTTTTAAAAATCGGTCTTAGTATCAAATTGAATTAATAAACAATTAAGAAATCAAAGTGTTTGGTATTAAATTAAGATCTTTTATGAATTTTAATCATTTTTAAGAATTTTAGCAAATTTAACAATTTTTAAAACATTCAAACCGACTTTTATTAATTTTTTAATCATCCTGTACACAAAGGGAACAAAAATATACTTGTTAACTGGTATAAGATCAATTATAAAACCTGTATATTGGTTTTAACACCCTGTACGTTTAATACATCAAGTGTCGTTACTTTAGAGACACTTTGTTCTATACAAGTGATTCAAAATACTAGATTTTGAATCATTCTTGTATAATTATCAATTTTTTTACTAACTATGAGCAAAAAGGAGAGTTACTACCATAATAATTTTAATTAATTAATACATAAAATATAACATTAATAAGGAAATTGGTATTTTTATCACAGTCAAGGTAAAAAATAGGTCACATTATTTTTTTAGACTTTTTTTAGACTAGATACTTTTTAAATAGGAATTCTTTAAACTCTAAAAAAAATTATTTATCGGTACTAAGGTCACTTTTACACGACAGCTTGTTTGGTCAACTCTATAAGTACGGGATAATGAATGTTCTCGTCGTATTCGTTATTTTCAAGTAAATTTAAATGTTTCTCCCAAACTATATCGTTATAATTCAACAATTCGTTACATTTAAAACCCTTTTCCGTAGATTGTTGAACGAATTTAGCCAAAGTATTTCCCCTACGAGGAGCCATAACCAGACCTAAACCGTCGTCTTTGAGTAAATCGCAAAACGTTTCGATTAAATCCGATCGGGCTTCATCAAAAAATAAACAATCAGCACACAAAATCACATCGAATTTTGAATTTGAATTTAAATTTGTTCCCCATTTTAAAACTTTAGTTTCGACCGGACATAAAAAATCATTACAGATCATACTAGCTTCAACGTTTTCAATAGAAATTTTGTTCCCGTCTGTTAATAACACCGATTTAGATTTAGTGTATTTAGCACAAAATAGTCCGGCTAAACAAGACATCCCTCCGCCAAGTTCTAAAACCGATTTCCCTTCGAATAAATCTAAATTTGATCCAACATAGTAACTTAGGGTTTCTTCCGAGGGCCAAATACAGACATTTCCAGTGTTATTAAAGCCCATCAGATCTTCGGCGGAAAACGTTCGTTTTCTATGACCGATTATGACGAATAAATCCGAGTTGTTTATACTCATCGAGTATTTATACCAGGTTCGTTTTTTAATAAGGTCGAGGTCCGGTTTGGACACGTTGACCGTGGACGTTGTTAAAAGCATGAAGGAGGAGATGCGGCGGACCGAACATTCATCTGTTGGGCTCGAAGGTTCGCTTCCCGAAGGACTCTGAACAATAAAAATTCAATCAAAAATCAAAAATTATTAAAATTAAGAAATTGAAAAAATACAATTTCTAATTATAGTAAAAATAAATATCCAAAAAAATAACCCAAAATTATACTCCCGATTTTATTTGATTGTTATTTGGAAAGTAAATGAAAGTTTTTTATGAATCTTTTTTTTAAACTTTAAGCGCTATGTTATCAAAAGTGAAAATGATATCGGCCATGTGCATAATACTGTTATTAATTTATTGTTGACTGCTGATTTAGGCTCTTTTTATGTGATCTTAAATGATTTTGTTGAGAACGTCGTCGGCGATTATTTTGTTAATTAGTCTTAAATTCTTTAAAAATATCCAATAAAAGAAATCTAACACCCATCGATCGCCAACGAATCGCTGGAGTTCATTTCGGCGACTCTCTGGAGAAGTCGTCGGCTAACGATCGGAACATAATTTGTGTTGCATAATCAGTCTCCTAGTGCTTTCCGTTTTGGCGAATTGCTGGTGATTTTTAGTGCGGTTTTTGGCGTGTAACATGGCAACCTTATCCACCACAATAAATTAAAGCAAATAAGGAACTAAAGAAAGGAGATTGTCTGACTAGTAATGCCGGAGAAGGAAGCAAAATCGATATGACTGATAAATGTATTTAATTTATTACACCACAGTAATTATAATACTTAGAAAAATTAAAGGTATTTTTATTTTAATCAAAATAATTGTGTATTATATCATATCTCGTAAAGGTACCCAAACTATCATTGACTATTGCTGATAGCTATTTTTGAAAATTAGCTCTGATAAATAGTTTTTGTTCCTGTCCCATCCTACATTTTGATTTTATCGACGTTTCTGTCATCGATCAATCTCCGGCATATAGCATAACGCACATGATTGATTTCATAGCGATTGACTATGCATAATAATTTTTAACTGGCGAACGGAGAAACTTCGGCGAGTCGCTGGCGATCGGATTACACAGGTGTAGGAATGGTTGAACAAGGGGATCTTTTGGGCCAGTTCCACATCTCTTTCTCAGAGTTTTTTTTAAAGTAGTGACTTGAAAAAAAGGAGTGCCTTTCTGCAAACAAGTAACAATTCTAAGGCTTGTTTAAGTGTTCAACCGACGATCTGCGTCGATATCGGTCATTCATAGCTATATCAGCATATGTGCATGAGCCTATTCAGTCAGCTGATAGTATGCTGACAGACTGATATGGTGGTTCGTTTTCAAGATATTGAAGGTTTTAATTCCATAAGTTGACCTACTATTAACATCATTACAACGTTACATTTAAACTAAATTATTAAGTAGCTGCCACGATTCTGACTAACTTTTGTAACTGACCAGGGTAGCCTAGTAATGACAATTTATCAAAACCATCGTAATGAGTTAATAATTTAACTTAAATGATTGTCATCGATTATGTTAATAATAGGTAAACTTAGGAACTAAACTTGCAATATCTCGCAAACGAATCACTTTTGAGCAATGTACAAAAAAACACAATCCGTACGCTAAACGTACCGTACGTCGAAGCGAAGACATTCCCTACCTCACATCATAGCGTTTAGGTACGCAAACACAAACACAACGATAGCGTACGTAACTACATACACATTCCCTACGTAAAGTATTTTGAACGCGATCGCAAACCGTACACATTCCAAATACAGTAAAAAATTCAGTTCGTTTAGTATACTTCGTAATTAATTTATTTACATTAAAATTAATGCAACACAATAGACGGTTCTGATTTCAAAGATATAGATCTATTATTATTTATTAACTTAACTGTTTAATCAACTTAGGATTAACAATTTATTAATTAAGTAATTAATCTCAATTATTGTAAGTTCACTAAACACGTACCGTAACTTTTAGTGTATTTGGAATGTGTACGGTTTGCGATCGCGTTCAAAATACTCCGTCTATGTAGTGATTGTGTACTACATATAACCCGAAATGGAGCTGCACCATGACAAAAAAAAAGAAAAAGTAAGCCCTCTCTCCGTAACATTGTCGAGTACTCTTTCATCTTTCTCTTCAAGTGTGCAGCTCCATTTCTGATAACACTACGTGATTCCGAACGTTATCGTTGCGTTTGTGGTTGTGGACACAATCACTACAGAGGTAACGAATATGATCGCGAAGATGTACGGATCCTGTATTATACAGTATTTTTCGTTCCCTGCTTTTAGGCCCATGTTCATTAGGACTTTTTTCAGCAACAGATGGAACAATCAAAACGAGACACCTGTATATTATGTCATCTCTGTATATTACAGCGTTCAATATTTGGCAGATTCGTCAGTGCGTGTACAGTCTTGTTAACCAATAAAATGGTTAACAAGACCTTACTTATCAAAGCAGCTGGCAGACATTCAGAAGTAATCTAAATATTTATTGTCGTGTTCTCGTAGTTTTGAATATAATGTCCTAAATATTCCTTATGCTAGCTACACATGTAACAATTTATCGTAACGGCTAAACTGTACAGTTCATTTGCGCAGTTTTATCGAACGTGTGTATTAAGAATTGTTAGATTTTTTGGTTTGTGCAATCCATCGATGGCAGTTGCAATTTTTATTCGATAAATCGTTCTCGATATTTTTAGAAGCCAGTCCTTACACCACACTCTACGTGGTTACTCTTCTTTTTGCACAAAATAAGTAAAGCCAATAGCGCGTCATCGTCTTCCATCGTGGATGACATATTCTCGTCGGAGATTCTGGGGAGAACTGACTGATCGACTCAGATTTCGTTGGTATATAGCGGCACTAGTGCTGTTCGATAAAACTGTGCAAACGAACTGTACAGTTTTATCGTTACGATAAATCCTTACGTGTGTAGATTAGAGTACTCTTCAATAATTAGGTGGACATGATAACGTGTTTCCTTTTGATTTCGAATTTATCTTCGAATAAAATAGCCAAATATAATTTGTTACTGCGTACATTTTTCTTGAGAATGTACAAGTTTACTCCCGTCTGCCAAACAGCCAAGAACTGAACCAACAGTGAGTGCGTTTCATTAGTAATTATATCAGTACAGATCGTCAATTGAGCATTAAATAAAGCCTAAATAATAGCAATTGACTTTTATAATAATAGTCAATAACCATCGACATTTTAACAAAATCATGAAAAATTCACTCGATCAACACCATTTTCAAATCTTGTTTTAAGATGACAATCTTAAAGATTCAAATATACTTTTAAAAAGGGCCCATCAAAAAATTTCTTTTCATTCCCAAACTACAGCAAAATAAAACCAGATGAATAATTTTGGGACAACTTGTATTTATAGTAATGGGACAGACCTTTAAAGCTTTAGCGAGAATTGCCCATCGTTTTCTAGCGACCTTTTTCTTTTCGTCGGATCCGACCGTGGCGAACTGATCGAGATCGATCGAACCGTTTATCAGTAGACCGCATCTTTTTACGTCCTCGTCCATTCGAAATTAACATAGCGAGATGATCAGTGACTGCCTAAAACGGCCAGATAACCTTATTAAGTCATTTTTTATTAGTTTAATCAATCGGGACGAAGGACTTTCATGCTTTTAACAACAAATCTACCAAAAAAAAATAATAAAAAAAATAATAATACGAATAACACTAATAAATACCTACAGTAGCTTAAAAAACATTATAACTAAATATACATTCCCTCTCACGCTATTGGTTCGTTAAAACATTATTGGATTGCACTATTAGTATAGTTTTGACATTTTATACATGATTTTCATACATTTCTTTATATCTTGAAAACCTTAACTGATACGTATAGATAGGGATATGTACTGAAAATTGGTAGAGAACTGAGCACTTGCTTGAAAGACGTACCAGGTACTTCGAGATGTTGTTGTTACTGGAACGCCAGCGTCATGTTACGCACGTCGTCAGACCATTATTGCAGGTAGAAAAATGACTCACCTGGCATGCTCAGCCGTGAATTTTTTGCTACCGCAAGTGGTTAAATTCTCTATCGGATAGGCTAATTAAATATGGGGTGTTCTATTTAAAATTTTCGACATTTTTGCAATTCAATTTGAAAGAATGGTAATTATCTTTGTGACCAGCCTGTATATGAAAGAGTGACAAGGACAGTGGCGTTCTATTTGTTGAAAATTATTAAAGAAATCTTAAAATCAAAATAACTCGAGAATGAAAAACGATAAGTACCAACAACGCTTATTAAAATCTCCTTATTTTTGTATGTAGAATTAAAATACGTAATAAAAACGATACATTCCATTATAAATAATGAAATTGTATCCTATTTCCGGTTCACGGGAAGTTGCAGCCTTCTTGCAAATATTTTACATCGAAAGATTAGGATGAACAACCCCTACTGGCAAAATTTCAAAAATGTACTACTAGTGGAACTCAATAAAGTTCTAACGAACCAGTTGCGTGAGAAACCCTGTATATATTTTTGTTTATAAAAATGAAATATATTAAGAAATGAATAGGAAATTAAATTTTCTTAAATTTAAGCACAAACACGAACCATCTAATTTAAATACTTTCAGATACAACAATTTTTAACTTGAAAAACAATTGCAATTCGCCATCTTGGAACAATTAAAAACGTAATTATTCGTTTGTTTTTAATCGTAAACCCATCGTGTTTAGACTTAAATGAAAAGATTTTTAACGGTCATTATAAATATTTCAGAATTGTAAACAAAATTTTCATTTTCATTTATACTTTTGAATCACCCTGTAATTTATTGGCGTTCAGGTTAGAATCCTTGAATGCCAAAATCGATCGTTTATATAGACCAAAACCGATTAAGTAACTTTTGGAATAATATCAAGTTGTTAATTGCTCAATATAAATTTTAAATAAAGAAAAAAAACAGATGTGTTTGTATATTTATAGGTTAGAAAATGAATTATTGAAATCATTTAATTTATAACTCATTTTAATAAGTAACTAAAAACTTGTATTTATTTCTAATTTCATATTTTCTGGCTACTGTACATAAAAAATTAATAACAAATTAACAACAACAAGAAGATCTAATTAAATTAATAATAAATCTAATAAAAAGCTAAACATTTAGTTTTACTTACATTATAAACGACGTCCTTTATTCTTAATTGTTTAAAGATTAATAAAATATTCCAAAATCGATAAATAAAGATGTTATTTTATTAACCTTTAACGTTTCACTCAGTTCCACCGTTTTAACAAAACTGACAGCTCGTAGCTTGCAATCGAAACTTTAACCAGCGACATCTGTAGGAAAAACAAGGTAAGTAACGATTTTGGGCGGACAGTTTAAATTATTCCCGATTTATTTTCAAACCAGTAGATAAAATATACTGAGCATTGAAACGTATTTATATAAACAAAAATTATTTTCGCGAATTTATTTATAAAACCGACGTGCTTGTTTAAGTTTAAGACACGTGTTTGGATTTTGATAATTTAAAAATACGAAAATCGTTTACAGTCCTTAAATTTTTTAATGATAATTACATATCTTTTCACTTGGTACTAAATATGACATATCTATGATTTGATTAACAACAAAAAAAGTTATGATTTATTAAAAACTGTGATTTTCAATTGTTTATAAGATTAAAAACCTTTAAAACTACTGAATTAATTAAGCTAAATATGTCATGTTTGAACTCATTTTAAAAGCAATTTAATTTCCTAGTCAATTCTTCGGTTAATTTTGATTTTTCAAATTTCTGAAGTTTGAGGTTAGAAATTGATATTTCAAAAAAATTTTAAAATTATTAACAATTCTTAACCTTTCGCTACACGCTACCGGACTCTCAGTCCGGATTTTGAGCGTCATCTATTAGTTTTATTTCGAACTTGCGCTGACCATAATTCTCTTGATGAATTTCTTTCTTACCGACATTTTATTATCTGTCAATGTCATTGTGTGTTGAGTTTCAATTCAATTTCAAAATCGGTTATTTCGAAAATATGAGCTATAACGAAGAAAGGAACAAGAACTTGTTGTCCAATAATGAGGAGTAAGAGGATGAAAACCTATTATTGGACAACAATGTTTCAGAATATGAAGATGAGGAAGATAAAAATGAAGAAGACGATTTGACATTATTAAATAATTTTTTATTTCGTACCAGCTCCCTCTCTTATTTATTTTCCGAACCCGGACTAGCAGTCCGTAGCGTGTGGTCGCGCGAACAAAAAAAGCGCGTGTACTGGAAGGTTAAAGGTAATTAAAATTATGAAAACATTGCATTTTTTCGCAGTGCACCGCATAGAAAGAAAATAGTATACAAGGTGGAACAAAAGTATGAAATACAGCAAATCAATATACAGGTGTCCCGTTTTGATTGTCCGCTCCTTTACTGGTATACTCTCTGACTGAATACAAGCAAAAAAGTCATAATGAACATAGGTTCGAAAATGGTTCGTTTTCGATATATTCAAGGTTTTAATTTTATAAATTGGCCTGTTATTAACATTATTACAACATTACATTTAAATTAAATTATTAAGTAGTTACCACAGTTCCAACTAACTTTTGTAGCTATACTATTTTCGGCGAAAGATGTCTCATGCGTCATTAGTTGTCGTCGTTTTCTCGACATATGTCAAATAATTTGTTTATTTAATTGTACATGTCAGAGAGAGACGAAAACCGAAAATAGTAGTCTAGGATAACATAATTAATTAATGACGCATGAGACATCTTTCGCCGAAAATGGTATAACCAGTATAACCTAATAATGACAATTTATCGAAACCATCGTAACAAGTTAATAATTTAACGTAAATGATTGTCATCGATTATGTTAATAATAGGTAAACTTAGGGAACTAAACTTTCAATATTTCGAAAACGAATCACTTTTGAGCCCATGTTCGTTAGGACTTTTCTGCTTATTTTTAGCCAAAAAATACGTCAGCAACGGATCGGACAATCAATACGGGACACCTGTATATTATGTCATCTCTATATACAGTGTGTCCCCGGATAGGTGAAACGACTCATAAAAGGTATAAAGTTTTCGATGTTAATTTCCATCTTTTGGGATTTAGCCCTGCGTGGTTAAAGATTAATTTGCAACATATTTTCACATAAAAGAAAACTAGCGAATTTGAACAGTTAACAAAAAACTCTTTCTGCAGCAGGTAAAGTACCTTTTCTGCCTACCATACGTCAAACTGTTACTAAGATATTTTGTTCAGGATAAAACGTTATGTCCATATGCAAATTTTTGGAATGATCGGCCTACTTTGATAAAACGCATTGTTATTTTCGTTAGTAGCATATCACGATTTTTTTTTGTCGAGTATCATACCTTTTCGGGAAAAATAAGGGAAACGCTCTTAAATTAGCTTAAGAAAAACACAATAGAAAGGCAAATATCTCCTAAAAGCACCAGCCTTAAAACGGTATGAAAAACGTAAAATGAAGTTAATATGTTACATAAATTGAACAAAACTGGGCGAAAATACGAAAAAAATCATGTAAGTACATTTTTAATTTTGGTTAAAAAAAGCGTTTATATAGGGTTTTCTCCGGTAAAAATGCTTTTCCGCGGTACGATTCGACCAAATCTGTACGATAGAACACATTTCGGATCGATTAAATCACATTTTCATCGAAAAAATCATAAGTTAGGAAACTTAATATATCCCCGTTTTAAACCCAAAATGGTACGAAAACGTTAATAATTATGAAAATACGGCACATTTTCCGCGCCGTACCAGTGCGAGTTTTGACATTTTGAATTAGTGGTCAGTAAAACGACTTCGTTACCTAGCAACGAAAAGTATGAATCCAGGGGGGTATTATCGTAAAAGATGTGAGTATAAAATATGTTTACAATAAAAACAGAAAGAAAAATAATATTCCTTATAAAATTCTAGTTTCAAAAGAGATCCCAACCGCCACTTACCTAGTTTTAACAACTATCCAGCCCCCTTCAGCACAACCCAACTCTCAACCACCGAAGTCAAAGTCAAATAATGACATACTAGTGTCCCTACGGGCCGCTCTTGTACAACAATGGTAATCTAGCCCGTCCCAAACCAGATCCTAAGTACCACCTACATTTTTTCAACAACCATGCAGCCTTCCTCAACACAACAAAACCAGCCCAACCACCGAAGTCCAGGTCAAATAGTTAAATACTAGCGGCCGCTTCTCTGCACCAATGGTAATGTAAACTATTACCATTACACCACCTATAAGTTTTGAACTATGCAACCCCTTTCAACACAACCAAACCCTCCACCGCCGAAGTCCAGGTTAAAGAGTGACATACTAGAGGCCCTACGGGCCGCTTTTCTGTAGCAATGGTAATGTAAGCACCACCTACAATTTTTAACTACGTAGCCCCTCTCAACACAACCAAACCCTCAACCGCCGAAGTCCAGGTCAAAGGGTGATATACTAAACGTTACTATGGTGACGTTACTATTAATACGAAATATTAATAAATGTTTAATCTTGATGGTTTCTTTTACAATTGTTTCTCGAAAACGATTCATTTTATCGACACTGAATAAGAGTACCTTTTCTTTAGCTAAATATTCAAGGTATCTAAATTTATTTTTTTTAACTTCTTTCCATACAGGGTGTTAAAAACCTAAGCATTAAAATGTACCATCTAGTACGCCCCTGGTAAACTAAAGAGACTCATTATGTTTTGAGGTCATTTTTTTAAGAGGTCCTTACTACTGTTTATCATATTAAATTAAATTAAAAACATCGAAATAATTCCAAAAATTAAAAGTACGATTGAGTATAAAATCGCACCGAAATTTTCAGACATGTAATTTGAAGTTTTTTGTAAGATTTCACTAACGTTCATGTATATTACAGACATTCCACAAATATTTTGCAAAACGTAAATTATTAAAATTAAATATAAAGCTTTTCTATTTCCTTTATTTGTTATTAAATCTTTAAATTTTCCTTTAAAGATTCTACTTCTTGTCTTAAAACAGCTTTTTGTAACTCATCTAATTCTTGTTTAATATTTATTCCTCCTCTTAAAATTTTTAAAGATTTTTCAGCTTCATTCACTTTATTTCTTTTTAAGTAATAATACAGTGATTCTTGAAGGAATATAAAACAAATTAAAGCTAATAAATTTATAAATACTCCAATTAACGATGAAGATTGTAGTGTTAAAAACGGTCCAATACAAAAAATAATTATAGAACCAATCGAAATTTCTATATAAGTTAATCCACTTAAACCTCCTCTAATATCTTTATCTGATATTTCAGCTATATACATTGGGACTGAAACGTAACCTGTATCTGCACTCATTTCGGCTAAAAATCTTGCTAAAAAGATAGCTTTTACATCCGGTATAATTGCTATTAAAATCCAGGAGATTAAACAGGATAAAACGGCTCCTAAAATCGTATATTTCCTTCCAAATTTATCCGGAAAATACATCACATAAGATAAACCTACTAATCCACCAATTAAGTAAATTATTTCTAAAAAAGTTACCTCATCGTTTGTTAACGAAAATTTTAATGGACTTGAAAGTGATTGTAATTGTGGTACAACCGATGATGACCAAGTGTAATGCATTCCATCACTAACCATAACTAAATTTGCTAATTTAATTATTAAAAAAAATTATTTTTATGTGACGCTTAAATAATAAAATAAACTTACCAACTATTGCCGTAAACGCTTGAAAGATTTTTCCTTTTGTAACATTATTTATCTCGAACATTTATAACAGTAAGTTTTTGGTTTTCGAAAAATGAAACTTATAAAACTTTAGATATAGTATTAATGTATTTAGAATTTTGTATGAAATTAAAATGTTTGTTTGTAGTTTAAGGTATTAAAAAAAAGGATTTAAAATGATAAGAAATAGAACTATTTATGTTTGTTAGTTTTTAATGATTGCGGTTAAATGTATGAAACTTAAGATTAAATGTTCGTTATTTCAGTTATAATATTTAAATCATAATTTTTAAATTGTAACAAAAATGTTTACTTAAAAGGTCATTTTTTTCCAGTTTTCGATTAATTTATAAGGGAAACTTATAATAATAAGATAGTTTTTCACTTATCTTATACATATCCTCAGAATTTCTTTTCCGATTTTCCTCCATAAACGATTTAATTTGAATTTGATGTTATCTTAGGCTGTTATTACACTATCAAAGATTATCTAAAAGATCTTTTGTTAAAGCTTTTATAAACGATGCTTATAAAAGTTAAAAATAAATCTTTGATCAAAGATTTGGTAACTCAGCTACCAATTACCAGTTACCGTAACTGGTATTACATTCCATAAAACATTTTAAAATGGATAAACAACACTTCTGTACATAGAAAAAGAATATCCAGAGTGTCTCTGGCACGGCTGATGCCAGAGACACTGATGATGTTTTTAATTGTCTACCACCTTTAGAAAAACAAGTTAATATTCAAGCAGAAGAAAATAATAATTCCGAATTAATTATGCCAATAAATATTGATAGAAATATTGTTAAAACGTGTGCGACGGAGGAACATCAAGAAAAAGAAGAAATTGAAATTAATACGGGTGTATTTGAAGATTCAATAATTAAAGAAGAAAGAGTTGTTATGACAGTTGGTTTATCAGAAGACGTAGAATTAGGGAGAACCGAAGAAGTATTAAAAAGAGAGTATATCTTGGACGATGAAGACTGTTTAATAACTAAAGAACAAACGGTTGTTATAGAAGTTGTTTTACCAGAAGACGTGGAATTAGGGAAAATGATTTAAATAAATTTAATGAGGAAATTTTAAATGAAAACGAGAAAAAATAAAAACTTAGGAGAGAAAATGAAGTAAATTTGGATAAATTTAAGAATATAACTAAAGAAGTAGTAATTGTTTTGGAAGATTGTTTATTAAAGAAAAACGAATTAAAAATACAAGCTTCAAATAACATGAATGAAAGAGTAAATACAAATAAAATTTACTCTAATTCGGATGAAAAATCGTACGTAAAAAAACGTAAGTTTGTCAATTTTTATGAGAAAAAGCCGTATAAGTGCCCTGAGTGTGGAAAACACTTTCGAAGATCCCAGGCCCTTACGATACAGCAACGTATTCATTTGGATGAAAAACCATATGAGTACACCGTGTGCGGAAAGCGTTTCCGTAAAGACAGCCACCTTAAAGCGCATCGACTTGTTCATTCGGGTGAAAAACCATACGAGTGTTCCGAGTGCGGAAAACATTTCCGCCATCGTAGTACCCTGAAAGACCATCGCCTTATCCATTCGGATCAGAAATCTTACAAGTGTCTCGAATGTGGAACATGTTTCCAGCAACTCATCAGTCTGAGAACGCATCAACTTATCCAGTCGAAGGAAAAGCCGCATAAATGCTCCGAGTGCGGAAAACATTTCCGCCATCCCTGAAAGAGCATCGCCTTATCCATTCAGATCAGAAATCTTACAAGTGTCTCGAATGTGGAAAATGTTTCCAGCAACCCAGCGGTCTGAGAACGCATCGACTTGTTCATTCAGGTGAAAAGTCGTACGAGTGCTCCGAGTGCTTAAACATTTCCGTCATCTTAAAACCTTGAAACGTCATCGCCTTATCCATTCGGGTGAAAAGCCGTACAAGTGTTTCGAGTGTGGAAAACAATTTCGGCAGAAATCCTACCTCATTACACATATAAATAATCATTCCAGCGCGAAGACATAAGAATGCTAGAAGTGCGGAAAATCCTTTTGAAAACAATATACCCTCACTGTATGTACACCCTGTATTCTAGAATTAAGGAAAAATGAAGAAGTATTAAAAGGAGAGTATATCTTGAACGATGAAGATTGTCTAATAACTAAAGAAGAAACGGTTGTTATGGAAGTTGTTTTACCAAAAGACGTGGAATTAGTGAAAAATGAAGAAGTGTTAAATAAAGAGTTATCTTGAAAATATATTTAAAAAAATACTTAATATCGCTCTCGACATCTTGACAAAGACAACATTTGTAAGTAGGGATAACTTAATACTCATGGATTAAACTGACGAAGAATGTGCTTCCGAATTCGTGTTTCCGTTTGACGCAAATTTATCTCCGGAACTACCGATGAAACAAGTACAGGACGATTATAATATTCCCTTTTATTACAAGTTAAAAGTTGTGAATCGCGCTAAAGAACATCCCTATTGGCCTTTGCAAACTTATCAGAAGAAAGGACGTTGACCCTTAAAAAGCATAAGAGAATTAAAGAGATGGGAAGAACATGTCAGAAAAGGAGGAACGATTATCGATAAGTATAAATTGAATGACTCTTGGGCGTATGATTGTTTTGTCGATCGTTACGTGCTACCAGCCAATTTACCGACATAAATTTCAATGAAATGTTGCATTAAAAATATAAATAGATATAAAAAAAGTGTTATTCAGGATTCGAACCTCGTATGTGGAAGCCTATACATGTTTACTACGATTATGGCCGGGCCTTAAAGGGCGTGACTTATCACTGAAATACGTTATTGGTAAACTTTAACACCACTTTTCTTGCGAACCGCTGAATATTGCACCCTAATATTTTATACATTTACACTATGTACCAATATCTATCGATTGGTACCAGTTTTGTTAAAATCGGTGAGGGGCAAGTCGTAAGGTCTCCTTGTCAGTTTATTTATATGAACAGGGAGATTTGTAAAAAAAAAACTATTGGGGGAGATCTGTTATGTTAATGCCGTTGACATGTGTGTCATAGGTTCGCCATCAATGCCTTAGGTACGTCTCACACTGAGGCAATTAACAACAAACAACTAGCAGCCAATAACAAGTGATATTGTCACCTAATCACATTTTATATAGAATTAAAGCACACGTCTCACATTGGAGCAATCCGATATCATCTCCCTATTTGCGAAATCGAATTGCTCCAATGTGAGAGAAATCATTTGATTATATTAGAATGTCACCTAGTGGCAATATTACTTGTTGCTGGTTGCTATTTGCTTGTGGCGGGTTGCCTCAGAGTGAGACCCGCTTTAGGAGGTTTGTATCCAGGCGAAGATGTCAATAACAAAATGTCATAACGAATGGTTGTATTGTAACAAATGTTTATCATTTGATGAATGTTCCCCTTAGAGCGAATGTGTAGCTTACAAAGAATGTTCACCATTTGACGAATGTTTGTCGTTTGGCGAATATTCATCTTATAGCGAATCTTCATCTTACAAAGAATGTTTATCATTTGACGAATATTCACCTTTTAGTGAATATTTATTATTTCAACAATATTCCACATCACCGTAAACCCTATAAAAACATTTTTAAAGATTACCTGATCGATACAAAACAAAAATATTAACACTACAAACCTATTTAAATATTAATAAACCTTGGTACAACACAAAATAAATTATTTACGTCAAGACTTAACGTCTGTTAAGTTCTCACGAAATTAAATTTGCAGAGTTACCTCCCATTCGGTTTTCATTAAACTTATAATTATTTAATTCCAACAAATAAAAAAAAAACCAACTCAACCAAACACTATATAACTATCCCAACGTTATTTTATCCCTCATTTATCATTTTAATAATTATCAAAAATCTCAAACTTAAAAAATGACTAAACCAGAAAAATTCTTTAATTTGAACATGATATTTCTTAAACGAAGCGGTATATGGTTACCAAAACCTAAT
Source organism: Digitonthophagus gazella (assembly GCA_036711955.1). Taxonomy (NCBI): domain Eukaryota; kingdom Metazoa; phylum Arthropoda; class Insecta; order Coleoptera; family Scarabaeidae; genus Digitonthophagus; species Digitonthophagus gazella. The sequence continues at coordinate 20,361,061 of JASCIT010000001.1, read as the reverse complement.
GAAAAGTCGTATAAATTTAAATATTTTATTTATTTTTATAACACAATATGCGTATCTTTTTCGATCGTGTTTTTTACGATTTCTCAAATAATAACTTTGTATAATAAAGATAACGATCGTGAAACTTTTATAAAAAATTTAAATTTGGTTTCTTCGTTTGCCGTTTCGAATTGTAAAGTTTTTTCGTGGTTTTATTGGCGAAAAACGACCGTGAAAATGATGGAAGACTTAGAAGAAGGTTTTGGAATTTTTAACGAATACGAGGAGTTTAAACCGGAAGTTTTAATCACGAAACGAATGAAAATTAAAAATACTATACTTAGAATTTATTTTTATTTATCGTTAGCGATTTCGGCGATGTGTTTGGTTGTCGAGATTAATCAGATTGTGTTTCATAGTGAGAATTATGAGATTTTTTCTAATGAAACTGGTTATCGATATGAATTGGATTTACCGTTTCAAAGTTGGTTACCTTTTGATCCTCATTCGTCGAAAACTGCTCATTTTGGGGCGGTTGTTATCCAGGTTTCTGGTGTAATTGTTGGTGGATCTATAACAGTTTGTAAGAAAAATTAATAAAATTTAAAAAAAATCTTATTTTTTGTATCTTAGTTTTTTATAAAACCATGTTTTATTTTTTTATAATGTATTGTTATTGATATTTATTTTTAGCGGTGGATACATTGTTTGTTGCTTTAACTCTTGGAACCACAGCACATTTTGAATTATTACAAGGAGCTTTTCGAACCGTTAGACAAAGCTGTGTTGAAAAATTGGGGATTTATGGTGAGTTCATTCGAGATCCTTCTCATTTAATTGAAGAAACGGAAAAGGAAATGAGGAAACTTATTATTCATCTTCAAAAAATTTTAAAGTAACTGCTGTTAGGAAGTTATTTTGATTTTTCTTTTTTTTTTCATTTTGAAAGTTAGATTTTTTAACTTGAATTTTTTTTGTTAATTTATATTATTTTAATTTTTATCTGAAATAAATTTAAAAAGTAAAAGTATGAACTTAAGGGGTTAGACCACTCTAGAATTTTCAAAAAATCGAATTTTTGTTTTTTGCGCTAAAAAGTGCCTTATGGTCTTAAAAATAAGATGCAATGTCAGTTATAAGTGGGAACAGTTTTTAAATGCCTGTATTTTGATTCTGAATGTTGTCCGATAACGTGTGCTCAGTACAGGTTAAACAAACTTTAAATGCGTTTTTCTCTAAATCACTTTTCTTGAAACGGCCGGAAACATAACTCATACAATTCTTTACCGATTTGCTTGAAATTTTAACTGCACCTTCCAAGTAGCATTATCTAGAGAAAGACGTAGGATTTTTTTGATATCAAATGTAGTTCTTTAACTATAAACAATTTAGTAAATATTTTTTTAGGCTAAAACGCAAAGTTTTTGTAATATGCCCACCATTTCTGCAAAAAAATAATTAAAAAGAAATCCCTACGTCTTTCTCTAGCTTTTGAGTTGTAAAAACTAAATACCTTTTCGTTTTTACTTTAGATTGAAAATTGTAGGTAAAATCGTTCCGGCCGCGGACCCCTTAGCGCTTAACAAGGTTTTCATCAAACAGTTACATCGCGTTAATTTTTTATGTTAATTATTTAGCAAAATATATTTCTTATTCCTAAATGTATGCACAACAAAGATATATAAACAATTTTTGCACAGCTCTTATTGTTTTCTCGGAAAAGTATAGGGAAATTACGTTAATTTTCCACGTTCTAAAGTGGTCTAACCCCTTAAATTTTAATCTAAATCAACTTTTATCAAGTTTGAGTGGATTTGATTTGAGATTTAATTGAATTCAGTTTAAATTTAATCGATTAATGTCTAAAGAAAAAAAAAGAGATGAAACTACTTAACGCAGTTATTTGAAGAATTATTATCAGCTGATGCCAAGTCTAAGTCACAACACTTAAAAACTTTCTTTGAATCTACGAGGGTTGCCTTTTATATTTCGGGATTAGAGAACAAAAACAAATATTAATTATCGAAAATCGCTTTATTGTTGTTCAAAATATTCGCCATGAAGATCTATATATTTCTGCATGCGATTGAACCAATTGTTAAAGCACTTTTGCCACTCTGATTGAGGTATCTCCAAAACATGCATTCTGAACGCAGCAACCGCTTCTCCCGCTGTCGAAATACGTTGACCTCTCATGTCAGTTTGTTTTTTACGTACGGAAATAATAGGAAGTGATTCGGTGCCATGTCAGGATATATGGCGCATGACTCATCAAATGGATGTTTTGAGTGATCAAAAATGTTGTTTGAGCCGATGTGTGAGAGTTCGCATTGTCGTAGTGAAGAGTGATCCGTCTTCGGCGGTTGGTTTTCCTGATTTCTTGGAAGAGCACTGGCAAACAAATGGTTGTGTAGCGCCAAGAATTGGCTGTTCTACGTTGTTCTAGTAGTACGGTTGCGACATGTCCACTTTTTCCGATTTATCGTCTTTCTTTTAGTGGTTTTCAATTAAGACCGCAAATGTTCCATTTCCTGCGTTTTAACAAATCGTTTCTTTCACTTGTCTCATCTAAAGTGGTCAATAACGAATCGTCGTCTTCCTCTTCATTAATTATAGCTAATAATGACACGGTTAATTTAGTCCTCCGCAACAAAATAAATCTAATGGTTTATTTTGTGCAGAGGTTAAGAAAATTGAATAATAATAATCGCAATGCACATTATACTATACCCTGCGCTGCACCATAAAGAGAAAGATGAAAGAGTAAGTTCCCTCTCCGTCACATTGCCGAGTAGTCTTTCATCTCTCTCTTCATGGTGCAGCTCTATTTCAGGTTATAGTACATAGACCAAACATTTTGTGTAATCTGTACGTATAGTTGGCAACGTTTACCCCGCGTGCGGATTACACTTTATTTAGACCGTAGCTTTATTTCATAGGGTTTTAAACGACGAGTCACTTTCATTATAGCTGGTACGGCGTATAAAAATCAGTTAAAGTAGAGAAAGTTTTTCAAATTTGGTTTTTATTTATTATTCAATTAGTTTAAATTCTATATCAATCTGAAAATGAATGAATAATATTGTTAGCAGTTGTTTTAACAGGCTTGTTATTAACAGGCTTATTTTGTAATTATTACTGAACGAGATTGTTCGCTCAATCACTACAATCACAAACATTTTTTTTGTAAAAAACCGTATTTTGTTGTTCTCCAACAACAAAAGTTATTTCTTTTTTAGGACAATAACATAAAATGTTACATTTGTTTTAAGCAAACAAATCTGTCGGCTTAGAACTAGGTTATTTAGTCTTTTCTTTTAATTTTACAGAAAACGAATTTTTAACTTTAACATTTAATGTATTGCTATGCGTCTCTACAAAATAAAATCTATAATATAACAACAGGAGTAGACGAGATTGGTTTGGAATAAACCCTTTAAGAAAGAGCTTGAAACACAGGTTGGTGATTAAAATCTATTAAAAAAATTTCATATAAAGGGTTTTTCAATAAAGAACGTTTGAAATATGTTAGATTCTAACAGCCATTTTTTTTCATAAATAACTTTTAAATTTGTTGAATTTTGAATTTATTTTCAAATTTATTTAAGTGAATTGCGTCTTAATCTCCGGCAAAATATTATGAAGAGATAATGCTTAAAGTTTTTACGCACCATGTGATTTTATTCTCGTCATTATAGTCCTATTTAGTTGACTGTTTGACGATTAGGACTTGAACTTGCTACTGAAATTAATGGGAAGTGCAATTTAACCCGTTTAGATCATTTCTTTTGAGGATATCTTAAATGGCAAGCATGTGAATGAATACACAGTAGACAACTAGTGATTGTTTATTTTTTTTTTTAATATTTATTTATTTTTTAATTTATGAGATGTCATAAAAATCGGACCTCTTGAATACGTGCCACCAAAGTTATTAATTCATAACTCTCTTATTAATTATGTCTTCACAATAATTCCTCCAGCGTATAATAACTTTGAAAGTCTAGTTTCCAACGATGTGCTATAATCTACTCCAGCGCTAAAAACTTGGGGTGAAACATAAAACTCATATTTCATTGTTTTTGGAATTTAAGTAAATTTTATTAAGTCTGATCTGAACTTATATTTCAATAATTTATTTTTTCATTTCAGAATATGTGATTCACTCGAAACAATCTACTCATATTTAATTTTATCTCAACTTTTAGTCTCAATGGTGGCTCTTTGTACATGTCTTTTCTTAGTATCTGAAGTAAGTATAAAAAATGTCTTTTTCAAAACTCTCAAATTAATCTGTAACAAATCCAATAATTTATTATTAATTTATATTATCTATTTAATTTTAGATTCCTTTCAATTCCGGTCAATTAGCCCCTCAATTATTTTACCTTATGTGTGTGGAAAATCAACTTGGAATGTATTGTTACGCGGCAAACGAACTCAGTTTAAGTGTAAATCAAATTAACCCATTTTAAAGCCGGGTGCACACTTGAGATTTATCATCCAAGTCTGCTGCAGCGCTAAAATTACAACTTGGGACAATGTAATGATTCCAAATGCAAATATGCACCAAGTAAACTGTTTCTGAGTATCAGTTCCGCAATTCCGTTTCAGCAGACTTAAACGGTGAAGAGCTCCAAGTGTGCACCGGCCTTAAATCTTTTAAAAATTGACTTAAAAAACTTTTTTAGGCCGCCGATATCCCTCAATCTCTATACGAAAGCGATTGGCTCTCAACCAGCAACACATTTAAACATTACCTAAGATTTACAATGTTGAGAATGTCCAAACCGGTTCATTTAACAATCGGAAAATTTATGCCGTTGAGATTAAGTACATTTGTTACGGTTAGATTAATGAATTAATTCCATTTTAGAATATTCTATATTTATTTATTTATTTATTTTAGATTGGAAGAGCAAGTTATTCCTTATTAGCAATTTTAAAACGTTAAAATTTAAAAATTTAACACGTACTTAAATGAAATTATCTTTTGATGTTCTCGTTGATCCAATTAACGTATTTTGAGACGTCACAATAAGCTGTTGGTGAACCGGTTAAATCGCACGGATGCGCACCAAAAGAAGCGACACCTATTAGTGTGTTATTTTGAACTAGAGGACCTCCACTATCACCTTGACAAGCAAATATATCTTCGTGACGTGTACATATGTTGTTTTTACTTAATGGACCGTAATAACCAGATGAATTTTCAAAATCTCTTTTACACTCTAAAAAAAAATTAAAAATTAGTTAATTATTTAATTATTTAAAGTTAAAAAGCACTTAAGTAGTAAAAAAAATGTTTTTAGTACCATCTAAAGTTATTAAATGTAAATCAGCAAACATTATCTCGTTTGAATAAATATTAATTGAACTATTTCTCCTTCCCCAACCGGATAAAATAGCTTTTCCTTTAAAAACTTGATTTTCTTTCGGCAGTTCAATCGGGTGGATACTTTCGATAAATTTTAATGGTGATTTCAGTTTTAAAATTGCCAAATCGTATGATGTAACGGTTCCATTTTCACTTTTTCATGAAAAAAATAATAATAATAATACTAAAATCATTAGTTAATGATTCATATAAGAAAAGGGATTATTTTAATGAAAACTTACTCGTTGTAATTTGGATGAATTAAAATGTCTTCAACTTCGATAGTTTAACCGATTTTATAAGAATCGGTTCGATGTAAAATTCCAGCTCGAATTCGAAATTTATCGTTGGTAATACAATGAGCTGCTGTTAAAACGTAATTTTCGTTTAATATAGCTCCGCCGCAAAGATGTTCGTATGATACTTGGTAAGGAAATTGATTTAAAGTAGCTTTTTACCGCCAACAATTTTATTTTGATATTTATGAGCTAAAATAAATGCATATGTTACTTTTAATTTAAAAAATTTTAAATTCTAAAAGTAGAATTTAAATTCTGTTTTTGAATTTTAAGATTTATTAGGATTTTAAGAGAGAAAAAGTCTATATTTACCGAAACAAGTTGTTAAAGCTATCAAGAAAATTATTAAGATCTTCATACTGAATAGAAGAACTGTTTATGGATTGAATGACGGTTTCAAACTGATTAAAAAAAGGTTCAAATGAGATTTCTTTGTTGGTGGACTCGATTTTATACAAGTTTTCCCGCATATTTAAGATTTTATTGCTATTAGAAGTTATTATACTTACAAATAACTTAAAAAATTCTAAATTGGAACGATGGATGTTAAATTTTAAAATATGTGAACGATTTATGTATTTTTTTTTATTAAAGTCGAAATAAAAAAGATATTAGTGTGACATTGTAAGAAAATTAAAAATCGGTAAGAAAATTGAATAATAAGAATATTATTTTTATGTACATTTTGTATTACTAGTACAGTAGTACCTCGACATACGAGTTTAATTCGTTCCGTAACCTTGCTCGTATGTCAAATTGCTTGTATCTCAAAGCAATTTTCCTCACTGAAATTAATTGAAATGCCATTAATCCGTTCCAGCTCCCAAAACACCACCTCAGTTGTTTTTGTTAACAGTTCTTGAATAAGAAAAATGTATTTACAAGAAGAAACATTTGTTTATAAATAATAAATACATATTCTATAAGAACATAATAAAAGAAAAAGTGAAGTGCTTACAGTAGCGCTTAATTTTCGTCACTGGTCTTCGCTTTTTTCGTCACGCTTTGCTCATTTTGACCTGTAGATCGTTTAAAAAAACTGTTCAAAGAGGTTTGTTTCTTCCTCCTTTTCAAGATATTGCGGAAATGAGTTAAGCAAGGTTTGTTGAATAGCTCCGATGCACGATCAGTTGCAACTTTTTCGGGGCAATTTTTATCCACGAACTCTACAACTTTCTCCCACATTCCCAGCATCTCCTTTATATCTCTTGTTGAAATAACCTCCTCCATCTCTGGCTTCTCTTCAAAACTAATTTTTCGTTGAACCACGGTATACTGCTGCGAATGTAGATCGTGTAACTCCTCGGTTGTCAGCTCCTGAGACTTTTCTTCGACGAGTTCATTCACATCTCTCTCATCCACCTCCAGACCAATGGATTTTCCCAGAACAACAATCTCCTCTATCACTGACACTTCGGGTTTCAATCCTTCGAAGGCCCTTTCAGTTATAACCTCAGATTACAACTTCTTCAATGCAGAGGTTAAGGTCCTCGTTGTAACTTCCAGCCAGGCCTGATCAATAATTCTTACAATTAGACATATCACGCTGTTAAAGTGATCCTTCCAGAACTCTCGAAACATAAGGTTTGTGTTCTCCGCCATCTCAAAGTAGCACCGAAAATGTGTTTGGTGTACATCTTCTTAAAATAAAAAATCACATGCTAATCTATGGACTGCAGTATAGGAGTGGTATTGGGTGGTAGGTAGATAACCTTTATAAACTTGAACTCTTCGAGTAAATCATCTTCTAAATTTGGTGAGTGAGCAGGGGCATTTTGTAGTGTACGATTCCTCGTGTCTCAAATCTTGCTCTGATCTCAAAACAAAATATCGCTCGCTCGGAGGTTCGTAGATCTGGGTTTGGTTGGGTTGGCTGATTGACCACTACGCCACAAAATTTTTTTTTTTTTCCTTTTTTGTCTAAAACGTTTTTTATGCTAAAAAACGTTTATTTAACTCAGAAAAAGGAAAAAAAATTCGAAAAAATTCACTCAATTACCCTGGATTGGTAGCCCGGTGACTGACCACTACGGCACCAAAAAATTTTTTTTCTCTTTTTGTTAAAAACGTTTTTTATGCTAAAAAACGTTTATTTAACTCAGAAGAAGGAAAAAAAAATCGAAAAAATTCACTCAATCACCCTGGATTGGTATCCCGGTGACTGACCACTACGGCACCAAAAAATTTTTTTTTCTTTTTTTGTTAAAAAGGTTTTTTAAGCAAAAAACGTTTATTTAACTCAGAAATAGGAAAATAAAATTTTTGAAAAAATTCACTCTCAATCACCCTGGATTGGTGCCCGGTAACCGACCACTACGGCACAAAACAAAATTTTTCCTTTTTTTGTTAAAAACGTTTTTTAACCTAAAAACGTTTATTTAACTCAGAAAAAGGAAAAAAATTTCGAAAAAATTCACTCAATCACCCTGGATTGGTAGCCCGGGGACTGACCACTACGGCACCAAAAACTTTTTTTTCTTTTTTTTTGTTAAAAACGTTTTTTAAGCTAAAAAAACGTTTGTTTAACTCAGAAAAAAGAAAAAAAAATTTCGCAAAAATTCACTCTCAATCACCCTGGATTGGTAGCCCGGTAACCGCCCCCCAGGCACCAAAAAAATTTTTTTTCTCTTTTTGTTAAAAACGTTTTTTATGCTAAAAAACGTTTATTTAACTCAGAAAATGGAAAAGAATTTCGAAAAAATTCACTCAATCACCCTGGATTGGTAGCCCGGTGACTGACTACTACGGCACCAAAAATTTTTTTTTCTTTTTTTTTGTTAAAACGTTTTTTAAGCTAAAAAACGTTGACTGACCGCAGTAGTTAAATAACGAGAGTTCTAGACCGGAAGTAGCGCCGCCGCACCGCCGAGGAGCAAGCGTATGAGGCGCCATCTATAGGTGGTGGGTCGGAGTAAGTGTCGTGGCATCCGCACCCCGTCCTCTAGATGGCGCTCTTTTCAGCACCCCGAGGTCCCCAATGCGCACGCGCGCGCGTGGCGGGTTGGCGGATGGCGGACCCCGGGGGTTTAGATAAAAACAACCAAATGCAAAGAATTTTATTTTTATTTTATTTTTTTCTTTTAATTTAAGTTCTTTTTTTTTAGATACATTTATTTTATATCGATTAATTACATTAATTTGATTGTAGTAATGGCGCCATATGATTGTGGTTTAGCGATATGGGACGCGTCGGTTGTGGTTAAGCCGCACGCACATTGACTTAACGAATGCATTAAACACTCAAGCCGTGTAGACACTTACCGCTGCCTTATTTACATTAATTGTATTACAACAAGTTATATAAAACAACCAAATGCAAAGAAATATTTTTTTATTAAAAATATTATCAAAACTGGGATGTGAAATGAAAAAGGGATAACAAAACAGAAAAACCCAACAATTACAGTTTAAGGTTTATTTAATTAATTCTTTCAATGCGAGTATTTTACAAACTCGAACTCGTGGTACAGGTTAGGATTCCCCGTCGCTATTCGCTTGGTTAATACCAAGCCAATTTGATAATGCTTCTTTGAGTTTACCATCTCAATAAATTCGTCGTCTACTTTATATAAATACCTTTCAGGTAGAAAGGCGATATTTTCTTCAAATTCAACCAGTAGAGCGGGATTTTAGCCTTATTAAGTCGTTTTAAGGATATTATGGGATGCACTGTACCTATTTTGAAATCTAGACAAGATATTTTCGGCTTGTCCACAAAGGCGGATTGGTTGATTGTTTTCAATTTAGCGTTCAGATTTTCTTCTGAGAAGGCCCTGTTTACCCTTTCACGACTAAGCTATTTAATTATGGTACATGAGATTGGTCACAGTTTAGGATTACATCATAATCAAAATAAAGATTCCATAATGTATCCTTTTTATCTAACCCGAGATCTTAATACATTTCATGCAAGTCAGATAGATATTACAGATATACAGCGTTTATGCGATGAAAAGGGAATTAAGTCCTCAGAATCTCATACAACTGTTAGTACCACAGCGTTCACAATTCCGAAAACGACCATGAAGACTACAACACCCATGAAACCCATCTCCACTACTACAACACAACTTTCTATTATTAAAAGAAGACCTCAACCTGTCATACAAAACATATGTGACATTAATGATAAATTTTCTGGATTTTTAATTTACAATCGAGTTATTTATGTATTTTACAAGCAATTGGTTTGGTTAGTTGATTATCAGACTAAACGCCCGCTTCAACATCAACCGATTATTATAATGGACTGGATAAAAGAATTGCGAAATGTTCTAACCGATAATTACAATGTTTATATAAATTCACACGGGGATTTCATATTTATTATAAACGATAAAATTAATATCATTAATGGCAGTAATATGCGTGTGAAATCTATGTGGAAATTTTCTGATACAGATTTAGGATTAACCAACTTAACAAAAATTAGAGGTGTCGTTACAAGTAATTTTGGTGGCGCTTATATTTTCTTTGATAATATTCACATTATTCAAGTAAGTTCTGATTTTTTTAGGCGAGAAAGAGTTTTTATACCTGACATACCTTTAAATTTTGATGGAGTTTTCAAAACTTCAGATGGGTTATTTAATTTTTTTACGGAAAATTCGATTTTTCAATACAATGAGTACTTAAAAGAAACTGTGGACAGAACTAATAAAAGTTTGTCTGTATTGGGTATAACATGTCCACACAAATCAATACTGGAACAGTTAAAGTATTTGTTAACCACAATTATATCATCAAAAATGACAATACCAGATGATTATTAGAGTGAGAGTGGGGGTTGTGTAATACATATATAATGTTGTAATTAATTATAGCCAGTTTAATACCAATCATGAATGATAATCCCGATTTTTGTGAAAATAAGTATTGGACTTCAATTGATAATCAATGGAACAAGATTTGTGAAGATATAGAAAAAGAAAGAAGTCTTAAATATGAAACGTTGTTTTCCATTGGCAATTTTAACATCATAGTTGGTATTAGTGCAGCAAGAGGATTTATACCATGCGTAAATTTTATTAAATTAAGTGATAAAAAAACTTTATCACTTTTGCGCTCGGATTGGGACCAACTTATAAATGTATTCAAACTTATTCAATCCAATAAATGTATTTTTAATGATACTATCCCTCTAGCTGATGGCACACTTAGATTTAGTATAGATGTAAATGACTGCATAACTGTTGTATATCAAAATGAAGATTCAACATTTTGCAATTTAGAATTAATGATATCCATGTCCGATATTCATGAAATTATGTGTAAGGAATATTTAATTACAGATAAATTAAACTTATTAGAAAATAATCTTATATAACTTGTAATAAAATTAATGTAGCGGTAAATGTCTACACGGCTTGAGTGTTTAACGGTTAAAAAACTTGTAAAAAAATGCAATGGAGTTAGGCAAAAATCATAACAAAAAAACATAGTTTTTTGGATTTACGCAATTTTCACATCGACGCGACGCACGATTTTTATGAACTCGAAAACACTATTATTGTTATATAGGAATGAAAAAATTCTTGGTACACAATTAACTTTTATTATATAAGATTATATTAAGTTTAAATCAAGGGTACATTCTCGTCAGTTGGGTCAAATTTTGACAAAAATTGTTTTTTGCGGAATTAGATAGCTATAACTGTCTAGAATATCATGTTAAAAGGAAAAATCGAAATTCGTAAGGGTTAAAAAGTTATGAGAGTCTCCGAGCCGACCGAGTCATAGTAGTGAGGTATAGCGAGGGAGCCGGTTTATTCCAACGATCTGGCAACGTCGCTCGCTACGCTCTCTCTGGATGGAGCATGAGTCGGTTTGTTTTGTAATACACATAAACAGTAAACAAAGCGCCCTCCCATCCTCATGTTTGTAAACACTTCAGTGTTTATGGTTATGATCTGAGTTTTCAAGCATAGCCTATGAAGTCTTTTCTAAATTTGCTTGTTCAAATATCGAAAATCCTTGATTTCACGATTAAAAGTTTTTTATTTCATTACGTTTCTCAGTCCCAAGTTATCAAATTAATGTTTGTAAATAAATCTACGGTGTTTGTAAACACAAAATCAGCAAGATGGCGGCATTCATCCTTGTTACAAAACAAACCGGCAGAATACAATAGCAATACTCCATCCAGAGAGAGCGTAGCGAGCAACGTTGCCAGATCGTTGGTTTATTCGGTAGAAGTGCAAATGATAGAATCGAGCAGTTCGGGTCCGCTCGGCTTGGTAGAAAACGCTAGGCTCCGCCTCGCGCCAGGAGGCGGCGCGCGCCGCTCCTTATGCACCGCCCGCGTCGCGTCGCCACCCCTGTCACGTTCCGCACACCGTACTTCGAGTCTTTCATCAACAGAGGGAATTAATTACTTAACCGATATAATTTATTTCCTTAAAGTTTCCAGTTTTTTTAGTTCACTCATGATTTACACATCATAACACGTTTTGTTCGAATAAAAAGTAAATTAGTTTATTTAAACACGTAATAACTTATTTAACGTCTTGTTCGAATAAAAAGTAAATCTGATTATTTGAATACTCCGTATCAATAAATAATTGTTAAGTGAGAGTTTTAAAGTTATTTATTGTACTTTTGCATGTGATTTTGTCCGGGTATGTACTTTAAAATTTTATTATTGAAACCAATCAATAATGAAGTAGAAGTATGTATGTATGCCTACGTGCTAGTTTTAAATTTTTTACATTGACAGACGATCAGATGTTCCATAATGAATTTTAAGTTGCGGTTTACACTTAAGATAATCGCTCAATTATTTGATCAAGACTTTATTTACCTCCAAGGTAAATGTTATTTAAAATTTATTTTGAAATAATATTGTAATAGTATTATGTTTTAGCCTATCAAAGTGGAAAATTAATTTATAAATTGGTTTTCGATGACATAACCTTTGTTCCTACCGTAAATTAAAGAGCAATAAAAAAGTTAGTTATTAAACTTAGATTCCAAATAATGGATGTTACGAGGTATTGAGGAATTGGGTCGTTAAGAACCTTTTATTCCACGGAATTTACCAACAACATTTTACAAGGAGACATCGCAGTTGACTCTTCACCAATTTTGACGAATTTTTTTATGGTGAATCTATATTGAATATAAGTAAGTTCCCCCAGAGCTTTTGATCGAATGGCCCTTCTAAAGGGAGTTATTAATTTTTGAAAGTTACGTTTTTGGGAGTTGCTGTTATAAGCTATAAAGCGATGACGTGTGACATATCTGTCCATAGTGCAGTGAATGAATGCCGCGCTCCTGTACAGGACGCCCAGGATCGGGATTCTGATGTTACAACTTTTTTTTATTTTAATTATTTACTGTAATACTCCTAATCTATTGTTTTATTTATATCAATATATATGTAATTATATTTATATATAATTGTAATTTTTTAATTACTTTGTTATTATCACTATTTGGAATTTTTTAATCATTCCTTTTAATAAAACCTCATAACACGTATAGAAAAGCTTCCTATCGCGTTTCTACACGTAGAAACAATAAATTACGAGTATTACAATAAATAATTAAAGCAAAAAAAAGTTGTAACATCAGAATCCCGATCCTGAGCTTCCTGCACAGGAGCGCGGCATTCATTCACTGCACTACAGACAGATACGTCAAATGACATTGCTTTATAGCTTATAACAACAACTGCCAAAAAAGTAACTTTCAAAAATTAATAACGCCCTTTAGAAGGGCCATTCGATCAAAAGCTCTGGGGGGACTTACTTATATTCAATATAGATTCACCATAAAAAAATTCATCAAAATTGGTGAAGAGTCAACTGCGATGTCTCCTTGTTAGTTATGAGTTTGTTTTGGGTTGAAAAGCTTTCCGTATGTGATTTGTTCAACAATTGCATTGAGCTTTACATTATATGGATAGTACTAATAAATTATTGGAGTAAAATATGCTAATAATTGGTATTTATTCATAAATTTGTTACTGTATTATAATTTTAGAGATTATAATAAATGAGATGATGATAAATGTCCGAACTAAGAAGTAAAGATTTATACTTTAGATGTGTTACCTTTTAAGTTTAGATTATCAAACAAATTAAAATTAAATACAAATTAAACAACAAATACAAATTAAAAACATCTATTTTTTTACACGTTAGTGACAAAATAACAAGTAATGAAGGTGTTAACTAATCAGGAACACAAAACTAATGATGTTTTAAACTGAATACAAACAAAAAAATGTTTACACATAAATATTTTTCTATTTAATGAGTGTCTTTAGTGTCTTACATGATGAAAACATTCTAATGTTACAATAAACGTTTTTAAATATACAGTGGAAAGTCAAAATTTATATACATAATGGTGTGAAATGTGTGGTGTGTAATGTATTGCTTTTAAAAGTAAATTAAATGGTACTCAATTAATTATATCAAACTCTTTACGTGTAGGCAACTAATAATAGTCAGAATTATTTTAAAATATTAGATACAATAAATTATTTAGGATTACAAGCTAATGTCAAATAATCAAATATGTAAATTAATGTTTAGTAAGATTTTCATATTAATTCTTAAGTTGACAGTAAAATACATTATTGATTAGGAATCCAACTGTCTACCTCCTAAGTGTTATTCACTAATCTAAAAAAATCAATTATGATATATACAATACGCATTTTTCCTTTGTTTATAACAAAGCTCCTTGGGTGGGTTCTCTGAAGAATTTATTTTTCCATCTGTTGTTCCTTGGAGCTCTCAAACAGACAAATAGTGTGTTAATTAAAAGCTAAAGTTTTATTCTATCCATTTTTAGTGAAGAAACAATAAAGTTAACTTATAATGTGTCATTATCATCCTATCTGATAGGAAATAATGAAGAAGGAACGAATATGAAGAGAAAAGGTACCAAATATGATTCCATTTTTTTGATTTATTTCAACAAAATAGTTTTAAGAGAATTGTTTAACATTATTTATTATTGACTGATATAAAATGTAAGAAAATATTAACTTAAGACGTAACACATGTAAAGAGTTAATCTTTAGTTTTATCATTAATGTTAATATAATCATAATGTCTTAAATTATAATACAGTAACAAATTTAGAGATATTTAAATATATAAACATTTTCACTCCAATAATTTGCTAATATGTGGAAAACCACATCATATGAGAATAACTTCGATGTGATTCTTTAACACCTCACTTACGGAAAACTCCTCGTCCAGAAATACCATTACTTCAATTTAGCTAGTAAATATCAAGGAATAAAAGCTTCTTAACAGTCCAATTTAGATTCCATAACGAATTGATAACACCCACTATTTTTCAATCTAGGTTTTGACAACTGAGTGTTTTACTGCTGATTAATATGTATGTATATATGTATAAGGTTTTTTCCAGTACAGGTTATGTTTGTTAAAATCCAATTAATAACTGAATTATTCACTTCGACAAACTAAAATATAGCACCATTACAATATTACTTCGATTTAATCGTTAAATTGCATTTACCTGTAGGTGAATTCCATAGAATTATTTTAATAAACTACGATCTGAGAATCAACATGATAATTTAAAGAGTTGTACTCTATCATTTATTTATTGTTAACTATATTCAATAATAAAATGGCACAAAATGGTTTCTGTGTTGAAACTTACGCGAGAATTCAATAAATTAAGTGATTTAAAGAAATAACTGATATATTATTTAAAAAATTAGCGCCACCTGTTGGCGAAGAGTCAAAACAAGGTGTGGAAACGAGATGAAAAATATGAGGCGGGACAACGCCGCGACGCATGGCGGTCCTTAAGGAGTGGCGCGCGCAATGGCCGCGGGTCGGGCCAATCGGAGCGTTTTCTACCAAGTCGAGCGCTCGAACATACCCGAACGCTTTCTATCATTTGCTCGTTCTATCTCGTGATATAGACTCATAGCGAGCGTCGGGCGACACCCGTGCTTTTGACGTCTCAGTGCGTATATTTTTTAACCACTTCGGTACGGACGTCGACTATAGTCGATGGAAACAGATGATCCCACACAGCCGAGCGTCGATTATAGTCGACGGCTGTGCCAGCGTACGGACGATGAATGCCGGTTGTTGGCGACGTTTCACGGCCGATAGGCGCCGTACCGAAGTGGTTAACACGTTCGCTGCGGCTCTTTTATTCATTCATTTATTTTCTCATTTATACGGGACTTATTAACCCCGTACCGCAGCGAACGTGTTAAAATGCCTAAAGGTTTAAAACCGATTTTGCAAATGATGTCGATCATGGGAGTCACCATCGGCCCAAATGCATACGAGTATGCTTGCACTCGCGACGCTAACCGCTAAAGACGCCGACCGGTTAAGGGCGCGTTAAAGTGTATGTTGTACAGTGCTCTGTGTAGAGTGTCACCTAGATCGACCGTTCTCGGAAAAGACAAACATTTAAGCGAAAGTTTTTGTATAGCCTGAAAGTAGACATTCCAAGCTTTGGTATGAATATCGGCACAAGTCAAAATTCCTACTATTATTGCATAAAAAAATTCAGGAAGTTAACGTTAATTTTAGACGAGAATAAACCGTGATTATTTGTACGTGGACGCATAAATCTCGCTACTTTTATGTTCAGACCATGCAGAATAGTCATAGGCAGTTTTTCATCGCAAAAAATTCGCGATTAAATTAGTCAGTTTTGAGAACTGTCAATCTTACGTTTTTACAATGTAAATTATATGGGACGCCTGAATATGTCTAACAGTAATCTATACTAAAAATAAAAATAGAACTGTGAGGTTCTGTGATTAGATGGCGTTAGCATCTATACCTTTTTTCTTTTATAAATTGATGGTTCTTTTTGACACGGTTGTATTCTATCAGCAATTATATTAAATTCTGGTACAAATTAGGAAATTTATGTGTACCGTATTTCGACCACATATGAAATTGAATAGGGCATTTATTTGTATACATTAATGCCGCCATTCTGATGACGCGTTGTTTTAATTGTCGCTGATTGGTCAGATGGGCAGTCTATTTATACATTGTAGATATTCTATGGCTTTGTTTTTTGCTGGAAAGTATCTTGAAGTTGTATAGGACGTATGTAAGCTGTATTTAATGAATTTTAAACTAAAAATATTTTAGGTTGTTTTGCATATAGAATAAAGTAAACGTTTCTACTGATAAGCTTTATTTCTTTGTTATACCGTGTCTCCGTAAAGTAGGGGATATAGGCTATATAATCGTTATAAAGGGTTTATGGAAAAATCGCTGAAACGGGTCTAAAGATTTACATCTTTTGCAATTTTTTGATGAAGATTTTAAATTCTTTCCGCCATTTTTAAATGAGTTATGACTTCATCGATATTTTTTTTAAATGGCAACCCCCCATTTTTATTACGGAATATGAAAGAAGATTTTTTTCTAAGTTCAGTACAGTGAATATTAATATCGGTTACATAAGAAAATTTTCGAGAAAAATTACTTTAAAGTTTAATTTGAATTTACTTAAAACGACAAAAATAGCAGTTTTCATGATTAAAAAATGGAGAGAAATGTGAGAAATTAATCATGGCAACTGCTATTTCTATCATTTTAAATAAATTCGAGTTACACTTTAAAGTATTTTTTCTCGAAAATTTTCTTATGTAACCGATATTAATATTGACTGTACTGAACTTAGAAAAAAATCTTCTTTCATATTCCATAATAAAAATGGGGGGTTGCCATTTAAAAAAAATATCGATGACGTCATAACTCATTTAAAAATGGCGGACAAAATTTAAAATCTTCATCAAAAAATTGCAAAAGATGTAAATCTTTAGACCCGTTTCAGCGATTTTTCCATAAATCCTTTATAACGATTATATAGCCTATATCCCCTACTTTACGGACACACGGTATATTTGTATTGTTTACTATGTTTAAAGAACTTTTAAAACACATATAATTGTGTATGTAGTTTTTTCTTCTACAGTAGATGTTTATTTGTTTTATGATTAAATATTGCTATTGATATACCTAATAATAATAATAAATACATACAATTAAACACGTATACAGGGTGTCCTGGAAAATGTGGGAAATCTCTTGGATTCTAATAGAAGATTAAAAAATATGATTACAAGCTCCCATAATTTTTTTTCCTAGCGGCCTTCCCCTCGGAGATACGGCCTTCTAAAAGAAGCCACTGGAAAACAATTTTTTTAAATAAATTCTAAAGTACTTAATCTAATTTAATGAAAATTTAATATGATAAACAGTAGTAAGGACCTCTTAAAAAAATGACCTTAAAACGTAATTAGTCTCTTTAGTTTATCAGGGGCGTACTAGGTTCTGCATTATAATGTTTACATTTTTAATACCCTGTTTGGTAAGAAGTTAGAAAAAATAAATTTAGATACCTTGAACATTTAGCTAATGAAAAGGTACTCTTATTCAGTGTCGATAAAATGAACCGTTTTCGAGAAAAAAATTGTAAAAGAAACCATTAAGATTAAAAATTTATTAATATTTCGTATTAATAGTAACGTTACCATAGTAACGTTTGTAAAAACAGCGCTTTTTTAATGCCGATGTTGCAGACAAGAAATTTAGCGCCGTTTTTACAAACGTTACTATGGTACCTACGAAATATTAATAAATATTTAATCTTGATGGTTTCTTTTACAATTTTTTTCTCGAAAACGGTTCATTTTATCGACACTGAATAAGAGTACCTTTTCTTTAGCTAAATAGTCAAGGTATCTAAATTTATCTTTTTTAACTCCTTACCATACAGGGTGTTAAAAATGTAAGCATTAAAATGTACAACCTAGTACGCCCCTGGTAAACTAAAGAGACTAATTATGTTTTAAGGTCATTTTTTTAAGAGGTCCTTACTACTGTTTATCATATTAAATTTTCATTAAATTAGATTAAGTACTTTAGAATTTATTTAAAAAAATTGTTTTCCAGTGGCTTCTTTTAGAAGGCCGTATCTCCGAGGGGAAGGCCGCTAGGAAAAAAAATTATGGGAACTTGTAATCATATTTTTTAATGTTCTATCAGAATCCAAGAGATTTCCCACATTTTCCAGGACACCCTGTATACTAAAACTTGCTGTTTAACACGTGTCCAGCGTCGATTATCGAAGCTCTATTATAATTAGGTTTTAAAAAATCAATAAAACAAGTAATTTAAAATTTTATTGTGTAATTCAGCGGTACGTATAAATAATCACAACAAACCACAAGTAAAAAATTAATATGCATAAGTATATTTATAGTCTATAAAAAGTTGTACGGAATTTTCATATAAAGAATAAAAATAGATACAAAAGTCCCGTCAACACGATACACAATAATTTACTAACGAAAAGGACACACAATAAACAAGTTGTATACAAACTGAAAACTTTACCGGGAATGTAAATTTTAAAACTATGTCGGCAAATATCCTAAAAAGTATAAACTATAGCGATGAAATAATTATTATTCATTTCTGGGTAATTGTTGTTTCTAACGAGTAGGACATAAATTATTCATCAAAATAAAAAATAAGGTGGGAAATATTTCTTTTAGAATTTTTCAGCTCAGCATCATTTTTCCGCAAACTAGTAGTAATATTGATTCCGGTTCTCTCGTAAATGGCTTCCTTTATCTGTGTTCTTTCGGCGTGGCGGAAATTGGAAACGGAAAACCGGCTATTTAGATTAATGCTTAGTCCCCCCAAGAAATCTGTTCCGCCGAAGACGCGACCGTAGCAGGCATTAATAAAAATGGCAGTGGCGCTCGATCTTAAGTGGCAATTTTATGCCCTCTGCGAATTTGCGTCTAGAATTTAGAAAATACATTCGGACTGTGTTACAATTACAATTTTGGCACTTCCATGGTGTCGAAATACAATCAAACCCCTAATGTGAACAAAACACTGCACACCGTCAAAGCGCATAGCAGACCTTGCAAAAAATATTAGTTCAAAAATGCCGTTAGCCGGCCTTCAAAACCGATTTACTCGAAAACGGTTATCGCAATTGCAGCAAGAGGACCATTCTTACGTAAAAAGGTGTAAGAAACCTAAATTTTAAACCATAATAGTAAAAAGTTGACATGCAAAAAGGTTAGACAAGCAAATTGCCAAGTCACCCCTGGCACGCACGCCACTGATGAGTTTCATACAAAATCGATACCACCATTTAATTCCTCTTGAAAATTTATGCTAGTGTACCAATTTTTGTTGATTTAACCCAATCCATTCCGAAGATATTTATTGAAAACCATTTTTCTGTTGCCCCTTTCAAAGGCCTGTAGCGTATGGCCATTTAATTTCGGGACACCTGTATATTAACCTTTAACTGGAGACGTGCGTGTCCAGGGACGTACGTGGTGACGTTGAGTCCTAGGGACCCATGTCTTTTTAAGAGCCTTTGGTATATTTTTCTTTTAGTTTGCCGTTTTATACTACACTTCATACCTTACTTAATTAGAAAAGTGGATTCTGCTCACTTTATTACTATTAACAAGGGCGGTATTAAATAAACAGCAAGAGCCTACAAAAAAACTGACAACCAAAATCAAAAATCACGGATCCCACAGACCCATACGTCTCCAGTTAAAGGTTAATAAACCCCAATTTAATTTACTATTTCTAAAAAATATTCACAAAAAAAAATTTTTTTTAATCGTCAACTGATCAATAAATGGAGAAATAACTTTTAAAATCGTTTTTTATTCATCACAAGATTTTATTTTTAATATCAATATAACATCAACGACTACCAATACCAAAAATATAATAAAAAGGGACGTGACTAAACCTATTAAGACTTTTTCTCGTTTGGCTAAAGCCATTTTTGTTGTCGGTAGACTTTACGATTTAATTCCCGTAAAAAACTTCTTTTCGGAATAATTGTTTGCTGTTTCTCTAATAAACTAATTTAAAAAGGGTTTTCTTAAAGAGCTTCTTCAACCAATCTTTAGAACCATCGCTTTTCGTTTTAAGTTGCTCTCGTTTTAAATTTGTTTCCCCAAGTTTTATGTAATTATATTCTTGCTTGATTAAACATTTCTTTGTTAATTAATAAAATATGAGGGTAAGAAGTATTATAAAAGATTTTCACGTCATGTCGTTTTGAATTTTTAAATTATTTGACGGATTTGTCAAAAAAAAACTAATTTAAGCTACATCTAACTAAATATTGTAAAGTAAAATACAAGCTCAGCTAATGAAACGGAAAATTTTATAGTACTCATTTTTTTCATCAGATGTTAATTCTCAAAATTATTTGTTCTTCAAATCTTAAGTGAAAATTCTACTACGCTTTACGAAGCAGGTTTGGTTCAATACGTGCAATTCTGGTATAGCTTCTGGGCGTTCAATGTTTACCTTGGTCTTCAGAAAACTCCAAAGGAATAATCACAGAGGGGAAAATTTGGGTACAGACCATGAAATAAAACGCCCGGTTTCGGTAAGCGGGAAATTTTTGCGGGAAAGTGATGCTCTTTCTACTCACTAGTGTGGAGTATTACTTGAGTGTACGAATACTATGAATAAGTAAAAATTATTGTCATGGACAATTGGCTTTGTAAACCATCTGGTACGCAAGACGGCCGCACTTTCGAGAACCTCAAATCCGCTAAAAATCCAAGGATTTTCTCATCGTTCGGCGCAATCATTTATTTACATTTGCGAATCTTATCAATATTTTTAATTTGAAATCATTGTCTGTTTTTTAATTCTGTGCAAATCGTATCCGTTCTCTAATTTTAATACTAACACGGATTAAGTTTGGATTCACAAAAAGGATTATGAATTGACTGACATTACAACTCTCCGAGTTTACTAAACGACTTGTAAATACGATCTAGAGAATTTGAATTAGCGTAATTGGTTAATATAATTCAGATATTTGTCCCTGTTTTAAATTTGAAATATTTCTTTGGTCGCTTTTTAGTTCTCAAAGGTATAGAATTTGATATTGACATTAAAGCAAATCGTATTCCGCGATTTTAACCCATTTTCCAATGATCTTCGGTGGTAATGGTTAATTATTTCAAAGGCCTACAATCGTTCAACTATAGCGCCGAAAGCAAAAATTGCTTAAAATTTCTTGATAATAATTTTGGTTTGTTTCATACCAAACGAATTATTCCAGAACCATTAATTACAATGGGCAAATTATTCTACGAATCGCACTGATCAAAACTAATTTAAAATACTTTTTCGGTGTTTCTCATTTGTGTTGACCGAAAATTAAACAGAAGTTGCTTACATTTAAATAAATCACAGTAAAACATAATATCCGTTCCATAAAAGATGGCAGAGAGAGACGAAAACTGAAAATACTGGTCTAGGATAACACAACTAATTAATGACGCATAAGATATCTTTCGTTGAATGGCATATGCGTTGCTTCAAATTGTTCTCTAAAGATCCTATTAAGTTAATGTATTCTTGAAACCAACAAATCAAAGAATGTTGCCCTAAAAACCTTAAAAATGATAGAAAACGGTCAAAACTTAATTAGAAATTCTTTTAAGGATTCTTTTGGTTACTTGCAATGTGTCATTACTTTATCAAAGTGAATGCCAATTTCATATGTTTTTTGCAGGAAGGTACAGTGCTGTTTTTTCTACTCATGAATTGGCCTTTGATTCAACCAGACCTGCATCGTAAAGTGTTGGAAAAAAATCATTTAAGATTTGAAGAACGTTTAAGCAGTAATTGCTTTTGTTTGAGCACCGTAATTTTTTAAAAGTAAAATGGCATAGTTGTCTGAAATCAAACTTGTAAAAAAAACTTCTGACAACGTTGAAGAAAAAATTGGGTGCATTAAAAATTCTAGTGGGTTTAGGATGTCAAACTTAACCGTAACCTTAGCTGTAATAACCATCAAATTTGCCGTAATTCCTAGACGGTGCCTAAACGCTTCTATTGAAACAAAATAGTTGAAGTTTTTCTAAATACTACAGTTACCGCTATGGTTACGATTACAGCCTTAGATTTGACATCCTAAACCCACCATTCCTGTTTCACTTAACTAGTTAACTATTTTTGACGAGGGGTTTTTGATGAATATTGGTTAGAGGTGAAGTGGTACAGTACGACATGCGCTAAGATTTTATTTTTTTTCTCGAAAACTATCAGTTTTAGGTAAAAAATGTCAATGAGGAATCAGCTTTCTAAGGCACGTCTCACTCTGAGGCAAACAACAACAAGCAACAAGTGATATTGCTACTTAATGACATTTCACATAGCATTAAAGCGAACGTCCCACATCGGAGCAATACAATATCGCCAATAGAGAAGCAATATCAAATTGCTTCAATGTGAGAGACATCATTTAATATGTATAATGTCATTAAGTGGCAACATCACTTGTTACTGATTGCCTCCATGAGAGATCCGCTTAAGTAATATTTTTGCTTGAAAATAACATGCTTAGCTACAGTACATAACTGTAAAAATTGACATTCCTGTGTTTATAAACAGCTGAAATAAAAATTAAAATATAAATTTTTTCTTCAACTTTGGACGGCCATATCTCTAAAACAAAAGAGTAGCGACCCTATGTTTACCCAACACTTTGGTGGTATTTTTATGACAACTATACCCTGGTAACGTTTGTGTATTAAAATCTGGGACACCTGTATGTACAGGTGTCTCCGAAATGCGTGTACAACGTAACCCCTTAGATTCCTTGGCTCGAAACAGGTCGATTTAAGTTAACTTATCTATATCCAAAATTGTTTCGTTTCGCCGTTAGAGGGCTTTAATTCTTCGTGATTTTTTCTTTCGAAAAATTTTCATTAGATTTTATTCATTTTTTGACCACGTCTTTATATCAGCTGGTTACAGCTTTCTGTGGAAAAAATTCGAATTTCGAAACATACAGGGTGTTTAGAAACACTCTCTCCACAAGTTATCCATCCAAATCTTTTTAATCACACTGTATAATTTGCTATCAATTCTTTTTCTGAATGAATAAAATCTGATGAAGATTTTTCGAGTAATTTAAGAAAAACTCATTGAACATATTATTTTTAAAGTCCTCTAGCAGCAAAACGAAGCAACTTTGGATATAGATATGTTAACTTAAATCGACTTGTTTCAAGCCAAGGAATCTGAGGTCTTACGTTGTACACGCATTTCGGAGACACCTGTATAAAAAAAAAACCAGATACCTATAGCATATATTATTTTTCATAAATGTATCGTTTTCTTTCATTGGTCTTCACTGAAGCAATTACGAATTCATATGTTGCTTTAAGCTGTGCAATCTATCAATTTTTTTGTTTTCCACTTACCCCTCTTCAACAATCAATGTTTTTTATAACTCGTCTGCAGGATTTGAGTTACTTTTAAAGTGATGTGAATTACCTAGCTGCTAAGAAACTCACAAGGGAACTCACGAAGTGGTGGCACTTTAGTAGCCGAAATCTCTCTTTAAAAAGTAATGGTTCAGTTCTCCCAAGTTTCCTTGGACTGTAATGTTACAACCTACTTGGAGTAATTTCACCAGTATACATTATTCGTAATTTCGTATTTATGGAAGGAGAGTAAGAATCTAACTGCATAACACTGCAGGACATCGTCATGACGTTGATTCCTCGAGCTTAGGTTCATATATTAGGCATTTCATTGTAATCTAATTTCACATAAAACATACTATGGATTTAACGAATATGTTCGTCATTGTTTAATTTGTACGACGCACGTAGGGGACTCATAATCCAACAAAGTCAAATCAGTTAACTGCTTAATTAACCCTTTCGCGACGGGTGCCGTGTATAAAAGGCAAATATTTATTACTTTACAGCATCTGACGCTGTCTTGATACGAAATATGGTCAGAAGCACTATTGCGAAAAGTAGCGAAGAATGATACAGGTGCGCCATCGCGAAAGTGTTAAATAATCTAAAATTAAAATAAAAATACATACTTTTAACAAAAAATACTTTATTAATTTACAGAATACATATTTTAACTTAACTCTTAAAGTTGAAAGACTTTACAACTTTCCCCTTTTGTCTTTTTCTTTCACCTTTTAACTTTAAGAATTTCCCAGATTACATAATAAAACATACTCTGCTCATTTCTTTATTTATTATTATTATTTTAATAACTCTAAACTATTTCCAAAAAAGAAAAAAAAATCCTTAATACAACAAACCTACATTCAACGCTAATCTTGAGATGGAGATGACTGTGTCGACACGTCAAATAAATCAACAAGACCCTCGGATTCTAACAAACAGTAATTATAATCCTCCACTCTCGGTAAAGGACTCAAAGGTAAAAAGTCGTAATCATCTAAAATCACAATAAAAAACTCAGTATACCAAAAAATTAAGAAAAGATGTAAATTAAAAAAATACAAACCATCTTCATCATCACCATCGTAATGAAGGTTATCATCGTTTTTATTGCAATTTTTAAACACCACTTCGGCCGTAGCTAAATCTGAATCTTCATCAGATTCCTGAACGTCCTCTTTTACTTGTCCTTTTCTATTTGTGTTCGATTCCTGGTCGTTTTCGTCAATTTTTTGACGTTTTCTTCGATCCTGAGACGGTTCCGTCTTTAAGTTGGCCCTTATTGGAGCCGCTGACGACCGTATTTTTATACTATAAGATAATTTCGGATCCTAAAACGTTCTCTTATAAATTAAATAAACTAACACTTGAAACGGCTTAAAAAATAATACACTTAGGCGTATCATGGACGCCTATGGGATATGATGAACATGTTACATCAACCTTAAAAATTAACCTGTAGTGCGCCAAATTCAAGCACCTTACAATCATTTATGAATGCTCTGTATATTTCATAGTTTTGTTCAACCCTGTATAATTAAGGTTGTCAACTTAATTGAAAGAGCGTACGGAATAAACAGAAATTATTTTATCGTGGATTTCAGGTCACACTCGACTAAAGAATCATCAATGGAAATGCAGATGAATTAGCAAACAGGGGACATCAAGAGGATATTCTCAATGAAATAATTCGTGGAGAAGACTTGTCAAATCAAATGAAAAGGAAATTAGCAAGGAATGGACACCAGAACGGTAAAGATGTTGTTAAATCATTAGCGGTCATTAACTGTTAATAAAAGGTATTCATTACGCCAAATGCCAACTCTGAGAACAAAAAAATTCTTCAAAAAGATGCCATTTTTATTAAGAAAGTCATTGCTCAGCCAGTGAACATCGGGATTAACAAATGACTTGAACAACTTTCATTCCTTGATGAGTTGCTGCAAATACTACTCTTATTCATAAGAGAGGTAATATGAATGATCTGGATAACTTGCAACTGATAGCTATTCTGCTAATAGTGTCAAAAATACTTGAATATAAGACATCTTATAATTTCAATATTTCAGCCTTATTTAACAAATATCGGTTGTCCCACAAATTTAGTTAACTTTCCAATTTAGGATTGTAATGATTGAGAAAATATTTTTCGTGGCTAAACCGTTTACCCAACTGAAATTTTATAAGAGAGAAGACAGTTTCTAAATTAATATAACTAGGGTAAATACACTGGTTAGCTGACCGGCACTAGATCTCGACCATTTTGTCATTTAAAGTCAAATAATAAGAAATATATTCCATATACTTTAAAAACGTGTGCGTATTTGGTTTTGTACTTTTATAGCACTTTTAACACTTTAACGACCGCTCACACAACATGTGTGTGATAGCTAGAACAACCGTTAAGGACCGCTCACACAACATGTGTATGATGCTACCACCGAAGGTTGAAAGGTTGAAATAGCACTATTTTCACTTGTTTTGTTGAAGTAACAACAAGTAACAATAGGACAATAATAAATACATTGCCGGCCCCTGGCGACGTTTGACTGCGTAGTGCGGTCGTTAAAGTGTTAAAATTGTTCTTAAAATGGAGTTAAAAATCTTCGCTATTTCGTGAAAAATCAGTAAACACATGTCTATCGCAAAGACAGTATAGTTTCATTATAGTGTAAAAAAGTGTCAAGCGAATCCGGCAAAAAATAGTAAATAATTTTGATTTTAAGCACGTTAAGTGATTATATGTATTATGTTTTATATCTATTATTAGTTATAGTTGCTCATACATATATTTTAAGAAAAAATAGGCTCACAGTAAGTTTTTTGCTTAATATTTGATGGTCGCCAACCAATATTAAAATAATTGCCTTTTTCAGTTCGAGAAAATGGTCGAGAATCAGTAAACTTTAAAAAAAATCATTGTTTT
Source organism: Digitonthophagus gazella (assembly GCA_036711955.1). Classification (NCBI taxonomy): domain Eukaryota; kingdom Metazoa; phylum Arthropoda; class Insecta; order Coleoptera; family Scarabaeidae; genus Digitonthophagus; species Digitonthophagus gazella. Next base: position 20,334,206 of record JASCIT010000001.1, on the reverse strand, counting down.
GGTAATATCATCTATTTAAGAATTGTTGTTATTTTTGTGTATACTTCAATTAATTTATATCTCTATTTTTTAAGTTTTAGCTTGCGACCATTAAATTAGACCTAAGTATTCTTTTTTACACTTATTATAGGTAGTGAAAAATCAATTTAATACACTTTAGTTCTTGACCACTACAGCAAGGAAATTGATTAATGTCACTGTATTAGTAAAACATAATAATCTATTTTTTTGTAAGTTCCTACTTATGTTTGTTTAATGAAAATATATGTATATACAGTGTATCCCCGGATAGGTGAAACGACTCTTATAAAAGGAAAAAATTTTCGATGTGAATTTTCATCTTTTAGGGTTTAGCCCTGCTTGGTTAAAGATTAATTTCTAACATATTTTCACTTAAAAAAAACAAGCGAATCTGGACAGTGAATAAAAAATTCGACAGACGCATTTCTTCCAACAATACGGTTGCCCTGCGCATTCAACACAAATGATCACTGACTGGCTCATTAATAAATTTGGTGAAAGATGGTTTGGAAGAACGAACGCGATATTTTGGCCGGCCAGGTCTCCAGATCTTTCAAATATGAATTTTTTTGTTTGGGGAAGGGTAAAACAAATAGTTTACCAAAACAGAATTTCCAATAACCTTGAAATATTGAAAAATAGAGTTACGTGTGCAGTGCGATCTATTCCTATAGAACATGTGCAGGCAGCTTTTAGAGCAATTCGAAATCGTGTTGAAAAATGTGTGACTTTAGGAGGAGATTTAATAGAAAATTCCATGTAGTTTGAAATTAAAACTTACCATTACTATTGCAATAGTGTGTTATTAACGTTAAGCCTTAGAGTTGCCCTTAATAATTAAGTATTTTATAATAATCATGTTTTATAATGATTTATTGAAGTTAAGCCAACAGGTAGCAACTTTAAATATCTTGCAATAATTGCTTTTGTTTTATGTTTGAAATATTACTTAACCAGAAGTACTCTCTTTTTTATTGCGTTTTTCTTAAGCTAGTTTAAGAGCGTTTCCCTTACTTCTCCCGAAAACGTATGATACTCGATAAAAAAAATCGGGATGTGATACTAATGAAAATAACAATACGTTTTATCAAAGTAAGCCGATCATTCCAAAAATTTGCGTATGCACATAACGTTTCATCCTGAACAAAATATCTGCTTTACCTGCTGCAGAAAGAGTTTTTTATTCACTGTCCAGATACGCTTGTTTTTTTTTTAGTGAAAATATGTTACAAATTAATCTTTAACCAAGCAGGGTCAAACCCCAAAAGATAAAAATTCACATCGAAAATTTTTTACCTTTTATAAGAGTCGTTTCACCTATCCGGGGACACACTGTATACAGGGTGTAACAAAAGTATGGAATATAGCTCATAAATACGCCATTTATGATTTAAATGAAAAAAGTTTCAAATAAAAGTTTCTTGGTAAATTATGGGACATATTTTGCCTATATTCGTTTGTTTGTATCGTTTGCTGTTTCGTTGCTATGGTAACCAACTTTGTTATCTTAAATGGTATGGGTATGTTTTTATTGCATATTTTGATAGATTATTTCCCATTCTACACGATGCACATATCATATCATAAAGTTTTATAAGAAAAAAATTGAGAAAAATTGCAGTTTTTGAAAATATTTAATCAACTAGTGTTGGTCAAAGTAGGCGCTGAAATGGCGCTGTTGACGTCACTAAATGTCAAAAAAGTTGCCAATTGCGACAACTATGGCGCAATGAAACGAACACCTACCAATTGAAATGCTGATGATGTGTGGGTACGGCAACAGAAAACGTACCAAAAGTGAAGTTTTTGCAATCTTTACTGATATTTACCCGGACACACAGATTTCACAATCTACCGTATCCAAAATCTTTAATAAAATGTTTACCACCGGAAGCACTAAGACACTGCCGAACAGTGGTGAAAGTTAAACACCAGTAATGTTAATGCTAAATTTAACTATATGACTAGAATCTTGACTATTCTAGAAACACCTCAGAATTTTAGTAGAGTAATCCAGACAAAAGAATATCTTTGATCTTGTTGTGCGCAAAAGCCATTTAAGAATTCAATGATTAAGAAACAAAAAAAAAGGAATTTATTATAAGAATACAGGATTTCCAAAATTTTTAGAATACAGGTTCTTAACTCTTCTGGTAGTACAAAATTCTTTTAAGATTTTGGATACAGTAGATTGTGAAATTTGTGTGTCTGGGTAAATATGAGTAAAGATTGCAAAAACTTCACTTTTGGTACGTTTTCTGTCGCTGTACCCACACATCATTAGCATTTCAATTGGTTGGTGTTCTTTTGATTGCGCCATAGTTGTTGCAATTGGCAACTTTTTTGACATTTAGTGATGTCAATAGCGCCATTTCAGCGCCTGCTTTGACCAAAACTAGTTGATTAAATATTTTCAAAAAATGCAATTTTTCTCAATTTTTTTCTTATAAAACTTTATGATATCATATGTGCATCGTGTTGAATGGGAAATAATCTATCAAAATATGCAATAAAAACATACCCATTCCTTTTAAGATAACAAAGTTGGTTACCATAGCAACGAAACAGCAAACAATACAAACAAACGAATATAGCCAAAATATGTCCCATAATTTACCAAGAAACTTTTTTCATTTAAATCATAAATGGCGTATTTATGAGCTATATTCCATACTTTTGTTACACCCTGTATATTAAAATTGAGGACCTTGGTGCAAAAACGGGATAAGTCAGTATTTTTTCGAAATTGAGATATATGTTTTACAACGTTCTACAAGACTTTATTTACCTTTTGGCACAAGAACTTTATATAAAACTTTCTTTAACTTATTGTTATTTATGAAAGCACACCTCCCGTTTTTGCGCCAAAAGGTAAATAAAATCTTGTAGAATGTTGTAAAACATATATCTCAATTTCGAAAAAATAGTGAGTTATCCCGTTTTTGCACCAAGGTCCTCAATTGTTTCAATCTATGTTTTTCTCTAATGGAATCCATTGTTCTAAATATATTTTCTTAGAAATTAGTCCAATTTGTGGTGGTCGAGAAGTAGTGCTATTGAACTTTTTTTATTGAAATTTTAATAAATAATGTTGAAAGAAAGCAAAAAGCATACTTGCACACTGTTAAGAACTCATTGAGGAATCGTTGAAGTCTAGATGTAATAAAATTTGAATAATTTTTCGATATGTAAAATACATTCAAAGTCAATTTTGTTATTAACTGTTCGCGAACCAATGCATTAACCCTATTCAGAAAAAAAATTGATAGAGGATTATACAGGGTGGTAAAAGATTTGGATGGATAGCTTGTGGTGAGTGTTTTTAAACACCCTGTAATTTTTGAATTTATTCCACAGAAAACTGTAACCTGCTGATATAAAGACGTGATCAAAAAATGAATAAAATGTAACGTGGATTTTTCGAGTAATTTAAGAAAAACTGTTCGAAAAATATTACTATTAAAGCTTTCTAGCGGCAAAACGAAGTAACTTTGGATATAGATAACTTAAATCGACCTATTTCGAGTCAAGGAATCTGAGGTCTTACGTTGTACACGCATTTCGGAGACACTCTGTAAACTTATTTATTTCCATTTACTTCTAGTGTAATTTCGTTATGCCTACAAGAATGCTGCTGTGATATTTACCAAACTGTGAAACTATTAGGTAGGAAAATTAACTTATTTATTTTAGATTAAAGATAAGACAAAAACTAAGCTAGCTAAAGCAACGATTTTCTCTATTTAACCATTAATAAACTAATTCTATTTCCAGACACAATAAACCAAGAATATCTGAAGTGGAGGGTTTTATAACATGTCAGAAATTTGAGTATTTATTAAACTAGGAGGCAGGAAATAAATAGACTAAGGGCCGGTTTATTCACCTTTGGGTAAATTAATCTGGCCGATAATTTCTATGGTTATTGGTATTTTCGCGTAGTATGATTGGCTGTTTTGCCTGTAACCATAGTAAATATCATACAGATTAATTTATCCAACGGTGAATAAACCGGCTCTAAGAGAGAAAATTGTGGAAAAAGAAAATCTCAAGAATTTGGAAAGTAATAAACAAAAAAGAGTAATAATTACACACAAAAATTAATTTTAAGAGGACTGGAGTGAGAAGTGACAAAAATCTCAGTATCCTGACCAGAGTGAAGAAACCCTGTTGTTAATGTATGAATGGAATGAAAGGTCAAATTCCAAATCTCAATCTGAAGAAACGTTAATTGTCCTTAAAATTTTTTTTGTCAAATTTCTTATTTCACTCTAGAGGTCTCTTTTATTAACACTTTGTTGACCGGTAATTTTACGTAGAAACTATCCCATGTCACCGCAATGTGACATAACAAGTGCTATGACGACGAGTTAACTCGTCACTGGTCAGCAACGTTTGGATATGAAATGACGAGTTATCTCGTCACCGGTCAACAAGGTGTTAAACATATCATTGATTGACAAGAACATTGACTCAACTAAAAATTATCGAATTTAGAGACCGACGTCTTTAACTTTTTTTTTAAGATTTCAATGCATTCCTCAAAATGTACCTACTTAAATTCGTAATGTTCTAACTTTAGTAATTAAAAGATTATTTATAACAGTATCAAAACACATAAAAATATTTTTGAACTTTTATGGAATTTATAAAAACAATTGTTATATAAAGTCCCTATTCAGATATGTCATTATTTGCCAGAGAAACAACAATTTTCAAAATAAATTAAATAAAAATATTCTTTAGTTCCCCATATTAAAAATAATAATAATAAAAGCTTGAAGGTCAATTTTTAAAACTGAATGCAAAAATCTTTATTTATTTTACAACTCTTCATAAAATTGGCGATAATACTTTGGTATTACATTTTTGTCAATTAAATCTAGCAGTTCTTTCCTCTTATATTCTGAAATTCCGTCCCCTCTATTATAAGCATATTGCAGTTTGTAATTCTCATCTAAAGATTTCGGCGTTCGGCCAGCAAATTCTAAGAATTTAAAATCATTTTCATCATGGGAAGTTTTATAAAAAAAAAGGACGCTTTGTGATCACCATCTACTTTTAAAATGTTTATATCGGCCATTTTTACATTCTCATTATTATTATTTTTGTTAAAATTTTTACCCACATCAGAAGCTAGGAATTTTAAGTTGTAAAAACTTTTATGATCCATTTCTCTAATCATCATAAACCACGAAATATGTCAATATTCCCCCAAATAAGGTAACTCTCCAGTGGGTAAAGGGACACAGGAACTGCTCGGGGAATAGACGGGACCGACAGGCTGGCCAAAATGGCCGCTGGTAGGCGATCCTACTCACCCGAACCAGTGACCATCCCCTCTTTAACTTTGCATCTCGATTGCATTAAACACATTACCCATTCTAAATTTTCAGACTACTGGGACTTAAGGGCTGCCAAGTATCTAAATCATTACTAAAATACCCTTCGTGTGAGGTGACCTAGTTCTTTACAGTTCTCAAAAGAGACGATCTACGCCTAATTACAGAGCTCCTAACAGAACACTGTAAGGTTAATAAGCACCTTTATAATTTAGGATTTGCCGCTTCTCCTTTATGTCATGCTTACGAGCAAGACTTTGAGACTGTTAAGCACATTGTATGTGATTGCCCGAATCTCAAGGACCTTAGATTAAGGGACTTGGGAGACGACTGGCCAACCATGGATAGAATCAAGGACACATCTCTGAACTACATCCTAACCTTTGGTAAATCCTTAGGCCGGTCAATGTAGATAGAGTGAGTGACAGGGAGGTTGTACAAAGGGCGCAATGGGGCCTAAGTGTGGCCCCATGTGTGACATACATACATATGTCAATATTCATGAAAAAGTCGGGCCAATTATTGCAACCAAACTCTATAAACATCTGTATTTACACGAATCAAATATTCAAACGTTCTGAAAGCATCAGTGTAACTGAATTACACCCCTATTTATGATACACATTATACTATTTTGTTTCAAATGAATACTGACGCTGTCTCTTTCTACCTAATGTTAAAGTGAAATCAACATCATGTTTGTATTCATGTTAAAATATTATTGATTTACGATCGTTTTTTATATTTAGTTCAATTTAAGTGAATTTTGCTTTATGTCATTATTCTCCCAAACCAGCGATATGATATAAACATTAGTTTCAACATTTTGAGATTATGTTAAAACTAATGAGTCAAATTTATTATATTTTACATATAAACTTTACACGAAAAGGTTCTTTCAACAACCTTTTATGTATTCATCTTACCTGGACTTGAACAGTAGAATTTAAGGGTGTATTAAAAGCGATGATAGTATTATCGCCATAACATTGCAAAAAGTCTTCACTCGTCACATACAAATACTTCCTATTATCCAAATCTTCAGTAATATTCTTTATACTTTGTTCGATCCATAACCTGTGTCGATCCAAAATATTCTCATACGATTCCAACTTACTCAATTCCGATTTTAAATTTAACACTTTCCCGGCAATCTCTTGAGTGTTACAGTTTGGTAAAGTATCTTTATAAGTATACGGCCTTTAAAATAATACCTGTTTTACTTCCATTAACAACCTAAATTTAAATATTCACTTACTTCCATTGAATACTGTTTTTACTTTTCTTTTCAATCAACCCAATACCTTCCAAAACGTTTGTAATGTCGTATATTCGACGTTTCTGTCTTACGGCAAGCATATCGGCGGCCTAAAAACGATAATTACTTAAATCACCTTCGATTTTCAAGAACTGTACCATTATGGAGAGATCTAACGATTCGTAAAGAGGTTATGCTCACCAATTTTAGGTCTAAAACTCCTCCGTTTGCCTTTTGTAGCAAATCGACAAACTTGGTTGTTAGTAAACCCAATGATTTTTCGTATCTGCTAGGTGGGACGTCGGCCATCGTATTATAACCAACGAAAATTGTTCGAAAACATTGTCGAATAAACCCAAAACGAATTTACACCGTCGTACACAACAACAAACGCTTCTTCTTCCTCTTCTTCATATCGATCCGGTTCTACTTTACCGACCAACTTTTTTTTAAGAAAATCACCTTTAAACATACTTTATGGTAAATTTAATTAGAAAAACGGTATTTCTAAGCACTTCGATTAAAGAAAACATGTTGAAAGAAGAAATATATTAAAAATAAAATTGTAAATGATCAAATAATATAAAATGAGTATTCAAAAGCGCCATCTATCGGGAATAAATTATTAGCTGTAACAAGCTAAAAAAATGTTTCTTTTTTATTTATAGATATTATTTCAACAACAAATAATTAATTTTAATCAAAATAAATCGGAAATGAAGTAAAATTCAAAAGGAAATTACAAATTAATCACTTCGAAAGAAATATTGTCATTTATTGGAGACATTGTAATTATATTGAAATCTAAAATGTTAAAGAAAAATAATTATTTACATACTTAGGACATGCTAAGTATAGTAATTAAGATTAGAAAGAAAGTTGTACTTTATTATTTAATACAATATTTGATTAATTAAATTATTGCCATCTATCGGAAACATTTTAATTATACTAAAATAGGTTAAAAAGAATTCTTTTTAATTTATAAATATATCTTTCCGGCATATAATATTAAATAATTAATTTTAAACACAACAAATTAAATTTAAGTTAAAATGAAAAAGTAAATTCTATTTCATTACAAGTTATTATATAAAAATTGAATCGCCATCTATCGGAGTCGTTTATACTACACTAAAAACATCGACGCTTGACAATTTACATAAATTGCAAATGGCAGAAGCTGTCATGTTGTCTTAAAATTGTGTTATTAGTTAATGGTAGCGACTAATTAACGTCGTAAACGGGGGTCAGGTGAGAAGAAGGTGCGTTACGTCGTGCAGAGAAGTGAAAATGGCTAAGTTAGTCGACGTTTATCATCCGTCAAAAACGCTCAACAGAAGACAACTGCCTTTGGTGGTAGACGAAACATTAACGGTAATCAAAAAATTCTTTATAACCACGTTAAATCGTTACATTAGTCGGTATCGTATAAAATCTACTCTTTGTTAATTGCTATATAACGTATTTGTTATTGTATAATGATGTGACCTACAAAAAACCAACATGTCAGGTTTTAAATTTTATGTTTTTCTATCTTATCCTTTAGTTTAGATTTTTAAAGATATTATATTAATTGTGTTATATATTTATAATATAAAGTATTTATTTTATTTTGGTTTTTTATGTAGATGGTAATGGATTTAAAATCTGTCGGTTTAGTTTCGGATAATCAACAGATAAAAGGTAAAGAATTAGAAGACTTTGTAAGAAAAATGAGTTTATTAAGCGAGGAAGAACTAAGTCATGCTTTAGAAGTAACCCGTTCAGAAATACTCAAAGTTTTAAACCAAGCCGTTCCATGTGTTGGATGTAGAAGAAGGTTTGGATTGATTTTTAATCTCAAGTATTATTTTTTATTAATTTCCATTCATTATTTTAGTGTAGAGAGATTATATTATCAATTATTTAAATATGGCCACCCAACATTAGACCCATTGGTGATTAAAAAGGATGGAATCATCACTGTACGAGAAGACAAACAGAATTCCCCTCAGTTTTTATGCAATTTATTTCATGGTCACAGCACCAGACTAAATCATGTAGTCGATAGTCAACCAAGAAGGAACAAAAAAAGCCACAGATGTCTTTTACATTCATTAGATACCCAAAGAAGTCGTCCTATTACCCCGGCATGGCGGGACGTTTGGGAATGTATGAGATTGGATTGTAAAAAGAAAGTTTGTACTATCGAAGAAGCCAGTTTACACACTACTTTGGAGACTTATTTGAGAAAACATCGATTTTGTAGTGAATGTCGTACTAAAGTTCTTAAAGGTTAGTAAAATGTTAGTTTAAGAACCAAACTGAACTTATAGAAACCAATTTAAAATCTTAATTTTTTTCTTGAATATTAAAGTGATATATTCCCCTTCGCGGACAGTATCTCATGGAACCGTCCTACTCTCATATAATTACTTCGCATTTCTCTTAAGCGGACACCCCTCTTGAACGGACATTTTTGGTGGGCCCTGTTGGTGTCCGCACAAGGGAGAGTTCACTGTGTATACCATCTGATGAAAGATGTCTCATGTGTCATCAATTAATTGTGCTATTTTAAGACTTGTATTTTCGCTTTGATGAGAAAATTGTAACAAGTAATGACCCACAAGACACCTTTTGCCGAATGGTATATAAGTCCAACTTTGTCTAAAACTAGTTAATCCTTAAATAAGTATCTTGTAATACCTCATGTTTTATTTTTTGTAAGATAATTAAAAAATAAAAATTACACAGGCCTACAAAATTTTATGAAGGGCGAGACCCATAGATCAAATAATACTTTTCTAATAGTTCTTGGCACGCTGAATTCAAATATGACTATTCTAATCTATAGTTGCAAAAAACGAGCTTTGAACATATTTGGAACTGAATAACGTAGCAAATAAATTTTTATCTACAAAACTTCATGTGACATCCGAATGTACCACTTTTCCCGTTCAAAATGCATTTTGAATTTTTTCAATATCTTAATTTCTTCATAAAAAAAAATTCTTTTTATAATTTGGACGTAGTTTGAAAAGAATCATTTTCTCTTTAATTCAAATGAACGTTGTGGTGACCCAACCCAACTTATGGAATTATCTTCCCTTTTCCAAGCTCAGCAATAGTACGCCATCATTCTTTCATCTCATCTACACTCACTTTTAGTGTTATTTTGTAACATAGTAGCTTCTTGAAATCATCGTTGTCTACAAATCATCTAAATTAAACAGATTACGCACGCGAGAATAACATTATAGGCCTGCTATATTGACAACTACTGCTGCTCCTAAAGGTTAATGATTGGGCAAAAAGTGATATTACAGAAATTGCATTTCTTCATGAAGAAATGAAGATATTTGAAAAATTCAAAATATGTTTAAAATGGGAACAGTGGTTCTTTCAGATGCCGCATGGAATTTTGCGAATAAAAATTTATTCACCATGTTATTTAACCCTTTGCACTCGTATGTCGCCGTAGGAGCGGCAAGATGCGTTTTACCGTTGCGCTCGTATGTCGTCGTATAGTCGCCACAATACGTTTAACCTTTGCACTTGTATGTCGTCGTCGGAGCGCCAAGATGCGTTTAAAAAAATTCCCATATAAAAAAAATTCCGAGTAGACTGGCAAGTAGATAAAATAATAGTCCGAGTACGGTGTACTCACAAAAGGACATATATACGAGTGCAAAGGGTTAATCCCGAACATGTTAAAAACTGAGTTTCTTGCATATTTAGTTTAGAATATTTCAAAAACCTGATGTGATGGAGCAATTCTGATGGCAAATTTGAATTCAGCGCGCCTAAAACAATTAGGAAATTATTGCCTGATCTATGGGTCCAAAAAATGTTGGGCAGTGTTATTAGAAAAAAACATGTTTTGGTTATAAAGATGTTTTTGCAGTTTTAGTGCATATTAACACATTGCGTACGGTGCACAGTGGTGAATGAGCGGAAAAAATCCAATTTTTTGACTTTCAGTATTAACAAAAAAAGTCTATAAATCAATTTTTAGAACTTCTAAGATGTAGAATCAAGTAATGCCACGTCTCTTACCACGATGGTTTACCTGTAAAAAATGTTTAAATTTGTACATTTTACGTATAGTTAATCCGATCGTTGTAATAGCTCATAAGAATCCATAATATTATCGTACCAGTCTGATATTATAAAAATTTGTTGGTGGTTATTTAAAATATATATATTTTAGTATATGATAATGGATTCAGCGAAAAAAAATTACTTATTCTTCTATGTTACATTGATAGGTAAAGATGCTTAAAAAAAATAATTGATTTTATGTAGTTTTTAGATTAGAACTTGCTTGCGCCAACTACCGCCAAGCAACTCTTTATATATACATGTGAACTAATTCATACTTAACACATTCCAGAAAAATTTGGCTGCGCATATCTGCGCTTTTGTTTTTAATTAGCAAATTTCTTTTTTTTTTCAGAATTTTAACTATTCGGGGTTTTCAATTCTGATTAAATCACCGAATATCTATAATGGTGATTCAAGTAATTTTATATTGTCTATGCAATCAAAAAGATTGGTTTTAATTTAAAAATATTAAATATATAATATACCGGGTGTGTAAGAACACCCGTCCACCCCTTTCAAAATCAAGAGAAATGTTTTTTTCAAAAAATCCAAAAAATTTTGATTACAAAATGGGGTATGCTCTATCTGTTGATGATATTTTCAACTTCCGGTTCTGACCGGAAATAGGTTATTCAGACCGGAAATTTATTTTTTTAAATGGAACGTGGTACTTTTTATTACATATTTTAATTCTACTTGAGGTACTCGTGCTACATTGAATACAAGTGAGAGTGTTCGTTTCGAATTAACATAGGGTAGCATTGAATAGAGTGTGCAAAGAGAGAAACATTTTTTGTTCAAAACACAAAACACATCAGATGTTATTTATTAACAAGATAACGAAACGAAGAACGAGAAACAAGACGAAACACGATACGAGGTAATACCCCATTTGGTATTTATTATGTTGCTGGTATCATCCGATCCTTTCATTGCTACTATGCGAATTCCTTTAAAAAAGAAGCACTTAGAAATGCACGAGGACGTTAAACGATTGCTTATGAATTAATATAAGCAAGCGTAACAATTAAAAATGTTACTTTAGCGTTATAAAAACATCCTGTACGAAAAAAAAGGTATATATTTAGGTAAACTATCACTTCCGGTTACACAATTTAATTAACATTTAATATCTGAATATTTTTTATTATTACTATGGCTTATATAACGATCCATGCGTCTATTTCTATTTAAAATACCAGTTTATAGGTAAAAAATTGGCTTAGGGTTCAGGTAAAGTACCACTTCCGGTTGAGAAATTTGGTTCAAAAGTTGATCTAAATCTTCGTATTGTGGTTTAAAAACTACATATAAAATATTGTCCGGATATACCTTTTGTACTAACAGTTACAGATTTTTTTCCGAAAATATGCTGATCTGAACCACTGTGCAAATTTTCAAACATAATTCAAAACCACGAATTCAAAACAAGACGTCTTGTGACTTGGCCGCAACGTTCGATTTGCTAAAAACGAGATATCTCGTGATCTGTACGCAATGTGTTAATGAGTGATTTGTACACTTTATACACATAAATTGGAATTAGTTTAAACTGAGGGCAACTACACACACGTTTGATAACTATAATGAAGCTTGCAGATATGCGCTTAAAATTTTTTTTTTTTAATCAACCACTCGTGCAATAAAAATTTTATAAGTGATAAAAATGTTTTAGAACTCAATGGACTACTGATAATTGATAATAAAGTAATTGTCTCATGCAAAAAAAATTGTGGACAATAATAACTGACCATATTATTTTTCGGCACAATCTTACAGTAAACCATTAAAATATGTCAACTGAACGTAGCAACTCATCTCTAGAAAATGATTAAAAATTAATTAACGCGTTTTCGAATTATTAAAAGTAATTCAATTTATGTCGAATTTGACTAAAGAGTTTGAGGTCTTACGTGGTACACGCGTTTTGAAAACACCCCCTGTAGACAGTTTAGCAAAAATATCTCAAAATTGTTATGATCAACAAGAAATACATTATTGGTAATCTCCTTTCGGCGAAAGATGTCTCATGCGTCATTAGTTGTCGTCGTTTTATCGTTATATGTCAAATAATTTGTTTTATTTAATTGTACATGTCAGAGAGGGACGAAAACCGAAAATAGTAATTTAGGATCAAGGATGTTGAACTAACAGGATGGTTCAATCCCATAAGATGTGTATACACCGAAATTAAGTGCGCATGCGCCAGTTTGATATCACTTGTTGTGGTTTCAGTCTTGTCTGACAGAGACGCTAAGTTTAGCAGTGACGTCAAAAGTTGGCGGACGATTATCGCAGATTGAGCTGTCCTGTTAGTCCAGCGTCCTTGGTCTAGGGTCTAGGATAACATAATTAATTAATGATGCATGAGACATCTTTCGCTGAAAGGAGCATATAAGGCTGAACTACTATTTTCATTCACATGGCTATTTTCTTTTCTTCCAAGGTCCTCAATTCTTTTGCTGTTTTCATTTAATATTTTGGGTCAAAATATAGCCCAATAATTTTGTAAAAATAAAGATTTTTGATGCAATAGGTTTATTTATTCACTGTACCCAGATTATTTTAGCCCATATTTCCTAGTTTATGAGTTTGTGGGGTAACAGTATGAGCATTATTATTTGAAGTTAAAAATAATTTTTTCGGTTATTTCACAATTAAGTAATTTTGAACTTTAGTTCACAGGTACATAATTAAATTTATAACTAATTTATTTTTTAATAGCTTACAGCTTGTTGATAGAAGATTCGAAATGTAATGATAAAGGTTATGTGAAAACCTTATATAATGGAATAACGCATTGTAAATCTAAACACATTCATTTAAACCCTGAAACGGAAGTGATTCCAAAGTTGATAAGTCGAGCTGAACCGGAACTTTTAGGTAGTAGAAGGGAAAGACACGCAAAAACCTTAGAAATTGCTCAAGAAGAGGTTTTGACGTGTATCGGGATTTGTATTTACGAAAGACTACATCGTATTTATATTAGAATGCGGGAAGAAGAGTGTACTTGTCAGGTTTTTGCCGCGGTTGCAATAGATGCTTTATGGACTAGCTTTGAAACTGCCGTGGAACATAAACAAGGTAAATAGAAAGTATTTACAACCTAAAAACAATAAGTGGTAGTCATTTCATATTCACACATTACTTTTATCCCATTTTGTTCTTAAATTAAAGAATATTTAATTTCCTTATCTTTCTATTTTTTAGGTATTTCTCAATTAGAACTTCTTTATGCTGAACTAACCCGAAAAGAACAACAAAAACAACTTCGCAAAGAACAAAAAAAGTTAAAACGGAAACGTAAAAAAGAAAAGTTAATGGAACAACACTATAAAAACTGTAATGAAAATTGTTGTGAGGCGGACGAAGAAGAACTCGAACTGGAAAATCAATCAAACGACCCGAAACACGTTTGTACGTGTCCCCTAACGAAAGATTCGGATAAAAATGGCGAATTAAATTTAACTTCCTGTGGGATTTGTGAATTTTCTTATCCAATGGCCAAACTAAAATCCAATTTAAACCTTCCTAATAATAACAGCTCTAAAGATACGCTGAAAGATAAGAATAATTGTCCAGAAAATTGGTTAAATGATTGTAAATGTAATCATACAGGTATGAAAAATGGTAAGTGCGATGACTACATACACAGTCATTCGAGTAGGGGAAAATTTATAAAGGAAAGTAGCTCGTCGAGCGATCATTCACATGATTGCGGTTATTCTTCGGAGAATAATAACGGTTGTTGTGAATTTAATTCGTTTGGATCGAGTTTGCCCAGTTCACCAGAAGGATCGGAAGTGGCCTGTCCTGACGGTTGTTGCGAATCGGAAAATGATTATATACCTTATAATAGGTTTACTTATGGGAACGGACATCAACTTAGTTTACAAGAAATGTTAGATGTAAGTATCGAAAGTGTTAAAAAAGAATGGTTGTGTTTAAGATTTTTTTATTTATTTATTTAGTAAGGTTTAACAAAAATTTTATAGTTTTAATTAAAAACATTTTGTTTAATCTATTTTGAACGATTTGGCAACGCAGCATCACTACTGACACCAGCGACATCTTTTGACATTATGACTGTTTTGTTGTCAAAGAATATGTATTATAAAGAGGCGACACTTAATGTGGCCCATCTAAGCTTTTCAGCTGGGATCTCATGACTTTGAAACGCAAGTCCTTTTCGATTGGTAGTACAAACAGCGCGTTAAATTAAAAAGCATACATAACATTGTTTAATTAATGCACACCATCTTAAATTTTCTATAACATCATATTTTCATTAAAGAGCATAATTTCCTATTTTTCTTTGTTTCATCTTTAAAATTCCTACTAAAAATCAATACAGGGTGTCTCCGAAATGCGTGTACAACGTAAGACCACAGATTCCTTGGCTCAAAATAGGTCGATTTAAGTTAACTTATCTATATTCAAAGTTGCTTCGTTCCGTCACCAGAGGGCTTTAAAAATTATATTTTCCGTCCGTTTTTGTTAAATTATTCGAAAAATCATTAGATTTTATTCAGTTTTCAACCACGCCTTTATATCAGCTGGGTACAGCTTTCTGTGGAACAAATTCGAATTTCGCAACATACACAGTGTTTAGAAACACTCTTACCGCAAGTTATTCATCCAAATTTTTTTAACCACCCTGTATAATTTTCTAACAGTTCTTTTTCTGAATAGCTACATTCATTTAGAAACTATTTTCTCTCTTATAAAATTTCAGTTGGGCAAACGGTTTAGGCACAAAAAAAGACTTTCTAAATGCCTACAAGTCCAAAACGGTAAATTAAGGTACCATTAACAAAATTCAAAGTACAAATTTCTTCACGGGATATGAAGATCTTTCAAGAAAACCACATCTTATAGGTTTGGAAGTAGTTTATTGCTTAAAATTTTCAAATTTTCGCCAGCGTTTGTGAATGTTATCAGGGTTTAGCCCTTTTAGTCCGATTTATGCAGATTCTACTGTAGAATCGAAGGAAATAGGGAGGAAATTATGCTCCTGTAAACTGGTCAGCGAGATCAGTAAACCTAGCACCTTCTGATTTTGTTTATTGGGTATCATAAAAGCAAAAGGGCAACGAAAAGAGCAAACAGTAAAAATTTTGCACACTGTATTATTTTTGCGTCGATGATGGTCACAAATCCTGGCAACATTTTGAATAAAAACTACTTACAACCCTCTAAAATGTGATTTTCTTGAAAGAGCTGCATATCCTGTGAAGGGGTTACTACTTTGAACTGGGTTAATGTTACCTTAACTTACAGATTTGAACTTGCAGGAATTTAGAAAGCATTTTTTAGTGGCTAAATCGTTTGCCCAACTGAAATTTTATAAGAGAGAAAATAATGTCTAAATTAATGTAGCTATTCAGAAAAAGAATTGATAGAAAATTATAACACTTTGCAACCCCTCCTGTTGTTCCCCTACGTTTTGTATACAAAACAATGGACTGAATGGGGGTAATGTCTTCTCTCCAACAAACAACTCTCAAATAATGAAATTACTTTTCTAGATAGCCATATGCAGGATGGTTGTGTTGTAAAATCGTTGATCTAAAACGTTAGCTTTCAATTATTTTTTTTATAATACTTAGGCCTGCTTTATTCACCTGCCCATAAGTTCCCAATAACCAGGGACTTAGAACGGAACGAAAACGAGAACGAAAGAACGAAATTAACCGAATAATTTATAAGAACGAAAACGGAAACGAAAACGAAATTTTTATTTTTCGTTCATGATTGAAAACGAAATAAATAATTTCGGTTACCAGTTTTAACCGGTTTAATGACACAACATTTTTGTATTATTATTATTTAAAATATCAAAAAAACAAAAAGAATCTGTCACTGACATACTACTAAACTGCATAGCACTTTGTGCGTGGTTTTCAAGTAAATAAATTTAATGAGAATAAATGAAAGAAACTAAAACAAATTCGTGCCTCTCCAATACAGAAACGGTCCCAAACAATTCATTCTAAATTTTATTTTTAATATTTGTAAAAAGCAAAAATGTCATGATCAAAAAAAAATCGATTGCGATCCATCCTTTCACCAGCAAATCATGATTTGAAATGAAAAATATTTCCCAGCACTTACCTGGTTTATTTGCTTTTATTATCCTTACATGTTTCGGCCTAAGGCCATCTTCCAAGGCCATCAAAATGTCAAAGTAAAAATGCATTTTTATTCTAACATGTACCTACTCGTGTTCATAATACTTTTAACTTTTATATCTTGTGTATTTAGTTGTATTTCAGTATTTTAAATCAATCTACGTATTTCGATATTTTTAATCAAGTTTTTTGAGACAAATTACCCCTGAAGATGGCCTTAGGACGAAACATGTAAGGATGATAAAAACAAATAAACCAGATAGGTGCTGGGGAAATATTTTTCATTTCACATAAAAAATTTCATCACCACGTAAAATGCAGTTGACTGACATTTTTAGCATTTATGTTTTTAAATGCATAAATTTTATGTTATTAATTTTTGCCAGCTATGATTAAAATTATGACAAGTGACTTATTTGAAAAATAGTAAAAAACCGGTTTTAACCGTTATTTCGTTTCGGTTCACGAAAACGATATATTTTGGGTGTGAACGAAAAGAACAAAAACGAAAATTTTCGTTTTCGTTCTGATCGGAAACAAACAAAAATTTTTTCGTTTTTAGTCCCTGCCAATAACTTAGTAGACAATAAATTTATAAGGTGGCTATTAAAATCAGCATTAACAGAATCAGATTTATTCATCTGTACCTAGTTCTCGATAACTTACAATGAAACATATCGAACCCGAACACTTTTTTTTATTTCAAAATTGGTATGTTTATAGACGGTTCCAACCTAAGTAAAACCCCGCTCCGTTTCGGCCCGAAACCCTTTGAAGGGGCGAAAATTACCCCTAAAACTTGAGCAGTTCTTGGAAAATAATTTTTTTTCTCCTATACAATTTACGATATCAAAGAAGGTTTCCGATGAAGGATGTCCTCATTTAGGCCATCTTTCCATCCCCTGTTATAAATGTCAGATTAAAAATTTTGTAAACAATTATATCTGTTCCAGTTTTGAGCTAGTACTAGACATTTCCATCAATAATTTGACCTCTCTCATTTTTCTTCAAATATCGTAGGGTTGTGAATTCAACCTCGTCATTTGCTCACAGAATTATATGGATCTCAAACTAAATTATCTATTGTTACGTCATCTTCTAAAAAAATATAATCGAAACCGTCGAGAAATTTCATAATGAACGTCGTGAATTATAATTAAAACCAAAAGAAATCGATTAAAATCTACTTGTTGACGTTTTTGACTGATTTGCACATCCCAATCCGCAACATAACCCTTATCAGCTGCATAAACCGACCCATAAATGTATCCAACAAATAGACATATTTATGCGACACATACCATTACGCTGCAATGAATAAACCCATTTTTATATTTATGTGTACGATAAGTTATAAGTTAGTTTATTGGTAGATGAATTAATGGGATATATTAAGTTTCCTAACTTATGATTTTTTCGATGAAAATGTGATTTAATCGATCCGAAATGTGTCCTATTGTCCAGATTTGGTCGAATTGTACCGCGGAAAATCATTTTTACCGGAAAAAACCCTATATAAAGGCTTTTTTTGACCAAAATTAAAAATGTACTTACATGATTTTTTTCGTATTTTCGCCCAGTTTTGTTCAATTTATGTAATATATTAACTTCATTTTACGTTTTTCATACCGTTTTAAACCCAAAATGGTACGAAAACGTTAATAATTATGAAAATACGACACATTTTCCGCGCCGCACCAGTGCTAGTTTTGACATTTTGAATTAGTGGTCAGTAAAACGACTTCGTTACCTAGCAACGAAAAGTATGAATCCAGGGGCGTATTATCGTAAAAGGTGTGAGTATAAAATATGTTTACAATACAAACAGAAAGAAAAATAATATTCCTTATAAAATTCTAGTTTCAAAAGAGATCCCAAACCACTTACCTAGTTTTAACAACTATCCTGCCCGCTTCAACACAACCCAACTCTCAACCACCGAAGTCCAAGTCAAATAATGACATACTAGCGTCTCTACGAGCCGCTCTTCTACAACAATGGTAATCTAGCCCGTCCCAAACCAGATCCTAAGTACCACCTACATTTTTTCAACAACCATGCAACCCCCCTCAACACAACCAAACCAACCCAACCACCGAAGTCCAAGTCAAATAGTCAAATATTAGCGGCCCTCCGGGTCGCTTTTTTGCAACAATGGCAATATAAGCACTACCTACAATTTTTAACTATGCAACCCTTCTCAACACAACCAAACCCTCAATCGCCATACTAACGGCCCTAATGGCTGCTTTTCTGCAACAATAATTATCTAGCCCGTTCCAAATCAGATCCCAAGCACTACCTATAATTTTTAACTATGCAACCCTTTTCAACACAACCAAATCCTCAACCGCCGAAGTCCAGGTCAAAGAGTGACATACTATCGGCACTACGGGCCGCTTTTCTGCAGCAATGGTAATGTAAGCACCACCTACAATTTTTAACTATGCAGCCCCTCTCAACACAACCAAACCCTCAATCGCCGAAGTCCAAGTCAAAGAGTGACATACTAGCGGCACTACGGGCCGCTTTTCTGCAGCAATGGTAATGTAAGCACCACCTACAATTTTTAACTATGCAGCCCCTCTCAACACAACTAAACCCTCAATCGCCGAAGTCCAGGTCAAAGAGTGACATACTATCGGCACTACGGGCCGCTTTTCTGCAGCAATGGTGATGTAAGCACCACCTACAATTTTTAACTATGCAGCCCCTCTCAACACAACCAAACCCTCAATCGCCGAAGTCCAAGTCAAAGAGTGACATACTAGCGGCACTACGGGCCGCTTTTCTGCAGCAATGGTAATGTAAGCACCACCTACAATTTTTAACTATGCAGCCCCTCTCAACACAACCAAACCCTCAATCGCCGAAGTCCAGGTCAAAGAGTGACATACTATCGGCACTACGGGCCGCTTTCCTGCAGCAATGGTGATGTAAGCACCACCTACAATTTTTAACTATGCAACCCTTTTCAACACAACCAAATCCTCAACCGCCGAAGTCCAGGTCAAAGAGTGACATACTATCGGCACTACGGGCCGCTTTTCTGCAGCAATGGTAATGTAAGCACCACCTACAATTTTTAACTATGCAGCCCCTCTCAACACAACCAAACCCTCAATCGCCGAAGTCCAGGTCAAAGAGTGACATACTAGCGGCCCTACGGGCCGCTTTCCTGCAGCAATGGTGATGTAAGCACCACCTGCAATTTTTAACTATACAACCCTTCTCAACACAACCAAACCCTCAATCGCCGAAGTCCAAGTCAAAGAGTGACATACTAGCGGCCCTACGGACCGCTTTTCTGCAACAATAATTATCTAGCCCGTTCCAAATCAGATTCCAAGCACTACCTACATTTATTTCAACAACTACTCAGCCTCCTCAACCATCAAAATCCAGGCCAAATAGTGACATACTGCGGACCGTTCTCTTTTAACAATCATACTAACGAACGTGCCGCAATTTCTCTACAACAGCTAGATCCAACCCAACCACCGACATTTAAATCGTTTTAAACGCGACCATTTACGGGAATTTTATAAGGAATATGGGATATTATTAGCCAGAAATATTATTTTTCTCCTTTTCTTATATTACAAAAGTATCTTATACTCACACCTTTTACGATAATACCCCCCTGGATTCATACTTTTCGTTGCTAGGCAACGAAGTGGTTTTACTGACCACTAATTCAAAATGTCAAAACTCGCACTGGTGAGGCACGGAAAATGTGCCGTATTTTCATAATTATTAACGTTTTCCTACCATTTTGGGTTTAAAACAGTATGAAAAACTTAAAAGAAGATTAATATATTGTATGTATTGAACAAAACTGGAAGAAAATACGAAAAAAATCATGTAAGTACATTTTCTATTTTGGTCAAGAAAAGCGTTTATATAGGGTTTTCTCCGGTAAAAATGCTTTTCCGCGGTACAATTCGACCAAATCTGTACGATAGAACACATTTCGGATCGATTAAATCACATTTTAATCGAAAAAATCATAAGTTAGGAAACTTAACACCAGCCGAATTAATTAATCTACCCAATATTTTCCAGTTACTATAATTTCACTTGTCACGGCTCTTTAGCCTGTAACCATGGTAGATATCAAATAGATTAATTTACCTGAAGGTGAATAAACTGGGCCTTAATTTTTAATAACTAACTAAAAATTAACACAATAGTTTATTTTTATATTTAAATTTTTTTGTTAATTCTTATGAATAAAATCTGAATAATTTTTTTAATTTATAAAATTTGTTTTTTAGGATCATTTTTATAGCGACGATGATAGTGACTGTTATATAACACCGGAAGAAGTGCAAGAGTTCAAAATAAACAATAGTAAAGTGTACGAAATGCGACAGCAGTTAAGGGAAAAGTTACAAAAGCGATTCGCTCAGTTATGCGTCAACGGACCTCTACAAGTCCCAAAATTGTTGACCCCAACCAAATTTGTTGCAAATTAGACTCGTTTAAGCTTTAGTAAAAAAAGATGCATAAGTTGATTATTACAAAGTTATCAAAAAGAAATAATAATTGCAGGTTGATATTTTTTGTGTTTTTTTTTTGTATCGTGAAATTACTTTTTCTTTGTTTTTCTTTTTTGGTTATTTTAATCAATTTTTTAGTCCTTTTTAGTTGTAATTAGTAATGATTTCAATCATTTTGTTTGTCTTTGCGTTTTCTTTCATTGGCCATGTTTTAAATGTTTGAATGAAAATGTTTCTGGTCGATTTTATTTTACTTTTCTTCGTCTTCTCCAAACTCGTATTTGTTGGGAAACTTTAAAATGTTGCATTCCAAGAAGGGTTTATTGTTAATAATTATTTTGTTTTTGTATGGTTGTGCTGTTTGTACGCGCAGCATAGTTTTACTGTACGTAAAAAATCCTGAATAAATACTTAAAATCAAATCTAGAGTTTCAATCATTAAAAACAAGGATTTTAGTTAGTAAATATTAAAATTATAATTTTCGCGGTTAACGAAACGTCACTATATCACCGACAAAAAAGTCGCTAGATTTTGGATAAAGTTACTAAAAATACATAGTGGACCGATCAAGAACCGATAAGCGTATAGGTTATGTCGTATTCTAACCTATAAACGAGTTATGAAATCATTATTTTACTTTTAAATAAAAATTTAAGATTAAACATGGCACGTAGAGTTGTTGTAACTGGTTTAGGAGTTTTATCTCCTATTGGAAATAACGTAAAAGAAGCTTGGATCAATATTATAAATGGAAAAAGTGGAATTTCAAAACTGGAAGGTGAAGAGTTTAGTAACCTACCATGTAAAATAGCTTGTTTAGTAAAAGAAAACGGGAAAAGAATCGATTTAAACAATCATTTTAACAAATCCGAATTAAAATCAATCAGCCCAGCCACCGCATTCGCTTTGTACGCCGTTAAAGAAGCTCTAATCGATTCTCATTTATTAGAAATCAATGAAAAAGTTAAAGAAAATATTGGTGTAGCTGTTGGAATGGGTATGATTGATTTAAAAGACATCTGCGACACTTATACCTCATTTAATAAAAGTTATAAACAAGTAAGTCCATTTTTTGTACCAAGAATCTTAGCAAACATGGCATCCGGTCAAATAAGCATTAAATATGGTTTTCGAGGCCCAAATCACTCTGTTTCAACTGCTTGCGCAACTGGGGCTCATGCCATAGGTGATTCATTTAGATTTATCCGTAACGGAGATGCTGAAATTATGATTGCTGGTGGAACGGAAGCTTGTATCTCACCGCTTTCAATAGCAGCTTTTTGTAGATTAAGAGCTTTAAGCACTTCTTATAATGACATACCCGAAAAAGCTTCTAGACCATTTGATAAAGCTCGGGAAGGGTTTGTAATGGGAGAAGGAAGTGCAATATTGGTTTTAGAAAATTTAGAACATGCTTTAAAGAGAAATGCTAAGATTTATGGTGAGATTTTGGGATACGGTTTATCTGGAGATGCTTCTCATCTAACCGCACCAAGATCGGATGGTACTGGAGCAATTTTTGCAATGGAAAGAGCAATAAAAGATGCTAAAATTAATAAAAGTGATGTAAAATATATTAATGCTCATGCCACTTCAACTCCTCTTGGTGATGGGATCGAAATAAAAGCGATAGAAAGCCTTTTTAAAGATTCATCAAGTGGCAAGATTAAAGTTTCTTCTACTAAAGGGGCTCATGGACATTTATTGGGGGCTGCAGGGAATTTAGAAGCTTTATTTACTGTTAAAGCAGTTCAAGAGGGAATTATTCCCCCAACTCTTAACTTAGAAAATCCAGAAGAATCGAATTTATTAGATTTTGTAACTGTCAGTAATACAAAATGGGAGGAGAAAGATAGAAATCGAAGAATAGCGCTTAAAAATGCTTTTGGATTTGGCGGAACTAACGCATGTTTATGTATAGGTCAATATATTGATTAAAAGAATCTTGTGGAGTTTATTTATGGGAATTAAAAAACGGGTATTTAACTGAACATAGATTAAAGTGTATATTTTTTATTAAAATTTTTAATAACAAACTTAACTGAAATATTACCATCAAAATTTAAAAACTGAAATTCGAAGAGAAAACTTTTTCTATCCCAATATTACTTAACTTCGGCTATGTATAAATCATTTTAACCAACTTGAAAAATTGCGCAAAACTTAATTTTTGGAATTAAGAAAAGAAGATTTAACCAAAATTAAAGGAAAGTCTGTTTTTAATTAAAATTTATCTAAATATTACCAAAAGAATTCAATTGCATCATTGAAAATTTTTGTTTGAACCCAACTTGCCAAAAATTTTGACCAACTTTGAAAATTTTCTCAGATCTTATTTATAATAATTTAAAAACAGTTTTTGCATCGAATCAAAGCTACAATCTTTTTGATTTGAAACCATCAACCGTCTTCCTAACATTTTAGAAAAAATAAAAATAAAAAAATCCCAAAGAAAACAAATTTTTGATTTAACCTAACCTAAATTTTGAATTGTGTAATATACCCAGCGTTCATAAATGATTGTAAGATGTTTGAATTTGGCACGCTACAAGTTAATTTTTAAGGTTGGTATAAATCAATGACGCAGAACTTTTGATGTCACTGCTAAGCTTAGCGTCTCTGTCTTACACTCTACTCTCTGTCTTAAACGGCCCACACACGTAACGTTTTCTCGTACTGCACACCGAACTACAGGTTGGAGAGAAAATCGTAGGAATTGCAGTACTGTCGTTTTCTCTACACACGGTTCAAACACGCCGGACTACAGTAGTTAAGATTATTGTAGTGTAGTCTCGATGAGTGTGAACTACACACGTTCAAGTAACAAAATGCCAAAAGGTGCTGCCGCACTTGTACATAATTGCAGTATTATTGCTTGATGATCCTATACACAGATGTTTTGCCTATACAGATCTGGAAATTTCATTTGAGGACATAGAAAAATAATGCGTGCAACAGAGAAGCATATAGGAAGTAGATTAGGTAAACAAAGAGCGATATAGCTGTTTAACCACGCAACGAACTGACAGTTTGACAGTTCGACAGTTTGTGGGAAGAAGGTGGTTGGTTGGGCGACTAGAGTCGGATCGGAAAAGGCGTGGTTAAACAGTTATATCGCTCTTTGTTTATCTAATCTACTTCCTATATGCTTCTCTGTTGCACGCATTATTTTCCTATGTCCTCAAATGAAATTTCCAGATCTGTATACTTCAATAAATTGTTCCCAGAATTTCTTGTTTTTAACGTCCATTGTCAAACTCAACTCATTTACTCAATAAACTTATTTAAACTCAATGTAACTATTTTAACTAGAAAAGTCATCTACAACAACCGCCGCCCTCTACACACGTATCAACTTGCTTCCAAATACGACCGTTGATACGATATGTTATGGAAGTCCCGAACTGCAGACGATTCAATCACTGCGTACTGCGAAGCATACGATTTGCCTACACACGCTACAATTTTTCTTTACTGCAGCAGTTTCGACTAATGTCGCACTGCGTGCAGTACGAGAATTCGTTACGTGTGTGGGCCGTTTTATTGTTAGTCTTACAATTAATGCAAGTCTTAAGTTAGCATTCGTTCCATTAACATTGTCAAATATTTATTTAGGTATAATCAATTTTGGTGTCTTTAGATCTATTTTGTAAAAATTTTAACTTGTCAACACTGGATTAAAACGGCCCACACACGTAACGAATTCTCGTACTGCACGCAGTGCGACATTAGTCGAAACTGCTGCAGTAAGGATAAATTGTAGCGTGTGTAGGCAAATCGTATGCTTCGTAGTACGCAGTGATCGAATCGTTTGCAGTTCGGCACTGCCATAAAATATCGTATCGACGGTCGTGTTTGGAAGCAAGTTGATACGTGTGTAGAGAGTTGTGTGTAAGGATGTATGTGTAGTTTACACTCATCGAGACTACTACTGCAATAATCTGAACTACTGTAGTCCGATGTGTTTGAACCGTGTGTAGAGAAAACGACAGTACTGCAATTTCTACGATTTTCTGTCCAACCTGTATTTGGAAAGAAATCGTTACGTGTGTGGGCCGCTTAATATAGGGTAAACTGCCCGAATGTCGGCCTCTCTAAAAGTGCTTCCCAAAGTCGGCCTTTCTATAAAAATCCATACAGAAAAACTGGAAGGCGGAGTTTAGAAAGGATGAGTTTATGGATATGGGTTTATCCTACGTTTAATGTATTAAGGCTTGCGTCGCGATTGACCTGAAGATGTGGGAGACGCCGAAATTTAGATAGTCAAAAACATAATAAATAAGCTTCAGTACATTTTGTTGTTTCCTTAAATTTTTAACTTTATAACAACATCCAAAACTCATTTGCAGGAATTTACGGTTCAGAACGAAAACCAACCGGTTCTATGTTGACATTTAAACTGTATTGACTTACACACCGATTATTTAAGAAATTTAATATTAAATTATTTACACAGATCATTTACAAGCGTCTAATTACAAACACTAATAACAAAGATAACAAATAATGATATTTAAACGCTATTTAAATACTGTAACACAATAAGATTAATTTTTGTAATAAAAATTATAAAAGAAAAAGGGAAGAAAACGAATAAAAAATTAAATTTCCTTTAATTTAAGTACAAACATGACCTATTTATGTGAAATACTTTTCGATACATTTTCATTTTGACCCTAAAAGTAATTGAAATTGGTCATTTTTAATCGTAGACACGTTGTATTTGTACTTAAGTAAAAGGATTTTTGATGATCTTTAAAAAATTTGAAACGAAAAGGTTTAAAGGTCAATTCCAAAATTGATTCGAGATCAAAAAACAACCTAACAAGTTTGATCATTGCTATTTTCCGCTTCGCGTCGGGTTTTTTATCGTTATCACAGCAGTAATTTCTATTTTAAACCGTTCTTGGAGAGAATGGACCGGAAAAATGGTCTTGGTCTCTTCCTCCTACAAATACACATCGATCCAAATATTTAAGGCGCAGACGCACTATGCGCAGTTATACTGCACACTCGAAGCTAGTCGGACGTGTGTAAAATGAGCGCTTGCTGTTTTAATTCGTTTTAAATGGTTTTTCATTTTAAAATAAAAGTACTAAAGAAGAAAAAGTGTGTGTTTTTAAGTTATGTTTAAATTGTGGGTTTACTAAAGATGTTTTTTAAGTAAATACAAATTTTTCATTAATTTGACACACAATGGGTAACACTCAAAGTGATGGAAAATTGTCGAAAGGCGTAAAAGGAAAAGGTTTGAAAATAATTCGAGGTAAAAGAGGAAAATCAGAAGAACCGCAATTTACGTCGATTTTACCAAATTTAACGAATGAACAATCGAAAACGACCATTTTTGACGAAGATAAAGATAAATTAAGTTTCGAAAATACAAACATTTTTGACGAAATTCAAAAAGATGAAAAATACTCGAAAGAATTTAAAGAATTTTTACAAGAATCAGCTTTAGAATCGATTCCTTCGGATGAAATGGTAATCCAAAGAACTGAAACACCTGTAAGATTTTCAACGGAGTTAAATCAATGTTACGACAGCGAAGAAAGCGGATTATCCGACGTGGGAATCCCGGATAACTTCCAAGAAAGTTTCCTTCACAACTTAGCTCTAAACAGTTTTAAACTAAACGATCATAAGTTAAGAAGAGAACAGGTTTTAACTGAAAAAATGGGTAAATTGGGGGTGTCTAAAACCAGTCAGATCAGTTTGGAATCGGATCCGAACGAATCGTTCGTCTCGGAAAATGTTGAAATCGTTACTAAAGTCATAATGTCCGATATAGAAAATAAATTAAATGAAAAATTAAAATATGAGAATGAGGAAAGCGATAATCGTGATGAAAAAGATGATATTGAAAAAAAGAAATCGCCGGTTATTCCTTTATCACCATCGGGTAAGTGATTTTAGACACATTCTTTTTTTAATTTTTAAAATGTGTTAAATATTTTAATTTAATTTCAAACATGACATATCTACCATTAAAAATAGTGGAGTTATGATGGTTTTAATTTTTTCAAAATGGCGAATATTTAATAGATAATACCAAGATCACTGGAGGATCTTGGAATTTTATATAGAAGAGGTTGAATGTTAAAAAAGATTGTTAAATATATATGTTTTGCGTTATACAAATTTCCCTGTAACTTTGAAGAGGAGGTTGAACCTTCTTTGCTTCCTCTAACGAAACTCCACTGTAACACTCATTAGGAATATGCTTGATTTCCTTATTTTTACTTTCTACATGTGTAACAAATTTCATATATTACAAAACGGAAATACTATTTATGTGACATTAGTCAGTACGAAATGATATCAGTCGATTTTTAAAGAAATATCGTAAATAATATCAAATAAATTGGACAATAATCGATTTTTAACCACTTTATTTTCAATCAAAGTTGGAATGTTCAAAGTTGGATCGAATGTTAGATCTTTTGAACTAATAACATAACTTCAGAGGGGAAGTTATGCCTGCATATTAACAAGCTTTAGTAATCAATGACGCAAGTGAATGAGTGAGCTATCTCTAGAAGATTCCATTATTTGACATTATTTTCCGAAAAAAGGTGTAATTACTGATATTTTTCATGAATTTGCTTTAAAAATAGCTTTGAGAGCTTCTTCAAGCATAAAAGAATAGTACCAAAAGAAATTATAGGTAGTAATATTTTTGTACCATTTTGATGAAAATTGCTTAACTTAAAAGAAAATCATTCTGAAAAATTTACTAGAAATCTGTACAGTTTCAAAAAATGCTATCCGGCGTTTCATATGGGTTCAGTGAGTTTTTGGCATTCTTCCATGTTAGCGTATCAAGGGCTGAACTTCTAAAAATGAAATTTTACAAGAGATAATGCCTAACCAGGATCTTACACATTTTGAACTTACAATTAACTCTCCGTGTGTACACTGGGTCTTTGAAGGAACAGTCAAAATTTGAAATTCGAAATTCTCTCTTATGGATAGAGGGTAGGCTTCTGCTACCCCCCCTAAAAAAAGTTTGGTAACTGCTCGGCCATGTAGTAGACGCTTCAATAAGTAACTCAGAATTTTACTAGAATTTTTGAAAGCCTAGAAAACTTTAAAAACATGCCTCTTCCCTAAAAGACCCAGTATATACATCGTGTCTCAAAAAATATAGTATACACACGCCGGGTTAGATATATACATATAAAGTAATTTGTTCAATGCACTCACTCAGCATGCAACTTATTTTTAAATTCAATTTTGCTACGCTAACGATATAAACGACTGCTACGGGAAAGTCGTTCACAAAGATGTCGTTAGAAGTTACAGAATACGAATTGTCGTTCATGAACGGCAAACGATTCATAAGGACGTCGTTAAGAGTTTCAAAATAAATCTGTAAGTCTGGCTTTTCGAAGGATGGCTATAATTATTATTATTTATTAAAGGGTTTTGGAGTTCGAACACTTTTTACACAGTTGATAGAGTTCTTGGATTCTTGTAACTTCTATTCTCTTCTACTTTGAAGCGTTTTTATTTTTTCATTTTCAGTGATCTTCTCTCTTCATCTCATTTATTTAATTTCCTGTCCCGTGATTTTTCAGAGACCTAACAGTAACTTCTTATGTTGTGCTCTAAATCTTCTACATCCAAAGAAAATACAATTTAAATCTCTCTCCTCAAACGCTAAACGGATTATTTTTTGTACCAATTTTATAAAGATATGATGGCGTTAAGGCATGACCTAGTTTCAGTCTGATAATTAGGGTATAAAATTGTCTTAACACAAACGGAACTATCGTGAACCAAGGAGTTTTTTGCATTGAGGATTGGCATCTGGCGTAGTGGAAACCCTTTATTAAGCTAGGTCTCTCCCATTCCTGTGCTCATTCTTCGCTGATTTCCCTTTTCATTTGGTAAGATACGTTATCTACAAGAATTTTAACATTTAGGATATCCTTTTCATTCTCCTTGTTTGCCAAATAATATGCCCTTTCGTTACCCTTAAGTCCGGTATAACATGCTAGGTTGTATTACCTTATTAGGCTGGTTTTAGTGCTCAACCGACGGTCGGTACCGACGTCGGTCGCGCGTAGCTTATCAACGTATTTATATGTAGCTGTTCAGTGCTGCACTGATGAACCCTACGCGCGTACGGTACGCGACGCGTATGACAACTATCGGTCGCACGCGTCCGTATGTACGTCAGCCAACTGACAGACTGCTGGATTATATTATAGCGTTCACTGTTTGGCAGATACGTCAGTACGTGTACAGTCATAGTGAAATAATTAGCATAGACGCAGATCGATTAATAACCGAAGTGCGGTTGCATCCGGAATTATGAGACTTGTGTCATAATTTATATAAAGACCGTGATGCACGGTTAAAGAATTCCAGAACAATGAAATACCCAAGTATCGTACAATTTGTTAATGCGTCAATTTTTCGTGAGACTGTACAAACTGACGGTCAGCGCGTTTTGACAGATCTGTCAATCAGCTAAGCACTGAACAACACAAACCAACGGTCAGCGCGTTTCGTCAGTACTGACGGTCAGTACCGACCGTCGGTTGAGCACTAAAACCAGCCTTAATTTTTAAATTTTGGTACATCAATTGACAATTAACTGACAAATCCAAAGTGCGACTTATTAAAAAAAAATGTTTTAATGTTGTCGAGCGAAGTTATCGCTTTGTTGTCCGGGAATTTCACACAGAAACTATGTCATGTCACCGTCTATTATTTTGTAATTGACGAGTTAACTCGTCACCGGTCAGCAACGTTTGGGTATGAAAGGACAAGTTATCACGTCACTGGTCAGCAAAGTATTTTAAGTAACAATGCGGAAAATCAAGCAAAATTGAGCCAATAAGTTGTTCTTGATTAAATCCCAACTAAACGTCAATCTTTCCAGTAATCGTTGTTCCAAGCATTTATGGCTATATTCAGTGCCCCAAATTCTGGAAATTCATTATTTATAAAGCGTGTATTTGTGTGCTATGTGTTATCCTAGACCAGTGCTTTCCTTTTTGGTTTTTCATTTCTGGTTTCCCTCTATTATGTATTATATTCCCTTTATTGTAACAACAAAATATTGATCACATTCTGACAATCAATAAACGTACATGTAAAACAGGCTTTAAAGTTCTCTAACCATAGCTTAAAAATATCTTACTTGTCAGAAAATGTGTTAAATGACCGTCACTTTGACAATAAAGGGATATTAATGTCAGTCATTTTGAAAAATTGAATGTTGAACCACGTGATGTTTTTCACTCTTAACTACAGATGTTCCGTTTGGGAAACGGCATCTAAATGACGTAAACGTGGTATGTTATCACCACACGTATTCCAAAAAAGTTTATAGTAATTATTAGTCAATATTAGTGACTTATACCGAGCGTTCATAAATGATTGTAAGGTGTTGGAATTTAGCGCACTATAGATTGCTTTCTAAGGTTGGTTTAAACACAATAATGTCAATCATATTTCATAGACGTGTCATGGAAAATATTGAAAACTGTCAAGAGCTATTAAAAAACCGTAAGAGAGAGATATTTTATTGACTTTATTAACATGTACCTGCAAGTACCATTGCAATTGACATTTGATATCCAATAATTATGAATGAATATACATATACCCTTAATGCAGAAAAGAATAAATCGTGAATAAAACCATCTACGCCACTGATATAACAGGTAACAAAGTTGAACATAAAAAATCACTATATTACGAGCGCGCCAAATTCACACACCTTACAATCATTTATGAACGCTCGGTATAAGTATTCAATAATTTAATTACTAATACTTCAAAAATTTTCTAACGTAAGTGTATTGGTTACAAAGAAAGTATGACTATTTAATGGTTTTGTGCCACAGATCTGTAGTAATCTGTCAGATGGCACCTCAGATTTTCTGTTTTGCATATTGTACCTCTGTAGTTAAGGGTTAAATGTCAAAGACACGGTAACCAATATTTTTGTTGCCGCAATAGTACAATTAATGGCGAATTCGATTGGCAGAACTAGTGTGCTCTGGTGCGCACTAGTTGAGTGCAAAATGTGACATATGTCACACTAGCTTAGTGTTAAAACGGGCAAATTCAACAGAACGCGATGAAATCAAACATAATCATAACATCACTTGTAAGTGTGTTCAAGGCTTGATGATGTTTAAAATGTATTATAAACTACAATAATAGAATGTAATAGAACACAACGAAACAACCAATAGAACACGCTGTTATGCACTGGTGCGCACCAGTGCAACCAATCGAATACGCCATAAATAACGAAAATATTTGATGTACAAGTGTCCCACCGTGAACTGCATCGATGGATTGTAAGAAAACTATAACTAGTAGAGACCTGAAATTTTGTCAGTATATTCATGTCGATGGAGGCTATCTATTTAAGTTATTTTCAAGATGTCTACTACTTCCGGTGCGCCGGAAGTAGGAGCTACTACTACTTCGTTATTTTAAGAGGAATGTTATAGTTTTTATTGCACATTTCATTTTTACATACAAAAATGTAGACATTAATAAGGGTTGTTATTACCGAACTGATCTCATTCTCGAATTATTGTAATTAAAAAATATTGTTAGTACTTTTCAGTATGAAGTTTAAAGACGTATTTCTCGACTCCCGGTTAGAACAAAAACTTATTTGACACGACTACTCCTTTTATATTTCTGAACATAAAGTATTTACTCCTATTAACCAATAGTATGCAGATTGTCTAAAATTCGATTACAGTTGTTCTACATTAAAATGTAAAAAAAGTCAAAAATTTGAAATGGGTGCCCCATATTTTATGAGCGCATCAAATACAGAATTCAAATCTTTACAAATTTTCATTACATATTCAATATTTTAAGTTACCAGAGAAATTATCAAAATACAACAATCCTCATTAAAATCTACTTATTTTTGTATGCAAGGATGAAATGTGCAATAAAAATTATAGCATTTCATTTAAAATAACGAAGTTGTAGTTTACTTCCGGTACACCACAAATGACGACCGTCTTAAAAATATTTTAGGTTAATGTCATCCATCGACATTACTGACAAAATTTCAGATTTCTACCAATTATAGTTTTCCCACAATCCATTGATGCAATTTCTGACATTGAGAAAACGGTGATAAGTGATAACGCTTACATTGCCAGATGGACTTTACGTGGGTCGTGTTTAGTATCAAATTTTCCTAGTCATTTCTAATTAACGTTCTAAAATTAATCATGTCGAACATTCATTTAAAAAATACGGTGTCGACACAAGAAACTAATACTTTATTAGACGGAAGCATTTTAATGTAAACGCCGTAAAAATGTAAAATTTTTATGCTTTAAAACGACCGACTTAGTGTTTATCTGTATTCATTAACCCTGACACTTTACGTCGTTAACGAGTCTATGAATTTTTATTACTTTCATGACCCAGTTTGAAACGCATTTAATACTAAAGAAAGGCATCTTAAATAAATTTTTTATTTAAGTCTTTTTTTATTAAAATGACATAAAATAAACATTTTTTAACAAAAATAAATGAAAAACTAATTGTCTTAATTAGAAAATATTTTTATTTTAATATTCTTAAAGATTAAAAACTCATGTTTTCAAAATTTTCAGAATGACAGATGATAAATTATTTTTGGAGTTTTGTACGAAACTATTTAAGCTTGGTAGCTAGTGTTTATATTCAAATTAAAGTAAATTTAATTTTCGAATTGTTTTTTAAGTTAATTATGCTCTAAAATTGATTGATTTTTTTAGGCCATATTGAATATAAGCGATTCAAATCCGAACCGGGAGACAGTCCAAGCTCGAAAATCCCTTCCGACGGTTTGGTGTTAAAAAGAGTGGCTTCTTTATCACTTGCAACACCGGATAAAAGTCCTGTTGAAGTATCCAGACCGAAATTCGTCCCGGAAAAATTAGATTTTAAACTGTATCAAAAATTCGAAGGTAAGTATTTAGTATAATCATTAGAAATAGTTGCATCTATTATAATTGTGTTTAATTCAATTTAGTTTTATTTATACTTACGATTAAAGCTATTAATAAGTGACCAATTCGTCTCACCCCAACTAAAATGAGTCATTTAATGAGATTTTTGGGGGTGGAAAAGATCTCTCAGTTTATTTGCTCTGAGTAATCATTTTGAATGTGTTGACTCATACAATTATACCTATTTTCGTAGTTATTTATTAAATCTCGAAAAATTTATATCTCAAAATGCTCGAATTAG
The DNA here is from genome assembly GCA_036711955.1 of Digitonthophagus gazella. Lineage (NCBI taxonomy): Eukaryota > Metazoa > Arthropoda > Insecta > Coleoptera > Scarabaeidae > Digitonthophagus > Digitonthophagus gazella. Next base: position 20,300,628 of record JASCIT010000001.1, on the reverse strand, counting down.
ATCGTAATTTATTTGTTAGATTAATATGTCTTTCTCATTTTGTTTTTATTAAGCTGAGTTGAGTTCTCTTTCGTCGGTTTTCTTGTTCTCGTAAGTCTTATAATCTTAAAGTTATTTTTGCCTCATATCCGGCTCTTCTAATGGGCTTAAAACGGTTACAAACGTAGTTGAGGTCCAAAAGAGCTGGATGTATTTATCTCAGATGGTATTTATAAATAAAGGTGAATATATTTTTGGAGGTGCATTTAATTTCAACCTGTCGCTTTTATTATGTCGTTTATAAATCTAGACGTTTTTTAAATTAAATGATGAAATATTACTTTTAAAATGATTAGGAATTAAAAATTCTTTTAATTTGAATGCAACCGCGATCTATCTAGCTTAAATTCTTTCCAAGATATTCGAATTTTTAAGATAAAAAACAGTTAATGATCACCTATCTTGAAAAAATTGTAAACGTCGCTTTCTTTTTGTCAATGGGTGGTCTACCACAATCATTTTCATTGACTCCTTCCCGATGACGTACCTGTACCATACATTACCACTTGTAATAAAAGTAAAACAAATTTTTATCGCTCTTTGCGACGGCCCTACTAAGGCCGTCCGCACACGGAGCAACCGGAAAGCAACACAACAACAATGTGATATCACTTGTCAGTTACGTCCTAAGTAATAGAGTCCGTCAACGGAGCAGCTTAAAAGCAACCTATCAGCGATGTAATCGATGTGCGCGATCTACGCATTATTAGTAATTTGCAGGGAAGTCGCCAAGATTTCAAGTTGCTTATATAGATAGATTGCTTTCAAATTGCTTCGTTGACGGACCTCCACTAATACCTAGGAAGCAACTGATAAGCGATGTCGGATTACTGTAAAGTTGCTTTCCTTTCCGATTTTATAGTTTTTGTTTTAAATAACTCTCAGTTAACTTTTCTTTAAAAAATGTGTAAATTTGAAACTGTTAGCTATAAGAAACTATACAAAATAAGTTAATTTTATGGCATTTTCGTATGGTAAAACTGGTGCGCACTAGTGCATAATAGCGTGTTCTGTTGATTATTCCAAATTAGTGTTTTGTGTTCTATTGGTAAAAAAAGTGCGTTGAGCTTTGCACTAACAATAAGTGCAACATTTCTGACACGAGGTCTGACGGCAAGTGCGAATGTCAGTACAATATAGTTGTCAACATGAATGGTCGCAATAAAGAAGTGTTAATGGATTATTACCATTAAACTTACATACTGGTTACCATTTTCATTCTTATTGTTAGTCATTATTCATTATATGATTAGGTTACAGCCCATATACATATTATCTACTGACAAATTGATCAGATTGACAGTTATGGTTAATTTTCATTTCATCGTGTTCTATTGAACTTGCACTTTTTTGTACTAATGGTGTATTCGTTTGGTAAAACTGGTGCGCACCAGAATTTGACCTTGAGTGCATAGTGAGTGCATACTTCTCACTAGCTTACAAGTAGAGTGCAAGGTCTTGGGATCACAGATTTACTTCAAATTTTGTTGGATGGTAGATTTTGCCTCCCTATTGATTAAAATATATGGCCATAGGGGCCACTATTCAAGAGCTTCTTAGATATTTCCAATTGAAGGTGCAATTCACTCGTTAGGACGTTCGAAGTTGGATAATGTCAAAAATAACCGAATTTATATCGATTAAGTCAGGCATTTTTGAAGGAAAGTTAGAATCTCAGGTATTATTCCTGCATTACTTTTAAAATTTTGACACGTTAAATGACAATTAACTGACAAATCGGAAGTGCGGTGCACACTCAAAAAATTTATCGATGTCGTTATACATATTTTATGGGCACCGATGATATCTTTATATCTAAAAACAGACATAACATTCAAAAAGAAGTAATTACACTCCCCAAACTTGGACTTGGCGCCTAACGGTGAGAAACACCGATTTGTTGCTGCTACGCTAAACCTGTTACATTTGATCGTGTACTACAAAACTGAATTTAACTGGAGAATTGCAACTTCAATTGCCCATATCTAAAAAGCTATTGAGTATTGGCCCCTACAACCATATATTTTCATCAACAGGGAAACTAAATCTACTATTCTACAAAATTGGAACTAAATCAGTGACTCCAACTCCTTGCACTCTCCTTGTTAGTGCAAAAAAGTGCAAGTTCAATAGAACATGATAAAATGAAAATTAACCATAACTGCCAATCTAATCAAATTGTCAATAAGCATGTGGGTTGTGGGTAATCTTCCAGTATCGGTGGAATATCATATTGACAACTATACTGTACTGACACTCGTACTTGCCGTCAAAACTCATGTCGAAAATGTTGCACTGACAAGTAAAAAATTCGATGCACTTTTTTTACCAATAGAACACAAAACACTAATTTGGGATAACCAATAGAATATGGTATTATGCACTAGTGCGCACCCACTCAAGATCAAATTCTGGTGCGCACCAGTGCAGCCAAACGAAAACGCCATTAATCAAAATTTAATGTTTTTTTCCACCTTGTAAGTACTAAACATTCAGCCACCGTTTAAGAAAGAATCTTAAAAATTGGCTCAGTTAGTCTTTAAATGTTGTTAACACTTAATATTTAGTAGCACTCTGTTCTTGAAACTACGAGTTGACTAACTAATAAATTGCTCCGTGTGCAGATCCATGTTGCTCATGTTACCAATATCAGCAATACCGTCAATATCACTCCGCGATATTATTGCTTTAGTGTTGCTCCGTGTGCGGATGGCCCAAATCATTCTTTATCGTTTTACGCGATCGCTCAGCTGAGTGCCGTATACTATAGACAGCGTTAGCCAATGTAATACACGAAGTGACTGCTGTATACATACGACACCCATCGCGAAATAATTAACTTAAAAAAAATTCTTATTAAGATATAAAAATCTCTTTGAAAATAGTTAGGTAATTAAATTTCCTTTAATTTAAGTCCAAACACGATATATCTCACTTGAATAATTTCCGAGGTATAACGACTTTTAATAACTGATGATCCGCCATCTTAAAAGAATCGTAATCATAACTCCACCAATTTTAGTTGTAGCTATTTCGTGTTTGGTATCAAATTAAACAATTTTTAACAAACTTAAAGAATTTTTAGCAATTTTTCTCAAAACAATTACTCATCATTCTTATCAATTTCTTCATAATTTATTTTTAAGTGTATATACACATGTTGATAACGTTAAGATATCTTTTTTAAAAAGCCGGTATTACACGTTCACTGTATATCTCAATTGTGCTTAAAATAGAGGCGCTATAAACGTCATTTATTTTGAAGATAATTAAATTTAGAAATGATAAAAATTGCACTCGACGATGACAGTCGAAAGTTTAGGCTCAGTTTTATTACATATCCAGTTAAAAACGGATTCTTTTTATTTTCAACAATAAAGAGACAAAGATAAAACTGTTTTGTCTGTTCCAGTTGTTAAATAATAGTACAATAAAAATGTGGTTTTCGAGGCATGTATCCGGTTTTATATGTAGTACATTTCAAGTTGAGTGCACGTTATTGTCTAGTTTTATTTATTATTTTATTTTATCCACTAAAATCGTTGTTTTTAAATAACTTTTTATTGTTTTTTAGGTCACATGTTAATTAATTGGTTGATAGCAGAAGAAGCTTTAAAAGCTTTGGGCAACGTCCAAGACTTAAAAACTGTTGCGGTCCAATTTTGTACTCATCTTTTAGCAGCTGGAGTTTTACAACAAATTCCCGATAAGGATACTCCAATGTTTACAATTTTTAAGGTTAGATATAAAGGACAATAAAAAAAATCTTATTTAAAAAACGATTGAAGCTTACGAAAAATCCTTCTATTTGATACCAAACACGACCATATTTCGATAAAAAATAAAAAAGTTATACCGTTTTGAAAATTTTCAGGATGGCAGATCCTCAATTGTTTTTAAGTTAAAAATTCGAATATCTCGGAAACCATTTAAGTCAGATATGTCGTGTTTATACTTAAATTAAAAGAAATTTAATTTCCAATATATTTTTGAAGAAATTGTCATTTTATATTAAAAAAATTTTCTTTGTTTTAAATTTTTAGCCGGATTTAATGTATTATTGGACACATTCTGAAGTACCCCAATCGGTACCGGAAACTCCGGGTCGATTAACATACATTTCATGGCCGCCAACATCCCCATCATCATATTATTACACTCCAAGCTCAAATAATACAGATAGTTTCACAGATTCAAAATCACCGGATGTTGGATTACAAAATGAATTAGAACCTCGACCGGAATCGAAATTATCGGCTAAAGAAGTCGAAATATTAGCTTTAGAAGACGAGGTGAAGCGATTAAAACAAGAAATCGAAAAATATAAGACTTTAATCGAGATCCAAACGTTAACTGAGAAGACTTTTAAAGATTTCGGGTCCCCAGAAGATGAAAATAAAAGGTTGTTGTGTAGTAACTGTGATAATAAAGAGAATTTCGGTGATAATAATAAAAAGGTTGAAGATGAAGAAAGTGGGAGAGAAATAATGTTAAATTTTTATGATAAAAGCGTTAGTTTGGATGTTACAGATCAAATTTTAAGTAAAAGTAGAGGAAATGACCTGAATTTAAATGATGGGAGTCAAGCAATAATTAAACTACCGGTTGATGAAGACGACGTTTTAAAAAAATCATCCGAAGAATTTACATTAGATTTATTAAAAGTTTCACCGCCGAAAGTTACATCATCGCCAAAACTTCAAATTCAAACAACACCAAAATCACCATCAACGTCGATTTTAACGGAAGAAGTTAAAGATTTTTCTTTAAATCCATCACAAGAATCAATATTAAATTTGTCTGATCTGAGTGATATTAAAGAAAATGTTGAAAAATCACCTCTAAAAGAAATAATTGAAGAAAAAATAAAAGAAAAATCAACTTTAATTCCTTCTTCACCACCTCCAACACTCCCCACACTTGATTCAAATGGCATTTCCCCTCCAGTTCCTCCACCACTTCCTAATTTAGATCTTAGTTATGTTCCACCCCCACCACCGCCCCCTATGATTAATTTAGAATGTGTTCCACCCCCACCACCACTTCCTGATTCAAATATGGGAGGGATTCCGCCTCCACCGCCCCCTATGATGAATTTAGGAAATGTTCTTCCACCTCCACCGCCTCCTATGATGAATTTAAGTGGTGTTCCTCCTCCTCCACCGCCTCCTATGTTAAATATGGGAGGAATTCCTCCTCCACCCCCTCCTATGTTAAATATGGGAGGAATCCCTCCCCCACCACCCCCTATGATGGGTTTAAGTGGAGTTGCTCCACCACCGCCACCTATGGGAGGATTAAGTGGACCGGTTCCGCCCCCTATGCCGCTCCCTGGAGGCCCAGCTCCGTTACCGCCTCCACCGGTTGGAGGATGGGATGCTCAAAAATCAAGTAAGATTTCAATTACAATGGTTAATTGTTTTTCTTAATTTATTGGTGGTAGGATAGAAAATGTTTATTAGAATTATTTCTATTTGGGCTGGATTCAATTAGGTTAAGTTGGGTTAGATTAGATTTAGGTTAAGTTGGGGTGATTTACTTGGATATCTTTTTGTATTTTAACGCTAAAATGGAAATAATTGTATTAAAAGTTCCTTTAGGGAGGTGATAGAAAACGTTATTAATTATTAGATAATAAATTTAGATGTATGTCTTGATCTTAGAAAAGCATGAGATCATTCATATCATCATATAATTTTTTTCAAATCTAACGCTAGGAGAAAATAACCTTCGAAAATGAATAAGAAATTAAATTTTCTTTAATTTGAGTAAACGAAAGAAAACACGACCTACGTAAACACGGGCGTTTTGTAAGCAAACAAATGGGCATAAAATCCTCCTCTGCCTTATGCACTGATTATACAGGTGTTCCAAAATTAGACAACCATACGCTACTAATGTATTCCAAGACCAAAAATAAAGGTAGAAGGTCAAATAAACACTGACCAAAATATGATTCCTCGGGAATCTACGGTTTCTCATTTTTGAAGAATATCTTCAAGGTAATACAAGATCAGGTAATAAAATTTAATATACCATTCTAAATGATCAGGAGAAATTAATTGAATGTGTCGATTTTGAATGAAGATCATAAGTGGTGTTCGTGTGAGGTTTTCACATGGTTATCCCTCTTACTTGGGAAGTATCAGAACTATCACTCACCGATTTTGACAAAATTTGGTACAGTTGTAGAATGGGTCAAAATAAGTTTGACTTATTTTTTTATACATGCCTCTGGAGCAAGTTGTGAGGGTTCAAAGTTTAGGGTCGAAAACACATTTTCCCTTATAACTCGAAAACTAACAAGGAGACTTCACGACTTTGGTTTCGCCGATTTTAATGAAAGTGGTACTAATAGATAGGTATTAGTACATAGTAGAAATGTGTGAAATATTAGGACGCACTATTCAGCGATTCGCGAGTAAATCGCGATTTCAGCTAGTGAATCAAGGCCATGCCGCTTCACGTCAGTGGTTAACCACTCCCTCCGAATCCGCCCCTGGTTCCTTTTTAATTAATTTAAACTAAAAATCAAAGTAAAAACGAAAAAGTGTGTTAACTTATTTGTATTCAGAACATATATCAACAAAATATTATGGCGTATTCAATTGGTTGCACTGGTGCGCACCAGTGCATAACAGCGTGTTCTATTGGTTGTTTCGTTGTGTTCTGTTACATTTTATTATTGTAGTTTATAAAACATTTTAAACATCATCAAGCCTTGAACACACTTACAAGTGATGTTATGATTATGTTTGATTTCATCGTGTTCTGTTGAATTTGCCCTTTTTAACACTAAGCTAGTGTGACATATGTCACATTTTGCACTCAACTGGTGCGCACCAGTGCACACTAGTTCTGCCAATCGAATTCGCCATTAGAGAAAATAAATTGAAATATTGAAAATTTTCATTACTTACATTAAAACTAGAAACAGGTTATTTGCCAAGATTTCAACCGTATTGTTTCGCATGTGGAAGTCGATTCGTGGTGAGTCGACAAGGGGCGAAGTCGGGAGGAGGCCAGCCATTGACATATAAGTGGTGTAGCCTTGAATAGCGACCTGAAATCGCGATTTAGTCGCGAATCATTGAATAGTGCGCCCTAATATTTCATACATTCCTACTATCTACCAGTACCTATCGATTGGTACCACTTTCATTAAAATCGGCGATTCCAAAGTCGTGAGATCTCCTTGTAAGAGTAATAAATGATTACTGTGAAACCCTAAGAACGTGTTATGATGTGTTTATCATTTCACCCCCAAGATGTTGAGGGATATTTATAAAACTAGGTATAGCGAAAGTCTAGGGAAAAGTAAGGTTTACATGTTTTTTGTTTTGAGCGAGAAACTTTAATGGGATTAGTTAGAGGGATGAAAAGTTTACATGACGAAGCATATTTTTACTATTACAATCTTACAAACACCCCGGTTCTTAAAAGAAACATATGCACTTACTCCCTAATAAGTATTAAAAAGAACATCTTTGTAAAGCTAAGCAGAAACCACGTTTCTTTTTTTGTTATCGTTGAAATTATTAGTAAATTCAAGACCAACATGTTTATAATCTCAATCCACGGAAAATAAACGAATTACAACGTATAAAATAAGACTGTAATAGTAAAAATACGCCTCGTCACGTAAACCTTTTCATCCCTACAACTTCCCCGTTGAAGTTTTTTGCTCAAAACAAAAAACATGTAAACCTTCATTTTCCCTAGACTTTCGTTATACCTAGTTTTATAAACATCTCTCAATATCTTGGGTGTGAATTGCGAAAAATGATTATTTTTTTCACCCCCTTTCACCTCCAACAATAGATATGGTATCGAGTGGCACATCGTTGGGAAGGTATTATCATAATATGTTCTTTGGCGATTACAGTAATCATTAATCACTTTTAGTTTTTAAGTTATAAGAGAAAATGTGTTTTGTACCCTCTACTTTAAACCCTTATAACTTGCCCAGAGGCTTTTACCGTACGTATAAAAATACGTCAACCTTATTTTGGTTCATTTTACAACTGTACCAAATTTCATTAAAATCGGTGAATGACACTTCTGATACTTCTTTTGTTAGTACCAGATTGTATCTGCTACCGTTCTTGTATAAATTTAGTTTGAAGTTTAACAAAGGTGTACCGCATTTAAACGATAAAATCTTAAAGTGTAATTGGCTCATTTTATAATCACCTAAAATTGTTATGCAATTTTCCTTGTAAACCCTTCCAAGAGTTGTAGCTTTCTTAGGATGAAAATTTCAGCTAATGTTTATTTAAACTTTTACTCATATTCTAAGATATAGAATCACAATAGTATCGTATGACCGTCTAATTATGGAACACCTGTAAAAAAAGCAATGAAACGAAATTAAGATTGAAATCATTCCAGTAATTTTACAAGCTAATAAGGAAACTTTTAAAAAAGTTTTGTGTACTTTTACACGTCTATATTAATTAGAAGCCTAATTAGTTTTCGTTCTCAATCATCATCAGAAACTTTGTTAATGTAAATCCAAGAGAACCGTAACAAATTGGATAATTAATAAAAACAAGTAAAAGTACATAAAAGTTTCCTGATCAAAAAAAAGTAAACAATTCTGTAAGATAAACTTTCGATTCAAGCAAAAATAAAACAACATATTAGGTAGGTAATGTGAAAATTATGGGAAATTGTTAAATATAATACTTCAAAAAACAGGGATGCGTAGAAATCTTGAAAATTTTTAAAACTTCAGAATTATTTTTGATGGGAATGTAGTCGTGTTTAGTATCAAATTAAAGGATTTTTAACTAAAAAGTTTAATAGAATTTAAAAATTTTTAATGATTTTTTAATAAATTTAACCAATTTCTTTTTTTAACAAATTTAAGCAATTTTTTGTTTTTGCATTCAAATTTTTTTTGTCATTTTTGTTCTCTCACCGTTTTTATGTTTTTCCAGTTTATTATATCTTCTCAATATGTTATCGTTTCTGAGTATGCACATGTCTATACTTGTTTGTTTTGTAGCGGTTCCTCCGCCACCATTTGTTAGTCAAGGTAAGATTTAAAAAATTATTTTTAAAAATTTTCTTCACGTTTATTTTTGTCTTGATGTTTAATGTTTTTAAAAGCATTATTATTTTTTATTAAATTGACTATTATTTTTTGTAGTGATGAGAAAGAATCCAGTTGTACCACCAGTACCGATGAAACCTTTGTATTGGACTCGTCTTTTGGTACCAGAAAAACCACAAGCAAATGATCAAGAAACTTCGGTTGATTCTTCAACTCCGCTTTGGAGTCAAATTGAAGAGGTTGAATTGGAAGATATGAACGAATTTACTCGGTTATTTTCTCGGCAAGTTAGCACTAAGAAAGTCGTCGAGAAAAAGGAGGAAACCAAAACGAAAATAGAACCGGTAAAATTACTTGATAGCAAGCGGTCTAAAAACGTCGGGATCCTCGCTCAAAGTCTTCACGTGGAATTTATAGAAATAGAAAACGCTATTTACAATTTAGATACTTCCGTTATTAATTTAGAAGCGTTACAAAGAATATACGAAGCCGTAAATATTTTCTTTTTAATTATTTATTCCTATAATCAATTTGTTTATTTAATTTATATTTTTAGAGAGGTACTAATGATGAATTAGAACTAATAAAATCACATTTAGAATCGAATCAAACCATTCCTTTAGACAAACCGGAACAATTCCTTTACGATTTATCAAAAATTGCCAATTTCGCTGAACGCATATCGTGTTTTATGTTCCAAGTCGAATTCGACGATTCTATATCAACAATTGAACACACTTTAGCCAACATGAAACTTACTTCTGAGGTAAAAAAAAATTATGTTAATGTTAATTTCTTAATAAAAAATTTGTTTCAAAATGAGCAGAGAATTATTTTTTTTAAATTTGATACCAAACACAACCTATCTAGTTAAAGATTTTCCGAGATATACAAAATTTTAACTTTAAAAAGAATTGATGATTCGCCATCTGGAAAAAAATCGCAAACGTCATAATTTGGTCATTTTTAAATGTGAACATATCATGTTTGGTATCAAATTAAAGGATTGTTAATGAATTTTAAGTATTTAAAAATTGTTGTAGATGTTTTAATCGAAATATTTTTTTTTAGTTTTTAATGACCAGTACGTCGCTCAAGGATGTCTTTGCTGTGATTTTAACATTGGGAAATTATATGAACGGCGGTAATAGAGACCGAGGTCAAGCGGACGGTTTTGGATTGGAAATCCTATCAAAGCTAAGAGATGTTAAATCGAAAGATTCGCGAGTCACCTTGTTACACTTTATAGTTAGGATTTGTATTAAAAAAATCGAAAATCCTTTCCTTCCAAACATTTCCATGCCGATTCCGGAACCGGGAGACGTCGAACGAGCCTCGTCTATTGATTTCGACGATCTTACGAATAAATTAAATCAGTTAAAAAAACAAATCGAAGGTAAGAAATGATTACGGAATTAAATTTATTATATTTATTAGTTATTTCTTTAAATTTAATGTTTATAGTCATATTTCTTTAAAAAATGAATAAGAAATTAAATTTCCTTTAATTTGATACCAAAGACTGCTATAAGATCTACTATAAATAATTTTCGAGATATTCCAATTTTTAGCATGAAAAACAATTGAAAATCCGCCATCTTGAAAAAAATTTACATGTCATAACTCCGCTATTTTTAATCATAGACCTAACGTGTTTGACATCAAATTAAAGGATTTTCAATGAGGTTTAAGACTTTATTTATGATTTTTTTATATTTAAAGATAATTTATCGTTTTATTTTAGCTTGTGATAATCGTATAAAAAAAGTAATAGAATCTTCGGATCCGGAACATTTGGAACCGTTTCAGGAAAAGATGACATCGTTTTTAGAAAACGCACAGAAACGTTTAAATTCGGAACAAGAAAATTTATTGGATTGTAAGAGGATTTTTATAGAGACGATGAAATTTTACAGGTTTAAACCTAAAAAAGGAACTTTGGAAACGATTAAACCGAATGAATTTTTTAATCTTTGGCTTCCTTTTTGTAAAGATTTTAAAGATATTTGGAAAAAAGAATTTGTAAATTTAGAAAAAGAAAGGTAAGTTATTTAAAATCGCGTTATTATTGGTTATTTAAAATAATTAAAACTGTTTATTTTGTAGAATTCAAGCTTTAAGAAAGAAAGAAAATGAAAGGTTGGCCGAAAATGTTAAAGGTAAAAAACGTGCTGATGGTTTAAAGGCGAAAGTTGAAAGAGCTAAGAAGAAAATGAAAGATTAATTAATTATTAATTAATTCAGTTAATTTTATGGTGATATGGTTAAAGTGGTGGTGCTCTTTTTACTCAAAAAAAAATACTCAACAAAGTATACAAAAAATGTATCCGTAATTGTATTTGTTGTCCGAGTGAAAATATTTCGTTGTTTGTTCATTATACTTATTATTAGAAATACATTATTTACTTTTTTAAAAATCGTTATTTTTTTAAATTTAATTTTTGTTTTAACGGGTAGGAAATTAAATTTGTTTTAATTCGATCGATGAGGTGCTTGTCGTAAATGACTAAATTCTATGACCTAAAAAAACTATATAAAAGTACTAAAAAACTTTAAAAGAAGATAAATTGTTAAAACCAAATATGACGGCAAAGTCTATTAACAAACTGAGTTTACCTATGGGCAGCTAAACAGCGTTCTGAAAAGAGAGTAACAGACATTCGTTGATATTTTGTAGGAGACGGAACGGAAAAATTATATTTGGCAGGACGGGAATTATCCTTTCCACGAGAAAAATAGAACAAAATTGATGATTATAAATGCTTTCGCGAGAACTGAAAGTGACTCGTAGGGCGTACTATAATCCGAAATGGAGCTACACCATGAAGAGAAAGATGAAAGAATGCTCGGTAATGTTACGGAAAGGGGACTTACTTTTTCACCTTTCTCTTCATGGAGCAGCTCCAGTTCCGGTTATAGTAATAAATGATACATTAAAAAGGTACATGAAGAGAAAGATGAAAAAGTAAGTCCTCTTTATGTAACATTGCCGAGCAATCTTTCTCTTCATGGTGCAGCTTCATTTCGGGCTATAGTACATTGCTGCGTATGTAATAGTTATATCCATAGGTCTAAAATTATTTCGGTTTGTAACAATCTGAGTTATTATATTATTGTGTGTGCGTCGCGAACCACTATAAACAAAACGCGAGAGCGATATAGAAAGGTGGGGAGAAGCAGTGGCGTATCCATACTTGACCCTTGGGGGGGGATATAAAAAGTATTATTGAAATATGTGTATATATATATACAGAGTGGGCCACTGAAAACAGTAAACGCAAGTTTTGGCCACGTAACATCAATTTTGCGAAAAACGCTCGAACACGTCAATTTTATTATGAAAGGGGATATCGGAATGGATTATTACTATTTGCATAACTTCAACCCTAAGATAGGGGTAGATTGCACCCCAAACATTTTAAATTGAAATGGGTGTCAACCTCTACACAGTTTTAAAGGCCTTTCAAATCTCTTTTCAGCAGTCTTTTTATTTTTGAAATCCGATCATTAATTCCAGAGAAAAAGACTTCTAAAGTTTTATCAAATAGCCTTAGTGACACGTCATAGTAGGCAGTTGACGTGTTAAACTAATTAACTTTAGCTAACTCTAACTAACTCTAGCTTACTCTAACTAACTCTAGCTTACTCTAACTAACTCTAGCTAATCCTAGTTAACTCTAATTAGCTCTAGCTAATTCTAGCTAACTGTAACTAACTCTAGCTAATTCTAACTAGCTCTAGCTAATTCTATTATAGTTGGGTTGGGTTAGCTAGAATTAGGTAGAGTTAGTTTGAGTTACCTAGAGTTAGTTAGAGTAAGCTAGGGTTAGCTAGAGTTAGTTACAGTTAGCTAGAATTAGCTAGAGCTAGTTAGAGTTAGCTAGAGTTAGTTAGTTTAACACGTCAACTGCCTACTATGACGTGTCACTAAGGCTACTTCATAAAACTTTAGAAGTCTTTTTCTCTGGAATTAATGATCGGATTTCAAAAATAAAAAGACTGCTGAAAAGAGATTTGAAAGGCCTTTAAAACTGTGTAGAGTTTGACACCCCTTTCAATTTAAAATGTTTGGGGTGCAATCTACCCCTATCTTAGGGTTGGAGTTATGCAAATAGTACTAATCCATTCCGATATCCCCCTTCATAATAAAATTGACGTGTTCGAGCGTTTTTCGCAAAATTGATGTTAAGTGGCCAAAACTTGCGTTTACTGTTTTCAGTGGCCCACTCTGTATATATTTGAATTTAAAAAATTAAAAAGTGAGAGCTAAACGCCTCGGTTTTTGTGAAAAATTATCCAGTACCTCTTCTGTAGAAAGATGTTGATCTCTATGGATGGACAACATAGCCAATTTTTTAGATGAAGTAGGTTCTCTTTCTAAATCAAAGGAATCAACTATTGACGCAGACGTAGATTCACCACCGTTTTTATCTCTTGACTTTATTTTTAGAAAACTCGACAAAAGACTTTGTTTACTCATTATGAATTTACGAAATATCCGACAATATATATTTATTTCCAATATACGTACTTTAGTTAATGGTTTAACTTGAACGTTTGGATCAACAATGTAGTACATCGAACGTAATACATACGAGGGCTCAAATAACCTAGAATTCTGGTTGTCATCGACTGGGATTCCCACATCGAAGTTGGGTTTATGCGATAACACTACCATACTATACTTCATTTAATAACTAGGAGGAGTAAATCTCAAAACCCCATTTACATAGGAAAAAGTAACTAAAAAATACACTAAACATTTTTAGCGGCAAATTTGAATTCTAAACTTCAAGCCAGTCACATTTATGCAACCAACAAAACACCAAGCGTTTGAGCGTAGTATTCTAGAACATACCAAATATCTCTATGGCCGTTTATCTATAGGTACATTGTTCAAAATTTATCCAAAAGACGTTCCTTGTGTTGACGTATTATATCCAACAGATGATATCGTACCATACCTTCTTCGAACTTAATATTTTTTGATCGCAACCATTTGAGCACAACGAAAAAGCGAGAAACAAGTTGACAAATTAGGTAAAGCACCTAACCTCAAACGTTAAAAACACTAAACGACAAAAACCAATTTTTTCGTCTTCGTAAACTTGACTGCAGAGCGACCAATAATAGTTCACTATTTTGGCGCGCAAAATTCAAATCACTCCTCCTAGTTATTAAATGAAGTATAGTACGTACATGTTAGGCAATGTCATAAGGAATTATATTTAATTATTAGATGGCTATGTAGAAAACTAATGGCGTATTCGTTGGGTTGCTTAGTATAAAACATTAGCTTAGTACAAAAAAGTGACAGTTTAATAGAACACGCTATTGTGCACTAGTGCACACCAGTTTTACCAAACGAATACGCCATAAATCTTTTTTCGATCTACACCAATAGCGACAAAACATTTTAAATATTATTTGGTTTTTAACGTCACGATCTGGGATTTTAATCAAATTCTGGTTTTTCTATTTCTCGAATGTCTTGGACAGTTTAAATATTTTAAAAAGGATGGCGGAGTCGATAGATGTCATGGGGGGGGATATATCCCCCTTATCCCCCCCCGTAAATACGCCACTGGGGAGAAGGGAAGAAGACCTCGGGGAGAGTCGATGGTGAGGAACGGGAAAGAAAGGACGAAGAATTAATTAGAGGGTGTGAGTGGTGAGAAAAGTAAGTAATTGAGAGCGGGTTTGTGCGAAGTAAATAGAGAAAAGTGGAAGGTTGGGAAATCGTAAATAACAACAAAAGAGCAATAAAAAGGGGTATTCGAGAGTCAACAACTGTAAGTAGAATTAAGATCATTTTTGTAGATAGGTATAAGATCATTCCGTAAATTTCGAATTGTTTGAATTTACTCTATTTAGGATTCGTTTTTGTTTTTGTTTTTTTATTTTATTTTGCAATTAAATTAGATTAGTTTAAATTAGAATTAATTTGAGTTTTTACTTTCTTTCCGTTTAACACGATATCAGGTTTGCAAGGGTGGACCCGAGGGTGGTGAAAACTACCCGGAATATGGCCGCCTAGATCTTTTGTCCACTCAAGGGCTCGGGGGTGGTAACAGGTTTAGTAACAATTTCTTAGTCTACAAATTGTAATAATTTCAAATATTTCGGGCTTTTGTTTAAATGTTTTTTTAGTTTTGTCTTTGCGCATTTGTTAAGTTCAGATAGGGACTCGGACCCAAATTAATAAATTTGTGCAATAAACATGCCCACGATGTTACGTCCTCAAGTGTTTGGAATTGTTAAAGTAATTTTTAAGATCAAGTAATCATCTCACGGGTTAATGAATCAAGGATAAATGTCGAACGTTAGAAAGTTTTAAGAAGAAAGTAACCGTCTTAAAAAACCCCGCCCCGTGTGCGATATTGGTCCAGTTGTAGGAAAAATAACCAATCATTAGGAATGCCAAAAAGGTTCATTCACCCTTATCCAAGGGCGAAATTACCTCAATTACTGCGCGCTCTTCTCTTGTGAATATTCTACCAGAGGCGTATCCCCAGCAATACAACGAGTTGCCTACGTACTGAGGATATAAACGCAACCAAACAGAAGTTGAGTGTGGTGAGTTTTAGATTTTTTTATTTCGTCGCGACAGTTAGGGTTTCTCGCGGTCATTAACCGTCCGTTCGAAATCTTTTTTTAGGTAAACTTTTTAGTTGTAGTCGATTCAAAATCCCATCAGCAAAAATTAGCGTGTACAAACAAACTCGATGGACTTAAGAAGTTGATGAGTGGTGTCTATTGTGTTTATGATACGAACCTCAGACCATTCGAACGTGGGTTTCTTGGCAAAGGGAATTTAACAAATACAATAAAAATTAAAAAATTGTGAAGAGCCCCATTATACAGTTCAAGTAAAATTTTGAATATATCGAAAATGGGCCATTTTGGGACGTACACTTATTGTTACTCACACAAGTCTTCGTAGAGGATAAAAATTCGTATTTATCGAGATTTATCTATTTAGACCCAGTTTATTCACCTTTGGGTAAATTAATCTATCCGACATTTACCATGGTTACTGGCTAAATAACCAATCATGTCAAGTGAAATTATAGTAATTATGGAAAATATCAGATAGATTAATTTACTCAAAGGTGAATAAACCGGCCCTTAGATTCATTGCTAAATAATACGATGTTTTAAAATTCCATAGGTTTATCAATGTTCTCGAAGAAATTCCATGTGTTTTTCGGGTTTGTTGCGCGATGTTTATTGCTCACATTATTATTCGTTTTGAACGTTTTAATGATGTATTGTGCTGTAAATCATGATTTACTAACAAGTTTTGAAATTGTGCGAAAATTTCGTACGTAAATTCATTGGTGAATTAAAGAATTAAATTTCTTAATTCTTCATTAGTTCTTTTTCTACGGCCGCTCAATGTAAATAGACGAATTAAACGTGATGCAATTTTCACGTTGAACATGTCTTGCGAGTCAGAATTTACGGGATACTATTAGACAAAGGAAATCGAAATTTAACTATTTGCAAATCGATATAACGAGGTGTGTATTATTATACGAACATTTTCGTGATATCAAAAAATCATATTTTTTAAACTTATTTATTTAGTTAAATAGAATATGCTTCATTTTATCCATAAAACGCCATTAATTACACTGGCCTACAACATTTTATGAAATGTGATACCCACTGATCAAATAGTGCTTTTCTAAAATGTTTTGACGCACTGATTTTAAAAGTGACTTCAGACCTGCTCAATCACCTCAGGATTTCAAGATATTCTAATCTATAGATACAAAAGACACGAGTTTTGAACATATTTGGAATTAAATAACCTAGAAAATAAATTTTTAGCTACAAAACTCCATGTAATATTCGAATGTATCACTTTTTCCATTGAAAATGCATTTTGAATTTTTTGAATATCTTAATTTCTTAATTAAAAAATCTTGTTTTTATAATCCACCAGTCGTAGACGGCTCTACAGTATACTAGTAAGCAATGATTTGGTCGTAGCCTCAAAAAATCGATTTCTCTTTAATTCAAATGAACATTGTAGTGACCCAACCCAACTTATGGAATTATCTTCCCTTTTCAAAGCTCAGCAATAGTAGGCTATCATACTTTCATCCAATCTACCCCCTTTTTTTGCATCAAAACGTGCACAAATATAACAAAATTCATTAAATATTTAACACAGTGGCTTTTTGAAGTTATCGTTGTCTGCAAATCATCTAAATTGTATAGTTACACATGCTAAAATGACATTATAGACCTACTCTATCGACAACTACTGCTGCTCCTATGAGTTAATAATTGGGCTAAAAGTGATGTCATAGAAATTACATTCTTTCAAGAAGAAATGAAGATATTCGAAAACTTCAAAATACGTTTAAAATGGGAACGGGGGTGCTTTCTGATGCCGCATGGAATTTTGTGAATAAAAATTTATTCTCTATGTTATTTAATCCCGAATATGTTTAAAACCCGAGTTTTTTGCATCTTTTTGTTAGAATATTTCGCAAACCTGATGTGATGGAGCAATTATGAGACAAAATTTGAGAACAGCGCGCCCAAAACTGTTAGGAAGCTATTGTTTTATCTATGGGTTTAAAAAAGGTTAACCACTGTTATTTTATATTATTGAATTGTATCGTAAAATTTTTTAAATAATATTTTATTTTGATGTTTTGTAATAATTTTTCACCTGTACGAAGACTTTCTAGGCTGCGGCTTAACATACATAAACACACACAACCATTAGAACTTCTTGTTTATTTTTATACGGGGAATACGGTAGCAAAGAATAACTAAAACGGGACTTGTACAGGTGTCCCACTGAAGTGAACTGGTTGATATATTTAGGAATGTACAAGTTCGATGACTTATATAATATTATATAGTATTATATAGTATAATCTACATTTTGAAAATATTTTCAGTTATTCATGAGTTCCGGTTAAATCGGAAGTGGTTAAAGAATTATTTTTTTCGAACGGTATTTATTTCTCGTTAAGCTGATTAATTTGAAGATAATTTTACTTGAAACATTTTTTTCTATCATTTGTAATTTCAGAGAAAAAAAATATTTTTCATAATTACTTTCGCTTGATTGAGGTAAAAAAAATAGATTAGCCATGAAAAAATAGTATCAATTTATGGGCCTAGCTATCTTGGATTGCGAGTTATAGCTTATTTTTTCGTCTCAATCATACGTAAAAATAATGAAAAATATTTTTTTCTGTGAAACTACAAGTGATAGAAAAAAATATTTCAAACAAAATTATTTTTAAATTAACCAATCTGGCGAAACATAAATACTTCATTCAAATAAAATAATTCCTTAACCCTTTCCGATATAACCGGAAGTCATGGATGACTGAAAATATTTTCAAAATGTAGTTTAATATGTACTAAATCTATGTATAAAATTTTAAAGTCATTAGACTTGTAGTTTCCGAGATATTTCGACCAGTCCATTTCGGTGAGACACCTGTGCACATACAGTGACACAGAAAAGTATACATACACCCCCGTAAAACACCGTTTTGAGTAATTTATTTAAGATAAAAATACAAAATGTTTATTAAATGCATTAGTATTAAGTATAACATATGAAATTGAAGAATTAACTACGTGTTGAACAACATTTGTTAACAATAATAACCAAAGTTAATTTTTTAAGCACAGAAAAGTATACATACAGCTAGATTTTAAATTATGTAAGTTGGCATTCATGAAAACTGAGCTGTCAAACGTCGCGCGAGTTTATAAAATTTGATTTGTCAATTGCGTACATATCGCATATTTGTGCTTTAATTATAAAACAAACACTTCCCTTAAAAATATGCGTGTTAAAAGTAAAGAAACATGTTTAGAGGTGCGTCAATTAATTATTAAATATCGAAATGATGGAAAATCACTGCGCGAAATCGCAGAAATGATTGGGTGCTCAAGAGCTAGTGTTCAAACAGTATTGAGAAACTATAAAAACAATAATAGTTTGGAAAGTAAAAAAAGAAGCGGTAGACCTCCTAAAATAACTCCTCGAATAAAGCGGCTCATATTAGGTGAAATTAAACAAAACCCTAAAACCAGCGCCGTAGAAGTAGCGAAAAGGTTGGAATGCAACAATATAGTTTCCGTTCATTCCGAAACAGTTCGAAGTGTCCTACGAAGAAATAATTTTCATACCTGAGTGTCCAGGAAGAAGCCTCTAATCAGCGAAAACAACAGGAAAAAAACGCATAGATTTTGCTAATAAATACAAAGACATCGATGACACTTTCTGGGCTAATGTGATGTTTAGTGACGAAAGCAAATTTAATTTGTTTGGGTCAGATGCTAGACAAAAGGTATGGCGAAAGAAAAATGAAGAGTTATTACCAAAAAATTTGATACCTACCGTAAAACACGGCGGCGGTAATGTGATGGTTTGGGGTTGCATCTCGGCGGCTAGGGTGGGAAATATAGCTTTTATAGACTCCACAATGGATCGTTTTGTATATTTAAAGTTATTAAAAGATAGTTTAAAACAATCGGCGACAAAGATGGGGTTGTGTCAAGGTTGGTATTTCCAACAAGATAACGACCCCAAACACACCGCACACATTGTCAAAGAATGGTTGCTATACAATGTACCTCATCAGCTGCATTCTCCACCTCAGTCAGCCAACTTAAACCCGATCGAGCATTTGTGGGAGGAATTAGACCGCCGAATTCGGAAAAGGAGTATAAAAAATAAGCAGGACCTCAAAAACATATTAGTTGAGGAATGGAATAATATTTCGGCAGAAACCACAAAGAAGTTGGTGCATTCCATGAAAAACAGAATCAATGCTGTAATTGAAAGCAATGGTGGCCCCACCAAATATTAATATGTTTTTGAGGTCCTGCTTATAGTCTGCCGAGGTTAAGTATCTTGGTATTACCTTGGACAGCAAACTTTCATGGAGATCTCACCTTGAAAACAGGGTCAAAAAAGCAGTTGTCGCATTCGGTCAGTGCAGAAGGGCTGACTCTCTGGTTATACACTGCCGTAATTCGACCAATGCTTACATACGGGGCAGTAATTTGGTGGAACACAACTTCAAAGTTCTCCACCGTCACTGCCTTGAATAGAGTACAGTGTTTAGCGTGTCTTTCTGTTACAGGTGTGATGCGGACCACCCCTACCGCAGCTATGGAGAACATGCTTAACCTGCCGCCCCTACACTTATTCGTACAGGAGGTGGCGTTGGCAATCATGGTGCGCCTACGTGAAGTAGCGAATACTAATTGGGACGAGGATACCGGCAGCAATTCTCAGTTGTGGAAGGAGGCGCTCAAAAAAGCCCCCATTCTACACTGCAGAACGGATTTTATGCCTGCCGTATTCGTATTTTCGAGAAGTTACCTAGCCCTTCTAAACCCGTCAGCAGAGATTGATTACACCTACATCTTCAAAATCTACACTGATGGCTCTAAAAAACAGTCAGGTACAGGTGCGGGTCTTCTCCTATCACCCCCGGACTCGCCTTTCGGTACCCCTTGGGGCGGGTACCTCTGTCATTCAGGCAGAACTTACTGTCATCAAGCTTGCCGCTAACAGCATTTCGAGCAGTAACGTACGTAGTAAATGTTTTACTATTCTCACAGATAGCAGACAGTCTATTTTAGCTCTAAGCCGAGAGAGGATTACCTCCCGGTTTATATTGGATTGTCACAATGCACTGGAAGTAGCTGCCATGCACAATAAGGTAACTCTCCAGTGGGTAAAAGGACACGGGAACTGCTCGGGAAATAGACTGGCCGACAGGCTGACCATAATGGCCGCTAGTAGGCGATCTTACTCACCCGAACCAGTCACCATCCCCTCTTTAACTTCGCATCTCGATTGCATTAAGTACATTACCCATTCTAAATTTTCAGACTACTGGGACAAGGTTAAGGGCTGCCAAATATCTAAATCATTACCAAGAATAAGATACCCTTCGTGTGAGGCGACCCGGTTCTTTACAGGTCTCAACAGGAAGGATCTACGCCTAATCACATGGCTCCTGACGGGACACTGTAAGATTAATAAACATCTTTATAATTTAGGGTTTACCGCTTCTCCTCTATGTCGTGCTTGCGAGCAAGACGTTGAGACTGTTAAGCACATCCTATATGATTGCCCGAAACTCAAGGACCTTAGATTAAGGGGCTTGAGTGACGACTGGCCAACCATGGATGAAATCAGGGACACACCTCTGTACTGCATCCTAACCTTCGGTAGATCCCTAGGCTGGTTGATGTAAACAGAGTGAGTGACAGTGAGGTTGTACAAAGGGTGCATTAGGGTCTAAGTACGGCAGGCCATCTGGCGTGCCCTCCCATTTCCTACATACATACATACGAATAATAAAGAATAAATTAAAGGTTCAATGTAAGTAATTTTGATAAAAACCTTGGTCTCGATGCTAATCTTTTTCTAGTTCTCATCGGTTCGACTTGTTTAATTAAATAAGTTTTAATTCCTTCTTCTTTTAAATAGGAGTCTCGTTCTTGTCCGTTTCCTTCTTCGACTTCGTAAGCTCCGTTTAAACATTTAAAAGTGGCTTCGGAAATGTGTACTCAGCTGAATTAGGATTAAAATTATTTAAAAGTAATGATTAAAATTACTTAAAATTAATGATTAAAATTGTATTAAATGGTTTAATGGATTAAAACAAACCCGGGAATTTCACCGGATTCCATGTGATTAGCTAATCGAACGTCATACCATATAAGTACATATATCGCTCAATGGCGGCAATAGTGGCACATCTCAAAAATTGTAATAAAGGAGAAAATGGCGTTTAAAAATTGCAGTAATTTGAAATACGATATCCATGCGCTGGAATATAGACAAAAATGAAAAGAACCATAATGACTAGTGTAATTTTTGGAAGTTGGATTAATAAAAGAAATCGATAAGCAGCAACGCAACCGTCGTATTAAATTTGTGTCACTATTGCAGCTACATATAAGTCCCAATTGAAATAAGGTTATACTGTCACATCCGTGATTTATTCGATTTGAGATGAACTAACTTTGTGGCGATCTTGCAGATACAAAAGGTATAAGATGTCAGATTTTAATACAACAGTTACTAGAATATTTACGATTTTTGAGATGTGCCACTATTGGCGCCGTTGAACGATATGTCATCTATGCGTCATACGACCAAATATCGAATTGCCATTTTCTTAATCCGAGGACTCCGCATAAAACCGATCCAGAATG
Organism: Digitonthophagus gazella; assembly: GCA_036711955.1. Classification (NCBI taxonomy): domain Eukaryota; kingdom Metazoa; phylum Arthropoda; class Insecta; order Coleoptera; family Scarabaeidae; genus Digitonthophagus; species Digitonthophagus gazella. Next base: position 20,278,304 of record JASCIT010000001.1, on the reverse strand, counting down.
AATTCCAATTCTCATGTTTAAATCAACCTGAAAACGGAAAAAGAATCAGAAAAGGATTAATTGTAAATTTGGCTAGGTGAAGTTGATGTAAATTTTTAGAAAGTTAGGTTAGTTAACTGTCAAAAATTTTTAGCATGTTTGGGAATTCTTTAAATTTTTTTGGTAACAATTAGGAAACATTTGACTTTTTTAATTCAAAATAGAATCTTTTAAGTTTAATTTAAAATAAAAATCATTTCTTAATATTTAAAAATAAACTCTGGGCGATTTTTTTAAGTTGATCAAATTTTTTTTAAAGTTTGGATAATTCTCAAAAATTTTTACCAACATTGGGAATTTTTTTAAATTTTTTGGTAATAATTAGAACAAATCTGATCTTTCTAAATGAAAATAGGATGTTTTCTGTTCAATTTAATAAAAAAATCGATCCTTAATCTTTAAAAATAAAGTCGTTATGATTTTTTAAAGATGATTGAATTTTTTAAAAAGTTAGGTTAATTAACTGTCAAAAAAAATTTTCCAACTTTAGAAATTTTTTTATTTTTTTTTTTTTTAACAATTAGAAAAAATTTGATCTTTTTAAATGAAAATAGAATGTTTTCTTTTTATTTTAACAAAAAATCGACCCTTAATCTTTAAAAATAAAGTCGTTATGATTTTTTAAAGATGATTGAGTTTTTTAAAAATTAGGTTAGTTAACTGTCAAAATTTTTTTACCAACTTTGGAATTTTTTTTAAATTTTTTTGGTAACAATTAGAACAAATCTGAATTTTTTAAACGAAAATAGAATGTTGTAATTTTAATTTAATCTAAAAATTATTTTTTAATTTCTATAAATAAAATCGCTGGAAATTTTTTTAAATGAGTCAAAAATTTGTAAGGTTATGTAACATTAATCTAAAATTCTTCAATCTTTTTTAAATTAAAAAAAAAGTATTAGTAATGTTTAAAACAAATTTAAGTATTAATAATAAAATATATCAAGATTATAAAATTTATTGAATAAAACATCAACACAATGATTAAAATTTATTTATATTTCGATATCAAGATAATTATTTTGTTCGAATAACTCCAATAAATCCAATACAGTTTCTTTTTGTTTTTCTCGATAAAACGAATCATCGCCGCACATTTTAATTAATCCCTCGCTTTTATCCTCAAAAATAAATTTATGCATAAAATTCGGATTTTCAAATAACACGTTAATCATTTGTGGTGAAAGTTTCGTTAAGTGAGAATGATTTAAGTTTTGTACCATTGCGAAAGGTTCGTAATATTTTACGGAATTCCAAAAATCTTTTTCCGGAAGAATACTTTCGGGAATATTATAATTTTGTAAGATTTTTTTTAACTCATTATAATAAAATTCCAAACAATTTTTTAAATGATTTTTTTTAAATTCTCGATTAGTACATAAATATAAAAACGTTATAACATCTTGAGAAGGTGGTGAATATCTATTCATTTGATAATCGATTAGTTTACATTTAATTTCGCTTTTGGTAGTTTGAAACATTAAGTTTGTTATCCAAGGATCGGCTTGACAGATTACATTTCGTATTTTCTCTGATGGTTTTGTAAATTTATAAACTTTATTCCAAATGTTAATTATAAAAGTTTTAAATTCATCTCGATTTTTGATATTTATTTCTTTAAAAATGTCTATTTGTGTTGATATTCCTTTTGAGGTTGATTCTATAGCAAGAATACTCATTTGAGATTTACAATAAAAAGATTCTTTTAATTCCATTCGAAAATCGTTTATAATCCGATAATTTTTTCCCATTTTTTCACTTATTTTTTCTTCGTAGATTAAACAACTTGCGTGAAACGTTGCGAAAGTAATTAAAGCCGATTTTATCATTTCTAAACTTAATTGTTGTTTCGAATTAAAAATTTTATAACCTTTAATAGAAAGATCTTCTAAAATTAAAATATTTTCTTTGTATTTATAACTAATCGGAACGATTTCATCTATTTCTTTTATATATTTTTTAAATTCTGGAATAATTTTATGATAAAATCCGTTTTCTTTTAAAAATACATTTGTCATTTGGGCAAAATTCCTTAAAGAGTCGACTTTTGGTTCGCATTTAACAAAAAATCTCATTTCTTCGTTACATTCTTTGATGGTTATTTTTAAAATTGAGTGTTCGCCCATAAAACCATTTTTATATTCACCCAACGATTCGACTATATAATTTACAATGGTACATTTTTCTAATCCGAGTTTTTCTTTTGCAAGCTGTTCACAAAATGTAAGAGGAATTTTTAAAAAGTCCATTTTTTTTACTTTTATAATGAATTGAGACACTTTAATAGATTGAGACACTTTGAATGGTTTTAAGCTAACTGAGTAAAAAATTAAAGGAATAAGCTCTTAAATAGGATTATTCGTCACGTTTTTGAATTGGTAAAGGTATTAGTAAGACCGATAATGAAATATTTAAGCAGTTAAAATGCGCATATTGTTCTTGATAAAGTTGGAATGTATTTTTGGGTTGTTAAAAAGTTTATTATGTGAATTTGATAGATTTTTATTGGTTTTAAGAGATTTTTGTACGATTTTTTTTTCTAAAGTTTTGTTTTTTTTTTTAAGTTGATTTAAGTTTTTAGAAAGTTAGGTTAACTGTTGAAATTTTTATCAAGTTTAAGAATTTTTTTAATTTTTTGGGTAGTAATTAGAATAAATTTGACTTTTTTAATCAAATATAGAATGTTTTTTGTTCAATTTAACAAAAAAATTGGTCCTTAATCTTTAAAAATAAAGTCGTTATGATTTTTTAAAGATGATTGAATTTTTTAAAAATTAGATTAGTTAAGTGTCAAAAATTTTTTCCAACTTTATGATTTTTTTTAAGTTAGGTTAAGTATCAAAATTTTTAACTTAAAAAAATTTTTTATTAATTTTTTTAGTAACAATTAGAATAAATTTAACATTTTTAATTCAAAATTTAAAGAATGTAAACATAATTTAAGTTTTAATTTAATGTAAAAGTAATTTTTTTTAATATTAATAGAAATAAAATAAAATTTCAGTTTTTAATTTAAATATTATTTTTTATTTAAAATAAGTGTATTTATACTTTTCTGCGTTAAAAAAAATATGTATTGTTCGTTATTGTTAATAAATGTTGTTGAACACGCAATTTGTTCTGCAGTTTTTCATTATTCTTTCATCTAATATTATATAATTTGTTGTTCCATCTTTTCACAAAACAATATGAGATGCATCTTTTATTCTTTTAATTTGCGTAAATGACTGAAAACGGTGTTTTACCGGGGTGTATGTATACTTTTCTGTGTCACTGTAAGTACTATTAGAGAAAAGATAAATTGCACTACGAAGATCCATCTTTCTTTTAGCGGTGCAACTTATGCTTTCTTTGATAGTACATACAGTCAGTTAAAAGTTTTATAACCTCACTTTGAAACTTATGAATTGTCAGATTTATAAACAATCATTATTTTTTATTATAAATTGTTGTGATTGTGATTTATAAACAAATAATGGAATTAAAAGAAACGTTAGAAATAAGAAAACTCTCACCAAAATATCGTACGAAATTAGTTAATATTCTACAAAACCAAGACGATTGGAAAACTTTAATGTCTAATATCCCAGAATTGTTAAGAAAAGACTGTTTCGACTGTTCGATCGGCGAGAATAACTTACCCAGATACAATTCGGATCATATAAGGTATGAAATTATATTTTCAAATTCTTGTGAATAAAGATAAATTTAAGTAATTCTTTTAGAATAATTGAGCAAGCAAGTAAAGATAGTAAGCGTGCTCCACCGGACATTTTATTAGAAGAATGGGGTAGTTCCGGACGAATTCGTCCTACTTTGGGTCATTTGTTTCACTTAGTACAAAGCCTAGAGATGTTTCAAGCTGCTGAATATATAGCAAGTCTCTTAAGGAAGAATATATCAAGACGACCAACTGTAGGACCTTCGGCTCCAGTTTTATTAAATACAGAAGAATTGAAAATAATTGAGGGAGACTCTGTTTCCTCAGAAATACATAATTTGAGATATCCATCAGATTTAACACAAAGTTTTTCAAATTCGAAACAACCAAACGAAAGTAATATCATTCCGGATTTGTCTAATTTAATGCGAATTAGTAGCAATGATAGGCAAACGTCTCAAAATGAATTCAAAATGATTTCATTAAGTACAAGTGATAATAATAGTATGACAGATCAAAATTTTATTCCTGATTTCGATCGTATAAATGCCGAAGAAGATAATGTAATCATCCCAAATCAGGAATATAAGTCCTTAAAAAGTTTATGTTTAGAAGGAACAATAGCAGATCCTTTTCCAGGATTTCGCAGAGATAAAATGGATTCAGCACCTGGAAAATCATTATCATTAAACACCCCTCTAAGGCATTTTAACTATCTTGATTTAAAGGAAGCCACAAATAATTTTGATAAGACTCCTTCCACTATTGTCTTGGAGAATGGCGACGTCGGACGTTTTTTGGGTTCCGGTGGCTATGGATCTGTTTATTTAGCCCTTGGATTAAAAGACGAACCTATTGCTGCTGTTAAAAAGATTGCACTTGACAAACAAATGTTAAACTTACAAGACCACATTTTAAATTCATTTAAAACGGAGGTTGAGAATTTATACAAGTTTAAACATGAAAATTTAGTGGGTTTGTTGGGGTATTCTTGTGATGGACCCAGTATTTGTTTGGTGTATGAGTATATACCTGGAGGAAATTTAAAAAATTATTTAATGGTAAATAATAATCTTTCCATTATTATTATTGATTATATTGTTTATTTTATTATTTTGTCATTAAGAACAGTAAAATCCTTACGCTAAGTTAGACCTAAAGATATAAGATAAATAGTTGTATTTTTTCTAAGTAATAAGGATTACATTGTTGTTAATATCACTCTTACATAACTGACTGTTATATCTGGCTCCATTCACCATGTCACTGTAAAGTTATTAATCCTTTCGCTACGGCAGTCCCGTCCGCCATAGACCATCACTGAACGCATACTCACCAGAAGTCGTGACGTGGATGCTATGTATATGCGGCGCCCATGCAGGTTGTCAACGGGATGCCGCATATATTCGGCTTTCAGCACGAAAAGCTTAATTTAGGGTGGCACTTTAGGGTAGCACTTAACTGCTTGAAAACGCAAAAAAATATAATAATGCAAAACGTTTTTTACTGCGTCTTCAAAAGGCAACAAAGCGATGTTTTATAGAAGTATCCCAGAATTTTTTTTATAAAAAATTAGTACATTTTAGCCTACATTTTAAAAACATTGCCAGTGATTCAAGATTTTTTTACGCAATACTTATTTTTTGTTAGGTTGATTAATTTAAAGATAATTTTACTTAACAATTTTTTTCCCACTTATAATTTCAAAGAAAAAAATATTCTTCATAATTTTTTTACGTTTTCAGTGAGATGTTTAATTACATACTTCATTCTTTTTCTTCATGGTGCTATTTATGTTTCATTCGCTCGTAAATGCATAAAAGCAGACTACTATGAATGAAAACTATTTAAAGAAAACTAAGCGAGAATTACTATATTACAAAAAGACTAATAACATTTGCTTTTTTTAGAATGAAGGAGATCAGTTAGGATGGAGAACTCGCATTGAAATTGCTTTAGGCATAGCAAAAGCTGTGTGTTACCTACATATCGCAAATCCAAAACAACCGTTCATTCATAGAGATATTAAAACAGCTAATATTTTACTTGATGCCAACAAGAAACCTAAAGTATGTTAGTAGTTTTATTATGCCGTCAATTAGGTATACATTTTTTTTAGTTATGCGATTTTGGAACTGCTCGTTTATCTAAACATACAACTTCTCACACTGTCAACGTTATTGGAACTGGACCTTATATGTCACCAGAAGGAACAAGGTATGCCTTAGTAATTTAAATCAGTTTTCCTGCGACTTCGAAACATCACAATAATATTTATGTACACTTACGAGCATCAGTAACGAAACGTAAGGCTATACAGGTACATAGCTTTACATTTCATTACCTGTTATCGTAAGCGTACATCAAGTCTGGAAAGTTATCTATTACATAGGAAGAACATTAAGTTCCGTGCATTTCAAGACAAATAAAAGCACGACATAAGAAAATCCATACTCAAAATAAATAACCCATACCTGTAAAAACTGTTTACATTTTCTATTTTAATGTTTTTATAATTTTCTTTGTAGTTTTTATGTATACACTGTTTGGCGAAACATGTCTCATGCGTCAATGATTAATTGTGGTATTCTAGATGAACATTTTCAGTTTTTGTCCCTGTCTATCATGTACAATTAGATAAAGAAATATATTTGAGGTATATCAAGAAAACGGTGATAGGTAATGACGCAGAAGATATCTTTCGGTGTATAAATAACAAAGCAGAGTAGAACAAATAGTATATTACACGTGTTTAATAAGAGGAACTTATAATACTCTTATAATCATCTATTATAGTTTTATTATTTGTGTTTTAGAGGAGATGTTTCCGTAAAGTTAGATACTTTTAGTGTCGGCGTGGTTCTTTTAGAATTATTAACTGGTTGGCCGCCTTTAGATCACAGTAGAAGTAGTTACGATTTGGTAAAAAAAAACTTTTAATACAGCTGTACTCTAATTATACCGACCGAAATTGAGATCAACAATCCATATCTGTCCTCTCTAATTTATTGTTAAGATTAAGACAAATCTTTTAATTAATAATAAATTATTTAATAAATATTGTCTATTATTATAAATGTTAGATTTATGTTGGTATAATTAGGGAAGACCGTATACAGTAATAAAGTTAATGTTAGATTGGTTTTAGTTAACTTATGTTCGGGAGTTTTTAAAAGATAACAACGAAAATGTTGTGGAAATTTTGGATAAGAACGCTGGTGATTGGATCCATAATGGCATTAATTTTGGGCTAAAATTATATACAATTTGTAAAAAGTGTGTTGAAGATTTAAAAACCGATCGACCTTTTATGATGAACGTTAAAGACCAATTGGAAATCTTGGTGGATGTGATGAATGACAAAAAAATAATCCCGCATATTTCATATGACATTTTAAAAAAATCAACAGATAATTTTAATGAATTAAATGTTATTAACAGAAATAAATCGATTTTGGAATCAGATCAGAATAATGTCTTAGATTATTTGTCTCATGGATTATTTGCCGATAAAAGTGTTATTAAAAAGATAACTATCGATGGACACTCGCCTATTTACTATGATTTCCACCTAAATTCTTTTAAAGAAGAAGTTGAGAAGATACACACATTAAAACACGAAAACCTTCTGAACTTATTGGGCTACTGCTGTGAATATCCACATTATTGTTTGATTTATGAGTACATAAATGGAGATAATTTGGAAAATAGAATTACAAATGGTTATGATTACTTAAACAGCTTGGACCGACTACAAATTGCTGTTCAAATTAGCAGAGCTATTGCTTATTTACATACCGCCATTAATAATTCTCCGCAAATACATCAGGAGCTGAAAACCTGTAATGTGTTGTTAAACGAAGAAAATATTCCAAAGGTAAATATTACTATTATAAGTTAAATTTCAAGCGCATATACAAGTGGCTGATTTAAGGTATGAATATGATTTTGTTCACGTAGTTGAAAACTTGCAAGCTATATTTATTTTTCAATCATTTTCACTCCTAAAATAATGTTTGATTGTTCACTTGTATCATAATGGTTTGAGTTTTATAGGACTATGACACAATCCTTTTGAAGTTGTGGTTATAATTCTACCAGTACTTTTTTTTTAATTTGTGAACTTGTAAAAGATTTGTATACTTTTAATGGTATTAATTAAAAATTGAACTAATTTCGCCTAACACCATGATCAGAGACTATTCAGATTTTTAACAAATGGACATCGATAACTTGAAATTTGACTTATTCTCTAATCAGACCCGTTGGTGTGCAATAGAAGACAACTGGTACCTTGACCAAAAATAAATGTGACGATTTAACTTATTTTTAACATAGTAAAGTTTCTTAGTTTAGCCGTTACATTCTAAAAATGTAAATGTTTTTTTTTTCTGAAACAAGTTAGAAAAACTACTCTATTTTATTGTTTTTTTGATCATGTGCTTGTACCAGTACACTACAGCTTTTTTGATCAAATTTCAATTTTGAAAAATACAGATGCATCACCAATACGTCACAAAAATACTTTGTCACAATAAATTATCTATCCAGTTTTGCAGAAAATAGCCAAACTCACAACTAATTAATTTATTTAATTTAAAAAACAATTTATAAGGTTAAGGCAACAAGGAAAATTTTGAAGTAGCTCGCGGAAATTGTCTCCCTCTATTCAAAACACTGTTTAGTTTTTAAATGTATAATTATACAGTAAAACCTGTTTTTGTGCGGTGGACAGGGACCGCATAAAAGAAATCGTACAAAAAAAATTTGGAAATTTTATAAATTCTTACATATAATATGCAATTTTATACGATATACTGCCTAAAATTTTTTTTTATGCGGTGGATAGGGACCGCATAAAAAAAGGCGGACTTAGAAAATACATCAATGATTTATGAAATAGATCAGAGAATGCTTTAAATTAAATTAAATAATTAAATTAGACCTAAAGAAATAGTAAAAACAGTTAATTCTTCATTGTACTTATACATGGAGAGGTTTTCAAATTATACATTAAATAATTTGCTACTACTCGTCTTGTGATGAATTTTCGTGATCTTCCGGTTCTTCTCGTCCAGGTCATTTTCACCAAAGGTATCAAAGCCACGAAATTAGCGAGTGCACTAACTTCAGACGATAACGTTGACTCCTTTTCGATAACATTTTTGTTCGTCCGAAACATGTATATGCACATTAATAGGCAACATTAAACTGGTGCTAACGTTGCTAAGATTCATATACCGCATAAAAATAAATTCGCACAAAACCAATCGCATAAAAAAGGACCGCACAAAAACAGGTTTTACTGTAATTGAATCGTTTATTTGAGAAAGGGATAACAAAGAGGCCATATGACCTTGTATTCACCAATTTTGTTGATAGTGACACTAATCGATTAATATGTACTGGTAGACACCTCGATATTATTTAAAAAATGTGTAAACATAAAATTGAAAAGTGTTTGGAGCGGTTCAGAGAATTAAATACAGGGTTAGTATAAAGTCCCGGAACGGTCGAATAACTTTGTTGTTTGAAAAGTATCAATGTTGAAATTCTACCTGATTATATGTATGTTATAAAATTTTACTTTTTTGGGTGAATACCTTTGTTTTGTGACTACAGTTTATTCGATAAAATTAGTTATTACACGATTAAATAGTTGTACGATAAACCATATTACGCCCTTAACTCAAATTTGAACAATTTTGAACATACCGCGTTTATCCTTATGGGGGCAGTATAGTTGTCAACATGAATAATCGCATTAAAGAAGTGTTAATGGAACTCTTAACGTCATCCAGCGATAGTGAGGAGGAGAATTTTCTATTGAAAAGATTTAAGAAAAGAATACCAAAAATTAATAACTTCATATAAATTACAAATTTTATTCTTTCAAAAATTCACATATGTATACTTAACTTATTGACAATTTGATTTGATTGACAGTTATGGTTAATTTTCATTTCATCGTGTATGTATGTACTCACTGTGCACTCAAGGTCAAATTTTAGTGCGCACCAGTTTTACCAAACGAATACGCCATTAAAGTTAGTCGTTTATTATTTATAATTTTAGTTAACATAAACATATTACTGTCCTTGTAACAAGTTTTACAGTTATTTCTTATTTTCTTATTAATTTATGGCGTATTCGGTTGGCTGCACTGGTGCGCACCAGAATTTGAACTTGAGTGCATAGCCTACATCGCACTAGCTTAGTACAAAACAGTGCAAGTTCAATAGAACACGCTATTATGCTCTAGTGCAACGGTGGGCAACGTCCGGCCCGCGGGCCAACTCCGGTCCACATGAGGGTCTAATCTGGCCCGCGAGACCTTTAGAAAGAACAATAAATAATTTTTGCTTTAAATCAAAATAATAATAATAATAATAATAAATAATAGAAAGAAATAATTAAAGAAAGCTTTTACCACTAATGCGTTAGAGAAGAAAAAATATCTCCTTGCTGCACTGGGATTTGAACCCAGATCCTTTGCTTTCCGTGCAGTAGTTATACCAAGGAAAGCAGGAAATCTGGGAGATCTAATAAGTAAGTTTGTTTTTTATATTAAAAAAAACTTATAAGTAACAAAAGTTTGTCATTTTTCTACTCCGGCCCGCGTACGAAAAGTAAATCGTCATCTGGCCCCCACTATACAAAAGGTTGCCCACCCCTGCTCTAGTGCACACCAGTTTCACTAAACGAAAACGCCATTAATTAATTATTGATAATGACACAGGTAACATATAACAGCAATATGAAGTTTCAGTAAGGTTACGTGTCTGTTTGATTTTGTGTTAAACAGACTTTTTTAATTTAAGTCCTATTATGCTTTTTTATTAATAGAATAAAGAATTTTTGTGTTTTTGAACGTAGTTTTTTATTTTGCATTCGAAAATGCACGAATATACTATACATGCCATTTAAGAAAAAAAAGTTGGGAGCAATTCCTGTAAAACCGGAACCGAGAGAAAAATGAAAATGTTATTATTAAATTCGTCGCATTTAACTATATAATCAGGTAGAATTTCAAAATTGATACTTCTCAATAACAAAATTATTCGACCATTCCGGGACTTTCCACTAACCCTGTATAAACGTCATATACCTTTCTTTAATTTTCATAATTGCATTCCTTTTTTAAATGAATTTTAAGATACCAATATTTTAAACTGAATCTAGTATTAATAGATAATCGAGATTAAACATCTGATGATTTTTTTTTTGCTTTTATTATGAAGCGTTTAACAAAAAAAAATTGTAATATTAAACTAGAATCAATTCTGTGCTGTTAGTAATTAATTAATTTTTGCTTTTGCAGCTCACTACTGGGCGAATTTTTAAAAGTAACTTATCTACCTCAATAAGTATATCAAAAGTGAATCCCTACATGTCACCTGAAGGTACTAGGTGAGTTGTATAATCCAATAATTATTATGCAGGCTGTTTTATAATTATTGCTGGACGTGAAAGGGGTTGCAGGACACGTTGAACGAAGAAATTCTTTATAATATAAAAGTAATCAGAACTCTATTTGAGGTTCCTTGCAATCCCATTGTAGATCCTGCAATAGTTATGAAACGATAAAGCTACATTACATGGTTGGTGATAGTATGGTACACATAATGTTTGTTTAGTACGAAATTTTCATTTTACAGAATGTTGAAATTGTATTTTTAATTACTAGTGATAACTTTTTTTTTCATAAGTCAACAATGATAATTATTAAGGACACAAAAGAAGCTTTTATGCACTTTTCTTTAATTTATATATTAAACAATATTTCTTTAATTTATGAATTTTCGCTTACAAGCCTCGCATCTAAACATTAAAGTTGAATAAAATTAAAAAATAGTAATATGTGCATTCAGCGAACGGAAAACATGGTAGAATACAAGATTCGCACATCTTTACAAATACATTCGCTACCTGTGGAATGTTTGTGTCTACATTCACAAAATCACTGATAGCGTTCGGAATTACGTACACAATCACTATGTAGAGTGTTCTGAACGCCATCACAAACCATACATATTCCTTGTACACTAAAAGTTACGATACGTTTTAGTGATCTTACAATAATTTAAATAAATTAATTAAGAAATTACTAGTTCTAAATTGAATAAACAGTTAAGCTAATAAACGAAAATAACTACATGTTTTGAATACAGATTCGTCTATTGTTTTGCATTAATTTTAAAGTAAGCAAATGAATTATGAAGTACATCATTTAAGCGAACCGTATTTTAGGCTGGTTTTAGTGCTCAACCGACGGTCGGTACCGACGTCGGTCGCGCGTAGCTTATCAACGTATTTATATGTAGCTGTTCAGTGCTGCACTGATGAACCCTACGCGCGTACAGCACGCGGCGCGTATGACAACTGTCGGTCGAACGCGTCCGTATGTACGCCAGCCAACTGACAGACTGCTGTACAGTCATCGTGAAATAATGAGCATAGACACAGAACGATTAATAACCGAAGTCCGGTTGCATCCGGAATTATGGGACTTGTCTCATAATTTATATAAAGACCGTGAGGCACGGTTAAAGAATTACAGAACAATGAAATACCCAAGTATCGTACAATTTGTTAATGAGTCCATTTTTCGCGAGACTGTACAAACTGACGATCAGCGCGTTTTGACAGATCTGTCAGTCAGCTAAGCACTGAACAACACAAACCGACGGTCAGCGCGTTTCGTCAGTACAGACGGTCAGTACCGACCGTCGGTTGAGCACTAAAACCAGCCTTAAAGATGTCTCATGCGTCATCACTTGTCACTCTTTTCTCGACGTATGTGAAATATTTTTTTTTTATCTAAGGCTGGTTTTAGTGCTCAACCGATGGTCGGTACTGACCGTCAGTACTGACGAAACGCGCTGACCGTCGGTATGTGTTGTTCAGTGCTTAGCTAATTGACAGATCTGTCAAAACGCGCTGACCGTCAGTTTGTACAGTCTCGCGAAAAATGGACTCATTAACAAATTGTACGATACTTGGGTATTTCATTGTTCTGTAATTCTTTAACCGTGCATCACGGTCTTTATATAAATTATGAGACAAGTCCCATAATTCCGGATGCACCCGGACTTCGGTTATTAATCGTTCTGTGTCTATGCTCATTATTTCACGATGACTGTACAGCAGTCTGTCAGTTGGCTGACGTACATACGGACGCGTTCGACCGACGGTTGTCATACGCGCCGCGTACCGTACGCGCGTAGGGTTCATCAGTGCAGCACTGAACAGCTACATATAAATACGTTGATAAGCTACGCGCGACCGTCGGTTGAGCACTAAAACCAGCCTAATTGTACATGACAGAGAGAGAGAGAGAGACGAAAACTGAAAATACTAGTCTAGGATAACACAATTAATTAATGCATAAGACATCTTTCTCATATACCGTGTGTCCGTAAAGTAGGGGATATAGGCTATATAATCGTTATAAAAGGTTTATGGAAAAATCGCTGAAACGAGTCTAAAGATTTACATCTTTTGCAATTTTTTAATGAAGATTTTAAATTTTTTCCGCCATTTTTAAATGAGTTATGACGTCATCGAAATTTTTTTTAAATGGCAACCTCCCATTTTTATTACGGAATATGAAAGAAGATTTTTTTCTAAGTTCAATACAGTCAATATTAATATCGGTTACATAAGAAAATTTTCGATAAAAATTACTTTAAAGTTTAATTGGAATTTACTTAATTAAAATGATAAAAATAACAGTTGCCATGATTAATTTCTCACATTTTTCTCCATTTTTTAATCATGGAAACTGCTATTTTTATCATTTTAAGTAAATTCGAATGAAACTTTAAGGTAATTTTTCTCGAAAATTTTCTTATGTAACCGATATTAATATTGACTGTACTGAACTTAGAAAAAAATCTTCTTTCATATTCCGTAATAAAAATGGGGGGTTGCCATTTAAACAAAATTTCGATGACGTCATAACTCATTTAAAAATGGCGGAAAAAAATTAATATCTTCATCAAAAAATTACAAAAGATGTATATCTTTAGACCCGTTTCAGTGATTTTTTCATAAACCCTTTATAACGATTATATAGCCCATATCCCCTACTTTACGGACACACGGTACATCTTCATAACAAAATGTAGGATAAATCAGAAGTTGGGTGCTAAATACATTGCTCGCAAAAAAGGGAGGGCACTTAGAATAGATAGTCGAACAAATTAAACACCGAAACTTTTACACCCGTATGCATAGTCGATCGCCGGCGATTCGCCGGAGATTCGCCGGAGACTCGCCGGAGACTCGCCGGCGAACGGTCGGAATATAATTTGTGATGCATAGTCGATCTCCCAGCGATCTTCGCTTTGGCGAATCGCCGGTGATTTGTAACGTGATTTCTGATTTATTGGCGCTATACATTCAATTCAAATCCATATCCATTTTATATATACAATATTAATCTGACTTAAATTATGATTTTATTGACGTTTTTGACATCGACCGATCTCCGGCAAATCGCCGGCAAATCTCCGGTAAATCGCCGGCAAATCCCCGGCAAACCTCCGGCGCGTCGCCAGAAAAAACAGCATAACGCACGTGAATGAAACCATGGTGATTGCCTGCATCGGAATTTTCTATTGGTGAACGGAGAATGTCCGGCGAGTCTCCGGAGAATCTCCGGCGAATCGCCGGCGAATCTCCGGCAAATCGCCGGCGATCGACTATGCATACGGGTGTTAAATTCGTTATAGTTATGGAGATACTTCAATTTGCTGACAGCTTCGATGAGGCCCCTTATATACATATACCTCAGGTGAGACAACAAATAACCAAATTTTTTTAATGGCCGGCGATCTTTCTACTTGTTTTTGTCTGGTATTCAATGTTTTGATAGATACATTTCTTTACTGAACAGATTACATAAGCTTATTAAGGGGGAACAACAGGGTGGAAACTACGAAAAAAGGCGATAATTAATGGCGTATTCGATTGGTTGCATTCAGTTGCACTGGTGCGCACCAGTGCATAGCAGCGTGTTCTATTGGTTGTTTCGTTGTATTCTATTACATTTTATTATTGTAGTTTATAAAACATTTTAAACATCATCAAGCCTTAAACACACTTACAAGTGATGTTATGATTATGTTTGATATCATCGCGTTCTGTTGAATTTGCCTTTTTTTGCACTAAGCTAGTGTGACATATGTCACATTTTGCACTCAACGAGTGCGCACCAGTGCACACTAGTTTTCCCAATCGAATTCGCCATAAGTTTTATTTTGGTTTACTCATATATTTTAGAAAAATCGGAATTTGATATTTTCAACTACGCATTTAAACTTATTTTAGGAACTATAGAGAAAAAAATATGTGTCTTAAAATACATGTATGGAGGGTGTCCAAATACACTAACAAAAAAAAAACATCTTGCTGGTTGTCACCATAAAACGTGTAAAAATAATCTGCAAATAAAAAATGAAACGTCATTTTAATCTATATTAGTGTAGCTTCAGTTAAGCATACCCAATTTAAAGAAAGATGATTGCTGTTAAAATGGCACATCTGCAAAAAAAGAGTTAAAAAATCGATAAAATAATTAATCTTTCTAGGGGGAAAGCGGCAGCAAATATTAATACAATTAAAAATCCGTACGCTTAACTGAAGAGAATTTTATATAGACGTCTCAATAAAATTTGAATGCGATTCTCGATGGTAAAGAAACTGTGACAACAGGTTAAAAAAATGTTACTGTGAGAAAAACAATAATCACGCCACTCTTACTTAAGCTCGGCAGTATTACGTTGAAGACAAACACCATACAAATAATGTGACTCAAAATTAAAAATGCTACTGACAAGAGCGAGGACAATAATTGTTCAACTCAATGTCTACTATATCAAATAAATCGCGATTTTAAGTACGTGCAATAAAAAAATAGCTTCGTGCGCGCGAGCAGAAAAAGAGCTATAATTCCATTATTTATACAAATTTTGTTATAATATTGTAGGACAATATTTTAAAAGGTACATACGCTCAATTCTGTTTTTACGTGACAGATACGTTCCCAATAAATTCGCGTAAAAGAAAATCGCATAAAAAAAGATATGGTACTTATGTAAAAATAGGGAATAGGTTCCAACATTTCAAAAATCGGTTAAAATGTTAAGATTAAAGCAAACAAATTTATCTTTTTTTACGTGCTTTTATTTAAATTAAACTTATTTAAACATAATTAAAAATAAAATAGGAAATAATTCATAACTTTAAAAAATGAAAAAATGAAAGTAAACAAAAATTCATTATTTAGTGAAACCAAAATTGATTTCTAACTACTAGCACTTTTCGGTGCGTTTTCCTTCTCAAGCTGTACTGTCACTTCAGTACTTCTAGTCACAAATTCTGTTATTGATCGTTGTGTTCCTGGTTTGATGAGGCTGTTATACAATTCACGATAACTGCCCATTGATAATTTAATTTCACGTTGAAATTTGCTAGATCTTTCCACTATATGATCATGCTTCTGAAAATGACTGCCTAATTTAGCAGCCAGTTGTAGTCCTCCTTTGATTAAATCTGCAGTAAGGATAAGAACCTCTTCGTCATTATCACTACATTCTTTAACATCAGGAGTCTCAAGTGCTAAACTAATGATTCCACCACAGTTCTAGAGTTAATCGATATCTGCAGATGATATATCATCAAATCGTTCTCCGCCTATTTCATGAGCTAAAGCAATGATGTTAGGGTATTGATCTATATTAGAAGACACATGATGTTTATTTTTTACACATTTTGGCAAAAGAGATCTGCAACATGCAATTAAAGTTGATGGACTCAGTTCAAATAGTGCTAATCCAGCATGTTTGATTACTGCCAAAATTATTCTACATTAAATTTTCTTGCATCGCGTTAAATCAAATTAAATCGCGTAAAAAAAACTGAAATACAGTTTTTAAATCGCGTTAAATCAAATTCGCGTAAAAATAGAATTAGGTGTACTTTCAAATTGCGTAAAGAAAAAAAAATGGTTTTTCAACAAATTTACCCTGTTGTTCCCCCTTAAATTAATCCTTAACGAAAGAGCGCATTTTTCTAAAACTATGACCCGTAGGTCGACGAATTTTTCAGAAATGAAGTGCTTCATTTCCAGAGCGAGAAAAGGTGCATAATTAGTATAGCCTTATTGGATTTTATGAAAACTTACAGTAATAATAGGTAGTATATGAACAGATATGTCCATCCAAAAGGATACTGAAGTGAAAATTTCAGAAAGAATAGAAAATTAACAGATTTCCCAAAATATCACGTCTTTCGCGTGTATAGCGTCATTTAATTTTTGTAGAATATTTATAATATCGCAAATGTGGCGGCATTCGTTCGTTAAAGGTAAATCATTCTGTAACATACAGTCGCACACAGGGGTATTTGATTCAAAAACTCGGTCAAAAACCGAAAATAAGAAACTCAAAATTTCGAAAATTTGCTATTACCTAGCATGAGGTAAAAGATCTGGGAAGTAGTAAGTTGGCATTTGTTTTAATAACTGTCACTCTGTGCCGTATTATCAGCCATGTTTAAAGCATATTGCTGAGTGTGCTAGTTATCAACAAATAACTGCAGTAAAAACGGCGTGAACAATTAAGTCTTTTTCAAGACTAATCAGGTGAATCGTATCGAATTTGATTATGGATATTATAGAAGAAGGTGTGTATAACGGAAAACACAATTTCACTTTAAAATTATTTCACTATAATTCTATTTGTTTTTATTTTTTGGCAGTTATCGATTCGAAATTTTTTTTTGTTTTGTCTATTTTAAAAAGCTGTTTTAGTATATTTCCGGACCTTTCCCGCGAGTGATTTCTTGCACAGCATCTAAGTTGATATTATATCTTTGAATGTTATTAAAAACTAGCTGCCAAAAAGTGCCAAAAATGTAAATACGGTTTATTAATTTTAATTGCGATTTTTCAAAATAAACACGGGAGGGGGGGGGGCCTTGGAAATAAATCATAGAGTTTTATGAATTATTAGAGATATTTATAAATTAAATTTCAATTTCATATTTCCACTATCGGTACAGAAGAATCATTTCTACTTTTACAGTGTAATATCATATCCTTAGTACTTCTGGTTATAGTGGAAGTGGATAATGTTTTTAAGTGAGTAATATCTAAAATTTTATTTACTGAACAGTTCAAGAGATAGTTGTAAATAACTTTTATTCGTATAAGTTTGTGAATAATTAATTATTCCATGTGTTAAGTATAAAAGATTATCTTTGCCTTGAAAATCTCAATAGATGTAAAATATCGTTCGACTAACAGTTATTTATTTTTAATACTAAACCAGTAAATAAAATATTAAATAATGTTACTATAAAACTGAATTATTATAGTCTTTCGGATAACCGAAAGTGATGTCGAAGAAGCAGCAGAGACACCTAATAAAAATTTCTCACAATATAGAGAAAAGTACTCAAGAAAATTTTCCCGTGTTCAATGCAATAGATATTATAAATAGGCTTTTATTGACGTCAGACTCATTTTTAAGTAGTATTAGACGAAAATTTCAAAAAAATAAAAACCATTTAGGCCAGAAAGAATGGAAATGTGTGTTTGGTGGAATGTGGACGTTCAACATGAAGAAAATGTTTATAAAGAGAATGAAAGGGAATAAAATCCGAAACAAACCACAGATGAAGAGGAATTCGACGATTCTTCAGATTAATTTAATCTGAAAATCACAAACAATCGATATAATCAGATTTTTCACCTATAATATAGTATGAACCCAAGTTTCTTATTTCATATCAAAAAAAATGTAATCTATATTCATAAAAAATGATTTAAAATTCACTAATGTCGTAGAATCACAAAAGCACCTTGTTTAATATGATTGATATAAATTGGTTAATGCTACTTGCTTCCAATCTAACGGTTTAAAGTAGACTCTGATTATGAAACTGGTCTTCTATTACTTTTATTTAATTTTTAAGAAATTATTGTCATTATTTCATGGTATGTTTAATCTAATATTCATTTATGCAGTTATCTGGTCAAAAAACGAAAGTAAATCTATTAGAGTAAATAAATAATTTTGACCAACTTTTTAGGTCAAATACCCCAATGTGAGTCGGTTAAATCTGAGAATTTTGACACATTGGATCAAAAGTCATAGAAATAAATAAATTCATTATTTTTTCTCTGAAATTACAGGTAATAAAAAATGTTTCCAGCAAAATTATCTTTAAATTTTTAAATTTAACCAATCTAATAAATATTGCGTTTAAAAAGTTAAATTTGTTAATCTTATTTCGTTTCATTCATCAGTAGATAAAGAAAACGGTTCTAGAACAGTTTTTACAGAAAATCTATTCCAGGATCCACTTATGCAGGAAAGTTCTAGAATAATAAAGTTTAATCTATCGTAATGTCCGATCCTGACACAATTTTCTTAATGTGTTCAGACAGCCCTTAATTAGATTTTTTCCACATTCAACATAATCCAATTTGTTTCATTAAGTCAGAAGAAAAAACTTCTTAGAAAATACAGACAAGATTTTTCTGTAAAATCAAAATATTTATTCATACTGATTGTGAGACTTATGTAAAAAATGAAAGACTTGAAGTTAGACTGAAGACATTTATTAATGATCTCGACTACCCTGAAGGAGTACACCTCTGCGTTGATATAATTTGATATGAATAATTCCATTCTTCAGTTTGATGTTAATAAATGAAAGACTTGAAGTTGGATTGAAGATATTTATTGTAAGATATAAAAGTAGTCGAGATCATTAATAAATATCTTCAGTCCAACTTCAAGTCATTCATTTATTAACATCAAACTGAAGAATGGAATTATTCATATCAAACTTATGTAAAAGCTTCTTTGAAACTTTATAATTTTCAACTTTACTGAAGAGTAAATCATTCCAGATTTTTGTTTATAAGAACCTTTGTGCTAAAATCAGGGAAAGATCTTGGGTCACGTACTTCATAAACATTTCGAATAAATATTTCTACTTTTTTCTTTAACAAACCTAAATTTTTTTTTCATGTTAATTTAAAAGGGGTGATATTTCGGTTAAGTTGGATTCGTTTAGCTTTGGCGTAATTCTGTTGGAGTTATTAACTGGACTTCAATCTTTTGATCCTGAAAGGAGCAGTTTTGATTTGGTAATTAATAGAAATAAATTAAAATGTAATAGTGATAAAAATGAATTGTTTATTTTTTTTAGTTAACATATATTAATGAGCAATTAATTGTTGTAAATGGAAACATAACGAAGTTATTAGATAAAAATGTAGATTCATGGATTTTAAACGATGTTAATATAAGTGAAGAATTGTTCAAAATATCTCAACTATGCGTAAAGGAAAAACCGCACCGTCCATTTATGGTTGATATAAAGGACACATTGGAAGAATTGTTAATCAACACACAACCTAACGAAAATTTTCGGCCAGCATTATCTTTTTTAATGAATTGAACTCAAACGTTTAAGTTTACAAAATAAAAAAAAAAATCCAAAACAAGTAAAAGTATTTTAATTTAAGAAATTTTTGATATAAAAAATATATATAGATAAAAATGTATGTGTAAATAAATATACATATATGAAAATATAAATGTTTATAAAAGCTAAATTTTTAGCTTTTCTTTACTTTTTTTAATCTATACTATTTAGTATGTATATTTTTTCTTAATTTAAGTCCTATTGTTTAACTTAACTTCTTAGCGTTACTAACTCAGAAGCAAATAAGATAATTATGTGAAAATGTCTTAAAATATGTGTCTTAAAGCAATTTAATTCTTCGTGGCAACTTCAACCTCTTCTTCAATAAACAACTGTACGAATTGTCTTTCAATTTTTTCGGCGATTATGTCGATAAAATCATCGGTACTGATGCATACATTATCGTGGAAATTATGACCGTAAGTACACAAAGCCAAGTCCCTTGTTAAATGACCTTCTTCAACAGTTTCGCGGCTGCATTTTTCTAATAACTCGGCAAAATGCAACAAATCGTAATTGCGATCGATTTTAGCTCTATGTTGAAGACCTCTAGTCCAAGCAAAAATCGTTGAAAGGGGATTCGTTGATGTCTTTTCAGCACTTAAATGTTTCCTGTAATTAAGAAAAAAATGATTAGATATATTATTTATTACTTCACAATAATACCTTACAAGTGCTGCAAAATTTTACATCTGAATTTGTTTATGAGTCTTTTTTGTAAACTTTATTTGAACCTTTAAGTTTTCTGATATCAAGGTTTGAAAATGATATGTGAACGATGCTGTTGTTGATTTGGACTCTTTTTACGGCTTCTTCTATGAGTTTATGGAGAACATCGTCGAGATTATATTGTTAAGTGGTCTCAAATAAAAAAAAACTAAACATTTTCTCTCTTACAAAATTTCTGTTAAACAAACGGTTTAGCCACAAGAAAATATTTTCTAAATCGCTACAAGCCCAAATTGATAACTTATGTTACCATTAACAGCTCAGAGTAGCAATTTCTTTAAGCGGTGTGAAATTCAAAAAAACACCCTGTAATTTTCGAAACTGTTGTCTACTGATATAAAGGTCAAAAAATGAATAAATTCTGACGAATATTTTTCTTTTAATTTAAAGAAAACTCACGAAAAATATTTTGAAAGTCCTTTAGCGGCTAAACGAAGCAACTTTGTATGTAGATAAGTTGGGTTAAATCATCATATTTTTGATAAAGGTATTTGTGGTATTCCGGTGTGCACAACATTTTCGGACACGTATAATATAGCCTGATTTAACCTTTCCAGATCTCTTTCCCTGAGGACAGACTTTTGTAGTTTTGAAGGATAGGAATTGACTGCATAACCGCCAACGTTTTATACAAAACCATAAAGAATGCTGTATAGACAACTCAAATAATAATCAACAATAATGCCGTCCACTTGATCGATACCATTTTCAAGTTTTACTGTCATAAATCTTAAAGGGACCCTGATAAACTACATTTCGTGATTTATAATGAGGTATAAAAAATTTCAAGATAATCTCGTATTTTTATGGTACAGAAATTTATCTTACGATGAAATATGTTGGAATTAGATTTAATACACAGCCTATTTCCATTTTTTATATTATACAAAAATGAAAGCATAATAGGATTATATCCTTAATTTCCATAAACGGCATATTTGCTGCTAACAATATCGCCAATAACGTCACTTTTCCGATTAATAACCTTGAAAATTACGTCAAATGGTTACCTCATTAAACAAAATTTACAAAGGTTCAAGGTTAAGCTAAATGTCTACATATAAAAGAAACGCTCTGTATATGTTATTCTGTATTTCATCTGATTATTATCACTTTTACACTCACTAAAAGTTGAAAAACTGTAGACTAATCTTCGTCTTTTAAATAACTTTCCAAACAAGAATTGAAAAAAACTTAATAAGATTTTTTATTCACAATACTAATTGTAAGACGAAAGTGTCTTCATTTTTTTTTGACCTCATTGTAAATCACCCATAAACGTTATTTGAATCTGTTAAAAGTTTTGACAAGGTTAAAATGTAACGTAATTCTTTATCATGCAGATAATTCCATTGACGTAAATTTTATTTTAAAATTTTAAAATTTGATTCGCGTTATCAACTTACTTGTAATGCCTAGAAATAACTCCATGTGCTGGTTCGGTCAAGATCATTTGTCCGTCATGGGAAAGTAAACTGTTCATCATCATTCCCATTGATCCAAATCCTTGGCCGACTATATCGGATAAAACATCGCCATCGTAGCTTTTTAAAGCCCACACAAAGCCTCCATTTGAACGAATTGCGTAAGCTGCCATATCATCTACTAACTTGTGCTCGTATGAAAGCTTCTTTGCGTCGAATCTTTTCTGGTATTTTCTAAAAAAAAAGAAATATTAAGTGCATGGAGTTGGTCGTTTTTAAAATTAAATTTACGTAACAATTTAAAAATGGGGAAAATAAATTGTGATTATTGCCGTTCTTTCCTGACTTCCAATTGAATAATGTATAATTCAAATTAACTTACTTTTTATATAGTTTATTGAAGACATCGACGAAAACTTGATCATACTTTTTTAAATGTGTGTATTTGCTCGTGAAAAACAATGGATAATCTCTATCCAAAGCGATTTGGAAGCAACTTTCAGCAAAAGCTTCAATGCTTTCTTGAGTATTATAAGTAAGCATTGCAACCCCTTTTCCTGGTACTTCAAATTCATATGAATATTTCTCCCCTGACTTAGTTGTATATTGTAAAGAAATTTTTCCAGGTTCGTTCAAAACAATATCCTTTCCGCCGTATTGATCTCCAAAAGTGTGCCTACACATCACTATTGGATTTCTCCACCTCGGTACGAACTTCGTAACTCCTTTACAAATGATTGGTTCTCGAATTTGAGTCCCGCTTAAAGCGTTTCTTATTATAACGTTTGGACTGGGGAAGACAATTTGTTTGAGTTTTTGATCTCGTATAATTTTCTCATTTGGCGTGATTGTCGGACATTTGATTGCTACTTTATGACGTCTTATTGCTTGGATAGCTTCTTCGACTATCTCGTTTTCAGTACGATTCCTATTTTTCAAACTACAATCGTAATAGTCCCTCTCAAGGTTTACGAACGGGATGATCAATTTTCGTTTGACACGGTCGAAAAGAACTTTGGCCATTTCATCACCCCCAATTTCCACGATTGGTTTTTCAACGATTATTTTCGAGCGGGTGGAATCTAAAAATTATATAACAAATTAGTTTTAAATGACAACAAAGTAGTGTGTATTGTATAATATATCTTCCATTGTACATGAGAAAGTAACCAAGTCACAAAATTCGAATTTGTTAGATTTTAATGTTCATATATATGCAATTCCATATTATTTTTATGGAAAAAATGAATAAACTCACAGGTGCCATTATACATTGTTTACAAAAATCGTTATAAATTAATCTTACGCTAAATAATACAAAATATAAAATTTAGTATTAACAATAAGTATTAATTAAATTAATTAAAGATAAATCAATTTTATTATATCAAGAAACGTAACAGACGTGCTTTATTCGAAGAAATCTTAGAAAAGATAAATGTATGTCGTCTTAGTGAAGCCTGCAAGTGATGCAATAATGTGTATCTCTAAATTAATTAACCGAAGGAAAAATAAACTGCCCACCTAAAAGAAAAAACAACAGAGGGTACACAATAAATGATTAAAATTTTATCATTTACTTTTTACACAGATGAGATTTCATTGAAAACTATAAATTGTAATTAGACATCGTCATTATTTACAAACACTTTTTGTAAAGGAATTTGTTAGTCTGTTAACACATTGCGGACGGGTCACGAGATATCTTGTTTTTAGCATACTCAACGTTGCGGACCCCCGCAGATCTCCGTCCTCAATGTGTAATATCCAGGGTTTAGAAGTTTGCATTAGTTTATGTGTGTCATGATAAATTGCAAAAATTGAATGAGAAATATCTCTCAATGTTAAGAAGATACAGTGAGTGTAAAAAGTATTCGTACAACTGATTATTTTTAATGAATGGAAGTGAAATTACTTAATTTGTCAAATAATTTTTTGAAAAGTATTCAAGATTTACAATACAGGTTATGAAAATTATAAATTAATAGCAAAAGGCGATAAATCTAGAAATATATCGTAAATCTCTTCTTATAAAGCCATTAACGTATACTTTGGACGCGCAATAAGTATTCGTACAGGTACATTCGCATTAAGATATCGCGCTAATATTCCCTTCTTCACATATTTGAAGATCAAGTATGTAGCTGTTATACGTCTGTAGCGAATTAGTCGCAACTATTACTTATTGGTTTTGCGTTGATTTCTCGCTGTCTCTTGTTGTTAGAAGCAATAACGGGTCGTAAGGCTAGGGAGACCACAGTAGAAGAACGAAAAATAGTCATTAATTTGCATAATCAGTGAAAATCTCTTTCAGAGATATCAAAAATAATCAGCAGACCTCGTTCCACAATACAGTCTATAATTGATAGATATTCGTCATAGCAGACATTGAAAAATAAATCTCGAAAAGGACGGCCAAGAAAAATAAATAATCGTGCCGAAAATGCAATTCTGCGAACAATTAAAAATAACCCCAAAGTTAGCTCGCAAAAAATTACTTCAGACGTTAAAACAACTTTGGGATTAGTAATATCATCAAGTACCGTGAGAAATGTTTTGCGGAATAACGGATATCACGGAAGAACAGCCCGTCGAAAGTACTGGGTTAATCACATTAATAGAAGGAAGCGACTAAAGTTTGCAGAACTACATAAAAGGTTAACAAATGATTTTTGGAAGAAGTAGTATTTACTGACGAGAGTAAATTTAATATATTCTCGTCAGATGGAAAGTGCTTGGTATGGAGGAAGAGAAATACTGAGCTTGAAAGTAAAAATATTTATCCCAGTGTGAAGCACGGCGGAGGATCGCAACTTGTATGGGGCTGTATGAGTGCCAATGGTGTTGGTAATCTTCATTTTATAGATTCTATCATGGACCATAAATACTGCATTAATATATTAAACACTGAATTACGGGCTAGTATTGAAAAAATGGGCCTTAATCAAGATTATATTTTCATGCATGATAACGACCCCAAACATACTGCATAGAATACGCGTATGTGGCTTTTATATAACACCCCAAAACGACTGGAAACGCCACCGCAAAGTCCTGACATTAATCCCATAGAGCACCTATGGGATTATTTAGATAAAAAAATAAGATTGCGGAAAATATCAAATAAGAACAATTTAAACGTTGCCTTAGAGGAGAAATGGTGTAAAATACCAAAGACTTTAACAAACAAATTAGTGGAATCAATGCAAAGACGCTTATTGGCTATTATTAAATCAAGGGGATACCCAACAAAATATTAATGTCTTTTGTGTAGTTTGTAAGACCAATATTCACTGTTGTGTACGAATACTTATTGTTTGAATTAACATTCACACATATGTTATAAAAAGGTTATTATTGTTCAGTTAATGCTTTTATCAATTTATAAAGGTAATAAATGATGTGTCTTTTTTGCGTCCATAATTATTTTTATTTATTTTCAAAATTGCACTATCAAAACTATGTATTTACACCATTTCTTTTTGTAAATGGTAGGTGTACGAATACTTTTTACACTCACTGTAGATTTTATTCTGCATAACCCCACTGCTCGTATTTCAACCTGAACCATAGTAATAATCAATAGCGTATCGAAAGAACACATTGAAAGAAATATATGATAATGCAATGATTACGTCAAACATTTACTATTTATGGAGTTGGTAAAGAAGGCGAAATTCCGTTGACGCACTTTATTACGCGAATACACGGTAAGGATGAGTGTCCCCCTCTGTAACTTCTAAACCAGTGGAGATTTTACAAATTTTTTTATTGAATTCACAAATGGCTAGCAATGTTCTACAGGGTGTTTAAAAAAGATGCGGCAATATTAAAGGGGGTGATTGTCCAGGTCATTTTATACAAAAAAGTTTATAATAAACATGGTCTGGAAACGTTTCGTTGCCGATCTACAGCGTGTTGAAGTTTAATTCAAAAAAGCAGTAAAAAAATGACATATTTTGAAACAGTCCTGTGTTATTCACTGGCATATTGAACTAGAAGCTAGGCTTCTGATGCATTGCCATCAGCAAGTCCATAAATGTTGTGCATGTCGGTCATCTCGGCATTCGTGTAGCGATTCATGATAAGGAAATTCAACAAATTTGACACATACAAAATTATTAATCAAATGTCATTCAATATGTCAATGAATAAAACAGGACTGTTTCAAAACATGTACATTTTTACTGTTTTTTTTTAAATTAAACTTCAACACGCTGTAGATCGGTAACGAAGCGTTTCCAGACCATGTTTATTATAAACTTTTTTGTATAAAATGACCTGGACAATCACCCCCTTTAATATTGCCACATCTTTTTTAAACACCCTGTATTTTGTCAACCAACAAAACATTTGTGCAGGGTGTTCCATGACGGAATGGTAACATAAACGATTTCTTTTTGTAATGAAAGGCTACGCTTATTTTAAATGTGTTAGTATTTTGAATAGTATTTTGAAAAGCTATCATTTTGGTATAAGATACAGCATATAAATTAACAATTTCAAAAAAATCACATTGATAAATTTTGAACCACAGGTGGATTTAACGGCGTTTTGATCATCCTACCTAGCTGAGTCTTCTTAATTTTTTGTCAATTATTGAGTAAGGGTTTACAATGTTAACTGTGGATAATATCTGACCAAGAATAACAGTATAGATTATATACTTTTACTGATTGTGAATAAAGTACTATCTGATAAAAAATGTACAAATAAAATTCAAATAAAAATGAAAAACAATCAAATCAAATAACAAAAAGTAAATAGCGGTGTAAACTAATTAAAGAAATGTTTTATTACATTGTATTGATTGACAAATATTTTGAATTTTATTTATTATAATTGATGACCCAGTCATAATAGATTATTAAGAAATCGTATGTTTTTAAAACCTGATAACTATTTTTTGATCAAGTATTCCATTTTAGATTACTTATTTATACATACTTAACTTGCTTATAACAAATCTTGTTTATAACGTGCACTTTTTTGCAATTTATGAGGGCTCGTTGTAATGAATTTCCATTGTGTATATTTTTAATAAAAATAAAATGAAATGTGATATGACTTTGTTTGGCTTTGTTATCTAATTTATAATATTTTTCGAATGAAATATTATGACTACTATACTCGATTTAAACAACTAAAATACTCTAAAAATGCACATAAAACGTAATTTTATTGAATACGAGTGTAGATACCACCAAATTTTCAAGTTCGTTGTTATGTTAAAAAGCTCTTCAAGTTCTTTCAACCATAATAATGTTTGTTTGTAGTACATAATTACAAAGTTTTTTTCTACGTTTTGTTAATTGAAATAAAAGTTAAAATGTAAATTTTTATCTGAACTATGGATGGTTGTACCCAAAAAATAAAAAAGTAACAACCCCAAATATTAATACTCAGCATTCTTTTTTATAAATTTGAATAGAGCCAATATGTGCTATTTTATGCAAGAATAAAGATCACATAATACATCAAAATATTTTTCAACGGGGTGCTTGGAATTTTTTTTTTTCATAGATATTTGCGATATACTAAGAAACAATTCACAACAAATTTGGAAGTTATTGCTTCAAAAACATGAGAATTACAACTTTCGAGTGTTCTTGTTGAGAGACCTTTATAAGAAATATTGCAAAATTTTTACAAACGGAAGCAAAACACACTTCAAGCTAAAGGTGATGGTTAGAAAAAACCGAAACATCAAATAACATGTTATGGGTCTGATAGAGTAGGATTTATTAACACTTTAAGGACCGCACGTCTACGCAGTCAAACGTCGCCAGGGGCCGGCAGTGTATTTCTTGTCGTATTGTTACTTATTGTTGCTTCAACAAAACAAGTGAAAATAGTGCTATTTCAACCTTTCAACCTTCTGGGGTAGCATCACACACATGTTGTGTGAGCGGTCCTTAACGGTTGTTCTAGCTATCACACACATGTTGTGCGAGCGGTCGTTAAAGTGTTTAAAACACTACATTGTATTGTCACAGTTGTAAACATATACAATTTTTATAATATTAAGGGGAGATATCAGTGTGAAAAAAATATATATATTCGATTTTTTTTGCTTATATAGTTACTTGTGTCCTTTAAGAATATGCCTACAAAATGTTTAAACAATATTCGGCTTAGAAGTATTCTAAAGTGGCGTCAAGCGTCGACGTTTTCAGAGCAGTCTATAGAAGACTGTGTTTTTGTGGCGCTCAAGTAGTCAAAACAGCTGCTAATTTGGCTACTATCATATTCAACGATGGTCACGTGGCTTTGTTGAGTGTTGTTGAGGACTTGGGAATCTCCATCGGCGAGAAACTGTTCAATTATTGCCACGAAATCGACCGAAAACGTATCGAGGACGCCGAACGCTACTCAGCAGCAAACACGCACGAGGGACGCTTAAGTGCTTTAAACCGACGTGAGGAGGAGGAAATGTTATTGTTGGACGCAGATGAACTTCTATATGGTCCAGGGATAGCAGAATAATCGGTAAGACCTTGCTTTATATTAATATTCAAGTTACATCATTCAATTTTATACTCTCAAAACTTTAAAGGCGTTTTTCTCGAAACCATGTTTTTTTACCTGGTTGACAGCATTACTCTGTTAAATTTTGTCCAATCGACTTTATTCAACATGGATTCTCTTCAGAAAACTTATCGCTATCGTTGCATCGTAGAGGTTTTTTTTTAATTGTTTACTTTTTTTTATTCACGATTTACTGCAAAATTTTCGTGCAAAATCCGATTTTTTTTTTAAATGGCCACCATTTTTTTTTTAAATCAAAATTTTTAAAATTTCTACGATGCTGCGATAGCTATACTATTATAAATTAATAATCTTTTAGAATTTTTCATTTCAGAGGCTTGCTGTGGCTCTAATGTTGTCAACCGTCGGGAGGTCTTTTTTCTGATTGTGAGACGTCATTTTACGACTGCTCCCCTGCTTCATAGATCGTAATAAAAATTTAAAGAAAATTTCCTTGCATACTTTAATGCTACAATAATTAATAAACAAAATCCCAAATAATTTGATAACGCCATTAAAAAAATCCCAAAAAATACCTCATTTTTCAGCCTGTCACAGTGATATCTCCCCTTAAGGTTCGATTTATTCACTTGGTTAAATTAATCTATCTGATATTTACCTTGGTTACTGGTCAAATAACCAAGCATGGCAAGTGAAATTACAATTACCATGGAAAATATCAGACAGATTAATTTACGTAAAGGTAAATAAACCGACCCTAAATTAATGTTGCCATTAAAAACCTTATCAATGTTGCACTTAAAAAACTGTTTTCAAGCAAACGAGCTTGACTGTTAACCCGTTTCTTTTTTAAATTTAAATATTTAAGAATTTAACTAGTGCCAACTTATATTCGAATTACGTTAATTCACCCTTCAAATGAACAGTGAATAGCGAAACAATAAATTCATCTTTGAATATGATACTACGTTTAATTAGGCACGTTTAAAATTAAGTAAAACATCGCCTTATTATTTGGTTTAATTTTTTATCTTCGTAAAATAAATAAGTAAAAAGCAAACTTTCATATCAAAACTTTTTGCCTTTCAAATATCTAGAGCACATATTTATTGAAACAGTGACTAAACTGGCTTTTATTGCGACGGAATTTCAATATTTTTTTGTCGCTTGACCTTCAATCGACTTCAGTAGCGAAATTCGGCATCCGCCTTCGTCTGTTTCCTCTGAAAGAATGTTAGAGAGAGAAACGCATTAGTTTTGCGATCGTGTGAAACTGGTTACCATGCGTCGGTCACGTGGATGTTAAAACGAGAACCGCTACGAACTCACACTACAACAACGAACCGTCGGAAGATACTGATCTATCATAACATCGCGAATTCTCTATGTATAGTCGTCGATTAAAATCATGTTTACCTGTGTGTTTTACTTATTTTAGTTATTTATTTAAAATAAGATATACAGTTTACTATACAATGATGCAATCACTTTGCTGCAGTTACATGGATCTTTATGTTTGATAAATAATCAAGAAAAGCAGTTTTAATAAACATACATATACCGACGATTATCGAAGTTTTCGTTCCATAAATATTTACATATTAAAATTAATGCAATGAAAGATTCAGTGTTTATGTATCAAGGACATAATGACAATGTTTATATTCAAGGGCAATAGTTTACAAATCTGAGGGGCTTCTGGCCGAAGACTTTGTAAATTGTTCAAGTAGTTTATACAAATTTGATAACAACAATTCCCTTAAAACTAACGGTTCTAATCATCAACGGTAATCGTTGCCGTACAGTATGAATTAAAAATCGGCGATTCCAATTGATTTTAAAGCGCACGTTCTTACAACGCCCTACTATGAGGTTAGAATCAATTAGAATCACCGTTTTTCGGTTGCTATAGTACGGCCAGAGCCGGATATAAGGCGATTGAAGCGATTGAGCCTAATCGGGCCCCGCGCTTGAATGGGCCCCGCATTTAAAAAATTATACATATACTTAAAAATTTACATGTTATAAAGGTCAATTAAGTTAACATTTTTTAATATAGAAAAACAAACTTTTTCATAACTTTTCTGTTTCAAATAAATGTTTAATGTGTATATTGTTTTAATATGTAAACGGCAAAATCAACATTTTTATTTAAACTTTGTGGGGCCCCGCGAAAAAAATTTAATCGGGTTCGCACTTATTGGATAAGACCCTGGGTTCGGCAACGAAACTTACTGGGTTCGGCTGAAAGGCGTTAAGACCCCAATAAAACATCGCGGGTCCTATAAAATATAAATATAATATTTATAGATATAAAGAACCAATTATACACTTCAAATGAAACACTTTTTTTACAATTTTAAGTATAGGTGAGTTGGGTGAGTCATCTTATTTTTATCTTTATCGAGTTAGGCTTTGTCCCAAACTTTTACTGTGTATGCATTATTTTTTTAAATTATAGTATTACATCGTTAAATACAAATAATAAAAATTACGGCAGTTGTATTTATTAAGCATGTTGCATTTATTATTGTTACATCTAGTGAAAAAAATGTATATCAAAAAAAAAAAGATACAAGATGAAAACTATTTTATGAAACATAAACTTAGTTTTTATAAAACACTATCGACGTGTCGCGAAGTAAACTGACTTTAAAAACATATTTTACATATCAAAGCCATTTACAGTTATCGAGGCAATCTTTTTTGAGGAGCTATACTTACAAAGGTTAAACTGTTTTTCAGTTTAACTGCGTGTATCAAGGATGCCGATTACCGAGGTAGTACACGTTTTTAGTCATCTGTCTGTTAAATGCAGTTTAAATGTTAGTAATGTTATTATTTAAGAACAAATGGTTAGAAATTATTTATGAGTACTTATTGTTAGACAATATTAAGAATATTTGAGTTATTTTATATTCTATCTAGAACAACCTTTTTTGCACTAATTCGCTCGGTAATAAGTTAATATATTCTTGGTTGATCTGGGAATTCTACAATCAGCCACATATTCGCCTTGCAGCATAGGGCAATAAGAATTATCGATAAACTCAATCATAGAAACGACGTACGGCTTTAAGAATTAGTCATCTTAACGCTTCCACCACCAGCCTTATTAAAATGTCTCTTACTGCCATGATAAGAGACTAATATGTAAGGTGAGCAAATTTTTTTATTTCAAATCCGAGACGGCAGGACGGGGGTTAGTTAAGTTAAATAACTTAAATATGATTTTTTAATTATTTTTTTAATAAAAATTATACATAACAAATACTATTTAAGGATATAATAAAAATCAGTATTTCTTTTTAATGAATTAAATTTTTTAATCAAAATTACTGAGTACAAAGTGTTTTATATTTTTATGAACTATGTATCTTTCGCAGCAGGTTTTTATCGCTTTTAAGCATTGTATAAAATTCTGTACAATTTCCTTCATAATTAACTTTAGTAAGTTATATCGCTTTTAGTGTGCCTACTTTAAGTCGAGCCTTGTCACTTGTCCAAAAGCTATTCATCAAGGAAAATATTCTATCCGTAGAAGCATTTGTGCCGGAGAGGCAGAAAAAGAACTCTGCTAATTTTCGTAAATTTGAACGTTCACAATTATTAAAGTGAAAGACCATTTCAATCCACCTTAGGATTGATGCAGTTCGGTTACTTTTCCATTCGGCAATTTTTTCTTCCGCAACGTATACTTACGGAAGTTAGGAGATTCGCAGAATCGAGAGTTCATTGTATGCTTCAAATGGTTTAAAGCGTACTGCGTATTTTGATATTCACAATTTCTTCGGTCCCAATCTTGTAAAAATAATTCTAGTTGAAATATATTTAAAATAAATATTGAAAATAAGAACTTTTTCAAAGATTCGGGACAATCCGGGACAAAAAACCTGAATCCGGGACAAATATTGCTTCTAGAAAAATCTGGGACGCAAGGTGGAAATCCGGGACTATCCCGGTCAATCCGGGACGTATGGTCACCTTACTAATATGTCATACATGCCGACATGCATATACCGTGTGCACACCGATGAGTTGCGGATACGTTTAACGTAAATGGAAAAAGGACGACAATAAAGCTTCCGTAAGTTAACACAGTCTCTTTATCTAACTCATTAAAATCGTATGCAATTCAATGCCTTGTTTAACAGAATGACCTGCCCTATCTGCAACTCGAATATGTGCAGTCTGTATAGCTATGGAATGAGAAGTCGTGAGAAAATTTATGTGATTTTTTATCGACTGATTGTGAGTAAAACGCGTAAAAAGTCAAATCAAAATTTAATTATTAAATTGCCAAAGACTATTACAGCTCTCCAAAGGAATACATTTAAATTAATTGTGAAGGTTTTAGTATTTAAGGTTTTTTACTCATAATCAATCGATGATTTTTAAAATTAAAATTTTTTTAATCATGTGATCTTATAAATTCCTTTTTTGTTCTAAATTGTAAATTAAATGTTTGTATTTTATGTAATATGAAGAGCGTAAACCTTGGCAAATACTTCTAATAAATTATTATTATTTTAATTTTTGCTATTGACATCAATCGTCTATGACGACCGTCCAAGCCTTCCAGCAAGTAAACTTTTTCTGAACCTGCTTTCGCAGCTAATTCTCACTTTTTCGATTATTATAGATAAGGTAAACTGCCCAAATGCCGGTCCCCCAAAAAAAGACTTCTTAAAGTCGGCCTTTCTATAAAAATCCATATAGAAAAACTCGAAGGCCGACTTTAGAAGCATTGCCGAGATTTTTCGTGGTATAAACAGTAATAGACGTCTAAAACTAAACTCTATTGAATTTACTTCATTTATTTATTTTCATGAATACAATGAAATGAAGGTATTTTGTCAAGTGATGGACTATATATCAATCGAAATTGGATCTATCCCCTTTTGAAGACTTATTCCACATTTGTCGTTTCATTGACATTAAAATAGTAGTCCTCAAAACTATACCTAACTTTTAGCGTTATTAATAAGTTTCTGAACCAATTAAGGGTTAGATTTGTGCTCCATCATGCTTTAAAATTGTATTAATGAAGACGGAGGTATCAATCCGAATCTACACACAATCGGAGTATAATAAATCCAGACTGTTCGAATTCGGACTAACGATAAGCCAAATATTACTGTTTAGCAAAATTCGTACGCCATAGGACATTTGACTATGAACTTAAATGAGCAACCGATAATTTAAAATAAAATGATTTAAATAATCCACTTCGGTGTACCGTCTGTGCATTTAAAATCGTAAAAAGAAAACGGCACTCTATAACTTTTGCCTCTCAGTACATAAATAGAAAGTTGCAGCGGTTGAAGTTTTTAGGCTCTAAGCGCATGAATTTTGTTTGCGATTGTACACATTCAAGCATTTTTTTTTTCGTTTATAAGATACCGGGTGGCATTATGTTGGCTATAAACTGGTTTTTATTAAACAATATGTTGCCACAAATCAAACTACAAATACTTTAGAATCTAAAATTTTATAAAAAGAAAGTTCCGTATATATTTTTTTAAGTTGGTACTAAATAAAATTCACGTGCTTTTAAATTTAAAACATTGAATCCCTTAAAAACATTCCATAACTTTTCAACAAGCATTTTATTATTATACTTACATTTTCTATTATGTGTAGACGAAATGTTAATAAAAACTTTTGCTCCTTTCCTACTACTACCAAAATTTTTAATAGTAATGTTGAACTTTGCGAATAATTTCGACGATGCCATGTCTTCGATAATCCTCTCTCTTCACTGCCACACACGCAAAAAAAAACAAACCCAACTTAACCAACTCAGCAAGAAAACTTAAACCGCACGTTTAACAACACTCTTTCTCCGGAGAAGTTTCTCCTCGGCTTGTTGATTCTGTTATGACTTGAAACTCACGAGCGTTCGGTATTTATGCACTTCGCCGCACGCGATTATCGTAGCCGTACGTGTGTGTGTTTATACCGGAATGTAAACAGTAACATGTGCTTTGTAATACGGGCGTTAGTTGTGTCGTGTCAACTCCTTTTTGGTTCGTTTGTAGAATGGCAATGTGGCGATCTCGGGGCCATCGTTTATTATTAGCTATCACTATTGACGTTTTTAAAAGAAAATTATTAAAAATACAAAAAAGTTGAGAACAAGAATTATGATTTTCATATTTTAATCAAAAGTGTTTTGTAAACAAACTAAAATTGTCGATAAAAGTGTTTGTTGATTGAATGGTAGTCGAACTTTGGATTTTACGTGAATTAAATTAGATTTGAACGTAATAGTAAATAACTAAAAGTTCGAGTACAAAGTGCAATTTAACATGCTAAGTTACATAATTGATTATTGATGTATTAAAGCCATGAAATGGGTCACTTTTTTTAATGTGAGGGTATTGAAGCTGCTGTGATTTATTTTGTGTGTTATTGTATTATTAAAAAAAGTTTTGTTGAATTTAAATACGATTTCTCTTTGTGCTACATAGTTTTAATTAAACATATGCTAAGAAATAGTGTTTTAGACAACTTATCAGGCATATTTCTTTTTTTTTTATTTTGGTTATTCTTGAATTTCTTCCAACAAAAGTTTTTTTTTACCCTCAGCAGTTTTGGACTTAGGATTAAGTTGAATGAATCTTTGTTTTATAATTATTAATTTTTTCAATTATTTTAACAATCTTCAGACTTAGAAGAAGCATCAAAACTCCAAACTTCTTTTCAAATCATTTTAAAACTCCGAAAGACCGAGTTACATATGGTCGTTTGGAAAATGACCATAAGAAAAAAGCTTTAAGATTATAGGTACAATTGTAATTTCAAATTTATTCATTAAATTACTCTTATAATTTTGATAAAATTTTTTACAATAGATTTTTAGTTGTGTTTGATTACACAGGTCTACAAAATTTTATAAAAGGTGAGATCCATAGATCAAAGAGTACTTTTCTAAAAGGTTTTGGCGCGTTGAACTCAAATTTGACCTCAGAGTTGCTCTACCACCTCAAATTTTCAAGATATTGTAATCTATTGATGCAAAAAAACACAAGTTTTGAACATATTTGAAATTAAATAACGTAGCAAATAAATTGTCTATTATTTATCTACAAAACTCCTTGTAGCATCCGAATGTACCACCTTTCCCATTCAAAATGCATTTTGAATTTTTTCAATACCTTAATTTTTCCATGAAAAAAATCTTCTTTTCGTAATCTCCCAATCGTAGTCATTGCTAGTATGGCAAACTATTTAGTAAGAAATGATTTGGTCGTAGTCTCAAAACCATGTTAAGGTTTTCAAATACTTGTTCCAAATGAACTTTGCAGTGACCCAACCCAACTTATGGAATTATCTTCCCTTTTCAAAGCTCAGTAATGGTTGGCCATCATTCTTTCATCCCATCTACACTCAGTGTATCACTTTTTTGTGTCAAAACGTGCACAAATATAACAATTTTTTTTATTATTATTATTTTTTTTTAACATAGTGGCTTCTTGAAGTCATCGTTATCTGTAAATCATCTAAATTGTACAGATTACGCACGCTAGAATGAGATTATAGGCCAAAATGATTGAACAAAAATCGATGTTATAGAAATTACATTCCTTCAAGAAGAAATGAAGATTTTGGAAAATTCAAAATACGTTTGAATTGAGAACAGTGGTGCTTTCAGATGCCGCATGGAATTTTGTGAATAAACATATATTCGCTATGTTATTTAATCCCGAACATGCTTAAAAACCGAGTTTTTTTCAACTTTAGGTTAGAATATTTCAAAAACCTGATGTGATAGAGCAGTTAGCGCACCTAAAACTACTAGGAAACTATTGTCTGATCTATGGGTCTAAAAAATGTTGGCCAGTGTTATTTTAGCTTTTAGAAATATTATGTAAGTTTTGATTAAAATAATGATTTTTTAGAAAGTACGCTAAAAAAGCTTGTTTTTTAATTAATATAGATAGTGCCTACATTCTTAAAATATTTGTTCAACATTTACGTAATTATGTGATGAATTGTGTATATGTAATATCCCACATTTAATCTATTAAATTTCTTTCTACATTTTGATTTAATAATCTCCATTCAAACTTTTTCACTATACTTTAACAAACTGTCGAACAAAATGACATTTAAGTTTCAATTGGCTGTAATTGTTTGCTTATATCTAGGACACACGATATATTTAATGGGATCTAAATGCCTTACGGCCTTATTTTAGTTGGCGTAATTATTATATCTATCTACCAACAATTTAAATTGTGTCATTTTCAATTTCAGCTGAAACTAAGTAAATGCAATCAAATTAAATTCTATTAAAACCCATTATAACACATACCTACTTAACAGGTTATTATCTCTCATTTAACCCACAGATAAATATTTACTCTCGTCCTTATTATTGTACTCAATAATGATTATTTATAGAAAACATCGTGATTATAATCTTAGCGATAATTGTAGGTTTTGATCAACTCGAATTGTACTCAAAAAAAGATACGAACGTTTTTACTTCTGATAAAACTGTTTGTTTACAATATGAACTCAAAATAACTTTTTATCACTAAAAATACCATACTAATTCGATATAACTTCCAATATGAAACTCTTTTATAGTTTATTTACCCCTATACAGCTGAACCCATTATTTGTTTTTTGAATTGAAAAGTAATGATTGCATCTACATGTACCTAATTTTAAAAATAAAAAGATAATTTATTATAAATCGATAAATTAGACGAATTTATTAGATCACTTATATAATTATTTATATCTTACAAATTAAGATAATCAAATAAAGATAATGTAACACGCGAGTCGACTTATCCTACGTTTGGTTTGTCACGTTTCTTTTATAAAACGTTCACTCTCAGGGTTATATCTGATTTTAAAGGCATCGATGGTCTACGTGAAGAACTGCACGTGCACCATAAAACCGAAACATCGTGGACCGTGAATAGAGTTTCGGTTTTGTTCTTCATTACTAAATATACATATATTAGAGAAAGAAAAAAAAGAAATTTAAACATAAAGTGTTGCCTTACTTTAGATTGTCTTTTGTTACTTTTTCTTTAATAAGAAGTTTAAATTAAAATAATTTGAGTATGTTACATAAAAATACAGTAAAGAGGATTTGATGAGGTCCTACACTATCTTAAAAAAAATTGTACATTTGGCATACACCTCTTTTATAATGAGCTTTCA
This sequence comes from Digitonthophagus gazella, assembly GCA_036711955.1. Lineage (NCBI taxonomy): Eukaryota > Metazoa > Arthropoda > Insecta > Coleoptera > Scarabaeidae > Digitonthophagus > Digitonthophagus gazella. Next base: position 20,240,270 of record JASCIT010000001.1, on the reverse strand, counting down.
TGCGATTTCTTGGGGTATTCATTGTAACCCCTGTATTAAATTTTGTACGTTTCTTAGAGTACCCTAATTAATAAACTACAGGACAACCCGAAAAATAAATAAATAAATTGAATGATTGACAAATTAATAATAAAAAATTAAAATTTTTTAAATGTAAGTTTTTTAGGTGGTCTGTTTAAAAGAGTAATGAATGCTGATAAGTGAGGTTTAATATGAATTGTCTTACTTTTCTAACCGTTGGGTTCGATAGGAAGCTTGAATGATGGTAATTTAAACATATTTGGTTTTAATTTGAAATGATAAATCTCTCTGTGTGTTCAGATCTTTACTTTTAAGATTATCTTTAAATAGGTGATTCAATTTAAATACCAACAGCTTCCAGAGATTATTGTTAAAACTTAAGAGATGTGCGTTCTATAATATTTTCTCTACGTCTCTTTCTTACCATCAAATATAATTTTATTACTTAATGATAATATTTTAATTTTTCGTTGAATTTTTTATGAATATTGTTTTATTTATTTATTACTTGAACACCTTTCTGAACCATTTAAAGTGCATTTTCTATAATTTTAAACGATAATTTTCTCCAAATGGCAGGTTTTTGTACATCAAATAGTAACTTTTTATTCTAAAAGGGGCTAAGGAATTAAAGTATTCTTCAAAAAGGCTTTGGTAGTACTGGGTGGCAACTGCGAACCGCACGATTTTAAAATTAGTGTTATATAAATAGTTTACAAGATAACAAGGATTTATTAACAACAGAATGAAGCTTACATAATGCAATTTACAATGTGTATCAAACGTGGAAAATAACGTCCTAGAGATGGTATCCGTTGCGTTGAATGCAATTTTCGAATTAAATCGTCCATAACATTTTTTCATACCATTTCCTTGGCATTCGTTAAGAATGTCTAAATTACGGAACTCGTAAGCATTGACACGTTTCTCGAAACATCCATGCAGAAAAAATTACAAATTGACAGGTCTGAAAACATTTGTATATCTCTAAAACGTGAAATGAGTTTTCATTGGAATAAAATGCCACACTAAGCTCAGTAAATGGCATATCGTAAGCCTCATTCTGGAGTTAATAAAACATTGTTATTTTGTAAAAATTTTACGTAACACTAATTTCAAAATCGTCCAGGTTGCAGTTCACATCCTGCATAAAAAAATATGAACTAAAACTCGTAAGGTCATAAGGACCGTAAGGAATTCTTCCAAACACGTTATCGAAAAGGTTAATGCTTAATTCCATAGTATGAATTTGTACGAACAATGTATAAAATTTATTCGAAGTACCTGTAATAACAAAAATGTGACTAATTTTTTTTTTTCTGACCTCTTTTAGTAACAAATATCTAGGTATGAACGAGTTATAGAAAAAAATGCAGGACATATATTCCTTGACTTTTAATAGACTATCCTCGAAATTCTCGGATTTAAAATTAATCACCTGTGTAAGAGTTTACACTTTTTCAATTCTTAATTTACTTTCCAATTTGACTTAAAAGGATTTATAACGGTTTTTAACTAATTTTGGATTTTGAAAATCTTATTAATTGAACTGTTAGTTAAAAATAACCGCTAATATTAATATGTTTAATCTATATTTATTATTGTCGATAAACATCCATTAACCTTAAAATAGCGATTAATAAATTCGTAAGAGCGGGGAGAGCAAAATATGAACGTAAGCGCTCAAGCACGCATCAGTAAAATGATTTCTAAAACGATTTCCTGCGACCTTAAAACGTTATCACTCGTTCAACTCGTGCATACAATTCACACAAACACTCGTATTTATCTTTGCGCGCATACTTGAACATTAATTTAAAATTCAAATTAAACACGATTTTGTTTTTGAATTACATATTTATCACAGTGCATGTAGGTTCTTTAAATTAACTTAAATAAGATTTAAGTGTTGACTAAGGCGATTTTTTGATCGAAGTTTTTATGAATATCTTTTAAAATGTCCCAAAACACTAAGCTTAAGACTGTGTGGGGTCCGAGTCTTAAGTAACACGGTCCAATTCCTTTGTAAAAGCCCCAAAAACCTTCCGATTTTGATACTTTGAGGAAACAGTCTAGGAAGTTTTTGTACAAGAGCCCTTTTCCGTTTGAGTCTACACCTAAAACAAAAATAAAATGTATGAACATTTTTGGAGTTTACGTTAATTAGTTTTAAGTGTTTGTGGTTTACTTTAAAAAATATTTTGGGATGTTGCGGTATTAAAAATTTTATTAGGTGTCTTAAATAACGTTCACTCTTTAATATAATATTAGGAATTAGATGAAATATAAGTAATAAGTTAAATACAGAGTGTTTTATAATCATTGTAGATCCGCAGAAGGAGCACTTCTAGGGGATGTTAAACAGCGCAACTTATCATTATACAAAATTGGACACCACTTAAACGTTAGAAAGTTATGCCCACTAATTTTAGTGTGTTTCATATTTTAAATAGCGTCAATATAAAGCATGTTGCTTACAAAATGCTATTAACTTGTGAATAACTTATAAATTACATTTGTGAATTATTTTAATCAATGATCGATAAAGTACTCTCCGTATCATAAGTCAAGTCAGTAAGGTTTTGGAAGCTCGTACTTCAGGTCACTCGGTTTAGGAAATATCAAACACGAAATTTTACCGTATTTCTATTAAACACAAAATAATTGTTTATTATTACTTAACAATCGAAAAATGAGCATATTCATAGGAATTGGATGGTTTGAATTTTCCACTACCACCCGGTGGCAATCTCGTTAAGTTCACATCTTAACGAGAGGCGGCTTTCAAGATCAACTATTTCGGAAACTGAATTTTTTAGCGAACATAGACCGAATTTTTCAAAAAGAGCAAAATACCATATTATAGTAAACAGATGAAGCTACATCCTATAAAAGGTCCGATTTTTTTTCTCCAGCGGTTTCCGAGAAAAAAATTCCCAAAGATTGCGTTTTCCGCGGACGGCCAAAAAACCGGTCCTTTTTCATTTAACTCACGATATTTCCTAATCCGCGTGACCTGCGATTTTGAATTTTGAAACTTTCCTGACAATGAGTTAACTTATGGTACGGAGAGTAGTCTACTAACAGATCATAAAATATATGCTTATTTTCATTAAAATTATATAAAAGTCTTATGTCATTTTTTTTAAATACTTGAGATGTTTAAATCGTGCATAGTGTATATTTATATCATAGCCATAATAATATGTATAATAGTAAAATGGAATTTATTTAAACCCAATTTACACTATGAGTTATGGCCATTATTGTATTATAAAAAGTTGGTCCGTTTAGCTTCCTCTTAAATCCCCTGTCGAATCATTAGGTGTGGAACATTCTATGTAATGTAATAATTCGTTAATACACTTATAAGAATAGGTGTAGAAGATTGATTACACAGTGCTGCAAAATTTCAAATTTTTTCCCCATTAGTTAGGCAGTTGAGTGTTTTACTTTTTATACAAAAAAAAATATTAAAAAATCTCTCGTTTATATTGAAAAAATAAATTTTCGTAACAAACATTTCAAAAACTGATATTTAACTTATTAATTACTCATTAAAATAATAAAGTTAAAACTAAAAATTAAAAGTGAACTTATCAAACTAAAAAGACATGACAAGTACCAACAGATTAAGAAAAATTGATCAAAAATTGAAGAAAAAATTAGTTACAAAAGAATATGATATGTTTGAATTATCCTTCAACATTATTCACTTCTTCAAATAAATTCTCGCAGATATCGGCAAAAAAGGAATGTAATTTCTTTCCAATGAATCAACTTCCGCTGGAATTTGTACTTCAAAACGATCTAAATGATGATCAATAGAATGTATATTCGCATGTTGCAGTTTTCAAAGGCTGTTAACATATCCAAAACAAGAACTCTTCAATTCACTTGAAGGGACTTGACTCAAATCTTTTATTTTAGTTTGATTTAATTTTGGGACACTATCTTGAAAATGTTTAAAAGCAATGCATTGTCTGTTTAGTGCCTTCACAGAATTTTTCACTAAACCCAATTTAATTAAACCAAATTTTATTATTATTATAATTTTTCTTGAAAAACATGACGTGTTACAATAAAATAGAGGACATATTTGAATTTGGCTGTCCAAAATTAAATAAAAATGCTCATCTGCCCAATTATTGACAAAAATTTTCCAGCACAGTGGTATTAACCCGTAATCGATGGGGTGACTTTTTTGTTGCGCATCTAATGAAGTGGTATTCCACAAACTGCACAAATCTATGGAATTTAAGAAACCCCATTTCAATGACTAAGGAATTGAGTACTTGATACAATTGGTTAAAAAAATTAGACATAGAAAGTTTGGTTCTACGGAGACGACATATTTATGGACTGTATTTTTTATTTCAGTGTTTTTACCTTGATTGTAAAGCCTGATACAAACCAAATCAAAGGGGGTGATCATAACGCTCAAAAAGAGCCCGGAAATCATACTAGCCATAAATGTTTCTAAAAGGGGATAATTCGTGAAAAGTTTGTACTTTTGGGAGATTTCTTTTGAATAGGTAAACGTTGTTAATTGGGCCGTTGAACCCAAGAAACTTCGTGGTATTGCTGAAGTTGATCCTCTGTATAAACCTTGAATCTACAAAGAAGCCAATTTTAAACTAATTATTATATCTCAAACAAAAATTTGAGAAATATTTACACCATGCTCAGCAAATATTTTTTTAAACGCCGACCACATTCCAGTGTGATGATGTTGATACCCAAACGCGATTTGTTCGGCTGCTTGTCCTTGAAGATGAGTTTTAACAAGGAAAAAGGGACTAGCCACGAAAGCACCCACATTCCCAGCTAATCCTCCAGCTAAAACGCTTTTGTAGAAAACGGTTTCGCCTTTTTCATTTTTAGTATATCCTTTTTTGATGACATAATCGTATCCACCTAGAAAAATCTTCAAATCATTTTTAAAAACCGATTTTATATGCAACCTATTTAACACGCACCAAGTCTACAAGTATTCAATATAAATTGAAACCATAAAGCTGGAATTAACCCAGCTTGCAAAGCTTGTATTCCATCATGCTTAGCTATTGTATAAGTAGCGTGAAATACATTCCTGTAATGTACTGGGTGTTCTCCGCGTGCTTGTAGCTCTCCTTGGAGTTGCATCCGAATTTTTATCACTTCTAAAGGATTGGAAAACACTCCGGCACCCACAGCTGCTAAACCGGCTATTATAAAGTCCATCATCAAAGTTTAAATGAACTAGAAATTAAGGTTTTATGCATAATCAAAAAATTAGAAATTACGCCTACTTACAATAAGATGGTATACGTTTTTGAATTAAATGTATTGAAGGTCAATTTTCCGGCGGTTTCAACACTAGAACAATAAATTAGACGCATCGTTCGTGTAAATTAATCGTACCTTTGGCGTGCGTTTCTGGCAGATGTATGCTTCGGACTGTTGTACCTAATGTCAAGTTGACCCTAACAAAACTTTGATTTAAATTTAGCACAATGTGAGCGGACTTTTGCACCGCGTCGGAGGGACAAAAACGATCGAAACTCCTTGTGTATCATCTGGTCGGATTTGGCATAAAGCCACGTGGTCTTGTAAATAAATAACATTTTAATCAAGTGGAAGGATTATAGTTAAATTCATTGTTTATAGCAGCTACTAGAAAAGAGTTTAGTATTATTAGAAACACTAATTAACGTTCAAAATATTTTATTAATGTTGTTTTTTATTAAAAAAGAAACAATTAAAATTTAAGATTTTCCAGAATATACATTATAAAGGAAAATACATCGCTCAACGTCACTCACAATCAGTTGATGCTTTCCATGTTCTCTTCGTTAATCTAAAACTTTTATGAAACGTAATTTTCATTTTATTTAATGTAAAATTTTTTGCGCTGTCATAAGGAATAGTGGCAAAGTACAATAACACATTCAAAATCAAGGATGTATTAAATTTGTATAGCTATTAATATTGTTACCCCAGAACTATGGGAAAAATGTATTGCGCATGTAAAAAAAAGATTAAAAATACACATAGACAAAAACAAAACATTCTGGATTAGTTGGATGTAAGATGTGTACTCTGATGATAGTGAAGTTCATTGGAAAAATTGACCGAATCATACAGTAATCGATAATCTTATCAATTCAGCATCTGCTGAAGAGAATATTCCCATTGTAAAGTCGCAATGTTCATTTTAAAGAAGTGACAGTTGTTCAACATGTAAGACAGAGGTTTTCTCTTTGATTTGGAAAAGGGCTCTTCAAGACACCATTAGTTTTACTTGGTATTTCATTAGTGTGCTAGGTTGATACACAATTTTTGTCTAATGGAATTTAATAAAAAATGTGTATTATCGAACCCCATTATCGAACAAAAAATAGGGATTGACATTAATAAAAGCTTGTCCCCTTAGGTCCTACAAGCTGCGGAGACGAATCTTGCAAGAAAAAGTACGTTACACAAAAATGTCTCACGAATGTGATTTTCGTAAGTAGTTGCGAAAGCATGGAGCTTTAAAATGAGGGCCTTTGTATCTGACATAACGAGATAATTTACTGAAATCGGACTGTTGTGCGTGCACACAAAGATGGTGTTAATATAAAATTTCTTGTTAGCAAGTGCGCCTTAGCGAAGTAGAACTCAAAACTATTTCAAAACACACAAAATTCGAAATAAAACTCGTACAAGGGGGTAGTGTCTATAAAATGTGATTTTTATCGAAGACATCATTTTTTAATGTTTGACTGAAGGATATTGCAGTCATTACTTTCTAACATTACTTTTTAACATGGCTCTTTTATTTTATTTTATTTTAGACATTTTGATAAGTTGCATGTTTTATAAGGCAGGATATTGGTTTTAATGAAAACAACGATAATTCATTTTTATTGTAATCTTCCTTACATTTCATGGAATTTTCTTTAGTTTTAGGTTTCTTATCTTTGGACTATTTATTAATTGAATTTCTAGTTTTACCTTTTCCAAAATCATTCATTAATTTTTATTTGGAGATAAATCAAAGATTTCATTAAGTTTCTAAAAAAGATTTTAAAGTTTCTTTCAAATTATCTTAAAATATTTTTGCTCCTTGATTTTTGTTTTGGAAAGCTTTGTACTTGTACTGTGTATAAAATGTTAATTTTGTCGAAGACATTATTTTTTTAAATGTTGTTATGAAGATTAGTATTTATCTAAATAATTATAGAAAAAAATATTTGCGACGTTCGTTAACACTGTTGACCGGTAATTTTACACAGAAACTATGTCATGTCACCGCAATGTAAATGCAATGACGACGAGTTAACTCGTCACCGGTCAGCAACGTTTGGCTATGTAAAAACCAGTTATCTCGACGCCGGTCAGCAAAGTGTTAAAAATGTTTTCAGCGATCAAACCTATTTCAGGTATTTTAACAACGGAATTTTATTGTAAAGAAAATTAATGATCCTCAAATGGTAATATTGTTTTACATTTCTGTTACTGAAACACCTTCTCTTGTATGCATATAGGATATTTAGCCACGTTTTCTCTACATATGTTAAATAATTTTCTTTATTTAATTATACTGAAAAATAGTGATCTAGAATAACACAATTAATAGGTCATGCAATTTTATAGCTAATTTTATGCTTCCACATTTAACTGGAATATAAAAGCTACTTACCAATATGTATGTTCAATACAAATTAAATTACGTCATAATATAAAGAACATTTTATTATTTATCATTTTTCAAAATTTACATATTAGTACCACCTGTCCCAAAAATGATACCCTACATAATTATTATTATTTCACTTTTTACGTTAAATTGGTTTACTCTGGTTTATGTACATAGCACAGTTCTAACAGCGTTGAAATTGTAGGCAAAGCAATCGATATGTACCATAACCCCAAATGGAGCTGCACCATGAAGAGAAAGATGAAAGAGTACTTGGCAATGTTACGGAAGCGAGCTTATTTTTTCATCTCTCTCTTCATGGTGCAGCTCCATTTCGAGTTATAGTACCACGAACATAATCGTCTACCTTTATATATTATTATTTTGTTCAAATTATTGCCGTTTCTTTTATACATTTCTTTTGTTAACAATTTTAATAGTGAGATTTAGAATCAATAAAGGAAGAAAAAAACAAACACATTTTTCCACAATTGATTTATTTTTATATTACGAGAAGATATTCATTTTTATACAAAAAAATTAATCTATTTTCCATTTGGAATAAAACTCCCTTAATTCATCCCAAAATACCAAACACAATACAGTGTGTGGACCAATTCGAACATATTGGGGTCCTATGCCTTTATAAAATCCCAAAAATCCTTCAGATTTGAAAATTTTCTTCACACAATCTCCGTACCCACTGTATAAAAGACCTTTTCCATTCGCGTCAACCCCTTGATTATATAATCGAGTACTAATTAAATCGAAGGGAGTGAATAGTAACGTAAGATTTATGCCACCTATCATGCTAGCCATAAAAACTTGAAACAAAGGGTAATTACTGAAATAATCATTTTTCTTTAAAAGCTGTTTTGAAAAATCAAATGAAACTAATTGAGCTGCTGAACCAACAGCTCCACGTGGTATTGACGAAGTTGACCCCCTAAAAAGTCCTTTAACCTAGAAAAGAAAAATTAATAATGATAGTAGTTATGTACCGAAGGCATAACGACATTGTTTAGATTTGAGGGCAACAGTTCACAAATCCAAAGTCCGCAGACCTGAGGTTTTGCAAAGTGCTCGAAATTTATAAACATTGATTTATGCCAGAACTACATAAAACATGATCAATAAAAATTCCGTCAAAAACCAACAATTCTAATCGTTAACTCCAATCGTCACCGGACCATAGAAACCGAAACTAGGTGTTTCTAATAGAATACTAGGCCATCCCCTAAGCCATACTAAATGGGTGTAATTATTACTTGAATTTTTTGTTAGAAATTTTGTGTCATTTTATCTGTGATACGTAAATATCTATTCCATTCTATTAAAGTGAAATATAAAACGTTGTATGTACCTCTGGCATAAGTCAATTTTTATACTGTTATTAAGATAAATTATTCCTCATGATATACTATAAACTTTAAATTAAAGTTACCCCTTGTTGCTTGTAGATGTTTACAAAAGCTTTAAAAGTAGATTCGTGATTGTGTTGATGGCCGAAAGCTATTTCTTTGGACGACTGAGCTTGAATGTGGGTTTTTACCAAGAAAAATGGACTTCCGGCTACGCTACCGACTACACCAGCGAAGCTGCTTGCCAGAACGCTTTTATAAAAAACCAAATCACCTTTCTTATTATGTATAAGCCCAAATTTAGCAATCATATCATATGTTCCTGTTAAAAAAAATAATGAAAACTTCCAATTCTTGTATAAAAATTATTTCAGATTTACACTGGTCTGCAAAGAAAATCTTTCGGAACTCAAACTTTTACTCATGTAAGCACAATGAAACCTCGATTATCCGACCGTACTGATTATGCACGAATGTCGGATAATCGAAAAATTCGACTAAAGCGCAGATATTTACCTCCGCAGAGACCGATTTTTACTCACAATTTTCCATACCAGTACAATAACATTATGTAGATAATCAAATGAAAACTACAGGCAAAAACCTGATTTTGAGAATACCCGTTTTAAAACATAGGATAGGATAAAACAGGTACTTCATATTTTCATTGGTTTTGGGCAAATAATATTCCGAATGATATCCAAACAAGCTTTCACGTCTATTATCATTTGCTATTAACTTTAACATAACTTAATAACTTTAATAAAAAGGCGCAGTGATGCGTCTTATCACGCTAAGGAAAGGTAGAAACGCGCTTTGTCATAAGATTAAACGTCGTTTTATAAAACAAAATATATTTTTGAATGACAATGCAAATAACAGAAACGCAGAAATTTCCGTTAATTTGTAGTCTTAAAATGAAAGATGGTTTCTTTTTTCAAATCTTTAAGTTATCATTACTGCTCATTCAAACTAATCAATCGTGGGTGCGGAATACGAGATTTTTACTTTTTATATAAATTCTTAGAAAAGTCAAAAACAAGAAAGTAGACTGAAAATTATACATACAGGGGTCCCGTTTTGATTGTCCGATTCTTTGCTAGTATATTCTCTGATTGAATACAAGCAATAAAAGTCCTAATGAACATAGGTAAGAAAGTGGTTCGTTTTTGAGATATTCAAGGTTTTAATTCTATAACTTGACCTATTATGAGTGTTGAGCAAACGTCAATCCTGGTAGCGATTGTTGTTTTCCCAAAACTGCCTATTATTAACATTATTGCAGCGTTACATTTAAGTAGTTGCCACGGTTTCGACCAGCTTTTGTAGCTGACCAGTATAACCTAATAATGACAATTTATAGAAGCCACCGTAACGAGTTAATGATTTAATTTAAATGATTCTCATCGATTATGTTAATAGTAGGTAAACTTAGAGAACTAAACTTCTAATATTTCGAAAACGAATCACTTATGAGCCCATGTTCATTAGAACTTTTCTGCTTATTTTTATCCAAGAAAAATTATTGGTTGAAGCCAAGTAGTGCCTTAAAAAATTCCAACCTTGGCTATAATCTTTAAACTGCATCAGGTCTACTTCCTTATATGTCCACATTAAGTTGAACTGGAATCTTTTTGTTAAATTTATGTTTAATTAAATTTTTTGGGCAAAAATGGGATATATAGGCCATCTGTTAGAAAAAGTTGTTCTCTATAATATACTCAGTGATTTGTATTAAAAAACGCACGAATTCCTTAAAAATTCAAATCAAATAGACAGTCTTTAGATTCAAATCCCAATAAATCCATTTTCAATAGATGCGCAGTTACAAAAACTGTACAATAGATTCAAAGGAGTTTTTAGGAAAAACCAAACCGCCATGAATATCCGGCCAAAAGAAATTCCTACCGGAGTGAAACCAAAAGATCTGAAAATGAAAGATGTAAATAACTTGTTAAGCAAACATTATGGAAAGAACTGGAGAGAGGTAGAAAATTTGACTTATTATAGAGATGTGTTGAGAACATTTCAGAACAATAATATTCCTGGCGATTCCCGAGAAGACAGTGGGGACGAAGAGCCTAGTTTATGTGAATCAACCGAAAATATACCTGATGTTAGAGTTTAAGAGTTTTTAAGTATAGTTTTTAAATAACATATCTTTCAAAAAATAAAGTTTCCTGTTATTAGCTACAAAGAGATTCAATTCACTTTCAATTCATGCCTAATCCATTTTGTTCAGATTCAAATGAACCTTAATCCACAGTTTGGTAGCAAACGCAACCAAACACAATTTTTAAATGCACTTTGTTATTTTTATATCTATTTCAAAAGACGTGGTTATAGAATTTTTGAAACTTCAGTAAGTCTTCTAATAACAAATAAATTACGTTTGAATTAATAACGCCAAAATCATCCCAAAATACTTTTTTGACGTTTTCTCAAAATCGAAAAATTTGGACTTAAGGGGATTTGAAACCAAACAACTCAAATGTAGATGTTTGTAAACTATCTAATTAATTAATTTTATTTTTTAGAAAGATTTTAAATCCTTTTACTTTGAATTAGATTTTTTTAGGTTTCTTCTGATGAGAAGAAATAAACGTAATGTACTTCCAAAAACTTTATTATTGATTTGTGGAATTAGAAAAAAAACATAGGAAGGTGAGTTAACTAGGAAATTGACTTTTTGCCTTAAATATGAAATACAAATAAATATTTGGGAAGATTTCTACCTTTTATCGTATGTACAGAAACTTTTGCCAACCCAGTGGCTTTTGAAACACAACGTTGTGAAATTTAGCATGATAGACAGTCAAAAGTACATCAAACAATATATCAGCTAACCTATTCTGAATATCATTACGAGGCATGTTTCTCAAGCGAGTACTTACTGGGATGATGAAAGATTTTAGACACCTATATTTACATATAAGTTTAACCACTTGCGGTGGCTGGACGTACACTGTACGTCGAGATACTTTTGTTACCGGAACGCCAGCGCGATGGTGTTATGCACGCCGTCAGACCATTGTAGCAGGTAGAAAAATGACTCACCTGGCACGCTCAACCGTAAATTTCTTGCCACCGCAAGTGGTTAACTCACCCAGTCCATATAAACATATTTACATTCCGTTAAGTGCATTTCTTTACAGACCAGTAGTATTTTCTAACCTAATCTGACTCCATTTAAAAATAATTGGAACCATAATGCTGATGATAGGCCTGATTGTAAAGCAAGTATACCATCGTGTTTCGCGATAATATAAGCTCCGTGAACGAAATTTTTGTACCGCGTTGTATATTCTCCTTTGGCGGCCAATTCTCCTTGAAGTTGCATTCGGATCTTAATTACTTCCAGAGGATTCGTGAAGAAACCGGCGCCAACGGCCGCTAAGCCTCCCAACGCGAACTCCATCGCACTAAAAACGTTCCTGAACCAACGAGTTGATTAACATTTGTTATACTAAACATTAGATAAGGCAATATAAGCCGATGCTCAGTTGAATAACTTGTATAAATATATCAGATGTAATGGATTATTTTTATCTACATTAATAAAAGTAATTCCGTGTTTAAAAGTTGACACTACCATCTGTTATTTTAATTAATACTTAGGAAAAAACTTATATCTATTTATATAACATTGATTAAAAACACTCACCTTTTATATCAAGTATTTATACTAAACACAGCAAAATTAAAACGAATTAAATAAAATAAACACTAACAAATCGGTTCTTAGAATGATAACGAAATGAATTAATACATCTTACAACTCAAACTAAATCTAGATCTAACTAGATCAAATGACGCAATTGAATGGTTGACGTCTTATAGTTTGTTGACTTTAAATAATTTAACAGCAAGACGTTTAAAAGCAGGTAGTTTTATCCTGACCCAAAAAGGAACAAATGTAAGATATGTTGAGACAAGATGACCTATTTCTCAACTCATCTTGGTAGGACTGAATTCATAGAACCAATTTGAAACTGTTTAAATTGTTAAAATAGATCTAATCTCGACGCTGAGAGTCAAATTATCTCACTATTACTAGGTCAACTGATAAAAAAAATAGTAAAGGATTTATTTACGTTGCAAGAGATTTATTGATACGATATGATTTTGGTTTAAATTAAAACCATCATAATTTGAATATAAACTAGAAATTTATCAAAAAATTCTGATTATAACACAGCGCCAAGGGATCACAGAATAAATACATTATGTTGAGAGCACGTTATAACAAAATACCATTTTTTATGGTTCATCGAAGGAATAGTGTTTTAAAAATTCATAAATTCTATTTGAAATTAATATTGCAAAAATATGTATTTTTTTTAATAAATCAGTTTTGAGTCTGTTTTCAAGGATTGGGTTTATTATTATAAATATACAGGTGTCCCACCGAAGTGCACTGGTCGAAATATCTCGGAAACTACAAATCCGATGGCTTTGAAATTTTATACATATGCTTCATACCAGCTATAGTGAAAGTGACTCATCGAGTTATGGTGCAATATTGCGCATACGGTACAAATCATGTCTTTAAGTTGATCTCTGTTAGAAAGAGAGCGCATATAATTAGTGTATCTGCTGTACAAAGTAAATGTATCCAGCGAAAAAGTATGTCTTTTCTTAGTACCGGCAAAGTAGCCATTCTTCTTTACCGATTTACACAAAAGTACACAAAATAATATTGAAAAGGTAAACTACATTTTTAGAAAATAATTTTTGGCAAATATATATTCCATAATCTTTAAAAATGTAATTAATAATGTAATAATCTTAATGTAATGTAAATCCTGGTTAATGCCCTCTAGTGACAGCGAGTTACACTCGCTGTAGTTTTACTTTTCTTAAGAATGGTTGAATCAATCTAAGCCTTACGTTCAAATCTTATTTCATACGCTTTTAAGCGATGAATCACTTTCACTATAGCTGGTATGCAGTATAGATTTAATACATACTAGACTACATTTTGAAAACAGTTTCAGTCATCCATGAGCTTCCGATTATATCAGAAGGGGTTAAGGAATTATTTTATTTGAGTATAATATACAAGTGTCCGGAAATGTCGTGTACAACAGAATACCACAGATACCTTGGTCAAAAATATGATGATTTAACCCAACTTATCTATATACAAAGTTGCTTAGTTTAGCCACTAGAAGATTTTAAAAACAATATTTTTCGTGAGTTTTTCTTAAATTACTCGAAAAATGTTCAATACATTTTATTCATTTTTTGACCATGTCTTTATATTAGCAGGATGCAGCTTTCTTTAGAAACAATCTCGCGACAAGTTATCCATTAAGATCTTTTTAACCAGCCTGTATAATTTTCTACCAATTTTTTTTTTTTTTTTTGAATAGCTATATTAATTTGGAAACTATTTTCTCTCTTATAAAATTTCAGTTGGACAAGCAGTTTAGCTACAAAAAATATTTTCTAAATCCCCACAAGCCCAAATTGATAAACTAAGGTACAATTAGCAATGTTTAAAGTAGCAATTTCTTTAAACGGTGTGAAGTTCTTTCAAAAAAACCGAAATTTTCAGGTTTAGAAATACTTTATTGCTTAAAATATTCAAATTTTCGGCAAGATTTATGACCATCATCAGGGCTAAAAATAATACAGAGTGCAAAATTTTTACAATTTGCTCTTTTCGTGGCATTTTTGCTTGATGACACCCCATAAACAAAGTCTTAGGTCTAGTGATCTTGCTGGCCAATCAGGGTTAAATCCTGAAGATGCTCACAAATCCTGGGAAAATTTGAATATTTTAAGCAATAAAGTACTCATAAACCTGTAACATTTGGTTTTATAGAAAGAACTTCATACCACTTAAATAAATTGCTATTCTGAACTTTGTTAATGGTACCTTAACTTATCGATTTGGGCTTGCAAGGATTTAGAAAATATTTTTTTATGGCTAAACTGCTTGTCCAACTGAAATTTTATAAGAGAAGAAGCAGTTTCTAAATTAATCTAGCTATTCAGAAAAAAATTTACTGAAAATTACACAGTCTGGTTAAAAAGATTTGAATGGATAACTTGCCGTGAGAGTGTTTTTAAACACCTTGTAATTTTCGAAATTCGAATTTGTTCCAAAGAAAGCTGTACCCTGCTGATATAAAGACGTTATCAAAAAATGAATAAAATCTAATAAAGATTTTTCGAGTAATTTAAGAAAAACTCACGAAAAATTTTATTTTTAAAGTCTTCTAGTGGCTAAACTAAGCAGCTTTGTATATAGATAAGTTGGGTTAAATCATCATATTCTTGACCAAGGTATCTGTGGTATTCCGTTGTACACGACATTTCCGGACACCCTGTATATTTTTCGTTAGGGTGGTTAATTATTTTTCATAATTTTTCACATTTGATTGAGATGACCATAAATTGATAATATTTTTTCATGGCTAACCTATTTTTCCCCCAATCAAACGTAAATAATTAGGAGAAATATTTTTTTTTCTGAAATTACAAATGATAGAGAAAAATGTTTCAAGTAAAATTATCTTCAAACTGACCAATCTAACGAAAAATAAATATTGCGTTCGTAAATAATAATTCCTTAACCACTTCCGGTATAACCGGAAGCCATGGATGACTGAAAATATTTTCCAAATGTAGTTTACAATGTACTAAATCTGTGTATAAAATTTAAAAATTTATTGGACTTATAATTTCCTAGATATTTCGACCAGCCCACTTCGGTGGGACATTCTGTATAACAATTTTCAACGTTTAACCCCTTGACGTACACGCTTGAGTTAATTTGAGTGCGCTAAAAGAGCCAAATTGTGAACACTCGAGTTCACTAATTCTCTTTAAGTTCGAATTCACATAATTCGAACGGCTTTTTATTTATTTATTTATTTTTGGTTAATAAAAATTTGATTTAATGGACTCGAATTAACTAGACCATGGATGTTAATGGGTTAAAAAATGACTTTCCCGGTTCTTTTTATATTAAGTGTGCGTTAAGGGATTAATATCAAGATTGCAATCATATTGTTAATGACATTACCAGAATACTTGATGTACTTAATGGCTGTTGTCCACTTTGAACTTCTCCATAATTGTAACATTTTTTCTCAATACTTTCCGCTGATTTACTTTCGAAACAGGACATAATTAACAACACCGGAACATAATTAAAAAGAATGAAATTGTACATTCGGATACATTAGAGCAGAGGTCATCAACCTGTGGCCCGCGAGCCACACACGGCCCGATGTCAGTTTTTGTGCATCCCACCAAGCACTGCAATTATAATAAATTGCCATGGAAGCAGCAATATAAATTGGCATCCATTGACATTTCTACGACAATTACCTGCAATTAATTGCGACTTGCTTAAAAATATTGTTTGCAAATGGCCCGATATGCAAAAAGGGTTTCTGACTCCCTCTTTAAAGGTTCCTAAATTTGTACACCCTTGTACTTACGTTAGAGCCAACAAATAAATTCTAAGGTGAAAATGTTGGAAAGTTACAGCTGACAGTATGTTATAACCGCGTACCCTATATCAGGCAAGTCTTATACAGGTGTCTTGCTGAAGTGGGCTATGGGAAATATCTCGGGAACTATAAGTGCGATAAAAATGAAATTTTATACACAGATTTAGTACGTAGTAAGCTACATTACAAGAATTATCTTCTTTTAACGCAATACCTAGCGTTCATAAATAAATGATTGTAAGGTGTTTGAATTTGGCGCGCTTGTTGTTTAATGATTTTTGATGCTTAGCGTTAGCTTTATTCGTTAGGGCTGCACTGCTTGCACTTAGCCGTTCAGTGCATTATTAAATTTTCTTTGTATAGGGGAAGGTGGGTATGTTAGGGACACTTTCTATAATCTACTTAATTGTGGCCATACCAGCAACATAAAAATTTTAAAATGTATACTACCGAATAGCTTACTGTTTATACTGTATTTTGGTACTTATTTGATGTCATTTTTTCTAATGGTTAGAGTTTTGTTGCAGTAGAAGTGATCATTTGTACTTTTGTCCCAAACGTACCTTGCGTTGGTATGTATGGGACAGTCACAAAATGACGGAAGCATAATTGATTTCTTCATCCTCTTCCGTCTCTAATTTCTTTTTACACTGTGTTTAACCTTCTCTTCCCTTTTTCGAAATTTTTCATTCTTGATTTTTAATGTTTCTTCTATTAACAGTTTTTTGGGTATGCTTGTTAATATCGTTGTAATATCTTTGTAAATTGTAACTGTTTTGCACGGGTTATTCAAGAACCAATTACCAAGAGCCGATTATGTATACAGGAGGTATATCTGGGACGTCCCAAATATCCCTTTCTTTAAACGTCCCAAACATACCTCATTGCAGTTTGTCTACATTTTATTTTTTTTTAATTATAGTATAGGACACAAATAAAAGACAGCAAGCAAGGTGTATTGATCAAAAACAGTTTGTAGACTTCACCAATAATAATTTATTAAGTTTTGTAAATGAACATAGTTATAACCAGTACTTATCTGATGCACCCGACTTTTACTTTGAAACAACATAAACGCAAACGTCCAATTTTTAAGGTTAAAATAACTGACTGCATTTCAAGTTTCGACGATGTAGCACTGTAGGTAGCACTAGTAAATTTAAAGTAAGAGAACGGGGTAAATTCAAAAAAGTTTTCGGTTTGGATCAATTGTCCCAAACATACCCACCTTCCCCTATGTATGCGTTCGTTGGATCACAGTTCATACCTGAACTAAACAGCACCAAATTACACTGAATTACAGTCATTCCCCTTTAAATGCTGCACGAAACTGCACCTTTGCACCATAGTGTAAGTTAGTGCAGTGCAAAGCTTAATATATCCCCAAGATTTAACCCAACGAACAAAGCTAATATGATTTCAATATTTTCCATGATATGTCTGAGATATGATTAACATTAGCTTTGTTCGTTGAGTTAAAACCTGCACTGCACTAGCAATAAGTTACACTATTTTGCAAAGATGTAGTTTCGAACAGCATTTAAAGAAGAATGACTGTAATTCAGTGTAATTTGGTGCACTTTAGTTCAGGTATGAACTGTGATCCAACAAACGGACATATAACCAAAATTTAATAATGCACTGAACTGCTTAGTGCAAGCAGTGCAGCGCTAACGAACAACGCTATTATTATGTTTATACCAACCTTAAAAATCAACCTGTAGCGCGCCAAAGTCAAGCACCTTACAATCACATTTATGAACGATCGGTATTCATTTTTACTTATGTTGGTCAATTTAATGATAATTTTACTTGAAACATTTTTTGTACCGCTTGTTGTTTCAGGAAAATAAATATTCTTTACGTAGAATAGATATCTAATAAAAACGAAGTAAGATAAAAACGAATGAATATGATAATATGACAGCAAGTAATTTTTTACAATCAATGATTGTAAAATCATTATCATCAAGTCGATGTTGACTTTTATTCGATGTTTGACACGAATATGAATGTCATTTCAATCTTTTAACAGTCTTAAACGGTCGATGAATGCGCAAATTTCAGTTCGGTCGTTGGTTCACTGGGTAAAGAAGACAACTTAAAATGAACGTCGCAAAATTTTTTAGGAAATCCAAATACGAGGTACGTCTTACAATTTTGTTTTCCATTAACTTCTGTTTTCTGCATGATTTCAGCAATCAAATGATGGGGATATCCTTCAGAAAATGGGATATAAAATCGAAAAGCAAATTGGTTCAGGAACTTACAGTAGAGTTCATATTGCCACCCTTAAAAGTGAACGCGGAGAAAAAAAAGTTGCTTGTAAAATCATTAGTAAAAAGTGTGCTGGTGTTGATTTTATAAAGAGATTCTTACCAAGAGAATTAAGGTAACATATTAAACAAATATTTAGATGTATATTTACTTCAAGTGTAGTACCTATATTCATAATTATTTTATGCAAATTTAATTCAATTTGGTTTTAACTGCTATAATTTTATATAACAATGAAATATACAGAATGAACCACGTGTGAAAAATGATGTTATCGACAATTTATTTCGTATTCAACAGGGTCCTGCAGTTTATCTCCTGCAGCTCAGGGTCCTACTTTCTGACATTATTTTCCGTTACACACGTGCAGGTTTATACCTTTATATTTTTTACGTATTGCACGTTCCACTTCAAACATTCAATTTTATTCAAAAATTGAATTACGCAGTAAATATAGCATCATACATATGGCGAATTCGATTTGTAAAACTGGTGCGCACTGGTATGCACTAGTGCATAGTAGCGTGTTCTATTGAACTGTCACTTTTGTGTACTAAGCTAATGTGATGTATGTACTAACATGCACTCAAGGTCAAATTCTGGTGCGCACCACTGCAACCAATCGAATACGCCATTAAATTGACGGAGGTCTAGTCAATTCTTGTTGAAGTGGGGGTCATCTTTCAAATATTTTCGGAGTACATAACTTCTACCTATTCAACTACAAAAGTAGAAATCTATACTAACTATACTTTTCCAGATAATTGTAATAGTCCGTAACCGTGAGGCGCCTGTATAGCATTAATATATCGTCGTTGTCATTTTAATATCTTCTATGTGCAAAACAGATTATTTTGAGTAAATTAACAAAAACTATTTAAAAATTGTTTGAAAAGTTTACAGGGTTTTAATTGTTATCTAATGCACCTTAATAATGTTTTTCGACATTTTGATATCATAATTTATCTAGTTTCATGATACTACACGAGAGCAATGTTAAAGTACTAAAACCATATTTTTGATGGCAATGTCACATAGGAGGTATTAAAATGACAACGACGATATTTAAAATTGAAATATAGATTTTCTTTTTTAGAATTATTAGAAGTATAAAACATCCGCATATTGTAACTGTACACGATATCATTGAAATTAACACGACGATTTACATTTTTATGGATTATTGTCGTAATGGAGACCTACTGGAGTATGTTAAAACTCACGGACCACTGACCGAGTCGAAAGCTAAGAACTACTTTCGGTAAGTGATTGAGATTATTTAGTGTGATATTAGTATGGTTTTATTGTGACGAATGAGTTCATTTTAGTTAACCTTGCCGTAAAAATAGACCTATGAAATGTAAAATTGGTGCCAAATATGCTTGGGGTCGCTGATCTATTTGACCCTGGCACTGAAACGATTTTCGTCCGTATGTTCGTGGCGCAATTGAAAGTTATTTTATTGTCTTACATTTACTATACCTGGATTAATTAAAATAGTTCAACATTCAACTAGTCAATAAGCTCGTAAAAAATACTGCTGTTGATTGGTTTATACGTGTAGTTTAAGAACGTAGACACCAAAAATTAGACAAAGAAAAGACCACATACCTTAAAATATATCGTATAATCTTCTGTAGTAATGCAAACGAAGGATTGCGTGAGAAAAAATATTTCAGCTTAAAGCTATCTATTTATATACCAACTAATGTAGCTTTTAAAAATAGACAACAAAAAATCGCTGGGATGTGTCCCTTTGATACACTATTTCGTTCTCCGATACAAATAGTCATTTTCGTTCTTAATAAATGTGAAGGTGCACTTGAAAGTTATACAGATATTTTAATTTAACAGGTGATAGTTCGCATTAAAATGATGCTACATATCCAAAATTGTTTTACATAAATATTGATGGTTTCCGAGATAAACGAAGTTGCATCTTTGTTTGAGGAGCTCTGGAATTTCCAAATCACCGGATTCAATCAAATACGGTGAGTCGTAGGAAAATCAAATTAAAACATTTATTTACAAAAGTTGGTGCAAATTTTCTCATGAGTTTTCTTAGGATTCTAACGACAGATGCATAAAAAATATAATGTACCATAACCCGAAATGGAGTCGCACCATGAAAAGAAGGATGAAAAAGTAAGTCCCCTCTCCGTAACATTGCCGAGTACTCTTTTATCTTCCTCTTCATGGTGCAGCTCCATTTTGGGTTATTGTACAGGTTTTTCACGCAACTGGCTCGTTAGAACTTTATTGGGTTCCACTATCAGTAAATTTTTGAGATTTTGACAGGAGGAGTTATTCATCCTAATCTTTCGATGCAAAATATTTCAAGATGACTGCTACTTCCTGTTGACCGGAAGTAGGATACAAGTTCGTTATTTTAAATGGAATGGTATAGTTTTTGTTACGTAGTTTAATTGTACATGCAAAAATACGTAGACTTTAATAAGACTTGTTGGTGCTTATCGTTTTTCGTTTTCGAGTTATTTTGATTTTAAGATTTTTTTGGCCATATTCAACCTGTTGTTCAAAACCACATACTATTATATAGTCGTATAGGTAATCTGTTAAAGAGAGGGAGAAAATAGCTTTATTAGATATGAACCTCGAATCCTAGTAGTTATGCTTAATTCAACATTCGGTCTCTCCGTCGATTATTCTCTTGATTATTCAAATTATAAGGATTTATATTTTTACAACTACAGTAGTTATAGTAGTCGTAAAAAGTAGTTATATGTATATTAGTTTGTTCTAACTTCCCTTCTGAATCTATTTAATTAAGTTAAATTATTAAATTTAATTAAAGCTAGTAATAAAAAATAGTTTTTTTTATTAATTTTTTACCCAGAGACATTTTTAACCACTGCCTTAGTGCAAGAATCCAAGGTTTTGGGTTTGACTGCGTTAAAAACTTTGCCGTGATTACAGCTTTTTTAGAATAAAAATTCAATTTCTCCACATAACATTACGTCTACAAATCGACGCTGCCAAGCTAAAATGGCATAAACGCCATTAACCTAATTTTTCAGAAAACGCAAAAAATGATTGACATAATGAATCTTAAATGGCTTTTACGCAAACTTTAAACCAATTTTATAGCGAATGAAGTTTGTTTGCGGGTATACCGCTTTAACTGTTGCATGCAGATTTAAAAATGCTACTCAACGGTGCAGCTAACTAAAAAATGGCCATTTTGGCGTTTATGCCGTTTTGGCTTGAGAGCGTCGAAATGTTTATGAAAATTAACTTTTGATTGGAGTTTGTTGAAGAATCTCAGGTCTTTCATTAGTTGAACGGAAGATTAACTGTTAATTCATTTTGAAGAGTACACTAGTCGAAATTTTTTGGTTCCACAGATCGACAACAGTTTCCTAAAAGTTTTAGATGCGTTGAATTCAAATTCGGCGTCAGAATTGCTCCATCACATCAGGCTTTCGAAACATTCTAACCTAAAGGTACAAAGAATTACGTTTTTAGACATGTTCGGGATTAAATAACGCAACGAATAAAATTTTACCGACAAAATTTTATATAGCTTCTTTCAATTACCGCTGTTCCCATTGAATATACATTTTGAATTTTTGAAATATTTTAATTTTTTCTTGAAGAAATCATCATTTTGTAACATGGAGACACAACCTTTTTCGCAATCATTAACCTATAAGAGGCTAAACAGCAGTAATCGTAGTCATCTAACATATACAATTTAAATATTCAATTTACGTACAACCATGACTTCAAGAAGCCACTGTATTAATAAAATTAATAAGGTTTGTTATACAGTGTGAGTCTCTAACTTGGAATAAATTCACTAAACCGAATACATTGCTTTTTTCGGAAATATGCTCGAACACGTCTATTAGTATTTTAATCTGTCCTATTTTTCATGTAAGAAAATTTTATACAGCGTGTCCCAAATCTGAGATATGACGTCATCAACAACTTTTTTAAATGGCATGCCTAATTTTTTTAAGGTGTTTTTAAAGGGTATATCAAGTTAAATATGCGTACTAAATTTCAAATTTTTATTCCTTGTCATTAAAAAGATATTACAACAAATATTAATTCGAAAAATACAGAAACTCATCAAGAGTGTAGGCTAATTTCCGCAGAAGTAATTAGAAATGTTCAAAATGAGTTTCAGTTCCGTGTAGGGCATTGTCAGATAGTACATGGACAACATTTTGAACATTTTTTATGATTTAGTTGATTCGGTTTTCTTGATTTTTCGAATTATTATTTGTTGTAATATCTTTTTAATGAGAAGGAATAAAAATTTGAAATTTAGTACGCATATTTAACTTGATATACCCTTTAAAAATACTTAAAAAAAATTAGGCTTGCCATTTAAAAAAATTGTTGATGACGTCATATCTCAGATTTGGGACACGCTGTATAAAATTTTCTTACATGAAAAATAGGACAGATTGAAATACTAATAGACGTGTTCGAGCATATTTCCGAAAAAACAATGTATTCGGTTTAGTGAATTTATTCCAAGTTAGAGACTCACACTGTATTTGTAGACGTTTTCCTACAAGAAATTGCCGTAAAAGTAATGCAGAGTTTATAGATATTGAAGCTAAAAACATAAGAACTCACTTGTATTATCTAGCTGGAACCAAGAATTTGAGAACCCTGCATCTTTTTGAAAGTGTGCCCAAACTATTCTTTAGTAGTCTACTACACCGGCGATTACGATTAGTCAATCATAGAGAGATAATTTCTTCTAAAAAGAATTAAGCTATTGAAAAAATTCAAAATGCATTTTGAATTGGAAAAATTGTGTATTCAGATGCCGCAAAGAGTTTGGGAAATAAAAATTTATTTTATTCCAAATTTATTGGAAATGAGTGGTTTTAGCTCTTATAGATTAAGGTATCTTGAAAACTTGATGTTATGGAGTAAATTTGAAAATGGATTTGAATTCAGGATGTCACAATCTTGTACAAAAGTATTGTCTAATTTGTGGGTTTTACATTTCATAAAATTTTGTCGGCCTGTGGTATCCTTGCGATTAATCTTGAAACTTATTTAAATCTTTTTCTGTAGCCAAATGGTTTGTGCCGTAAAATACCTTCACGACATGGAGATTGCCCACCGAGATTTAAAATGTGAAAATATCTTCATAACGGTCAGTAACAACATAAAAATAGGGGATTTCGGATTCGCTAGACGTTGCGTTGATGAATGCGGATGTTACCGATTTAGTGACACTTTTTGCGGATCGGCAGCTTATGCGGCGCCTGAAATTTTACAGGTTTGACCTTTAGAGCACCACATTAATATCAAAAGCTAAAATTCAAAATTGCACTCTACCTAACCGTTTATCTTTTTTTTTAAATCTTATTTTAAATTAAGGGAATATCTTACGACCCCAAAATGTACGATATGTGGTCTCTGGGATGCATTCTATACATAATGTTGACCGCTTCAATGCCTTTCGACGATACGAATATTAAGAAGATGTTAAAGTGCCAATTAAACCGTTCGTTATGTATAGCTACGTTTCGACATTGGAGAAAAAATTGCCACTATCTCAAACATTTATTAGCGTATGTTGTTTATGTAGTGAAATTGTCGTGTAAAAAAAATCACGACAATTTTCTTGTGGACATGATGAAAAACTAAGGCAAAATACCATTTTTATAATCTCTCTAGATACCTTTTAGAACCGAATCCTATACAAAGAGCGACCATAGATCAAGCGATGGAGTCGTTTTGGTTAAGAGAAGACAAAAGCTTGACGAAGTTAAGTGTGTGTTTGTCTGAAACAAAGTTGTGTTAAAAAATGCGTTAGTATTCCGTGAAATGCGTCAGTTAGGATCAAAGCCGCACCGACATGTAACATACTACTAGCCAAACGGGGTGTGTTGTGTTGAGGATACACGAGACTACTGACCCGCAACCAAATTTTGTAGAAAATCACAGCGACGCGTTCTCCACGAATACAATTGTAAAGAAAGATTAAAATTTAATAAATAAACGTTACACAAATGTTTCTCTTTATATGCATTTTTATTAAATAAATTTGAAAAAATACTACGATTTTATTTATTTCAAGGAATGGTGTACTACTGTATTTTGTTTAATTTTCATACCTTAAAAACTTTTCACAGTTTTTAAAGTACGAAAACTTTGTTTTAGCTTTTTTTAATTTTTAGTTGTTGGAAAAGCTTCACCCTAAAATAAACTAGAAGTAATTGTAATAAAATAAGTCCAGTGAGATAAAATTGTACTGTCTTCAAGTTTAGAGAAACTACCCTGATATTAACAAACAAGACAGCTCTACCGTTATTTTACCAATTTTAGAGAAAAAGTAGTAGTACTGTATGAAACACGGCCATTACAGGCTTATTTTGTAATTGTGTGGTGCGGGTCTCTAATTAAATAGTGTGACCCGATTATTTATTAATTGGTATACCTGCTGCCACCAGAAGCAGTTATTTTTGCGCTAATTTAATTATTTAATTACCCTCAAAAGCGCGCGGTTACTACTTCAGAACCGTGAGTCCTTGCACTAAAGCTCTAGCAGAAAAGGGGAAATGAAACTCAAGTGTAAAACAACACTTAAACTATATTTACAAAATAATATCAAAATCTCGATTAGTTACAATAAAAATGACCCTAACGTTAACTAACCGACGTTACTTTAGAGAGAGAGAGAATAGACTAGGAATCCCGATCTTTATCTAAAACCCTAATACACGGATGGTCCCTAACAGGTGATCACGAGAATTGGCAAACAGACTTACTCTGGACTTGCGGATGATTGATGCAATTAATCCTGATCGTCGATCTGGATTCCCCTGGTGCCTTCTCGAACTGGGCTGCTCGTGAATATCCAACACCTCGCAATGATCACACCACACCGAAATAACACGCGTCGCGGTTTATTTCCAAAGTCCCGAAGTTTGAATGCACCGAAGAAAACGAATACTAAGATTCGATGATGAATGCTAAGATTCAAGCTCGTGTCGAAGTTGTAGCTAAGATTTGGTTGAGATTTTCGGGCTAAGAGTCCGATTGAGATTTTCGGGCTTAGAGTCCGATTGAGATTAACCAAAATAAAAAGATTCTCTCGCAAGTAACCTCGGTTCTGGGAGGTGGTAATTCTGAGTTACTTGGGCGTACCTAACGTCTGGACAACCCCTCGCAGGAGGCCAATCCAGAAGATTTGGGCGGGTGTTTTTACAATATTAATTAACCAATCCCTAACGCACCTTACGTCGACACTTAGGCCACGGGACCTACCAAAAAACCCCCGCCAACTAGCTAATTGCGAAAACCCTCACGTAATTCCCAGACCGTGGGACCATCAACGATTACGTGAGCCAAAACCCCTAATTTTTCAACGGCTATTTTATTCCGCGAAAACCCATAAAGTTGAGGATACATAACTTCCCTAAAAATTCCTCAAGTTTAGGTACCTCCACCGGACGTCGTAAACGAAAGACGTGGTTTTCGACTTTTCTACCAAACACGTTACATCATAACTCGAATCCCTAATGTGAATGGTATTTTTTTCTAAACCCGCAGTAATTACCGAATTACTACATTCCTCCCTTCTTTAAAGAAATTGACCCCAATTTCTTATACCCCTAAGCTAATTAAGAAAGGGATTCGCAAGCAAATTCTATTTGACCCAATTTCTAAGCCTCATTGACGGCTTGAATATTTTAAACCTCAAATACTTGCAAATACCTCTCTTCTTTTGGAACGTCTGCTGTGTATAACCAATCTTCGGAAACCCTCCACGCGATGCCCTCCTGGTTCGACATCTGCGTTTATGCGCTGGACGCGTATTTCTTCGCTGCTGATGCTGTGGTGTAACCTCTGGTAATTCTCCGTCTGACGGCTACTCCATATTAACATTCACCCTTGTGTTTAAGGCGTCAGAGGATGCACTTTGAACGTGTGCTCCTTTGTTGGTATGCTGCTGGTTCTCTGTACCCACAGGAACCTCCCCGTAGAACTGTTGTTCCATGTGAACCGCCTTCAGGTCGTCCATTCCATTACCATCCTTGCCGCGTCAGCTGGATCGTCACCACTCGCTCCCTCACGGTGTTGTTGGAGGCCCTCCATCTCGGTGGGGTCTCGGCTGTTGAATATCCCAGGCCCTGGAGAAGTCACTCCCTTGCTCCTCCTCGGGGACGTTCAGCCCTAAGTCCTCGATGAAGCTCCCTCTTTCCGTGTATGATTTGGTTTCCGTCGATACCCCTAAGTTATGTGATCAACCAAAGAAAAAAATGACTACTGTATTCCTTTAAATGAGAAAACTACTCATGCACAACTCTCTACATCAACGTATAAAGAAATAAAAAAAAAACGATAATAAAAAACCCATGTGAAACGCTTAAATGCGTTTCCGTAGAACCCATGGATGTTCTGGTGCCGGCCCTCGACTCCTCAATCGATAACGTAGGGGTGCATGCTCCGGTCGCTCAACAATATCTTCATCCGCCTCTTGTTGATCTTCTACCCCTGTCTGATGATCCGGAAGCCTAAGTATTCCCCTAATGATATCCAACCCTTTCGGTTCTGGGATGATATCTTCTCCCCGATCGACATCTCGAACACCCTGAAACAAACTTGGCTCTCTCGCCGGTTTATCTAAATCTTGATCGGTCCTTTTTCTTCCCTGTCTCTTTTCTGAGACCTCCTTTACGTTTTCGACCAGCCGCAATCGACTCAAAGCGTCAGCATTTCCATGCTTTCTACCTGCTTTGTGTTCTATATCGAAATTATATTCCGCCAATAAAATAGCCCATCTCGCCAATCTTGAAGTTGGATCTCTCAGTGCGAACAACCACTTCAACGGTCTGTGGTCGGTGACAATTGTAAATTTGTTACCGTAAAGATAACACCTAAAATGTTTTATCGCCCATACAATTGCTAAACATTCCTGTTCCGTAACGCTGTAGTTCCGTTCGGCCTTGTTTAGTTGACGACTGGCGTAAGCTATAGGCTTTTCTTCCCCTTCGATCTTCTGGCTTAGAACAGCTCCAACGGCTGTCCCGGAAGCATCTGTCGATAGTCGGAACGGTAGGTCGAATTGCGGATACATCAACAAAGGTGGATTTGTTAATCTATGCTTGAAGTAATTGAACGCTTCCTCCTGCGTTTCATTCCACTCAAAGCTCTCGTCCTTCTTCGTGAGCTTAGTTAAAGGTAAAGCCCTCTGCGCGTACTCCGGGATAAATTTCCTGTAAAAACCAACAAGACCCAAGAAGGCTCTTATCTCTCTTACGTTTTCAGGAGTTGGATATCCCCGCACAGCTCTTATCTTCTCCGGATCCGGTTGGATTCCTTCACTGGAGATGATATGACCTAAATACTTTACCTCCGAAAATGCGAATTTGCATTTCGTTAATTTCAATTTCAGGTTTGCCTCTCGTAATCTCTTGAAAACATTTTCAAGTCTCAGCAGGTGATCTTCAAACTCGCTGCTGAATACGATTATATCGTCCAAATAAACGAGACATTGCTCTCCAGTCAAACCTGATAATACCGCATACATTAACCTTTGAAATGTGCTAGGAGCATTCACTAATCCGAATGGCATCCTGTTACATTCGTAGTGCCCATCTGGTGTGGAAAACGCCGTTTTTTCGATGTCCCTTGGGTCGACCTTTACCTGCCAATACCCGCTCGCCAAATCCAATGTCGAAAAATACTTGGCATTTCCCATCTGATCCAGAGTTTCTTGCAGATTTGGTAACGGAAAATAATCTCTCTTCGTTACCGCATTTAATCCCCTGTAATCGACGCAAACTCGAATTTTATTCTCTCCTTCCGGTGCCTTCTTAGCAACCATAACCACCGGAGCGGACCAGGGAGATTTTGAGGGTCGAATTACTCCTTGTTCCAGCATCTCGTCGATCTGCTGTTTTAATTCTTCCCGTTGTCGATAAGGGATACGATAGGGTGCCTTTGTGATTGGGGGAACCTCATCGGTGATGATCCGGTGTGTTACCTCGTTCGTACATCCCAATCTCCTATCGTTTCCATGAAAAACGTCGATGTACTTATTGATAAGTTTTTCCATGGCCCTCTTGTGATCACTAGGTAAGTGACTTAATTGAAACCTTTCGGTTTTCCCCGGCGTCAACTTCTCGCCTTGTTCGGTACTGAAAACGTCATAATTATTATTCCCCGACGTATACTCACTGTACCCGATGATTGTGTTTTTCTTGAGCTTAACCACTCCGCTCGACACATTCATCACTCTCATTGGGATAACTCCTTTTGCTGCGTTCAAACTCCTCGCAAAAGTGATTCCATGTACAGGAATCTCGATGGGTTCCACAAGGATGTCCTTCCCATCTGTAGTTAAACCCTGAGTAACCTCGCACATGAGGATGCTCCGTGGCGGTACGTCGATGTCGTCCTTGAGTTTTACCAGACACTGCTTCGGTGTCTTCCCGGCTTCTACTCTGGTTTCGACTGCCTCTTTTCTCCCAACGTAGTGTAGAGAAATCTCCATCCCACTGTTATCGAAGATAACATTTACTAACCGCTCCACGTCGCGATCCTCTGAAACTAAAGCTAAACATTTAATATGTTTATCTTCACAACACCGGCGTAAATTCTTTAACGCCTCGACGATACTGCGTGACTCAGCCTTATCGTCGCTTTTTTCCTTTTCTATTAAATAGAAAATTCCCCTGTTGATCCCTCGCTTGGACCAACAATCTTGAAGGACTGCAACCTCGCCAACCTTCTTCTTTTGCTGCAGAAGCAAAGTCCTACGACCGAATTTAGTTAAAAATTGGGTCGCAATGTCATCTTCCATGCCGAAGTCCTTCGAAACCCAAGTTGCTAGGGCAACGTTGTCTGGCGCGGCGAAAATGTCTTCGTCGCTTATTTTAATCAGCGTTGGCTTCGCTGATTTCACCGGTCTCGACGATTCTACCCGTTTCGAAGCCTTCTTAGATTTCTTTTCCTTTTTCGGTGGGTTGGCGGATTTCGTTGGTTTCGTCGTTTTCGCTGTTTCCTCTACTTTCGTCGTTGCTTTTCCATCGGAGGACGTTGCGAACACCGGCGAGGTCCTATCTCGCATTTTAAATTCGCAATCCTTAAACTCCACCTTGTCCTCCCTGAAATTTACCATGCCACCGAAATGACGTAAGAAATCTCTCCCGATTAACCCTTCCGCTGGAATTGGGACACTATCCGGGCCGACGACACATGTAAAGTTAACCTCCGTAGAACCTAACCTGAAACAGAGAATCGCGGTACCTAGGCTTTCTATACCTTGGCCCTCGATACCTTTTAAACAAATTATGTTCGAACTTTGGACGTTTAAACCTAAATCGCGTATCACGTGTTCCTTGACTAGTGTGATTGATGCACCAGAATCCACAAGGAAGTCCGTTCGCCGATCACCCGTGTTAATTATGATATTACAACCCCTATCTAATCCGCGATCTACATCTCTGCATATCATTACGGCGGGTCTCTGTTCTGGGGCTTGAGCAGAGACCGCTCCTAGTTTAAAGACTCCTTTGTTTTCTGCGGGGGTTTGCTACCTGAACTCTTCGCGGTCGATGTGTTTGGATTCCGTCGCCGCGGGGGTTCCCTATCTTTACAAAATTTGTAAATGTGGCCCGGTTTACCACATTTAAAACAAACAATTTCACGGTTACTTTTAAAATTAACCTGCCGCCTATCCCCGTCATTATTTATTTCCCTAACGTCTTGCCTTTCCACATGACCTTTGCTTTGTTTCTCGGAATTAGAATTACTGAATTGTCGTTCGCGACTTTCACAAAACAATAAATTTTGTGATCCCGTACCCGACTTTAACATCATATATGAGGCTTCCGCCTCAGCCGCGATTTTTACTACTTCGTCAAACGTTAAAGTCCTATCGCGATTTAAACCCATAATAACTAATTGTAAAATACCCCTATCTAATCCCGTTTTGAATTGATCTATTAAATCGCGCTCGTGACGTTCTAATATAGATTTCCTACTCGTCTCATCGCCTTCTTTAATATATCTTTCGTTGTCTATTAGCAATTGTTTACCCGCGATCCTAACACGCGCTGCAAAATCATGAACCGATTCTTTTGGATATTGAAGACATTTGCTTAAAATAATCGCGCCTTGACCAGATAAATCCCTAACGTACTTCGTACGGAATTTGTCGATTAAAGTATTAAACTTTACATTATCATCACTTAACGCGGGATCTGAATCTACATATTCGAATGCTGGTCCTGTGATTAAGCATTTGAAAACTGCGACGGTTTGAGGTTCTGTCCATTGTTCTAACACCGATCTCTGTTTAATTTTGGTTAAAAATTCTACAACATTTTCTCCCGATTTACCTGAGAATGATGGTAATCCCGATAAATCTACTTTAGGCATTTTTAATACTAATCTACCTGTTTCTCTCTAAACAAAAAAAATCCTAACTTCCCGTTTTCTACCTGACGATACTTTCGCTGGATATCGCGCCGCCTTGTGCGTCTATTTTTATTATTAATAAAAATTTCCCTAACCGATTTAAACGGTCTAACCTAGTCAAATTGACGTAACCTAATCTGACTAATTCCACCTAGCGAAATTTAAGTTAATCCCACCGCTGCCACCATTTTATGTGGTGCGGGTCTCTAATTAAATAGTGTGACCCGATTATTTATTAATTGGTATACCTGCTGCCACCAGAAGCAGTTATTTTTGCGCTAATTTAATTATTTAATTACCCTCAAAAGCGCGCGGTTACTACTTCAGAACCGTGAGTCCTTGCACTAAAGCTCTAGCAGAAAAGGGGAAATGAAACTCAAGTGTAAAACAACACTTAAACTATATTTA
Source organism: Digitonthophagus gazella (assembly GCA_036711955.1). Lineage (NCBI taxonomy): Eukaryota > Metazoa > Arthropoda > Insecta > Coleoptera > Scarabaeidae > Digitonthophagus > Digitonthophagus gazella. The sequence goes on along the minus strand of JASCIT010000001.1, from coordinate 20,208,648 downwards.
CAAAATAATATCAAAATCTCGATTAGTTACAATAAAAATGACCCTAACGTTAACTAACCGACGTTACTTTAGAGAGAGAGAGAATAGACTAGGAATCCCGATCTTTATCTAAAACCCTAATACACGGATGGTCCCTAACAGGTGATCACGAGAATTGGCAAACAGACTTACTCTGGACTTGCGGATGATTGATGCAATTAATCCTGATCGTCGATCTGGATTCCCCTGGTGCCTTCTCGAACTGGGCTGCTCGTGAATATCCAACACCTCGCAATGATCACACCACACCGAAATAACACGCGTCGCGGTTTATTTCCAAAGTCCCGAAGTTTGAATGCACCGAAGAAAACGAATACTAAGATTCGATGATGAATGCTAAGATTCAAGCTCGTGTCGAAGTTGTAGCTAAGATTTGGTTGAGATTTTCGGGCTAAGAGTCCGATTGAGATTTTCGGGCTTAGAGTCCGATTGAGATTAACCAAAATAAAAAGATTCTCTCGCAAGTAACCTCGGTTCTGGGAGGTGGTAATTCTGAGTTACTTGGGCGTACCTAACGTCTGGACAACCCCTCGCAGGAGGCCAATCCAGAAGATTTGGGCGGGTGTTTTTACAATATTAATTAACCAATCCCTAACGCACCTTACGTCGACACTTAGGCCACGGGACCTACCAAAAAACCCCCGCCAACTAGCTAATTGCGAAAACCCTCACGTAATTCCCAGACCGTGGGACCATCAACGATTACGTGAGCCAAAACCCCTAATTTTTCAACGGCTGTTTTATTCCGCGAAAACCCATAAAGTTGAGGATACATAACTTCCCTAAAAATTCCTCAAGTTTAGGTACCTCCACCGGACGTCGTAAACGAAAGACGTGGTTTTCGACTTTTCTACCAAACACGTTACATCATAACTCGAATCCCTAATGTGAATGGTATTTTTTTCTAAACCCGCAGTAATTACCGAATTACTACAATTGTCGTTACTCAACGACATTGTTTGCCCAATATTTTTCTAATCACAAACGACTTTTTGTAAAAACTGTATTTTGTAAATCAATCGTTAGGAATTATAGCTATAACAACACAAGTTAATATTTTCATATAGAATAATATCAGAGAAATAAAATGTTACCTTTTAAGTTACATTGGTTATTTGAATTAGCAACATAGTCTCAGAGAGAAACTTACGCATTTTTGACAAGTTTTGACAATTGATGAGGCAAGTAGACCAAGGAGCTAGTTTTGGGTAAATTCGTTGTTTATTATAATTTCCTGTAAAGTAGTTGGAAATTTTACATTATTTCCCCGAAAAAAGGCTGTAATATTACATCAATGATAATTTTCATGAATTTGCACCAATTTACTCTCAAAATACATACAGCTGTCCGAAAATAACGTTCGTATACTGAAGGCGATAATTCTAGAGCAAAAAAATATGAAAAGAAGTTGATATGAACTTTCTGTGTCCGGAAATCCTTCCTAAAAGAGCTACAGCCTTTTGAAGATTAGAGTCATTGTGTGATTTTTTGTAATTATTTCACTTACGGTACAGAGTTAATTCATGAATTTTGGAACATCCCCTAACAAGGAGAGTGCAAGGTGTTGGGATCGTGGATTTAGTTCAAATTTCGTAGAATGGTAGATTTAGTTTCCCTGTTGATAAAAATATATGGTTATAGGGGCCACTATTCAATAATTTTTAAAATATTTGCAATTAAAGATGCAATTAATTCGTTAGGACAAGTCCGGATAATGTCAAAATTAACCGAATTTATACCGATTAAGTCAGGCTTTTTGAAGAAAGTTTATAATGTCAAGTCATATTCCTGTATTAATTTTGAAGTCTTGACAGATCAAATCGACCTATGCAACGAAAACTATTGTAAGTCATTTTGATAGAACTAAGTCAGATATAAATGTTTAAATGTTTTGAACCGATTGCATTTTAAGAAATAAAATTTTCTAGGTAAAAATTTCCTACTTGGTTGCTATAGATATCTTATAGAGGATTCCGAAAGGATTCACCATAGAAGAATAGCAATTAATTCTGTTTTCTTTTCAAATTTTTCAAAATCACCATTTTTGACTTACGATAGTTTTCGTTACATAGGTCGAAATGACAATAAACTGACAAATCCAAAGTGCGGTGCACACTCAAAAAATGTTTCGATGTCGCAATATTTTATATCCACCCATGGTCTCTTTATATGTAAAAATAGACACTCTCAGAACTCGAACCCAGCGCCTAATAACGAGAAATACCGATCTACTGCTGCTACGCTAAACCCATTATGTTTAATCGATTGCTACAGACCTGAATTTAACAGGTGAATTGCATCTTCAATTGCAAATATCTAAAGAGCTATTGAGTAGTGGCCCCTACAACCATATATTTTCATCAACAGGGAAACTAAATATACCATCCTACAAAATTTGAACTAAATCTATGATTCCAAGACCTTACACTCTCCTTGTAAGATTTACATAAGAATTATGGTGATGGTAACGAAAATGATGTACGATGAACAAGCTTTAGTACTGAGGTTGAGGTTGATAATTTTCTAAAAATTTGATCTCATTTGGAATACTTAGATAAAAATACGCAAAAAAGTTGTTAACACACTATATTCTATCATGTACCCTTTTCGAGCTATTCATCATAGTAGGTTCGCACCATATCATCACCATGTTTCTTATGTAAATCTAAATCCAAAATTAAATGTCGAAATGCGAGTGTTCCAAAATTCATCATCTAGCTTTGTATAATAAATGAAATAATTAGATAAAAACCACACAATGAGTATCATCTTCAAAGAGCCACAGTTCCTTTAAGAAGCATTAAATGCTTCCTATATGTCTGCAAATTTTGCAGACACATGTTCATATGAATTTTTCTTCATATTTTCTACTGTAGTATTACGTCTTTAAGTATCCAAACATTATTTGCGTACATCTATACAATCTGTTCGGTGAAAGAAGTCTCATACGTCATTAATTAATTTTGGTATCCTAGATGAACATGTTCAGTTTTTGTCTCTCTCCGTCATGTACAATTAAAATCAAAAGTATTTGACGTACGTCAACAAAACGGTGACAAGTAATGACGCATGAGATATGTTTTGCCAAACGGTATATATACTCTTTTCACGGAAAGATGTCTCATGCGTCATTAATTAATTATATTATCCTAGACTACTATTTTCGGTTTTCGTCTCTATCTGACATATATGATTAAATAAAGAAAAAAATATTTGACATATGTCGAGAAAACGGTGACAAGTAATGACGCACGAGACATCTTTCCGCGAAAAGTGTGTAGCTTTGTTTTGGACAAAGGTTTGTTAGACGTCTACAGCGAAGTTACAAACTTTTCACAAGAAAATGATGTTGCCAATAAGAATCGTTTGATTAAAGATGGGAAAACGATTAGAATAACTCCTTATCACTAATTTTATCAGAATGTTTTTAAAAAAAACATAATTTTCCTTTAATTGCACAAAGTGCGTTAATCTTGTTCAATTAACCACTTGCGGTGGCTGAACGTACACTGTACGTCGAGATACTTTTGTTACCGGAACGCCAGTGCGACGGTGTTAAGCACGCCGTCAGACCATTGTTGCAGGTAGAAAAATGACTCCCCTGGCACGCTCAACCGTAAATTTCTTGCTACCGCAAGTGGTTAAATATAAAAATACATTATTTGAATCGGTAATTTTGAAAAGGGTCAAAGCCTTCCGTGTAAGTGCATTTTTTTAATGGGCTCTGATGTGAGTTTCAATAGTCCGGGCATAGATCGCTTTCAAAATAATTTGTTACCCAAATAGAAGACTTTAGTGAGAATTATGTATTTGTGTTGTTTTGATTCTCATTGCACTTATTGATTATTTTTCTATTGATAGCATTAAAGTCAGTTAGAAAAAATGTTATGGTTTACTGGTAATAAATTTATGCTGGTATGGACTAAAATTAAAAAAAAAGTTGCTGTTGCTGTATGAAGATATAAAGTTTATTATAATTTTATTAGATAGGCCATTAGCACAACAAAAATTTGAAAGATACTTTTTTCGGATTGTGGCAGTGAGATTTTTGCACAATTTACTAAAGGGTTTTTCGATGGCTTTAACCGTTGGTTTTCCTCTAAAATAATGTATTCATCAATTTATATTAAAAAGAAATAAAGCATAAAAAAATAAATGAGATCAAAATAATGGAAAACCCCGATTTTATCAGCATCGAAAAATTTTTCAACAAACTATAAATTTCATAATTATTATAATTAACTTAAATAAGTTCAATTATCTAGTCTATTAACTAGGTTTGTACTCCTAATAATTTTTCTCTTACATTATTTTTAAACACACCTTTTTATAATTCAGCTAAAAAAATTAATTAGATGTTCACTTTACATTTAAATCATCCGAAGCGAAAGTTTCATCAGTAGCACTAGATCCAATTGGTGAAGCTAAAGGACGTGCTCCAAATCCGTGGCGCAATGCATGTGCTATATCCACTGGATCCCTATCTTTGGTTTCTGGGAGATATATCCTAAAAAATGGTATAAGTAGTTTTTTAACGTCAAAGTCAACAAAAACGGTTTTCTCACCTTGTAAACACGAACAACAAGAACGTTATGACAGCAAAAATATAAAACGAAGCTGGACCAATTGTAGATTGCATTAAAGGAAACGTCATTCCAATAATGAAATTTCCAGCCCAGTTGGCCATGCTTCCAAGAGCCATAGCGATAGGGCGTGGACCAACCTCGAATAATTCCGAACCAATAAAGTAAGGAATAGGACCTAAACCAATTCCGTATGCGAAAACGTAACCTAAAACGGCTACGATGCTAATATATGGCATCCAAGATACTGTTGTCTAAAAAAAAATAGATTAATTAATTTTAAAAAGTTTGGAGGGTGTTATAATTCAATTTACCATGTAAGTGATAGCTATTCCTAAAAGGACTAGAAACACCGCGGCTAAAGAAGTTGAAAGTTGGAAAACTGATCGTCTTTGGAATTTTGACATGATGTAAATGGAGATTATCGCCATTCCTAGGTTAACGCTTCCAGCTGCAACGGTGGCGTATTCGCTGTTTATTTCTGATAAGCCGGCATTTTGGAAGATCGATTTTGAGTAATAAAAGACCTTAAAATAAAGAAAAAGTGTAACGTGCGGCAGTGGTAAATTAGTTTTTCGTAAAATTTTTATGAATAAAATTTTTGATCAGTCATTATTTTTCTTGAAACAGCTTGAAAATGTAAAGCCAAAAATCTATAAGTTTTGATTTCAAAACTTTCATAAGTGTCACCAACACACTCGTGAAACAAACGCTTCAAATTAGCTAATCTCAAAGTTAAGCCTTGAGATAAGCAATTAAGAATACAATGAAAAGTTACCGCATTAATTCCACTAAATTGCTGCCCGCCTTGCATACTACAAACCAATAACAGAGGCAACAGTAAAGCCCGATCTTTAAGAATCCCAAAAAATCCAACCACATTATTTTGCTTCCTTGTATCTTGGAGTTCCACATCCAATTCGGCTATTTCTTCTTGGAGATCAGATAGAGGCGTATTCCTAATCTTTTCTAAAGCTAGAAAAAACAAATTTCAACATCCAGAATTTCTCAGCCATATGCTATCACCGTATTCTACATCTAAATATAGAGAATATACAGACGAGGCGTTTTTACTGGCTTGTTTAGTAACGTGCGTTTGATATACAAAGATTATAATGGAATGGTGCATATTCAAGCGTACCCTTTTTGTTAAACACGCGATTCGTAATTTTTGTTAAAGCGTGTGTTTTACATTTAATAGCCACTTGTACACTTGCCAATAGCAAGCGTACGTTTGAACACGTGTTGAAAAGCGCCCGTCTGTACAGATATTAAGGGTAAATGTTCAAATGAACATTAACTGAAAAAGACGGAAGTTACAATCCCTTGTTTACCCAAGAACGATTGTAAAAATCAACTCATAAGAGGGCTATTTTTACATAGAAAAGTAAGAATAATCTAAATTTTAAGTCAGAATAGTGAAAAAAAACATTTCTTATCATAATTTAAGCTGGTATGTCACATTTTATTGACTCATCTTATGCTTGTTTGAAGTTATTCTGTAAAAGCCATATTTCTATGGCTTTCAAGAAGCCCTCCTTGAAGAAGCTTTTTTGTCCAATGTTCATCTTAACTGTTACCCTTATTTTTTTGTGGATATGAATACGTTAGTATCGTATGGCCATCTAATTTTAGTACACATTCGTAGGGTGTATTAACGCAAAAGCTACACGTGGCGACAATTTTCGTAGCATCCGGAATCGAAAACCTTAATGGCAAAATATTGGATCATGTTTCGTATGTAAGGAGCCATTTGAAAGAATCATACATTTAGCAATATTGTGATCGCACAATGAATAGTTGATCCAGAAAAGATAATAAGATGTGTTCCCAAATTGCATCAAACAAGTTAATTCCTACTCCTGATTCGGAATTTGTACTTCACATCAACGGTGAACAGACGGCAGTAATTTTACTTACAATAGAACACCGCTAATCCGTCATCTTTGGAACTGGGAGTATAGTCGGAACGCAAAAATGGTCAGATTATTCGAGGTACAGAAAATCACGGATTTAAAGTAAAATAAACAATCTCTGAATTCAAAAATAAGTTGTCTGAAACTTAATCTAAGAAAAACTTTAGTTGTTTTCTGTACTAAAGAGGATAAGCATAGTCAGATTAACCGGGATAACTGATCAACCGAGGTCAGATTAACGATTCACGAATGTTTTCTAATTAAGAAATTTAATTAAAACCATGAATTTCAAAAACAAACTTTTATAAGGTTTGTTTTTAATATTTTGCTACAAGTAGCTTTTGCACTAATTTATGACTACCTATATTCAATACTTACTGCTTAATGCTAACTTAGTTTGATTTTTAACCACATACAAATACTTGGGACTTTCGGGTAAAAACGGTACAGTCAACGATGATATAAATACCATAACAAGATAGAATGATAGTAAAATTGGCCACATGGTTTCCGTCCCCAAGAATTGTTGAAGAGAGACTATTTGAGCCAAAAGAACTCCAAAAGTCACCCCTAAGGGACACAATACCCCCATTGAGCCTCTTATGTCGGTTGGTGCTAGTTCGGTCAGGTACATAGGCATTATGCAGGTTATGGAACCTTAAAAATGTAAATTAACTTTACTTTATATACAGATCTGGAAATTTAGTTTGAGGTCATAGGAAAATAATGCGTGCAACAGCGACGCATATAGGAAGTAGATTAGATAAACAAAGAGCGATATAACTGTTTAACCACGCCTTTTCCGATCCGACCCTAGTCGCCCAACCAACCACCTTCTTCCCACAAACTGTCGAACTGTCAGACTGTCAAACTGTCAGTTCGTTGCGTGGTTAAACAGTTATATCGCTCTTTGTTTATCTAATCTACTTCCTATATGCGTCGCTGTTGCACGCATTATTTTCCTATGTCCTCAAACGAAATTTCCAGATCTGTATATACATAAAGTAACTAAGGAGAGATCACAAGATTTAAAAACAACAGCATATAAAACGGTGTATTATAAAGTTCATTTTTTTTAACTTAGGATAGTTACGCCACTCTTAACCGCAATTTCAATTTAACAATATTGTCAACCAACAAGACTAGCTAATGGAAAGAAATAGATTTTGCGATGACTATAATGGTAGACACCAAGTTTCTAGTTTCTGAGCACTAATTCTACCCATTTGCTGAATTTAAGGGCTGCTCCTGCAGAGTAGGTTTGATCAATAGTATTCACTATTACATCAAACAATGTCAGTGAATAAGGGTGATGTAAGACAATAATAAAATTATATTATTTTCAGGTACAAAAAAATTTTTTTTGCCTTTTCTAAAAACGTTTTCTTTTGTTTAATGTAGCACAGATTAAATGATAAAATTAAAAAGTAGTAAGAGTATTATTAGAAGGCATTTATTTGTATACCACACCAAAAACGATCCTGACAGGCAGTTTACTAACTACTGCGAACCGATTTCATTAATCTACTATCGGTGCTAAAAGTCAAGTCAGTTAAGTTTGGGGTGCTCGTACTCTGAAAGTTTTCGTCAATAAAAATTAGGATTGACTGTCATGGTGGGTGATCATTTCTGCGTAACATAGCCAAAATTCAAAATCGTAGGTCGCGCGGTTTAGGAAATATCGCGGAAAAAATAAGACCTTTCGTAGAATGCAGCCTAATTTGTTTACTACAACGTGGCATTTTTTCTTTTCCAAAAAATCGAACAGGAAAAATACCACGTTATAGTAGATAGATAAGATTACAACCTACTAAAGGCCCTATTTTTTTCAGCGCTCTCTAAGAAAAAAATTTTCCAAAATTTGCGTTCTCTGCGGACAGCTCAAAAAATCAGTCCATTTTTCACTTCTCTCGCGATATTTCCTAAATCGGAGATATTTCCTGTAGGCAGAAATGATCACTTATAACGACAGTCTTCACCCCGATTTTTTTTTTTGACGAAAACTTTCGAAGTGCGAGCATCCCAAATTTGATTGATTTGACTTTTGCCATCCATAGTAGTGAGAATTAACTTTCTATATTGTGTAATATATTAATAATTTAAACCAGGAGTCGGCAACCCGTGGACCGCTGCCAGTGTTTATGTGGTCCACTAAGCAGTATAATTCCAATAAATTGACACGGAAAACCCACGGTCGGTAGAGTTAATGGTATAAGGTTATCCATCTCGAGCGATTTCGTGCTTGAGGGGAGAGGAGCGGAGATGACGTCACGGAGGTCCGAAGATATAATAAAATTTTACTTTTAATAGTTATTTATTTAGTTAATTATATATTTACTTATACAGGGTGTCCCACATTTTAATACGCAAACTTCACCAGGACATAGTATTCATAAAAATAACACAAAAGTTTTATATAAACATGGGGTCGCAACTCTTTTGTTTTCGAGATATGGCCGTTCAAAGTTGGAAGAAAAATTTACATTTTCATTTTTACTTCAGCTATTTATAAACGCAGGAATGTGAATTTTTACAATAATGTACTACAGCCTAGTATGTTATTTCCAAGCCTTAATTAACCCACCCCGGCGTACCTGAAAGGGTTGAAATTCACGATCACCACTACATTTTCCAATAGAACTTTTTAACCCGGTAAAATTTTAACATGAAAAATGATCCCTTAGAAAGCTCATTCCTTAGCGAGACTTTTTTATCTCTTACATTTTTTGCATAAAACTGATAGTTTTCGAGAGAAAACCTAAAATCTTAGCGCGTGTCAGACCAATTTTCCAAAAGAACTTTTTAATTCGGTAGAATTTTAACCTAAAAAAATATCCGTTAGAAAGCTCATTCCTTAGCGAGATTTTTTTGTCTCTTACATTTTTCGCATAAAACTGATAGTTTTCGAGAAAAAAAATAAAATCTTAGCGCGTGTCGTACTCTACCGTTTCATCCCTAACCAAAAGTTCTTTAAAAGTTGGCTATGGTTTTAGAGTAATAAGTGATAACAATAATAATAAGCTAAAAAGATCAACAATTACACTTTAAATTAAATGCATTCTATCTTAGTTAACGTACAGTTCATCAGTACAAAGAAATCAGACCAAAACCATGGCCAACTTTTAAAGAACTTTTGGTTCGGGATGAAGCGGTACAGTACGACACGCGCTAAGATTTTATTTTTTTTCTCGAAAACTATCAGTTTTATGTAAAAAATGTAAGAGATAAAAAAGTCTCGCTAAGGAATGAGCTTCCTAAGGGATATTTTTTCATGTTAAAATTTTACCGGGTTAAAAAGTTCTATTGGAAAATGTAGTGGTGATCGTGAATTTCAACCCTTTCAGGTACGCCGGGGTGGGTTAATTAAGGCTTGGAAATAACATACTAGGCTGTAGTACATTATTGTAAAAATTCACATTCCTGCGTTTATAAATAGCTGAAATAAAAATGAAAATGTAAATTTTTCTTCCAACTTTGAACGGCCATATCTCGAAAACAAAAGAGTTGCGACCCCATGTTTATATAAAACTTTTGTGTTATTTTTATGAGTACTATGTCCTGGTAAAGTTTGCGTATTAAAATGTGGGACACCCTGTATAATTAGAAAAAAGAGTAATTTCATCTACGAAAATTAAAAATGACGATAATTTTATAAGCTGAGATGGGTTTTTATTAGATATAAACCACAAATAAAGCGTAGAGCGAATGAGCTCGGACCTCCGTGACATCACACATTCGAGAACTTGGGTATGTGAGGGGAAATTTCGTCGGCAATATAGGAAGGATAGAAAGTTGAACAAACTTATAACAAGTTCTCTATTGGTAAATATTCGTTTTGAATATGGCCCGTCATACAGGAAAGGTTGCCGACCCTTCGTTTATGTCGAAGAAACATCGTGTTGACATATTATCTTTTTTATGACCTACATTCTGAATTTTATAACGTTATATGTTTTAATAGGTTTCACCGCTTCACTTCTGGGGCAATAATGCTTTCTCTTGACATTTTTTTATTCTCTGACATTATTATACATATACGTAACATGCGGGATGTTTTAAGACAATTTTTAGGATACCTATGTAGCACGACCGAAAATAAGATAAAGTGTCGGGTTCGCTTGGGATCTATTTTAACCAATCACATCAACAGGAATATTGACTGTTAATTTATTTGAAATTTGTAATAATGAATTACTGCGTCTTACAATTAATAAATTTATATCTGGATTTAATTGTTTAGGAGGTATGTGGAGAACGATTACATATCGATCGCGCTAGCATATTTTAATGGCGGTTTTCCCACACATTCATCTGTGATTCTTTCGAAATCGCTAGAATATTTGCCGTTTTGTATAAAATTCGTTGAGTTTATGGTCGTCGCTAATAACAAGTACTATAATAAATACTGTCAAACACGTTAACATTGTATTTGATTTGTTGGGATTAATATTGTGATTATTGTTGAGATCTGCTTACTTGAACAATTTGTTAAGTGAACGTTAATAAAAATTAACCTTTCAACATTATTGAATTATTCTGCTGGAAACAAAGAGTTGATTTTTCCAATAACATCGAAAAAGAAGGGATTTGAATCACTGTTCATTAACGGTTGTTGACATAAAATACAGTGAAACCATGTATCATAATAATGTATCAATAAAATAAGAATAAAAAATACTTTAGTAAATGTAGAGTACAATAATAAATTTATACTGTTATTGCAAGAAAATCGCTGTTATTTTTTACTTATTTCCTCAAATTAGATTTTTTAACTTATTTTCGAGCGTTCTACATATCCTTAATTTCTTTTAATGTTCTTCTAAAACACTTGTAGTTAACTATATTATCTCACCTGCCGCTAATCCAATAAGAAATCTTCCAATAATCAGCATTTCAACCGACATAGCCATTTTGCAACCGAAAAATAACACGCCTGAGATAACTAGCAGGATAGTACTTGCTATTAATCCCCTTTTCCGGCCTAGTTTATCCGCTAACCAAGATCCGGTTAGTGATCCAACTGTGCCCCCAACGAGGAAAATGGAGACTACAGCTGACCATAAAAACTCCAATTGATTCGTGGTCATGTCGATTCCGTAATGTTGTTTCATGCTGTCATTGCAAAAACGCTTCAAAATCTAAAACAGCGTCAAAAAAAACATTTAAAGAGGATATTGGGGGAAGAAATTCGGATATTGTTATTTTTTTAGGTATGAGATGAAAGTGTGAACTTCAAACCTTTACTAGACACTACACTGAAGCTTTAACAATTTCCACTTCACATTCAACATATTAACAGATTTAAACCAATTCAAAACCACTTCATAGAAACGAAGCAAGAAATGGCTTCATTCACCACTTATCAAAAATCACTTTTTTAATCACTGATTAAAATTATTTTCTTCCATTTGATTCATTGCTTCAGCGCACTTCAAAATTATTCTTAAAATATATACGTACGTTTTTTCTTCTTTCGTCAATATCATTGAAGAATTTACACTTCACTTTTTTCTTCTTAAAACTTCTTTGATCATCATATCAAATCTACACTAACACTTCACTACAGGTGTGTAATAAAAAAGGATAAAATTGGTCGTGGAAAGATTAGGATTGTTGATGCATAAAAAATGGAAGAGTTTCTATACTGGTATGTTCAGCCACTAAAATTAAAAATGCGTCAATCATATTTCGTATAATTTCCTTTACTGACTCAATTAGAAAATTAGAAAAAGTATGTTTAGAAAATCTAGGGTAATTTGATGCTCTATCTCATTATACAGCACAACGAATATCTAAACGTACAGTCTCATTTTATCCATGCGACGCATTTTTAAACTGTGGTGGGTGTACACCAAGCAATTAATTAATTTTACATGGGGACAACGTTTTTCATCGGACTTACTTGGGCAGGCGAGTTAACAACCCCAATATTATAGCCTACGGGCAACGAGGACCCTATTGTGGTTGAAAAACCGGCTAATATCAATAATTTTGTCCAGCCACAGCCCCGTTTTTCCTCGTCCTAAAAACCAACGTGGCAATTATGGAATTAAACACAATTTATTGTACAGATAGAGCGAAGTAGAACGAGTGAAAATTCGAGTCTTCGATGTATTTCGATAATTATGCTGAAAAGTAACTTTATTAAGAGTACTTAAAAGATTAGACGATTGTTTCCTTGATGTGATGAATGTTTCAATGTTGGAACTAGAAAGAATTAATTTTATTACAGGGTTAGCACAGTTTTAGAAACAATGTTTTTCTTAAGAACATGCTTAGTAATATACTTAAAAACTATAGAATTATTGTCTACCTTAGTATATTGCTGAAATTTCATGTTGCTTCAGTATCGAGCATGTTCAACAAACTAAGGCATGAAACAGCGACTTTATAGTCATTATAAAACATTCGAATGCAAAATTTATGACCATGGCACGCATGCCATTGAAATTTAAAATTTTGACGTCACGTAAGCAATTGTATTTATCAATTTACAGAGCTTGATACAGTGCACTCCGTTTTATTAAGACACGTTGGACTTTGACCATTCCGCCCCAATTATCCGATAGTAAAAAGTTAGTTATAGAAAACATAGAAAATACTGTATTTATTTGTGTAGGTGTAAGGTACATACATACACGACAAAAAGTAATTCGCAATAAAATTTAAGGTATATTGTCCAATCGAGTAAGTGTAACGTACTTTTCATTCAATCCGTTCGCAGTATACTTTTTATAACATAAAATTGTCTTCATGTTACAATTAGAATTTATCTGTTATTGCATTCGTGTATTCGTTATAGTATTTTAATTCGTGTTAATTATATCTATACGTTCGATCATTTCGGTCTGCATCGAATTTAATCAAGTGAGAGCGTTGAAATTTAGAGGAAGTAGCGACTATAGATGAGATTCAATGTAGACTTTGTTAAGTATCAATTAGTAGAAATAAAAGGTACTAAAAAAAATAAAGTAAATCATCATGTAACATTTTGAAAATATAATTAACGATATTTTAAAACTTGGTATTAAACCTTAATTTAAACCCAAATTACTAATTTTATTAATAAATATGTAAATATTTATTTAAATACAGTAAGGGATAGCTAATCGGAATCTCCTTTAATCAGAACGGGTCACTTATGCAAACTTGTATGCATAATCGGAACGAAATTGTACGAATAATAGGATCGAAAATAAACGCTACACCATTTTCGGTGGATTGTACATGTTTTGTTCATATTCGTATACAGATCTGGAAATTTTATTTGAGGGTATAGGAAAATAATGCGTGCAACAGCGAAGCATATAGGATATAGATTAGATAAACAAAGAGCGATATAACTGTTTAACCACGCCTTTTCCGACCCGACCCCAGTCGCCCAACCAACCACCTTCTTTCCACGAACTGTCGAACTGACAGTTTGACAGTCTGACGTGGTTAAGCAGTTATATCGCTCTTTGTTTATCTAATCTATTTCCTATATGCTTCGCTGTTGCACGCATTATTTTCCTATACCCTCAAATAAAATTTCCAGATCTGTATACACAGTATTAAAGTAACATATATAGGAAAAAGATGTGTACAGGGAACTTTGTGGGATCGCATAGGAGTTCTGTACCTGTCTCTCTCGCAAAGGTTATTTATTGGTGACGCCGAGTATACTGTGGAAAAAAAGATGAATTGCACCACAGAAAGATGCAAGTTAAAGGAACGGGAACTGATGTTGCATCTTTCTCTCTGTGCTGAAATTGATCTTTTCTTCGATAGTACATACATAACATCCTTTCTCACTCAACTGTTTCGTTAGAACTTTATTGGGTTCCACTATTAGTACATTTTTGAGGTTTTTCCAGTAGGGGTTGTTCATCGTGATCTTTCGATCTAAAATATTTTCAAGATGGCTACCACTTCCGGTCAACCGGAAGTAGAATACAATTTCGTTATTTTAATTGGAGTTGTATAATTTTTATTACGTATTTTAATTCTACATACAAAAATAAGTAGACTTTAGTAAGGGTTGTTTGTATTTGCTACTGCCGTCATCACTCTTTCATACATAAGGTGAACACAAAAAGAATTACCGTTCTTCCATATTTAATTGCAAAAAAGTCGAAAATTTTAAATGGACCACTCCATCTTTTACTAGGCTATACGATAGAGAATTTAATTCTCTACCAATTTACTATAGATATCCTTGTATATATCAGCTAAAGTTTTCAAGACATAATGGAATTTGTCAAAATCACGTATAAAATGTCAGAAGAAATATTTTTCCGATTGACCAGACATGGTAGTCATCTTGAAAATATTTTAGATCGAAAGATTAGGATGAACAACCCCCCATAATCTCAAAAATGTATTAATAGTGGAACTGAATAAAGTTCTAACGAACCAGTTACGTGAAAAAAACCCGTATAGTATGTTGATAGACAAAAGGTTCTATCATAAAGGTAATTTTTTTTGGGTTATCACCTTTGACAACTGTTTGCAAATCCGATTAAAATCTAGTACAGTAAAACCTCAGAAATCCGAATGAAGAATAACTTACTTATTTTTAGTATACTGGCAGTATGAATTTTTATTTTAATCGATTAATTGAAGTGGATTCTTTAATGAATAAGCATAAAATACCCCTTATCTAATAGATTATTTTCGAAAATCCATACAGTTTGATAATACAAATTGTCTATAGTTAAAATTAGTTTGGGTTTTTCATATCCCAGTGTTAGAAGACACTTTTGTTGAACCAATTTCATGAGCAAAAAATGCAACCGGGTTAAATGCATCAGACGTAACGTTCAAAAGATTAAGTGAAATATTGTCCCGAAAAAGTGAAGTAAAATCAATGTGAAACATTTCGGCCTTCGGTCAAGGTTTTGTCCCGATTAACCGCGTATCAATTAAACGGAGTGCACTGTATGTATAGTTATGAATTAAAGGAAAGGGTAGATGGAGTAAATTGTCCAAATCTCCAACTTTTGTAGTTTATATGAATAATATTGTACATTGCTGACAAAAACTAAGGATAATTTAAAATGAATGTGAAGTGATATAAAGTGTGTCACTTGTTACTTAATTATAATAAATCAATATGAAGTGTTTAACCCTCCGGTGGGCGCCCCTATCGAACTTACACGAATAGGCGCGTTGCGGCTTTTACACCGCAATAGGATATTTAATGGTTTCACAGTGAACTTAGAAATATTTTGGGAAAAAAATACGGCTAACTGCCGCATACGCGCCCACCGGAGGGTTAAACAAACACTAGATTTTATTGTAAAAAAATCATTTACTCTTAATTCAATGTATAAAGAATCATTTAAAAAAAAAGTCAAAAAGAGGGAACCATTAATCGTAAACGATTGAATTCATAGTGACCGCACGTGTGTCAATGAAAAATTAACATGGACATCACGAGACGGTTCTATTTATCTATTTATAGAACATAAACTATCTTAAAATTGCCCTCGTGGACGACTTCAATTGAAATCGACTTCCTTTCTAATTAGTTTAGTTTAGTATTTTTAGAAGCGGTATTATCCGTTAATAAAACTACAATAGAAAAAGTAAAAAATTAAACTCATTTATTTTTTACATTAAAAATTAACCAAAAAGAAAACCTTTTTTTATTGTTATAATAAAATATTTCATTTCTTCAATAATTTCTCTTAGATATGACATCCAGGATGGAAAAAACGTCACACAATGTTGGTATGATTGAACACGTGCAGAAAACCGTCCAAAACCACTCGCATTGCCAACCATCAAAAACCAAATAACTCAAGTACAAACAAGCACTAGTATGACATATCACCGCTATTGTTTTGTTAAGTCAAATACTACTTTGATTTTGTGTTCTACAAATAGTTATTAAGTAGGTTTCATTTTAACAGGATATATTCTAAGAAGGCTGACTTTTATAAAATGACAAAACTTTGCTCTTAAAAACAATATTCAAAAACTATACCGACAATTTCGTGTATACACTTTACCTTATGTATTTTGCCTTTAGATTTGTCAGTATAATTCTTAACCATTCGTATTTATTATAGTTAATGAATTTTGAAAATATGCAAAACCTACTTCAAAAATTTATTTTAGCGGAGTTTATTTAAACGATCTTGAAACACTGATTTTAAAGAAATACTAAACTTAGCTTAATGTTACAATTAAAAAAAGCTTACATACAACTAGAAATAACTTAATGTTACAATTTATAACATGGATATGTCGACGATTTAAAGCACAAGTATAATAGCCCCACTTTTTTAACTTTGGGCGAGGTTGACATTTTACAACAATACTACTTAAGGTCTATCCTCAGAACACTACAATACGTCAATCTGACATTGACGCTTTGAAGTTGCCTCCATATATTATTATGGAAGCATCCAAACGTCGCTACACTAAATCCATGTAACACTGTATGCTGATCATAGGGAGAATGATATGTTATCTGAATGTCATGTTGTTTTGTAGCGTCGTGGGGATAGACTTTTAACCTCTTAACCTGCGATTTAGATTCGAAGATATTCGAATTCGGGACGTTCGCACGACTTGTGTAACACGCCAATCCGGGCAATTGGCCCAATCATCATACGCGGGCTATGCCCGTAATATTCACTTCTGGCCCGGTCATCGTACGCGGGCTATGCCCATAATATTTACGTTTGGTCCAACCATCGTACGCGGGCTATGCCCGTCATTGTAGGTTAAGGGGTTAATGCATTATTTTGCATCATTTTCTGAACAAAAGTTTTTCCAGAGGTACTATGTTTGTGCTCTAAACCGTTTTAGATCCTCCGGTCTGAAATATCGTAAATTGCCCACGATTGATAAGTGATTAGTCATATCAGACGCATGCAATGTCTTAGAGACTTTGCACACGGCGCGGCGTTTTTTTACAAGGTGCGTAAAAAACGCTGTGTGCAAGGGCAGTTATTTTTCACATTAAATGGAGCAACTCTTTAAAATACAAAAGTGCTCAAAATATACGAAAGTTATGATCCCCTTAATTTTGATACACTGCATCTTTCACACTAACGGATCGTCCAATGTGAAGCTTTCAACTCGATACAATATCGTCCGATTTATTAATGTCATCTGGAGAAAATCGTATATTGTTAAATATTAAACGACCATTAATCTCTTCATCCCTTTCGCCATATATATGTACACTCGTCGTCACTAAAGATTGACCTTTGTAGGAAAGAGACAGGTAGACTGAACCCCTACGCGATCCTATTGAGTTCCTCTATACCTATCTCTATTTTATACATTCTTTAGAGACGCTGACACCCGTATGCATAGTCGATCGCCGGCGAACGGTCGGAATATAATTTGTGATGCATAGTCGATCTCCCAGCGATCTCCGCTTTGGTGAATCGCCGGTGATTTGTAACGTGATTTGTGATTTATTGGCACTATACATCCAATTCAAATCCAGATTCATTTTATATATACAATATTAATCTGACATAAATTATGATTTTTATTGACGTTTTTGACGTCGACCGATCTCCGACAAATCTCCGGCAAATTGCCGGCAAATCGCCGGCAAATCTCCGGCGCGTCGCCAGAAAAAACAGCATAACGCATGTGAATGATTCCATGGTGATTGACTGCATCGGAATTTTCTATTGGTGAACGGAGAATCTCCGGCGAGTCTCCGGAGATTCTCCGGCGAATCGCCAGCGATCGACTATGCATACGGATGTGAGTGTTCGTAAAAAATAGAATTCCATTCGATTTTATAATAAATTTATAGTTGATTTTGTTTCTCAATCTGACCACGATAACAGCAACAAAATGCTGCAGTATGTTTCTTTGGCGTGGACTTTTACTTCATTTTTGAATAAAGTCGAATCTTCAACTCCACAACATTTTGTGCGATTTTAACATACAACCTTTATTTAAGAGGTTTTAGAAATTGGACCCCCTGAGTGGTCGGGGAAACTATTGACTAATTGCTGAACGTAGCGATCAAGGTGTTACTTAATGACGATAATTATCATATAGACCAAAAGTTCTTAACGAATATAACTACCAGTTATAACTACGACAACCTAACAGGGTTGTTAACTTATACCAAGAAACTTTATCGGTTTGAACTTTATGCAAATTCAAACCGGTTTTGAAAGTTACATATTATAGCAATTTTCAGCTATCTGTAATTAATTCCTTCAATTTCACGTCGAAGTAGCGACAAAACGGCGAGGCATGATTTCTTGCAGTGACTGTTATGAGACGAAAAACATTTATTATTGATATTTATCTTTGAGAATATTTAAACGAAAATGTGTTTAAACGTCCGCTTCACTCCTCACCAAAGCTAGGGGAGTAGATTATTGAAGACCTTAATGCTATATTCTGTGCGGCGTATGAACGAGTTTCAGAGAGTTTCTGCAACAGTGTACTACTTCTAATAATCGCCATCTTAAGGATATTATTTTTACTTCATATTTCTGAATGGCATATTCTGTTAAATTTGCAAATAAATTTTTTTTTCTCTAATTACATTCATCACATTTTTTTATAATCGTTAAAAACTGCTTATTCTGTTTTGCGGTATCCTGTATGCAAAAATAATATTTTAGTTTCTAAATTCGCCCGATGTGCCCATTGATGTTAATATTTGCACTTTTAAATTAAATTTAAGCTTAACTTAATTAAATCTAACTAAGTAGGTATATAATAACAATATACTTTCACTATAAAATAACTAAAGATAAATTTTGTTAATTGTTTTGTTTATTCTATTCTTAGTTCAGATTTGTTATACAATATGTTTCAAAATTGCACGTCACTATTCAGATGTGTTCTCTAGTCCAAGATAAATAAAAAATGTCATATATACAATTGTCTCAAATGAATTAAAAATTTTCTCCGAAGGTCTCTTACTGATCAAGAAGCCATCAATTGATTGCCGTCACAACTTACACCATTTCTTAGCTCACACACTTACTACACGAGATTCTAAACTCTCAAGTGCCTGCGTCTACACGTGCGTACTCATATTTGAAACCTCTAAAACTCGTGTAATACTTATCGGCTCTTATTTTTAGAAGTACCGTAACTTAATATTCTGTTTTTTTTATAGCTAGAGGATTTGGTTGATGTATCATATTGTTACTGATTATTTCAATGCAACATGTTAGATCTGAAAGTTTGGACGAAACGAATGTGTTAAAGACACTCACAAACTCTCTATCCAAAGTTGTTAAATTTCTTTGTGTAGGACCCGCAGGTTTCTTCTATATACAGGGTGTCAGACAAAAAGCGGTCAAAGCCATATTTCGGTTATTTCTGTGCGAATTTTCATGAGCCGAGTACCAAATAAAATGTTTCAAGGAATGCTGCCGTAGACAGTTAATAAAAGTACATGTATTCTACATCATTGGATTCAGACAGAAATAGTCTTTGAAATAGCGTGGAGTGAAGTATGCATCATAATCTGAAAAAGGAAAGTCACAGTCGTGAAAGTCAGTGTTTTCTGTCTGACACTTTGTATATTGACATACAAGAAGAGCTAAGGAATCGAACCATAGAAGCTGCACCAATTATCAATTCACGGCTACTTGGTAAACCTCACAGCTTAAGCGAAAATATTTACCTTTCAACATCCCAGCAATTTATTAATTTGAGATATATCTTTATATAATTTTCTTTGTTTATTGTGGGCCAAAGAATACACTTCTAAAATAGTTTCGCGCAAATCCGAAACATCCTCTATATTAAAGCATTCGTATACAATCAATGTTTCTAGATCGCTTAAAATAAAAAATCAACGAAAAACTAGTGTTAAGGATACATGTAAACGCAGATGTTGGGTTAAACATGGTTACCCCAGCCAGAAGCACCAACAATTCAAACGCAATCATCCCTATAGATGCGTATAGTCCAACAGCTAACCTACAACGTTACGTTCAATTTCAAAAACCAAAGCGATTTATTTAACAAAAATATAAAGGAAACATGACCTACCTACCATTTTTTACAGATTACCGGTTACAGGTTATAAATAAAATCCAAACAATTTATAAACCTAACTAACCCAACGAAACTTTTTTTAGAGCAAGGCGAAAAGCCTTTTAAAAATTCGATTTACTGTCAAATACAGTTGTGATACTATTTACATGTAAACGGTTTGTTTATGAACCGCACGTCGCATCGCCACGTGATTATTCAAAAAATATACAGGGTCCCAGAATTAGCGACCATACGTCAGCTCAAATAAACGTTGATACAAAATTCAAAGGCGCTATAATCCTTTAGGGTAGCTCGAATAAAGTATTAAAATGGCAAATGCTGACAAAATAAGCCATTCATATCTAAGAGCTTCATTTAGTAAATCACTAAACAACCTGAGAACAGTTGCTGTTACGAACTTGTAACAAGAGGACCGTTCTTATGTAAACATTTATAAATTTAAATTTTAAGTGAGAATGGTAAAAAAGTTGCATACAAAAGATTTTGAAAGTAAAATCGATACATTCGTCTGACTTCTCACAAAAATATAGAGTGGATAAGAGAAATTTCGTTAGCTCAACTTGTTTTTGTTTTAATATACTGATCAAAAACCATTTTTATCTTTCAAGCAAACCAGTTCCTTTAGGAAATATTTCTCGGTCAATGTTTATTTGAACTTTTACTATTATTTTTGGACGTAGAATAAATACTCTGGTAAAATACAGAGTATCTCAGCAATATGGGCAAGTTGAAATATCTCGAAAACTACAAGTTCGGCGAATTTGGAATTTTTCTTAGGCATCTGTAACTTTCCCTTATAGAGGAAAAGTGGTTAAAAGATTATTATAGATATTTAACATGTGTTAAATTTGTGTATAAAATTTAAATTTAATCGAATTTGTAGTTCCCGAGATATATCAACATGCCCACATAGGTGAGACACCTGCATATTGTGGTTACTTTATTGGACCCTGTTATGCAATACGGAAAATATCAATATTTTGAAAGCATATAATAACAAAAACAAAAATACTCTTTTTAAGTGACGATTATTTTGCTTATCCTGAACAAAATTTACCAAGCTTAGATTCCGTTATAAGGGACTTTTCTCTAAAAAAATTTTTCGCGTTTTTTTTTTTTAATAACTAAATGATTGATACAAAATGATCAAAAGATTAATCTAATCAATTCTAATTTTTAAGACTGCTGAAAATAATTAACAAAAGTCTGAAACAGCGCATTCAATTTACCTAACACAGTTTTGCTGTATCTAATAGTGGCTCTCAAGAGACGCTTGGAAAACGTTTTGCTATACAACTTCGGGTATGTGTTCATCTTTGCATTTGTATAACGGGCGATCATTTAAATTCGTACTCAAGGGAGTTTTGAATTTTTTTAGACGAAAATAAACACCTACTAAACATACACTACAAACACGCTAGTAAAAATCATAATCCACTTGAGCACGAATTTAAAAGAACATCCAATACACCCCAATATCTTAGAATGAGATAGCATTATTTTGTTTTTCTTAGTTCGTACGTTTTTCAAGCAATAAATCCTCAATTCTTGCTAACTCGACTATACGTCCTATCCACTTGTTGGAGTATGTTAGTATCCTTCGACATCATTTTATTTTTTGTCTACATTCCCCTTAGAAAATAAAATCTCAAGAAGGTACAACAGATATACGTAGCTATACAGGGTATCAAGAAACGACGTTTAAGGATTTTAGGGGTATCTTGTATGATCGAAAATAAGCCAGTCTTAATAAACGAAATATTGGCAGTAATTGATCGCATACCGACAGCACAGCTGACCTACTACTTAAGTAGAAAATATATGAATAAAGAATTTCCTGTGAGAATAAGGCAAACGTGTCCCATTTATTGCCTCCAAAGTCTCTGCCTTTAAATCCGTTTTTCAGTTTCAACTATATTTTTCAATTTTAACAATGAGTAGAATGCAATTGCCAAATAATTTTATGGTAAAAATTGAAGCAGGGAATTTTGAGCATCTGCTTTATTTAAGCTTTGTATAAAAAAAACAACGTTGTTAAGGAATACAATAATAAGATTGATGTGTTATTACGGAAAAATAGTTATCTTATAAACGGTTGATTTCCGTACATATATTTATTAAAACTTTTCGATCATACTACACTCCCTTAAATTCATTAAACGTTATTCGGTGACACTCTGTATTAAAAAGCGTAACGGAAATTACTATTTTGAAGCAACATTAGCCTCTACACAGAGAACCTTAAACAACCTCTATCAAGGAGTGTAGATGGACCCAAAGTCCAATAATCACATAATCTCTACAAAAAAAAAACAAACCAATAGGATATTATGTTACATTTCGTCGGAAAGTGAATAAAATACTAAATAAGTAGGTAAGTTTAGTAGAATTATTTTCGTAATAATTCATTAGACTACCCGAAACTTAAAAGTCCCAGGTGGATTCTGAAGCAGTGCTTCAAAATAGTGATTTCCATTTCATTGTTAGGACGGTACTACTCTTTGCAAATATTTTGTCTTCTAAAATTTTTCTTATCTTAACTTCTCTGGTATTATATACTTGTTTTAAAGACTTTGCAAATTCGATTATCAAAATATTATAAGTTACTATAATGAACTTATAGTAAAGCAAATTTCTATGCAATCTAACAAGGAGACTACACGAACTTGTACTCACCGATTTTTATGAAAGAAGTACTGATTGATAGGTATCAGTACATATTACAAATCTTTAAAATATTAGGACGCACTATCCAGCGCTTCGCGATAAAATTGCGATTTAAGCTCGTGATGTAATGCCACGCTACTTATATGGCAGTAGTTAACCTCCGTTTGAAACTCCCCCTCGTTGCGTCACCATGGACCAAATTCTACATACGATCCCAAATGGTTCGAACCTCATAATGCATTTCTTTTTTAAATTTTATTATAAATAAAATGTTTAATATTTCACTTTATTTTATCTAATATTTTATTCCTGTATTTATTGATGACAACAAAATAATTCAATACATTTTCGTTTCTTACCTTAACTTTCAATTTAAGTTAATTATAAAAGAACGAGGGTCGATCTCGGAGAAAGTGGGCAACCACTGACGTAAAGCGGCGAGGTCTTAAATTGGGAACTTTAAAAACGATTTACTCGCGGATCGCTGAATAGTCCACTTTAATATTTTACATATTTGTACTATACAAAATGACTGGCACATAAACGTGAATATTGAGATGCGTTGTTATAAAGTCAATTTATAGTTGAATAACTATTACAGAATATGCCTTATAGTAAAATAAACAGTTTAGGGGTTTGCATAAATATTTGTTTTGTTTAAATTCGACGCATAGTGTCATAACTAGTGAAGTTTTGAGGGGTATTAGGAGTTTCTCTGGCAATTTATCGAGTTCTCTGGATAGATTATGTTCTATTACACACATCTACCCAAAAAATACTTTAATTACTTTGATGGTTTAAAAGTAGACGACGTGAAATGTTTAATATTGAAGTTAATTTTCAAACATACTGTTTATTTAATAGTGTCTACTTCAAAATTTTGATAATACAATCAGTGCACAAATTATCAGAAAAAATTTCTCCGTTTTATTGCTTTTCGAATAAGGTATTAAACGAAGCAAAACATTTTCCCAATTAACCAAAAATAAGATAATAATTGGTGCGAACACAATTTCGACAACACATCCAATGTTGTTGCTAAAAGTCAAAATTGATTACACCTATTTATTTAAGCTTATTGGAACTAAAAGTTAACGTTAATTCAGCAAATTATACAAAATAAGTAAGGCAGACAATAAAAAAAACAAATAAAAGACTGGAATAAATAGAATGTTATAACTAATAACAATTGTAACTTAAGGAAAGTAAGGAAACGCAATAATTAAACCTGCTTCAAAACAACACCTCTTTTCTTAATACAAGGACGAGCTCTTCATCTTATTTTAGACCTTGTTATCTTGTTTGTTATTGTAGTTCTTAAAATGTTTGTTTCGTTTTGAGCAATTTAACTTAATTTGTGTAGTATACACTTTTTTCTTTATGTGGTCTCATATATTAAAATCTAGGGCTCCTTGCAGGCCATGAAATTGAACCTCCTCCCCCAATCCACCTATTGAAAAAATTTCCTTCTAAATATTTCGCACATTTTGTGAATACTGCACACAGCATCCGTCATATTATGTGTGCCTCCTAAAGGTACATATTCCTTCTCTAGTAAACCTCATTTCGTTAGAAAAATAAATAATATGTCGGCATACTTAGCATTTGTAAATAATGTCGTTTTAATCAATAACTCAATCAATGATCTCAATCTAACTAATCAATGTACAAAACATTATTAAGTAAGAAACCATGAAAATTTAATATCCTGCTACCGTTACCAAAATGTAAAAAACTTATTTAACCTATATTTGTTAACCATTATTGAACTAAAATTTAACCTTAGAGTTCATTGTATTTATGAATTAACGTTACTTTTAGCTTCAATAAGCTTAAATAAATAGTAGCTGTAATCAATTTTGAGTTTTAATAACTTTGGGTATGTTGTCAAAATTGTGTTTGTGCCAATTATTATTTTATCTTATTATCAGGTTATTGGGAAACAATTTGTTTTGCTTAATACCTTATTCGAAAGGTAATAAAACAGAGAAGTTTTTCTAATAATTTGTTTATTATATTATCAAAATTTTAAAATAAACGTTCTTGAATAAGTACTACCTTTGAAAATTAACTTAAAAGCCAAACTTTCTCTATTTATAAACTACCCAAATAATTAAAATGTTTTTTTTTTCTGAAGATGTGCATTAGGATGTACTCTACTGAGAGAACTCGACGAATTGCCGGAGAAACTATTAATACCCTCAAAACTTCAGTTTTCATAAGAGTATCTATTGAATTTATAGAAAAAGCTAAACTTTGAAATAATTCCAAAATTATTTACATTTCTATAAGGCATATTTGGCTTAATCAGTTACAACTAGACTCTATAACAACTCACATCAATATTCACAGTTATGTACTATAACCCGAAATGGAGCTGCCGCATGAAGAGAAAGATGAAAAAGTAAACGTGCTCTCCGAATCATTACCAAGTATTCTTTCATCCTTCTCTTCATGGTGCAGGTCCAATTCGGGTTATGATACCGGTCATCCTGTATACTAATACCAATCAATCAGTAAATACATGGTCGCATAGTCTCCTTGTAAATCATGACATTAATGTTCGGTAGTGGACATTACTTGTTATCACTGAGACCAAATTTCTACTAGAATTCAATGAAACGTTATCATTATAATTATAAAATCGGACCTAGTATGATTTATAGAACCACCAAAATAGGTTGTTTGTCTACTTTACCTGATTTAAATAAAAACAACGTATCTACTGTGTATTGAATGAGTCAAAAAAGGAAATCAACAATTTTTTTAATGATGTATAAAATGTTGGTAAATAAGTATGTTTTTTTTTTCAAGGAAAAATGAAATACTTCAAAATTGAAATAATTTTAAAACATGTGGTATACAGCGTGCCCCAAAATTAGACGGCCATATGTTACTAATATATTCTACGACTAAAAATAAGGGTAAAAGTTCAAAGTTTATAAATATGAAGGCTTTCACGGCCGCTGAAAAATAAACTACGACTAGAACTAACATTAACGCTAGCTCTAACACTAGACCTAGACCTAGGAATTTTCGGGTTTAGCTGTGCATCTTTTGAAAAAGTGTTTGACAATTTGGATCCCATGTTGCAACCTTCTTCAGAAAGAAATGGGCTCCTCAGACTTCGAGCTCGTTTCTGAAGAAGGTTGTAACATGGTATCCGAAACGTCAAACGCTTTTTCAAAAGACGCACGGCTAAACCCGAAAGTTTCTAGTTCTAGGTCTAGTGTTAAAGTTAGCGCTAATGTTAGTTCTAGTCTTACAATTAGTTCAGTTCATAGTTTAGTTCATAAGCACAAGTCAATAAAATTTGATATACCATCCTAAATTATCACGAGAAATTAAAAGAAAATGTGGATTTTGTATGAAAATAACCAATGGCGTTTGTGTGAAGGAGTCACATAATTATTTGCATGAATTTTTTTTGCATATAACTTTTTTACTGACATTCTTTGTTCTGACTTAAAATTTAAATGTCATAAATTATTTGATGTAAAAATGTCCCTCTTATTATGAAATCACGATACCATGATCTTCAACAGCATTTTGTGTGTCGTAGTCATTGGAGTTGTTACTTATAATTTTTAGTATTTTCTTGGTAAATCCTTCAAGTGGCTCTAGCTCCCTTAAGGTGCAGTGTCAATCACGCGACTGTAGCGGCTATAGCCGCGCGGCTGCACGCGCGTGACTTTTGTAGCGCGTCTACAGCCGCCTTATTAAGTGTCAATTGAGCGACAATAGTCGCGTTCGGGTTCTTTCTTTTTCGAATTTTACACTCAAAATTAGTTTTTGTTATGTCATCATGGAGGTAGCTTGAACCTAGTATAAATACATGTATACTTTACTCATTCCTGATTGTTTTAAAATGTTCACCATTTCTTCCCATGCACTATCTTTTTTATTTTGGTCCTTACAATCCCTACTTTTCGGATTAGACAGGCAAAGGTAAAGTCATACGAGCTCATTTAATTATGATTCACCCATTTTCTTATCAAAGTTTTAGAAAAAAAAACATGCTTTCATAAGTTGTCGTAGCGGCTCTGGCAGATAGACTGCTATTGTGACAGCCGCGTCGCTATGGTCTCCGCGGCCGCTTCTGTCGCCAAGGCCGCAGCCGCGTTGTTGACAACGTATCTATATAATTCAATGCAAACGAGTGGCTGACGCAAAGTCGCCAGAGTCGCGCGTCTATAACCGCGCGACGATAGCCGCTGCAGTCGCGTGATTGACACTGAACCTCTAGGGTGAATATTTCAGCCAATGTTTATTTAAAGTTTTACACTTATATTGGGACGTAGAGTACAGTGGTAGCGTATGGTCACCTAATTCTGAGACACGGTGTATATTGTCGAAAATAAGGTAAACAACCTTGATAAATGTATACATATAGGTCATTGCATCGTCTCCAAGCTAGTACCTTAATACCAAAACCCTATTGACTTAATTAAGTTTTTGCGACCTATTATAATGAATTTTAACTACGAAATATTTTTAGGAGAATTTAGTTAAAACCAGTAAAATACATTCTTTACCAACTTAAACTGGTTTAAACCAAATCATAATAATCTACATTGAGTCAGAAAAGCTACCGCTTGTTTGTTGATTCATTTTGAATATACAAGTGTCCTGTTTTAATTATAGTTTTTTGCGTATTCTCCAATTGAAAATAAACCTAAGTCTTAATGAACGAATGTAGTTTTGAAACCAGTTTGTTTTCAAAATATTCAAGGTGACATTAATGGTTCATAAATTGACCTACATTAACCTCAATACTGTGAATGATTTAAATTAATTAGTATCTGATTAAATTGTCATTAGGTGATATTAAGATATCAGAAAAGCATACTTACTGAACACTTCCAGTTTAATTCATTTAATCTTTCATCTAAATATATGGGTTTGTTTTACTTTATTAAACATCAGGATTTTATTGTTATATCTTGAATATTATCATTTATCAATTGCACATAAGTAACGGATGTAATTGATATCGCACTTCCTCTGACCCAATTGGACACTTATTTTGGGATAGTGCAAAGTGCAAGTAATAGTTTAATTTAAATAATTCACTATATTGATGTTATTAATATTTAGATAGTTCAATTTAGGAAACTAACATTGAATATTTCAAAAACAAACCATTTCCAAACTTATATTTATGAAGCCTTGTTTTTTTCAAATCAGGATATATTATGTCAACAAGGTATGAGACAATCAAAAGGTATACTTGCACTGTAGAAATAGATATTCCAAAATGTGAATTTGATTGTTAAAAGAATGAACATGCATTTGCAATTTAATAAAAAAATCAAAAATTTTCGTTTTTACATTATTTAAATATTTCATTATCAGAGCGTAATGAAAGTTTTTTTTCTTACGTGTCGATAACTCACTGATTTTGAAGAACAATATGTGTCCTGGAGTCGTCCGGGGAACAAAGCCTCATGCTCTTTTGGGAGTTCCATATTAATGTTGAGCAGATTGCTAAGTGTGCTATTAATGTTAGAAATTTAGCTGGAATCAGTCCTGGGGAACTGTACATAACAATCTAAAAAATATTTTATTTTTGTACTTAAAAATCAATAGGTTAAATTGGGTCACAAATGCATACCTTGGCACCAAGTATAAGAATTTTCCTGTTTCCCACTCTAGTAATGTTTTTACTTTCCTATCTTGAACTTTAAAACTACACAATGTATTTAATTAAAAATAAAAACCTATTCACAGAATTGCTGAAATGCACTGCAACTGACAAAGACAATTCTGCTGAATACAAATAATGCACCGCACTTATAAAAGGTTACGATTTCGTTCAACGACGTTAGATGGCGACACGACCGATAACCGGATACGTGAATTTTTTGTTGAAAATGAAAATCGTACGATTTTGAAAGCTTGATTTTTTTTTATGTCGGCTATTTTTAAGATTTTGTAAATACTAGATGATAAATATATGTATATATCTACTGTATTGATGTTCTGATAGTGATTTTAAATTGTGATTCGCTATTTGACCAGTAATTATGGTACTAACCCACAATTAAATTTAAAGGCCGGTTTGTAACGTGTCACAGAGAACAATAGGTAATTTGTGCGTGTCACCTTGGACGCAATTTATTCTACAGGCTGGGACAAAAGTTTTTATCTATCAATGTGGATTTCTCCCTCAGGATTACTGGACTGTTAGTAACTGTTAAGACAATGCAATTGTCGGTCAGGTATCTCCGTCGACGACGAACTTCATACCGAGTACGGAATGTGCTGCGCTATGACTACAAATTCGTTCTGCAAGTAAATTTACACTACAAAAGTGTGCTATTCGTTCGCCCTCACCATAGGATTGTTTTAACAAACACTAAGCCAGCAGCAAACGATCATTTGAAATTTGTAGTCTAACAGTTTTCTGACTATCTACAAGAAATTCTTAACCAATATTTTTCTAAAAGAACGTGGAAATAAAACTTCCAATATTTAAGTTCTAAGATATACAGGTGTTTTTAAATAACACCGGCAAAGTTCAGAGTGTGATTCTTTATTGAAAATTAGGGAATTTTCAGGAATTATATCATAGGTTGTTTCGACTCCACCAAAGATAGGGAAAAAATTGATTTTTATTTTTCTTTATTTAATTACTACTTTTTTTCAGGGACTATTTGTGTTAGGAAATGAAATACATAAAGTCTTCACAAACATGTACACTGTATGTTATCTTAATGCAGTTGAATTCCTTCAAAAATTCCTTCCGTTACATCCCGTAGCGGCAATCTTAGAAACTTCAGAATAATTTTCAAATCTTCTGGTGGTCACTTTAGTTATTAAATTTTTTATCACGTCTTTACAATGAATATGTTTATTTGGCCACCTGTACTTATTTTCTTTCGATTTGAAACTTGGATAAAAATTATTTAAAATTAAAGCAGTTGTCACGAAAATCTTATGTAGTAATCTTAATTACTTAAGCGATTTATTAAAGTTTTACATTGAATTATGTTATGGTTGTTATGATGATTGTGTGTATTTGTGTATGATTTTATTTAATAGTGAAGTAAATTTTAAATAGGAGTTAGAGTAAGCATAAGTTTACGCATTATGTATCATTTAGTACATATATCAATAAACTGGTTAATTTAAGGGTTCCTAGTTTTATTGCGTTATACATTAAAAATTCGCGACATGGATGAGATGGCGTTATACGCAGGAAGTAATAAAGAAAATTTAATCCGCAGGAGTCAGAATGGAACGTGTATAAGGCGAAATTGGCATTTTTTTCTGGGAGTTTTTCTTAGCAAATGACGTTGATAATACTGCGAAGAATCGATTGTTATTCCTGAATTTTTACAATTAAGGGCCGGTTTATTCATCTTTTGATAAATTTATCTATCAGATATCTTCCATGGTTACCGCAATTTCACTTGCCATGATTGGCTATTTGGCCAGTAACTATGGAAAATATCGGGTAGATTAATTTATCCAAAGGTGAATAAACCGGTCCTAAGAAAACTATAAAATTCTACATAGCTTGTATGTGACAATTGAGACAGCTAAGAAGTTGAGTTATAATAAATTGGCCGCTCTTTTTGATAATTAAAATATTGGTGCATTATATACATCGTAAAAATCGTATTTTGTTAAATGGTTCAAGTTTTATAACACGACTGAAACAATGGTGAAGTGGGCAGAACGAGTCCGAGGTATTGCATCAAAATGCAATTCTTGGCTCTCAGCGAATCTTTAAAAATTACAGTTGGAGAAATTCTTTCAATTAAAATATTGTCCAAAGCTCGCCAAATCATAAATAACTGTCAACCTATCATATAATGCAATAATTTTTCTGTAAGTTTGGGATCCTAAGACTTCCCATAAATGCTAAAAGATACTTGATAGATCTGAGAATCTTTTACAGAAACATCTTTAACACGTTGAGTGTCATAAGAAGCGTAAGAAACCAGTCAAATGATCGGTACGACCATCAAAAGATGATTCTCAAACACCGCGCAGTTTTTGTTTGTCTGCTATTTTGTATTTAAGAGACCTTATTGGATTTTTGAACAAAAAATAGTACCGTCCACAAATGAAGATTTTTTTATCATAATAGCGGCACTCAACGTGTTAAAGACGATATAAACGTCTTAAACGTATAAACGATATAAACTCTATATTTCATGGCTGAAAATGGTATTAAGATTATAACAATTTTCCGAAATGCTCGATTAATATCTGTGCAACTTACAATTAGATTCGTTATTGCTTTGCGAGTGAATGTGAGCAATGAGAAAATCTGTGCTGAACGAGATAATAAACTTGTCAGGCAACAATTGCAGATGATGTTCCAACGGTATACCAACCTCAACTATTAGGACATTCTCATGGTCTCTGTTACGTCTATCAATCTTGTAGCCTGGTACTGAAGTTCATACATTCTCTTTAACATAATGATAGGCATGAAAATCATTAACCACATGCAGTAATCCTGTCTGGAATAGATCAGTGTTCTGAACATGAGTAGAGAAATCGAAGAACCCCAACCTTATCCTCTTGAAGAATGCGACTTCAATATGTTGAATGCTTTTTGAGTTATTGACAGTGTAATAAACGTGCTTCTCCCTAGAAAGTTTTACGTTTTGGTGAATCCCCAGATATTTCAGGTTAACGTTGTCACCAAGTCATCATCGTCCTGCATTCTAAAATCAAATAAGGGATAGGTTCGGGTTTGCGTCTATTGCTAAAAATCATAGGCACTCTGTGCTGAATATAAACCACGAATATACAAGAACTGTAAGACACTTTTCAATGGGAAACTCAAGGTATTAATTAGGAATTGATGCAGAATTGCAAGTCATTAAAAACTTCGAAAATCGATATTACTTCCCATATGTAGAAAGATGAGGTGGCATACTTTTCTCTACACGTTGGTTCGTCGATGTAGGGAAGTCGAAATATTTCATGAACTACAAGTATAACGAATCTGAAATTTTATATACAAATTTAGTAAACAATAACATGCATTCTAAATATATTTTCCGGCATGTGTTACGTCTGGTTATACCTGGAGAAGTGATTGGATTATTTTTACGATTCGCAATTTATTGGTTATGTACTGTAAATACCGAAAAATTTTACTTAAATATGTCAGTCGTTTAATGAAAGACATCCCAGTGAAAATGATAAGTTACTTTTTTATTCCATGACTAACCAATGAAATAGAATTATTTTATTGAGAATATTTCAGTTGTTTTATCTCTATTTTCGCAAATTAATGACACAGCACAATTCGATAAACCAAGATATTTCCAACCCAATTTAAAATTAGATACTACCATAAACAAATTAGTTTTGTCTCAACATGAATGTAAATTGAAAACCTTTTTTTAAATCTCTTTACCATGGTATACCTTTCGATATATAGTGTCCGGAAATGTCATGTACAATAGAATACCACAGATACCTTGGTCAAAAATATGATGATTTAACCCAACTTATCTATATACAAAGTTGCTTAGTTTAGCCGCTAGAGGACTTTAAAAAGCATATTTTTCATGAGTTTTTCTTAAATTACTCGAAAAATCTTTAATAGATTTTATTCATTTTTTGGCCATGTCTTTATATTAGCAGGCTACAGGTTTCTGTGGAACAAATTCGAATTTCGAATCATACAGGGTGTTTAAAAACACTCTCACGATAAGTGATCCATCCAGATCTCTTTTACCAGGCTATATACTTTTCTATCAATTTTTTTTCTGAATAGCTATATTAATTTAGAAACTATTTGCTCTCTTATAAAATTTCAGTTGGACAAACATTTTAGGCACAAAAAAATATTTTCTAAATCCCTACAAGCCCAAATTAATAAACTAAGGTACCATTAGCAATGTTCAAAGTAGCAATTTCTTTAAAAGGTGTGAAGTTCTTTAAAAAAAACCAACATTTTCAGGTTTAGAAGTACTTTATTGCTTAAAATATTCAATTTTTCGACAAGACTTATGACCATCATCAGGGCTAAAAATAATACAGTGTGCAAAATTTTGATAATTTGGTTTTTTCTTGGCATTTTTGCTTGATCACATCCCATAAATAAAGTCTTAGGACTAGTGATCTTGCTGGTCAATCAGGGTTAAATCCTGATGATGGTCACAAATCCTGACGAAAATTTGAATATTTTAAGCAGTAAAGTACTTATAAACCTGTAACATCTGATTTTATAGAAAGAACTTCACACCGCTTAAAGAAATTGCTATTCTGCACTTTGTTAATGGTACCTTAACTTATCGATTTGGGCTTGCAGGGATTTAGAAAATATTTTTTTTATGGCTAAACCGTTTGTCCAACTGAAATTTTATAAGAGAAGAAATAGCTTCTAAATTAATATAGTTATTCAGAAAAAAATTGACAGAAAACTATACAGGCTGATTAAAAAGATCTGAATGGATAACTTGTCGTGAGAGTGTTTTTAAACACACTGTAATTTTCGAAATTCGAATTTGTTCCACAGAAAGCTGTAGCCTGCTGATATAAAGACATGATCAAAAAATGAATAAAATCTAATAAAGATTTTTCGAGTAATTTAAGAAAAACTCACAAAAAATATTATTTTTAAAGTCTTCTAGTGGCTAAACTAAGCAACTTTGTATATAGATAAGTTGGGTTAAATTATCATATTCTTGACCAAGGTATCTGTGGTATTCTATTGTACACGACATTTCCGGACACCTGTATATATATTTTCAAAGTCTAGCTCCCTATCTACTAAATCTGTATATAACATTTTAAAATTCGTTGCATTGACATTATATTTACTTATTTATTTAGTTAATAAATAAGTAATCGATATAAAATCAACCGAGCATTTAATGTTTAAAACACGTGATATTCCACAGAATCGTGTTTCAAGAAATCAGCAAAATAATAACCTATTCATAAACGAGTAAAACCACATAAATAGATCATTTTATTTACAGATTTTTCTAACTAATAACACCAACCTTAGAAAACAGACAAATCAAAATCTTATATCAATTCTTTAAAACTTAAAATCATTATGCTTTTAATTTAAAACTTTTATTATGAAATCCCAATTAAAAATAATTACCTATATACATTATCTACATACATATATAAGCTGGCCAAAATTGATCACCTAATAAAAATTTAATGTCCTATAATTGCTGCAAATGGTGGCAAATATAAACGAAATTGATTTGACATTTGTGAAACAGTGAAGTTCGAATTTATGTGCATAAAGAATGCACCATAAATTACAACGGATAAAGAATGATATACTTCTCAATTACATGAAATATGTAATTGTGACTTTTGTTTTAAAGAATAATTAATCCTTTGGGCAACAGAATTAGTTTACTGCACTTACAGCTCATGCCACCATCTTGCAATAATAGAGGAACCGATTTAATAGATTAGAAAATAAGGTATTTAAAAAAGACATACTAGAATATTTAATTTCAAAATTATACTTAAATAACATTGGGTGAGTAATTTGGGCCACTTGGTATAATAATACATATGAACTGGTGCATTAAACAGACCCATTGTGCGAAATCAAATTTTCAAATGAACAACTGAGCAAAGTACAGGGTGGTCAAATAAGAATGCGGAGTGCTGTATCTCGGAAACTATTCATCGTAGAGACTTGCGGTAAAAAATTTAATAGCTAAAGTGGCCACGAGAAAATGCTGGAAATTATTTTCAAGTTCCTAACATGGCCGCCAGGGGGCGTAATCGCCATCTTGAATTACAAAATGTGGGTTTTCTCGGAATTCCGCTATATTAAGATAACACAAAAATATGCACATTCTAAAATGGAGATAAGCATCAATTTTTTTTATTGAAAACTTTTTTCCGTAACTTCAAAAATAAAGGGGTGGGGGGCGTTCAAAAGTGCTTGTAAACAAATGCCTATAATTTCAAAATGGCTGAATGGAATTTAATAAACTTGGTGTCGTTGAAAAGAGCTTTTCTTGGACTACGAATCCTACCTTTTTGGTGGTGATTGTAAATTCACATGTCGACGCTAGATGGCGTTTTCGAATTTTTTTTAGAAATTGCGAAGTTTCTTCGAAAAGTTAAATGGAACGGTATCATTTTCTCTTCATGGAAAAATAGTATAATAAAGCCCAAACAAGCTAGTGAAAACCGCACCTCGATATCATACTCCTAACCTAAGATATTGGTGAAAACCCATTCATCAGGAAACTGAACGGATTTCGCCCGGTTTTTATTCTGTTTTTCCAAAAATAACAAAAGAATACTATATTCTAAAATTTGTGCTGTGGATTTTGAGAACTTCAAGAAAAAACACTTCATTTTTGTCAAGGCGTTATGTGAATTAGTCGATCTTCCGAATATGATAAAGAAATCCGAAAATGGTTGTTTTACATGGGTAACCTGATTTTCTTTTAAACAATTAGGAATCATAAAAATATAAACAGATCGATCGCCATCAGTTTACCACTTTTAGGGTATCCCTTTATCACTTTAAGGTTTTGAGGTTTTTATAGAAAAGGGTAAAACGTGGTAGGTCGTGGGTAAAAATGAAAAGAGAAAAAACAAATGGCTAACGCCACAAGAACAATGTAACATCGTAATCGAACAATTCTTTACAAACAAAAACAGTTGTTACTTGTTTAAATTGGTGGCTATTTCTTCAATATGTCAAACTTTCGTTTGTAATTCGTAGCATTCCGTGGTTTAAATTTAAATTTAATTTTATAATGTAAAGTTATTTATATTCTCTTCTCACCACCTTCTTTTGTTTTTGTCTAATTAGAAGCAAAAATGTAGCATATCGAGAAAGTAAACACCATTACGGATACGTAACAACTGTGTATACAAAGACAAGAAACCTTTAAAGCTATATTTAATGACCCCTTAAGTGTTCAAATTATAAAAATATACTCTAAAAGTAGTAAATTGATTCGATATTTTTTATGATTTCTAATTGTCTAAAAGAAAATCGGGTTACTCATGTAAAACAACCATTTTCGGATTTCCTTATCATATTTGGAAAATCGACTAATTCACGACATGCCTTGACAAAAATGAAGTGTTTTTTCTTGAGCTTCTCAAAATCCACAGCACAAATTTTAGAATACAGCATTCTTTTGTTATTTTTGGAAAAAAAAGAATAAAAAACCGGGCGAAATCCGTTCAGTTTCCTGATGAATGGTTTTTCACCAATATCCTAGGTTAGGAGTACGATATCGAGGTGCGGTTTCCACTAGTTTGTTTGGGCTTTATTATACTATTTTTCCGTGAAGAGAAAGTGATACCGTTCCATTTAACTTTTCGAAGAAAATTCGCAATTTCTAAAAAAATTTCGAAAAGGCCATCTAGCGTCGACATGTGAATTTACAATTACCACCAAAACAGTAAGATTCATAGTCCAAGAAAAGCTCTTTCCAACGACACCAAGTTTATTAAATTCCGTTCAGCCATTTTGAAATTATAGGCATTTGTTTACAAGCACTTTTGAACGCCCCCCACTACTTTATTTTTGAAGTTACGGAAAAAAGTTTTTAATAAAAAAGATTGATACTTATCTGCGCTTTAAAATACGCACATTTTTGTATTATCTTAATATAGCGGAATTCCGAGAAAACCAACATTTTGTAATTCAAGATGGCGATTACGCCCCCTGGCGGCCATCTTAGGAACTTGAAAATAATTTCCAGCATTTTCCCGTGGTCACTTTAGTTATTAAATTTTTTACGGCAAGTCTCTACGATGAATAGTTTCCGAGATACAGCACTCTGCATTCTTATTTGACCACCCTGTACAATCAGCGTTTTGTGTGGTATTATAAAAGGTAATTAATGTTCAGATAATTTACCTGGATATACCTATTTAACCACTTGCGGTCGCTAGACGTACACTGTACGTCGAGATACTTTTGTTACCGGAACGCTAGCGTGACGGTGTTACGTACGCCGTCAGACCATTGTTGCAGGTAGAAAAATGACTCACCTGGCAAGCTCAGCCGTAAATTTCTTGCCCCCGCAAGAGGTTAAACCAACCATATCACACAGAATAAACATAACCATGGTAAGTAATGCCATAGTAGGAAATAACGAGCGTTCTGAAATGATTGTAAGGCGTTTGAATTTGGCGCGCTAAACGTTAATTTTTAAGGTTGACATTGAAGCTCTTAGGCGTATCATAGAAGGTGATATCAGAATATATATAAAGTTAATAAATTCATTCAATGTGTAAAATAATTAATAAAATTAACTAATAATAATAATTTTCTTGACATATGCCATTGCAATTGACATTCGATATTTATGAATTATGGGCGTGTGTACAAGTGCCCTTACTCCTACAAAAAAAAAAGCTCCACCCCTCAAAGGTCAAAGTTACGATGTAAACATGTAACTGGTTATTATGAAGCACAACATACCATGTTTTCAAACTAATTGGATGTTAGCTTAATTGAGCCTTATAAAATTACGCTTTTATATTTTATTTTTAAAGGCGATGATCGTTACTAAGAATATCATTATCAAATAATTTATTAATTACCGGATTGTTTTATTCGAAGAGAAGTGTGTACTTCTATTACAATCATTAAAAATGTAAAAAATTGGTAATTTGGCACAATAGGGGTTTCTTTTAATGCACAAGGGCGCATATTTATTTTTCTTTTTCTTTCTATTTACACTCGTTATCAGTCGTGAATCTCGAGTACATCGCTAAGTGCTTTAAGGTTACGCTGATCAACCAAAGGCTTCAAATCCAGTCTATTCATCAAGGCCACGCACATTCTTAATGTTGACCATATCGTCTCCGACATTTGCGTCCTTTCTCCAGAATTCGTCACGTCCTTTCCTCTAGACTGTTGATTCAATGCTATTAGGAAATGTTCAGCTGCTTCCCTAAAAAAAAAAAGAATAAAGTTATAGTAATATTGTATAATAGAAATACCTCAATACAGTGTGCTTTGGATAGGTCAAGCGACTTTTATAAAAGGTAAACATTTTCGCTATTATTTTTTTATGGTTTAGTTCTGTTTAATTAAAAACAAATTTCGAACATATTTACAATTAGCAATAAGGTAACAATATCGCAGATTTTTTACGTTTTATAAAAGTCGTTTGATCTATCTGGAAAAGCACTGTATAAGGACTGTTCATAGAAATTATTTGAAACTCTCAGTTTCTTTTTTTTTCCAGCTAACCAACATTTCAGATTTTTTCTTATTGTCTAGCTGGAGCAATTTAATTAACTGAAACAATCCGAATTGAATTAGTTT
The DNA here is from genome assembly GCA_036711955.1 of Digitonthophagus gazella. NCBI lineage: Eukaryota > Metazoa > Arthropoda > Insecta > Coleoptera > Scarabaeidae > Digitonthophagus > Digitonthophagus gazella. The sequence continues at coordinate 20,170,186 of JASCIT010000001.1, read as the reverse complement.
TTTGTGGACAAACAAGAAAAGAAAAAGGAATTAAACTGTTCTGGAAATACTTTTGTAGTAGATCAAGCATTCTGTGTTACAATCCATACACACCTTGCTGTTCTCTTATAAGTGATTCATCAAACAGATGCAGTAAATTGAATTTAAAGTTATTTCGACAATTACGTGCAAAATTTGAATAGCATTTTTCTATTGGTCAAACCGGTTTACTAAGTTAATTTTTAATTGTACAAGTCAGACATAGGCGAAAACCGAAAATAGTCGTCTAGGCTAATTAACTAATGATGCATGAGATATCTTTCGCCGAACGTATAAGTCACAATGTAAAAATCACTAAAATACGAGCGTGCCAAATTCATACGTCCCACAATTATTTATAAACGCTCTTTTAAACGCTTATTTTTTATCAGTTTTAGAATGTAACATTTAATGAAAGAGTGTATAATTCTTGGATGTATATTAGGTCAGAGTTATTAACATGTTCACGCCGGGGCTGGTTTTCATATTTTTCGCTGCGAGACGACGCTCGAACTCATGCTGCGCTTCATCTGGCGGTAAAAAATATAGTCCTATATTAAAAATATAATATTTGCCAATGCGTACCACCGGTGATACGCGCCGCCCGATGAGATGAGAGTCTACTGCGGGATATCGGTGGTACGCGTCGTCCAATAAAGCAATCTAGTGCGGGCCACTGGTGGTACGCGCCGGCGTGAATGTGTTAATGTGACATGGACGACAAAAACAAATCCGTAATAATAACATTGGAAAGAACTGTCAATTCTTATTTAGATGCAGATATTTTTAAAGTATAGTATGTGCAATTAAAATTAGTTATACTGTATCGAAGTAAAATTTGGCGATTCTTTCCAATATTGTCTTACAAATTTTATAAAACGTGATATGTGTAACTAGTATAAAATTATCCTACCAGTTCAATTGCAGTTAGTTTAGTAAAATTTCGATTTCCATGTTTTTTTTTTATATTTTAAAAACCGATTAATTTGTTTGTAGTAGTCAATGTCGTTGTAAAAATCAACCATGTAAGTTGTGCGAAGTTGTGAAAAAATTATCAAATGACAACACTGTACAAGTGATCCTATAGACGTCAGCCTATACTCAGAACGCACACAACTTGCATTGCAAAATCACATACATTGTGTCAGACTGAAACCGTCCAAAGTCATATCTCCATTTTTTCTGATACGATTTTCATGAGTCAGGTACCAAATGTTTTAACTAATACTATGTATCGGAAGTTATTTCAATTTTATCCAGCGCCCCCTTCGAAGAAAAAAAAATTGAAATTACCTCTGAAGTATAGCAATCCTTAACCCTCTATTGGATTGTATAACTTTCAGGGCACATTTTAATTTATTGGCATTTTATCATATAATTATAGTTTTTCATGTGATTGCACATAAATCTTAATTCTATAACATTAATTCTATATTATTAATTCTTAATTCTATAACATTGGATTTAAGACAAAAATTCAGCCCATAGAGGGTTAAGACATTTCATTTGGTACCTAGCTCATGAAAATCCGAACAGAAATAATTGATATATAGTTTTGCGCGTATTTTGACACATTTAAAAATAAAGTGTTCTTATTGAAAAATCCTATACTTTATAGTATAATCATTCCAGAGTGTGTTTATTTCGTATACTCGTATCGATACGACAGCACGTGATAAGTTGCTATTGTGCTTGCGCTCTACCAGGGAAAAAATGTGTTAACTCTTACTTGTATGCACTGAGATTAATGCACGTTATCCCTACGTTATATCGTGCCCGAATAAAGCCTGGAACTAGAGCTAATGCTCTATGATAAGCGTCTACAGCTTGTTCTGGTTTGCTTCCATTGGCTAAAGTTGCACCTAATCTATTCCACAATCGTGCATCCTGGAAATAAAATTACAAATAGTTGACATGATTTCAAAGATACAATTTATATAAGGTAAGGTGGGGTAAGTGCGACCCAAAAAATGATAAGTATAACTTTCAATCGTTACAGCATCAATAGTGCTTGCTAACAAACGCTTTCTTTTATAAGTATAACAACTTGAGGCATACTCTAGAAAACGCAATGAACAAATGCGCAAGAAAAAGGTCCGTCAGGCCAATTTTAATTATTAAGGCTTTGAAATGCATTATGGTTATTACTTTCACTCTTAATAACACACATTAAAATAACTTTAACAAAAAACTTACTTCCGGTTTAACGCTTAAGGCTGCTCTGAAACAATCCGCAGCTTTTTCATATTCCCCAGACAAGTTGAATAAAACCCCTAAACCACATTGTACTTCATAATCCACGTTAGTCGGATTTCTTTGCGCGGCTTTTATATACAAATCTTGAACAATCTTGTGATGATTTCTATTAAAAAATAATAATAAGTAAAGTTAACTTATATCAACTGATTTTTGTTTAGTTTATATTAATAGTGTTAGTATGTGTTAAAAATTCATACAAATAAAAAATTAAGTGCGTAGCTAAGGTGAAACTAACCCGAAAGCTAACTACTATTATTCATAGTAATTATTAAAAACCCTATCACCTGACATTTACGGGAAACGGAGAATCAACGTACGTCAGTGTGGTGTGTTAAGTAAGCTAGAGCGCCCACCAAGCACTAACTTACGGATTCAACAAGCTTGTAACTTGCCCAGATATCGAGAAGTCCGGAGCAACCAGTTCGCGATATTTTGGATTTTCTTTTAACCATGTTACCAGTGATTGACAAGCCTGGTTGTAGTAACTTTCGTTCGTATAACTCACTGCTAACGCCATTAACGCTTGGAGATTTGTTGGATCGATTTGAAGACTTTGTTTCAAAGCTGCTATTGCTTTAGGGTCCTTAATTTTTTACGACAGAAAAGTGCTATTAAACATTAAATGAAACAAAGTTAAAAATAATTCAAACCTGTTCGTTTTCTGCTTGAGTTGTTCCTAATAACAGCCAAGCTTCACCATTTTCTGGTTCCTTTTTAACAGCCGCTTCGAAGCACAATACCGCACTTGGTAAATCGCCTTGTTCTAACATTTCTTTTCCTCTCTGCAGTGGATTCGAGACGTCCAACATCGGATTTTCTTCAGAAAATTTGTAGTCCTTGTAAGGATCATAGTACTCATCATTGAATTCGTTTACCCAACCGTGCTCCGTTTCCGTGTCAGATAACTTCTTCCATTCTTCTTGAAGATTATTCCAAAATTTATTATTGAAGGCATCTTCTACAAAGAAAAAATCTATACAATTTGATCACTTTGAAACCTGAGATTAAAAAATTAAAATAAAATTTTCAAAAGTCTTTTATGTCTTCATATCTAGGACAGGCGATTGTGCTATTGTGTTTTTATACACGAGAGCACAGTAACAAGGCTTTATTATTATTCTTGAATGTCCCATTAGAATCAATTAGAAGCATCGCTTTTCCGTACTGTGACGACTAACGTTGTTGATTAGAACTGTTTATGGTAGGTCAACTCAATGCGAAATAAATGAAATCGCTTGTTAGTGCATAGTTCCTACCGCATGGGAGCGCTAATATGGAAATTTTGAAAACAAAAGTTTCTATTGAAGTTTACTTAACCCTTTTAGTGCCGGGCGAAATAGAGGTGCCTATGCGAGAAAAACCGGCCGAATTTCACAGTTTTACAAGGGTTCGGGAAAATGCTTGTAAAAACCAAACGAGAAACAATATTTACGTGACTCAAAAAGCTGCGTATTATGGATGAAATACAGAACTAAACAATGACACTCATTTATAACGCATTACAAATTTATTTTGAGATAGAGTTCTCCCGCAATGCGAGTAGTAAACCGCTACAAAGCGCGAGCCGATATATCGACTCTGGCACATTTCGCAAGTGCAACAGGAGCGGATATATCGACTCCCGGCACTAAAAGGGTTAAATATATCTTGACGTAATTTCCTAATTACAGTCATGATTTGAAAACGTATTTTTTCACGCGGTGTAAGTAAAACGTACACCGATCGTTTTCAAAACTGGTTGCATTTTTTTAATTTCCCGTCAGTACCAAAAAGTGCTAAATGAATGCAGCGCAATTGGTGACATCATCCGTAAAAAGCGGAGTTCCAGCCAAACATAGGAGAGTCGCCTATCTATACAGGGTTTCTCACGCAACTGGTTCGTTAGAACTTTATTGGGTTTCACTATTAGTAGATTTTTGAGATTTTGCCAGTAGGGGTCGTTCATCCTGATCTTTCGATTTAAAATATTTTCAAGATGGCTGCCACTTCCGGTCGACGGGAAGTAGGATACAACTTCGTTATTTTAAATGGAATGGTATAATTTTTATTACGTATTTTAATTCTACGTACAAAAGTAAGTAAACTTTGATAAGGGTTGTTGGTACTTATTGTTTTTCGTTTTCGAGTTATTTTGATTTTAAGATTTTTTTGACAATTTTCAACCTGTTGTTTAAAACCACATTTCTCAGTCGCTGTTCAAGCAAGTTAATAGCTGGTACAATTACTCTCCAGACATTATCATGATATCAGACTTTTCTTGGGCTTTTGGCTGGTTTTAGTGTTCTACCGATGGTCGGTACTGATGTCAGTACTGACAAAATGCGCTGACCTTCGCTTCGGTTTGTATTGTTTAGTGCTCATCTGATTGACAGACCTGACGAAACGCGCTGACCGTCAGTTAGTACAGTGTCGAGAAAAATGCACGCGTTAACAAATTGTATGACACTTATGTATTTCACTGTTCTGCGTCAGTGCTCATTTTGTTGTTTTTACGATGACTGTACACGCACTGACGTATCTGCCAAACACTGAACGCTATAATATAATATAACAATCTGTCAGTTGACTGACGTGTGAGCCAGTGTGAGCCTACAGACGGTTTTATTGCTCAACCGACGTTCAGCGCTGACGTCGGTCACGCGTAGCTATATCAACGTATTTATATATAGCTGTTCAGTGTTGCACTGATGAACCCAACGCGGGTACGGCTACGCGGTGCGTATGAAAACTGTCGGTCGAACGCATCCGCCTGACGTACGTCAGTCAACTGACAGATTGTTGTATTATAACTATTATAGCGTTCAGTGTTTGGCAGATACGTCAGTACGTGTACAGTCATCGCAAAAACAATCAAATGAGCATTGACACAGAACAATGAAATACCCAAGTATCACACAATTTGTTAACACATGCATTTTTCTTGAGACTGTACAACCTGACGGTCAGCACGTTTCGTCAGGTCTGCCAATCAGGTAAGCACTGAACAACACAAACCGACGGACGGTCAGCGCGTTTAGTCAGTACTGACCATCAGTTGAGCATTAAAACCAGCCGTAGATGATTATGACACGAAAATGTCATATAAATTAACAGATTCACACATATACGAACACAAAATGAAAAAAGATGAAATTAAAATATGCAGTACAAATATTTCCCCAAAGAGTTTTAGCAACAATGAGAGGACTTGTTATATTTGGTAATATCTTATTTATAAAAAAATATAAATATTATTAAATTTCATCCACTTTCAGGTAATGGTTGTTTGCCGGAAAATTCCGTACAGACCGATAATTTTTTATTATTTGTAGATAAGTTTTTTGACAGTGTATGTGGAGCGATTTTAAGGCCAGAACATGAGAAAAGTTTGAGATGCGCAGTCACCAAAACATGTGGATATATTCAATTTTGATAGAAAGCCATAAAAATTTTAATCTCGATGCGATTTATTAAACCAAATGGTAAAGAATATGTTCCTCCAATTGGATAACACTGCAAGGATTTATATATATATATATATATATATATTTGGAAAAACATAAGTAATCACAAAATTTAGTACCTATATCTTACAATTAGACATTTAAATTAAGACCCACCTAAATTTTTTTAGGTGTATACGAAGCCACGGAATAAGAAATGTAAATCCAACAACAATGTCATTTATATATTCTTTTAAAACATTAATAATTAACAATTTTGTGTCTTCACGATCTAAATTATAATTGTGAAGATGACAAAGTGAAGGAACTTTAAATAGTATGAAAACATTCTTCAGTAGAGAAGTAGAAAATATGTAGGGTCAAGTGGGGTAAATGTAAACTAGGGAAATTATAAACAAGGCTTTGTTTTACTAAATATTAAAAATAAGTGACTTTCGCGTACCTACTGCAGTGAACACGTTCCTACCACCTAAGAAGTAGAAGGTACGCGAAAGTCACTTATTTTGAATATTTAATAAAACAAAGCCTTGTTTACAATTACCCCTAGTTTACATTTACCCCACTTGACCCTACATTAAAAATATCAGTATTGAGCTCCTATTTGTTGGATGAAGACATTTAAACTAATTTCATTAAATTATTTCAAAATCAGTTGTATATAAATTCGTATATTGCAAGATATTTAGCAAGAGGGATTTTGAATAAAATTAATAATTGTAAAATTTACAAAAAAATATCTTTTAACAGAAGAAAATAATGTCTACCATTACTTCATACATGCAAAAGCATACAACAGAAAATCACTTTTACATCAGCATTATTTGGAAATTTAACGCATTCAGCGCATTATTTATTACTAAAAATTTGCTAGAAGGATAATCTTTATAAAAGACTTTTACACAACCCTTCAAAAAATGTTAATACAATATCGTGCAACGACCATAATTTGAAATTAATTTTTATAGAAAAATTTATAATTTTTTATATATTTACATGGATAAAGAATATTAATTAAATTTTAAGAGAAAAGGATGATTTAATAAAGGAATCAGGGTAACAGAAATGCAATAAAATAAAAAAGAAAACAGAATTCCATAACAAAACAGCAACTTTTGGAGAATCAAATTATGCATCCTATAATTATGTATTAGTAGTAACCAAAGAAATGTTTGTTATGTTTATTGATAAATAAATAGTTTCATTAGTAAATTTGGAGATTTAGATTTTGTCCTCTCAATATTTTACGAAAAGGAAAAGAAAAAAAGGTAAATTAAGGAACAAAATTTACTTTTCTGCAATTCCCTATCATTACCAAACACTACTAGTGGAATGCAGTGCCATTGGTGACATCATCCTCAACTAAACGGAGTTCCAGCCAAACATAGGAGAGTCACCTATCTATATCAGAAGATGTCATCTATGGCATCTGATGCTGTGCTGTGCATTAGCAATTCACAGTTTTTCACAACTTAAATCACTCTTCTTGTAAAACTATTATAATCTATCAAGTTCTTGCGCATTTTCTGACATGAAGTAGACACTCAAGAACCAGCTAGATCGTCATCGTTTTAAGAGAAGAACTATTTAAATTATGCGAAGGTGTCAAAAAACTGTCAATTGTCAACGCACATCACAGCATCATCTACAGTAGACGGGGGCCTTTACTCGAAACAAAACTTCCAATATATACCTCGAAAACGAATCACTTTAGGACGACCCATATTCATTAGAAGTATCTTACTTTTAGACAAGGAATACGCCAGTATAAAATTAGACAATCAAAACGGCATACCTGTATACTTTATAGTATAACCATTACAGAGCGTATTTGTTTCGTATACTAGCATGGACCTGACAATGGTGAAAGTTACAAAGAATTATCACATTACACGATATCAATTTTTGCCTCATGTGTATCATGTTACGAGAATTCGATATCGACTCTGTATCAAACCCAATATGAAGCATTTGCCTTGATTCTGTATAAAATGCCCACAAGCTATAATGTTATGAGTTGTCGACTGCTAGTTACTTATTGCTCATTGCCTCAATATAATACCCGTCATAACAATAATATGAAGTGAGCATCGACTCGACAATGTTGTGTTGATGTAATATAACGTAAAATTAAAAATATTTGTCTAATAGAATTAATTTTAAGAAACTCAGTTCTAAAGTTCTGAATTATAAGAAAGAATCCTAATTATCCTTAAATTAAAATATCATCTTTACCTTATTAGTTAGTGACACTTACCATTAGTTTTAGTGTGTTCTTCTACCCAAGCTTGAGCTAACCCCTCGGAATCCTCTTTAGCGCTCTGCCCCAAAAACTCTTGACTCCAGGCGGCCGCTTCGTCCTGTTGCGGTTCCTGCAAGTTCATTTCACCATTACCCACCTGCTTCATAAATTTCAAGAACTGCACAAATCATCAGAATAAGAAAAACACAATTCGCATAGGATAAACACAAATGAATCGTACCTTGGAGTACTCAAATCGCGGGTCGCTTCCTACTTTTTCCACCAATTCATTTGCGTTTTGTTGAGCTTCAACATTTTCTAAGTGGTCTTGGAAATACTCTTCCGTCCAATTTGGTGGCATCTCGAAAATTTGAGGCTGTTCTTGAGCAACCTCGTTCCAGATCCTTTCATGATCAGGATGTTGCTAAAATAATAAAAGATAAAATATGTACTCACAATCAGATATAGAGGGTATCACAAACTTATTTTTTAATATACAGGGGTCTTACAAAACAAATAGATGATTTTATTAAGTATTCACATTGGAAATTTATGTGTACTACCCGCATAGTGAGAACCAACCCTGCGGTTGTTCAGTGTGCAGTAATTATGAAATAGCTGTATATGCTAGTTAAATTTGAGTTTCATTTGATTAGAGGGTATGTACTAATAATGTGACATGAATTTTTCTCTTCATCTTCGCCTCCCCTCAAAGCATTTTTGAGCGTGAATAAACACCGATTATTATAGTCATAGAAAAAATAATATATAGAATGTCATAATTTGATTATCCTATCCTTTACTGACGTATTCCTTGGGTAAAATAAGTAAAAAGGTCCTTATAAACTTGGGTCTGAAAGTGATTTGTTTTCGAGATATTGAAAATTTAGTTCTATAAGTTTACCTATTATTACCATAAACCAAGTAAATCCTTTAAAAGCCCGTTACTACCATAAATATCATAATTCAAAAAAACAAAGTTTTAAAAAATATTAACTTTAAATTCTTTATCTTAACTAATCATTTTACGGTACTTAATATTCAATAACAAAGTATATCGTTCTTATTCATAAGATTATTAGCGCCAACTAAGTACTAAAGGATAAGTAAAGTAAGACAATCTTGTGGTAAAAAGCAGATGAATATTACATGCAATTACACAGAATGATTTGTAACTAACTATTTCAGGGCCCAAAAAAGGGATCAAATGAGACAACTTTTCATGTTGCAAAAATTGTAAAAACTCAAGCATAAAAACGTTATGACCCCTCTAATTTTAGTACACCATATTTTAGGTACTGTTAAAGCAAATCATGTTACTAATGTCCGTTCAGCGCAAGATGTCTCATGCATCATTACTTGTTACAGTTTTCTCGATGTACGTCAAATAATTTTCTTTATTTAATAATGACATGGCAAAGAGAGGCAAACCAGGAAATTACTAGACTAGGATAATACAATTAATTGATGATGCATTAAACATCTTTGGCCGGATAGAGTATATAGTAGAAATTGCTATGGTAGAACTATCATTTGTTTGATTATTTGCATTTGTAGAAGTTAATGTTAAATTATCTTAACCTGTAAACCTTACTTATTACTTATTTTAATAAATTGGCAATCTAGACGTCATTACCATACTTACTAACCAAGAAACTGCCATTAGAAGCGATATTCTCAGCAGCACCTAAAGTGCTGTTTGTCGAAATTAAGTGAGTCATAACTTTAACGTTCTCTGTAACCTCAATGCAATAGTTATAAAACATCCAGTATGTAACAACATTTCTATTTTTGCCATTACTAAAGGAATTTCGTAAATCTCGTTCTTACATATGGAAAGAAAGTAACACAAATATTAATTATAATAAGATAACAATCTTAAAAACAGGAATTTGTTATTATGCCGTTCTTAAGGTTTAAAACTAGAGCCAATGTAAGGAATGTTAAAATAATAAAAGCAGGAAATAATGCTAACTCTAATACAGCTACTGAATTATCAATATTAAAAAATGTCATAAACAAATTATACCCCTCACCAGATTTTTATTCTTACTTTCTAAATTTATAATAAGTTGCAAAATACTACAAGAAATACTCCTTAGTTATTCCCATTTTATGGTATATTTCAAGCCTATTGTAAGTATTTAGATTAAAAAGAAGAGTAAAATGTAAAGCGAGAGACATTTGGTAAAAGCGTCCTAAAAAAGGCGGCACTTTAAACTTTCAAATGACCTCCAATACAAAGTGTTTATTAAAAATTTGAAGAATTTTTGTCTAAGATGCTGTAAATTCATTAGGACTTTTTTGCTTGTTTTCAATCAGAGAATATGTAGTAAACAATGGACAACCAAAACAGCATACCCTATATATAATAACTTGATTTACATCAACAGTCCCTAAAATATTAAATGTTGTCTAAACATGTTACCTGAATTCCTTTTTATATTTTATAACAATTACAACAGATATCTACATTTCTTAACTTACATTAAACTGTCTGCTATCCTCAAGATATTGTAAAGCCCAAGCATCATCGTTTAAGTGATCCTTAACTGTAGAAGCAGGAATAGGAGGAATAGCAGCCCTCTGGGACTCAATCTCGTGCATTTCTCTCATCAAATCTACCAAAAAATGTTACCTTAATTACCTCTGCATTTACAATCTGTACATTTTGCTTACCGTCCATTCGAAACGTTTGTGGGGCCACCCTGGTTTCTGCCAGAAACTGTTCGACCAGTTGATCGGAACTTGCCGGAAATCCATGGCCATGGGTCTCCGCAAAAGCATGATCTCTGGTGAAATGGGAAGTTAGATGCACAAGGGCGTTGGAGCCCCCGCATTCCGCGTCTGTTAACTTCCTGAGCGCCATGTGACAAGATTGTTCTAGCTTCAATTACTGCGTTAAACTGCAAATCATCTCGCTGATGACACTTGACTTCTCGATAAGCGCGTACTGATAAAGGTTGACGACCTTGAAACTTAACCTATTATTTATTCTTCCACTCTGTTACTTCTGTCAGTTTCACTTAGCGAAGTTGATCGAAGTCAGACGAAAATCCGAGTAAATTAGTAAACGCACTTTATTTTTTATCCTTCTCAAATCTTTCTTTAGTTTCAAGGTGAACAATTTAGGGGCATTTATTTTCTTTAGTTACGGAACTGAAATTTTAAAAAAATACAAAATAAGTAGTACAAATGATAGCATTAGAGGCATGCTATAGCTACACTTAAACCTAAAATAGAATTTTTTCAGTCCAAATTCAACGACATTCCAAAAGGAACCCCTTCGTAATATAATCCATACTGTTCGACGAAAGATATCTTACACACATAGAAAAAGAAAGAACTAGGTCAACTATAGAAAAAGAAAAAAAAGTATTCTAGCTTTAACATAATCGAACGAATCATTTTTATAATGTGTCAAAAAAATTGCTATCATAGGGGGCGAATATAAGGAATACGCAAATTTCTGATGTCATTTGGGCTATCTAATTTATAAATATTTAATATTATTGCTTTTGGGCGCTTTAAAACATTCTTTCAGTTAAATATACGTTCTTTTACAAGAACGATAATTATTATAAATGTGTCATTGCGATGTTTTAACGCGAATATTTATGTATTTTAAATAATTTGAAATATAATTCTTTGAATGGTTTGGTTACATTTTAATTTAGAAGAGAATTGTAAAGATGCCAACAGGAAAATATAAAATTCCCAAAGACCCCAATGAATCATTATAAATGACCTTGGAATATTGGTAGCAGAGAAGCTTAACCTAACATTGTTGACATTTGATTCAAATTATCTTTCCTTTCTGCTCTAACAATAAGTAAGCACATAATTTCATCGTTTTTGTAGGTTATTCTACAAGTTTTTATTCTATAAACACATCGGTAAGTCTAGAAAAGGAATATTTTTAACAAAACTTTGTAAGTAATGCTTCATAATAACTGCTTTATTTTTTATATCAAAACATACTAATATTTTTGTGGTACATAGTGTATAATTACTTGTGGATAAAATAATATTACATAAATGAGTTTTCATCCAAAGTAATGTAACAGTTGTAATTATTAAAAATCGCTTCATGTAACATTTCAAAATATTGCTTACGAAGCTTTGTTAAAAACCTGTTTGTAGGATGTGTGTAAATGTAGTAACACTTACGAATAGGAGTTAACTTGGATAGCCGGTTATAATTAGTTTATTAGTCAGTATCTAAACAGCTTTTTTATTTAAATAATTTATTTGGGAATATAAAATCTATTGTTATAATAAGCAACACTACCTCTAATTTTCTTTCCTCTCAATCTAACTGCATTAGGTAAAAGAGGATCTCTTAAATGTATTCCACAATCTAAAGGAACAAATCCTTTAACAACAACGCTTTTTCCAACAGAAGGAGTAATACTAATCCAGCCGCTAGTTGATAAAACCACGTCAGCACAAGAAGTTTCTTTATCAATTCCTTCAACAGTGAAAATTTTTGATTTCGTTAATCCAGGCCATTTCTTCAGTCTTTCTGGATTGTTTACAGGGACCGCAAAGAAATCGGTTTGTAGAAAGTCTTCGTAAATTTCTTCAGCTTCTTTTGTTGCACACAATGTTATTGGAAGTTCAGAGGAACAGAATACTGTAAACTTTGTCGGTTCTTCACCTTGCATAAAATCCAACCGGCTTAATCCTCCAATAAATATAGTTGTTTCAGGGTGAATTAAGAAAGTTTTCGGCCGAATTAGTGATTTTGGAAGTGTTTTAACAAGTTCTTCAGTAGTTAATAGGTGCAACACCTTAAAAAAAAATACACAATTACTATATTTTAAAATTTTTTACATATTCTTTTTATATTTTTTAGAACAATCACCAAAATATGCCAAAAGTAGTCTCACGAAGTATTGCTTGTCTTGATTCAAGAGACGAAGAGGAATGCGATGAAAAACCTCTACACATCTATTATTGTCTTTGTGGTCAAATGACTCTAATTTTAGACTGTTCTATAGAAAAATTACCTTTAAGGAAACGTGATGGTGCCCGAGTTTTAGATGGTTCAAATCATGCCCATAAAATAATTGTGGACACAGATGAAACCGTTTATATAAAACGTCCAGAAGGAATTGAAGCCCAATATAGATTCAAATGTAAAAAATGTGCTCTTTTATTGTACTACAAACACCAGCCAAATAGTCATGTTAATTTCATCGTTAAGGGAGCCTTAATTAAGTCTACTAACGAAGGTCCAATCACAGATATATACAATCAGGTCACAACAGAGAAACCTAAGAAAGTTATGGTGACAAAACATACCAAAAATATGGGTAAATTTAGTTCTGTAACAGTTTCAACAATTGATGAGGAAGAAGATGAAATTGAAGCGAGAGAAGTCGCGGATAGTTACGCAAATAATGCCAGGATTATTGAAAAGCAGCTTGAAAGAAAAGGAATGAGTCGGAGAAAACAAGAAGAGAAACAAATGCAAGACATGAAAAGAGTTAGAGGAACTCTAATTGATAAATAAATACTGTTCCGTTTATTTATGTGATCAATTAAAATATTAAGTGTTGTGTAAACTTGATTTATATTTGTAGATGTTTTAAATTCATGAGTATGATTATTATACAGGCTCTCACAAAATTATATCAACAGACTGTTAGGATATATTTCTTATGTCATTTTAAGTAAATTGAGACTAAAACCTGTTATTTGATCCCTTGTAGTTCCAGACATATTCATTATTAAACTCCTTTCTACTTATACCAATTTTTCTTAATAACTTCAATTTTAAGAGGATATGCCTCAAAATTTCACACAAATTTAGAATTTAATTACAATTACATGGTAATAATTTCTGAATTTTCGTAACATGCTTTTATATGGGTGAGGATTTGTAAAACAAATTGTATTATTGGGTTGGCAACTAAGTAATTGCCGATTTCAAATAAGAAGGAAAATTCAAAATTTTTGTTTAAAAATATAACTATTAAATTAGATACTGTCGGTTTTGTCGATGACTTTTTACCATCGTTCTGGCAGTCTAAAAGTTCCACGTTCGTAAAATTTCTGATCTTTGATATCAAAAAAACTGAATTAAATGTGATCCAACATCACTAGCGTTATTAAAAATTTTACCATTTAAGAAGTTCTGCATGGAACGAAACAAATGGTAATCTGAAGGCGCAAGATCAGAGCTATATGGTGGATATGATAAAACATCCCAACCCAGTTCCAATGATTTTTTGGCAAGTGATCAAAGACGTGTGAGGCTTTGCGTTATCATGGTGGAAAACAACACCCCTTCGATTTGACAATGCCAGAGGTTTTTCTTGAATTGCATCGTTCAGTTTGACGAGTTGAAAATACACGTTTGAATTGATCGTTTGCTTTTGTGGCATAAGTTCAAAGTACAAAATTCCTTCATAATCCCACCAGACTGATAGCATAATCTTTTTTTGGCGAATTTCTGCTTTTGATGTCGTTTGGGCCGGTTCACCTTGCATCACCCGCGATCTCTGCCGATTAATATAATGAAATATTTGGGAGTTATTAACGCACGAATACTAATAGAAAGAAATAATTAAAGAAAGGTTTTTACCACTAATGCGTTAGAGAAGAAAAAAGGCTGATTAGTGCACTGGGATCCGAACCCAGATTTCCTGCTTTCCGGGCAGTTATTCTAGATACCAACTGAACTATACATCTCAATAAGTTTTCTCACATTACTGGATATGTACTATCACAAGTACATGCGCACGATTACTTAACAACGTCAAGAATTATCCCGAAGGTGAGTAATACACAAATATTAACGTAATGAAATATTTGGGACTTATATACAGGTGTCCGGAAATGACGTTCGTATACATCAGGGGGTAATTCTACAGCAAAAATTGTGAAGAAAAGTTCATATGAACATGTGTCCGGAAATGCTTCCCAAAGAAGCTACAGCTCAATGAAGTTGATACTCATGATGTGGTTTTTTTAAATTATTTCACTTATTCTACAGAGTAGGATGTTGAATTTTGGAACATCCCTATTATTTACATAAGAAATATGGTGATGGTAACCAAAATAATCTACGATAAACAGGCTTCTGTACCGCAGCTGAGGAGCGCATTTAATGTCCCGAATTTTTTTTTTTTTGGTTTATAATTTTTTCAAAATCTGAGATCACATTTTCAAAAAAATATCAAACAAAAAAAAATACGGGACTTTAAATGCGCTCCTCAGCCTCGGTACCAAAACCTGTTCATCGTAGATCATTTTGGTTACCATCACCATATTTATGTAATTATGTAAATAATAGGGGATGTTCCAAAATTCAACATCCTACTCTGTAGGATAAGTGAAATAATTTTTAACAAAACCACACAATGAGTATCAACTTCCAAGAGCTGTAGCTCCTTCGGGAAGCATTTTCGGGTACATGTTCATATGAACTTTTCTTCATATTTTTTGCTGTAGAATTACCCCCTTCAGTATACGAATGTTATTTCCGGACACCCTGTATATTCTATTAATATTCGTGTGTTAATAATTCCCAAATACTTCATTATATTAATATTTGTATATTACCCACTTTCGGGATAATTCTTGACTTATCTTATTCTTGATTACTTGTTGGTAAATAACAGTGCGTATGTACTATAACCTGAAATGGAGGTGCACCATGAAGAGAAAGATGAAAGAGTATTCGGCAATGTTACAAAGAGGGGGCTTACATTTTCATCTGTGTCTTCATGGTGCAGCTCCACTTTGGGTTATAGTACTTGTGAGATTACTTATCCAGAAATGTGAGAAAACTTGTCGAGATGTTGACGCTCTCAAGCCAAAACCGCATAAACGCCAAAATGGCCATTTTTTAGTTAGCTGCACCGTTGAGTAGCATTTTTAAATCTGCATGCAACAGTTAAAGGGGTATAACCGCAAACAAACTTCATTCGCTATAAAATTGGTTTAAATTTTGCGTAAAAGCCATTTAAGATTCATTATGTCAATCATTTTTTGCGTTTTCTGAAAAATTAGGTTAATGGCGTTTATGCCGTTTTGGCTTGGCAGCGTCGATGTATAGTTCAATTGGTACAACAACTGCCCGGAAAGCAGGAGATCTAGGTTCGGATCCCAGTGCAATAATGAGACATCTTTTCTCCTCTAACGCATTAGTGGTAAAAATCTTTCTTTAATTATTTCTTTTTATTCTTCCGATTAAGGTTATTATGAACTATCCACTTTTTCCCGCCAACAATTAGGTTTTTCAGAAATGAATTAATTTCGTTGCGTTTCAGAAACGAATCGTTAATGCGTTGCGTCAATTTTTGACATAACCAAGCATTTTTATTTTTATTTTTTTCAATACATGTATGCGATACATTGAGCTTCTCTACAATATCACTTGACTTGATATGGGTTTCATCGACGTCGACTGGACGGTCAGATCATTGAGTATTTTTCAATGAAAAATCACCAGAACGAAATCTAATAAACCAATTTCGACACTGCCGTTCTTTCAAGGCTTCATTTTCATATACGCACATAACTTCTTTTGTGCTTGCGATGCATTCTTGCCTTTTAAGAAGTAATATAATAAAATATGTCTGAAGTGCACCTCCTGTTCTTCCATTTTTAAATTGAGATAACAAAACTACAGCACTAATCGTTATTATTGTTTTTTACTAAATTAAAGGTAGAAGTCCAAACAATAAGAAAAAAATATACGTTACGTGCTTTGACCATGTTAACAAAACAAAAGAAAGTGTAAAGTCCATCTATCCACAAAATCGGCAATCACTTAGTTGCCAACCTATTGGGTTAACACGTCGAGTGCTATGTCAGTCCTTAGAGACTGACAGTGAACTTTCCGTTCAAGAGGCGTCAGTCCCTTGGAATTGACAATAGACTTACTTACTTGACGACCACGTTGTGTTGCCTTCTTAGCGGAAAGTATAGCAAAACCGCATGTTATGGGATTAATAAAATTTTGAAGTTATTATCATGTAATTGATGTTAAATCTTAAGATTCGTCAGAAACGATAAGACATATCTTCTCAAAATTAAGAAAGTTATAAAAAAAATACATAAGTAGAAAAAACTTTAACATCAAATATCTCTGAAATTATAAGAAATCGAACAACAGGTTTTAATCTCAATATACTTAAAATGACCTAAGGAATATATCCTATCAGTTTGTCGGTATAATATTGGGGTAACCTGTATGTCACTATGATAATGTATTTTAAGCAAATTGTAGATTATTGTCATATAAAATGAAAATAAATATAAATATTAGTCCACCTAATCAGAATTTGCAAAAGTTCAGAATTTAGTCCCCAAAATACTTAACACTTATCTGTACAACCTGAGCCTAGCAGACTTGAGCAACTAAATAAAATTCAAAGTCTTTAAACTGTTCTATCTAGACAAGGGTTAAGCATTGATCTTTATGCAGTAATTTTAGATGCGTTCACACGAATCATGTTTAGTTGATCACCTAAACTTTAACAAACCTTGAGTTTATTGAAATGTATGAAGTTTTTAAGTACACATATTTCAATAAAAACTGATCAATCTACAAAATATATCTACAAATAGCGAATATTTTTAATAAGTTGTTCTAATAATCTTGGTCCTTTTTAATAACAATATTAAGACTAGAAATTTCCTTATCCTTGATAATAGTAATTAAAGATTTTTCTCATGAGTCTTTATTTCTATATTTATCAGTTTGGTGTTTCCAAACTGTATTATTATTGAGATTATTACTTAACATCTTTGATCTGGTAAGTTTGTTCTCTCTTGCCGTTAGTAATGAACGACAATGTTAGTCTATTCTCTGTTCAAGAAAAAACAGTGCATGTGTTAATATTACAACCAACCTTTAATAAAAGAAAACAATTTTCATACCTGTTCTGATTGAATAACCCCTGGAGTATCAAAACACCATTTACTAGCAGCGTAAATCTTATCGTTCTCATCAATACCAATTTTTTCACCACCAACACCCTCCTTCAATGTAACAGAAAAGATATCATCACCTGCCACTGCTTCTTTACTAGCAAATGTTTGCCCTACCCGTCCAATTAACGTTGCGTACTTAGGGTTATTTGTTTTCCTCAATAGACGGGATCTTTGAAAATTTTCATTAGCAAGGTCTTTATTTTCCTGTCTCAACCTATGACTTCGCATACGAAGTTTATACCCTGAAGGTCGATTAATTGGAAATTTTAACAAATTCAAAGTAGTTCCTGGCCATTGACTGATTGTAGCTCTTTGTATTAAATCCACAGCATGAGTCTTACAATAATCAGATTGTAATAACTTGTTAAACAGGCTAGATTTTCCAACATTTGCACATCCCACCAAAAAAACATCGCCGCGATATTCCCAGAATTTTTGTAATTTAGTTATTAAGCTTTCAATACCAAACCCTGTTGTTGCCGAAACCAAAGCAACATGCTCGATGTCTTTAGTAGCAAATCTGTGTAATTTTAAACTGTTTCGAAGGTTATCTTCAATTCTATTTAAGAATTTCGGTCCGTCTTGGGGCAACAGATCTATTTTGTTACCAACGACGAAAATAGGACGACCACGACCGATTAAATCTGCTGCTCCAGGCCAAATAGAAGAAGGAAAGTCTAATAAATCGACGATTAAAATCGTTAGGGCTCTATTGTGAGTTTTTAGAGTTTTAAGAATTTTTGGATAATCATCTGGAGACACCCTAACTTGCAAAGCTAAATTATATTCACGCAAAAAATAACATCTTTGACAAATGATACTTTTTAAACTTACACCATCAAAACGTTGTGAATTTTTATAGATTTCTGAAGGAATATAACCTGGGATTGAGGAGTTTTTACAATGTAGAAGAGCTCCACAACCTCCACAAGGTATGTTACTAATTTTTGATTTTGGATCTGGAGTTCCATAACTAATAAGTACATCAGTGAATGTATTAGTTTCGTCTTTTTCATAATTTTCATAATCGGCCATCCAATTTTTGTATCTTACTTCTACCTCCTTTTGAGTGTTCAAAGCAGGGTCATTTGTATTACTTGATAAATTTTTAAATTGACTATCTAATAAGTCAACCTTTAATTCTGAAGACGTTTCATAAGGAAGTTGAAAAACTTCTTGATCTTCCTTATTAAGTTTGTGATTATCATTAATATTGTCTGAATTATTTTCTATATTAATAAATTGTAAGCTTAAAGGTAACGGAGTGGATGTTTGTGCTTCTATAAAAGCTTTTTGTTTCCTCTTTTTCTCTTTGTCTATGTGAGCCAAATTTCGATGATACTCTAAGTGAATTCTTCGATTTTCTAAATATTCACTATATAACAAACTATTCTGGTGTTTATTTAACAAATCATTTAATTGTTTTGTATGATCTTCTTGTTTAGGTTCAATTTTCGTTGAAAATCTTTGGAATTTATAATTTCTTAAATATTTTAATACGAAGGAAGAATTAAAAATTAAATTCCTTTTAAAGATCATTTTGATTATCACTAAAATGAAACGAAATTAAATAATAATTGAAATTTTAAGAATAAAAATCCTTAATCTTGCCTTCATATGAGGTTAGGTTAGCAGCATGTTAATAGGTTAAAAATTTCAAACTCTTTTTCGTAGTAAATAACCATAACCATTACCGTGCTATACCAGGTATAGTCGTCCACACCGACGTTCGAAATTATTATAAGGCGAGATAAGAACACGGATGTTAACAAATCATTGACATATCAAGTTTAATTTTCATGTTCAAGGTTGTGTTTTCTGTTAACAAAGTTTTTTATGTTTACAAACGCATTTATTTATAAAAAAATTTATTTACGAAGATTATTGCAAGTATCCAAATTGTCCGTATATTATGGTTTTGTTTTAAAAATTTACATCAACAGTTGGAGTTGTTGTCCGAAATTTGGTTTCATCTACTATCTTTTAAAGAAATATGTGTGGTTTACAGACCACAATATGCTAAATTAAATAAGTGTAATGAACGTATAGAAGTTATAATTCCGAATTTCGGTGTGGACGACTGTAGTTTATTTTTCTCGCAGCTGTGTAACTTTGTAGCTAACTTCATTAAGATATGTATCAGCTGGTTATAACTGTCAAAAATTTTAGAATAGGTGAATATATCCGAAAACTATACGATTACCATTAAATTTAAAAGAAATTAAAATGTAATTGTGTGAAGTATTCGATTATTACATGTATAAAATGTACCCGCCTAAATTGGTTCCGATAATCTAACAAAAAAGGCAAAAGGAAAATGCGAACAAAAAGTTTTCTTTTATTTCTATGCAGCGTAGTCACAGTATTAGTGTTAATTATTCTCGGACAGCAAAAACCACCTTCTCTACAAGATATAATTCACACCACTCACCAACAAATTAAAAATTTTACAAAGGTAAATAAAATTTCTTTTTTCCTCTTTTAACTGTAATTTTTTGATTAATCTTCAAAGGATACTCTAAGAGATCGAGACTCAAAAGCGTTTTTGTCTGATTTGAAATATTTAACGCCAATCGGATTGGCTGAAAATCCACGTTTGTATCCTCAAAATGTGGTGGTGAATGGCTCTTTACCAGTTTTTGTGACGTATGTTATGGAGGGACAAGAAAGCCAGGCCGTTGGTATGATCAATAATATTACTAGAATATTACCTAACAACACCATACTTGTATATAACCTAGGATTAGGAAATTATGGTTTAAGAACTGTAAGTAAATTACTTCTAGTTTTGTATTATTGGAAGTTTTTCTTTCTGAGATTGATATTATGGTGACAAATAAGCAATAAAGTTATTGTAAATATTAAAATGTTATTTCTTTAAAATGGTGTAATCCTCTTTTCGTACAATGTGAATTAAGTGATCATATATTTTATTTTCGTAATATCATCATTAGAATTCTTCATTTTATTTTGAAAGAGGACTTACATCATTTTAAAAAATTGGCTGCAATTATTTTCTGAATCTATTGACGTTTTCGTTTGGTTGAACTAGTGTGCGCCAGAATATGATGTTTGGTGCATATGTCATTCTGGCTTAGTGCAAAAGAGGGCAAATTCCACAGAACGTGATGAAGTCAAACATAATCATAACTGCTAATCTGATCATAACATCACTTATAAGTGTGTTCAAAGCTTGAGGTTGTTTAAAATGTTTTTGCTAAAATGTAATAGAACACAAAACAATAATTTGAGCAACCAACAGAACACTCTGTTGTGCACTGGTGCGCCCTAGTTCAACCAAATGAATACAACATTAGTAAAATGAAACAAATATCCCAAAATACTACTGGGCTATAATTGGTTGTCTATATCTTTGATATACAGGTGATTCTCAACTTCTACACATAAACTTGGGGATGTACAGGTGTCCTAGAATAAGTAAGCAATCTCTCAGAATCTGAATGTTTGGATCAAAATATCACTACATGTTGCTATAAAATTTTTCGATATGTCGCAACCCTGCGGAGATATTTACCCCTAAAGAGAACACCTCCAAAGTTATTTTTTCATAGCGATAAAATTTTACGTGTTTACTATTGTAAATATACCGAGCGTTCATAAATGATTGCAAGGTGTTTGAATTTGGCGCGTTCGTAATTTAGTGATTTTTGATGCTGAATGATTTTGTCATGATTTATTCTTTTCAGGATTAACAGTAAGGTACACACATTCATAATTATTGGATACCAGATGACAATTACAATGGCGCGTGTTAATAAAGTCAACAAAATACCTCTCCCTTACGATTTTTTGATCTTGACAGCTTTCAATATTTTCAATAACTCGCCTATGAAATAATATATGGTTAATATATTATTATATTAATACTAATTACTAATTGCAATCATTTATGAACGCTCAGTAGATGATTAAATTAGTGTATGTAATGTTGCTGACAAGTAAAGGGCAAGGGGGGGGGGGGAGTAAGCTAGCCAATATGTTTATACATCAAAAGTTGACGCTACCGTTAGAAATATTTTATTTATATTTTTCATCAATAATCAGTGCAGAACATTTTTGAATTCATTTGGCTGTCTGATCTCTGCACATTTAATTCTCAAGTGAGCGAAAACATCAACAAACGATATTAAACGATGACTTCAACTTGATATACAAATGGAGATAGGTAATCCTACTCTTACTTATACGATTTCCTTGGTTGGAGTTTTTACATTTTGCGTTTTTAAACTATAATACACAAAGACGTATACATTTTTAAAGTACCCAGTGAAAATAAGTAACTTGTTATTTGATGTTTATCTAGGAAGAATTATTCAAAGTCTTAAATGTTAATTACCTCCCACTTACATTTAATCTAACTTAAATCAATTTACATTTGCCATTTTGGATGATTCATCCCAGATAAATATCCAAAATGATAAATGTAAGTGGGCCCTAAACTAAAATATACAATAAAATACAGCTGGTCGTACACTGAATGTGACTGTTATCTTGAACGTACTACAAATTGAACGGTACAGATGAACAACCCTTACAGGCAAAATTCCAAAATTCTTCACTAGAAATTGGATTCAACAGTGGCAATTTTTCTTTTATGATAGTGCTACACTTGTAAGTTGGTTATGGTGATGAAAATATATTAGCACCAATGACGAACGAAATACGCACTAACAAACTTATTTCATGTATTATGCATCAAGTTGATCTTTCGTGCAATAAAAGGTATCAAGTGAAAAAGTTGTATTACAATACTATGTAGGTTTGTTGTAAATACAGCTGTGATGCTGTACACTGGTAACCAATATAAATAATTCAGTAAAACTAATATTTCAGAAATATTTATCTTGATGTGCTCTACTTTTTAGATCATTAGAATTCTTAATATAAAACTTTGCAAAATATTTTTTCATCATATTATATTCTTTGTTGCAGATGTTAAATTATTGTAACAGTAGTAGATGTCGTGTAATAAGATTTAATTTAAATGAATATCCTTCGCATGTACAAGAAGATAGTCTCCATGCTTACAGGCCCTTAATAATTCAGGTTGGTATTCACTTCTTACATACACATTTCTAGTTAAGAATCCTAACAGTCAAATTAGTAAATTGGCATATTGTAATGAATGATTCTGAAATGGTTATTGGTTTCCATGATGGGTTGGAACAAACCGACGGGCGTTTGATTGGTTATAACTTCCATTAACACTTTCACAAGCGCATGTTTGCGCAGTGAAACGTCATCAGTGGCCGGTAATAATGAATAATGACTGGCCTACCAATGACAACACATGAATGTCACCGCCATACAACAACTTGCTTGTCTTAGTAGAAGATAATATAAGGCTAACAACCAGTGCGCACTTTTCAACAAAACTTGCTCCAGAAGTTCATATGGGAATTTATTAACGAGAATTATCTAACAGAAGATAGCTATAAACAGCAATTTCTGAATTTGTAATATTGTTGTTCTTAAATTTTTGGGAACTTGATTCATGTTTTAATACCGTATTCGCTTGAATCTAACAATAAGCCGCACTATTTTTGCTCTATAATCGTTCATAAAAATAGGGTATGGTTTTAGAATCAGGCGCGGCTTAGATTCGAATCTAATTAAAAAATATAAAATACCTAACAAAAAAAATTTATCTTAATATTATGATTTACTTATTTACTAACTTTATTTTAAGAAACTTTTTATAACTAATCATTCACAGAAATAGGGTGCAGCTTACATTGGAACGAATACGGTATATTATTATTATTTTATGCATTTTCGTCACTATTTTATCATAAACTGGTTTTGACCCATTAGTCAAGGGTCAATTGCATTCCATCGGCATTTGTGCGACTGCAATTAACTTTCTGCAACGATTTTCTTTGTTGTCCTAATCCATAACTATTATGCATAATCGTCATCGGATGTCTGTTTTAATAAAAGTGACTAATTGCTCTTTAAGGCTGTCAAATAACTACAGACCAAATTCGTCATTTTTGTAATAGTATCACCATTACATTCAAGAGTTTTGTCCAAAAACCAATCATCTCCACCTTTTTAATAAAAAAAAAACGCTGTGCAACTGGTTTCTGAACCAGAGCATTGACTGGTTTCTGACCCATTGAGACAATTCACAAATTCTATTTCCTCTTATAAAGTATAGAGTCGTTCCTTATTTCAAACGATTCAACCTGCAGCCTAGTTATTAATTTAAACTAATGTTGTTACATTTTTGAAGAAATAATTGAAGCTAACCATTTTTAACACGAAATCATTCAATATGAAATAAAATTCACTAACAATTTGTTAAATGTCTTTTCTAATTTTAAATCAGAGATCGATTATCTATATGAACCTTAGAGGGATAAGTTTTAATGCCAAAATCGTTACTTTTTAGCAAAATTTATTTTTTATGCAATAAAATGTATGGTATTGTTTGAAAATACGAGTTTAATGGAAATTGACAAGGATATGCCATTCTTTCTAGCGGAAAATAATTTCCAAATTCGTGCCGATTCATAATAAATTTATCAAAAAAGAACTACTTTCAGGATGCGCTTCAAAGGACTGGTGCTGTTTTTTTCCTCGAATGCAATAAACGTTTTCGCAAGAATGTGTCCACCGAAAAACTTACACAACTCTTCGAATCAATAACAAAAAGCGACGGCGTTCAAGCTTGGCCGATGGACTCAAAGATACCCGTTTCAAGTGTTACCCACAAGAAAATGTTTGAATACTTCCACACAGACGCTGACAGCTTCCTCTTTGTTCCGATGATGTCCGGCGAAGTTTTCTTAATTTTTAACACCGAAAGTAATCACAAACAAATTATGTTACCCTGGGTACAGTGCGCGATTACACAAGATTGTATTATTCCAATCGGAGCTCAATCGGGTGGATGTAGATTCGATAAAAAGCCTCAATATAGATACTCTGGTTGTCACAGTTATGATACTTCAGCATTGAACATCGTATTAGGTTTGAAGTTTAAATTGGATGGAAGTAGATATTGTTATAAAGGAAGTAAGATGTTTACTACAGTTCTTTTAGAAGAGGCTAATGCTGTGCTAAAAGGTTTAGAACAGAATACAACTACCGAAGTACGTACTTCCGTCGTTGACGGATTTTGATCGTCGCCCGACTCGTATCACTGACCAAACCGATTTGTGATATTAGTTTTGTAATTATTTAAGCGAATAAAAAAGCGTTTTTTGGATTTTTTCGTTTCCTTACTAGGTAATTAGAGAGAAAAATACAATAAAGTAATTAAAACTATTTTATTATTTTTTATTACAAAAATATACAGATTTTTTTACGATTTTTATCTTAAATTATGTAAATGTCTTACTACTAAAAAACCTATTACAATTTTGAACTTTACAAAATTAAATTATATTTTTAGTACAACATAATATATATAAACCTATATAATTACCCTAACTATGTAACAATTAAAATATCTACTGCTACATTACGACTTTGGCTTGAAATTTATTAAAACAAACAAGATTTGTTTGATTCAATTTTTTTGAACACACAAAGATAAATCTGAAACTGATAGTAATTATATTAATGTAAATTACAAATCAGGTACAAACTTTTTAGGTCTTATTGTTTTTTTTTTATTTTCATCCTCCTTTTTGTTTACTCCTTAGAAGAACAGTGATTAAATTGGCACTCTTGGTCTTTACACACTCCAAATAACTCAAACGGGCAATACATTGTTAATGGGTTGTTTATTTGGTCGCTAAAAAAGTATGTTTAGGTGTATTTTTTATCTGACGTAATCCAATTTTATTAAATCAGTGTGAACAAAAACAGCATAGTTAGGATACTTTTTCCCAATTTTATTTTTTGGGTGTTCATTTTCACATGAATATCATAATTTTTTATGAACATTTTATTATCCACAAAGGGTTGTAGTTTCTTTATCTTGGCCAGAACGCGATATTCGTGTTAAGACTTACTCAAAAGTTTTAACTCCAAATCAAAATTATTGTCGTGAGTTCAATGATATTTGACCTCTATAGAAAGATAAACTTTTGCTTACAGATAAATAATTGGAAAAGACACTGGAGATGAAAGATCACACTACAGTATTAACCCCTTAACATACGATTTAGATTCGAAGATGTTGGGCCGAAATTGTATACAAGCTCTTGTGTAACACGCCAATCCGGGCAATTGGCCCAATCATCGTAAGCGGGCGATGCCCGTAATATTTACTTCTGGCCCGATCATCGTACGCGGGCTATGCCCATAATATTTACATTTGGCCCAACCATCGTACGCGGGCTATGCCCGTCATTGTAGGTTAAGGGGTTAACATATTTTTTTAAAGCAGTCATATGGAATAGTGATATTGAAATACATAATTAACCCTACAATGCGCAGTTTCTTCTTTCACTATTAAAGATCAGAAATAGCTTACAAATGTATGAAGAAATAAGATGTAAATATTGAAATCTTTAATATTATTTTGAAATTTATTGTACCGAAATTAACACGTTTGATATATACATACGTATATGCATCACTGCGCATTTGTTACACATATAAACCTACATCACACAAAATTAATTTGTATGAATGTACGTAAAGCAGTTTTTTTTCTTTACTTATCTAACAAGTGATTGTTCGTCGAAAATCACCAAAGAAATTTGATAAATTTTGACGTACGTGCAGTATTAATAACAGCATTTATAAAACTCATTGATTTTTGTCATAAAATCGCTTGTTATGATCGTGTAATTATAGCTAGGATATAGAGTACGATTGGTTTATATACGAGACTATGCGCCTTTACTAGAGGCATATAACATATCTATTATTCAATTATTTGGTTGATGCAAGTATGCATCATTGCACACTGTAGGGTTAAAAGAGTAAGAGTCTATCCTCATGACACTACAAAACATCAATGCAACAGTCATGCTTCGAGATTGCCTCCAAATATCCCTATGAGAGCATCCAGACGTTGCTACACTATATTCATGCAACATCAGCTTTGTTCATTAGGGGTGCATTGCTTGCACTTATTGTTAGTAGTTCAGTGCATTATTAAACTTTGGCTATATATATGCGTTTGTTGGATCACAGTTCATACCTGAACTAAAGAGCACCAAATTACACTGAATAACAATCATTCCCCTTTAAATGCGGTATGAAACTATACCTTTGCACCATAGTGTAAGTTAGTGCAGTGCAAGCTTTAACCCAACAAACAAAGCTATTGTTTGCTGATTATAAGGAGATTGACATGCCTGAACTCCATGTTGATGTTCTGTAGTGTCGTGGAGATATATCCTAAGATTATACAACAGGAATATTGCGCTGTGAATAAAGTAAAGAGGCCACAACGCATTATGGATGTTCTTTCAGTTAATTAGCGTTTTTGTTTTTTGAACCTAACAAATGCATTTAATGGATACTTTGGTAAGAAAATAAAAAAAGTAAATAAACAAAATGTAGTATGTTGCTTCTGATATTACCAAACAATATTACTACTTACAAGGAGACGTTACGACTTGCCCGTCATCGATTTTAACGAAAGTAGTACCAATCGATAGATATTGATACATAATACAAATGTATAAAATATTAGGGCGCACTATTTAGCGGTTCGCAAGAAAATTGGTGTTAAAGTTTGCGAATAGCGTATGTCAGTGATAAGCCACGCCCTTTAAAGACCGCCCATAGTCGAAGTGAACATGCATAGGCTTCCACATACGGTTCGAATCCTGAATAATACTTTTTTTTTATTTCCATTTTTATTTTTAATGCAACATTTCATTGAAATTTATGTCGGTAAATTGACTGGTAGCACGTAACGATCCACAAAACAATCATATGCCCAAGAGTCAATCAATTTATACTTATCGATAATTGTCCCTCCTTTTCTGACATGTTCTTCCCATCTCTTTAATTCTCTTATGCTTTTTAAGCGTCAACATCCTTTCTTCTGAAGAGTTTGCAAAGGCCAACAGGGATGTTCTTTGGAATGAAAGGGAATATTATAATCGTCTTGTACTTGTTTTATCGGTAGTTCCGGAGATAAATTTACGTCAAACGGAAACACGAATTCGGAAGCACATTCTTCGTCAGTTTAGTCCATGAGTATTAAGTCATCCGTACTTACAAATGTTGTCTTTGTCAAGATGTCGAAAGCGACATTAAGTATTTCTTCGCCAATTTACATAGCGCCTTTTGAAATTTCCACGGTTGGTTCCACAGTCACAAGATCACTTTTCATTAGCAGTTTTTCAAAATACAACTATGTATCGCTCAAGAGTAACGTTGATTTCCTACTTTGAATCATTATCAGTATAATCATAATATCGATCCCTAGTGTATATGAGTGGGTCAGAAGGAAAGTGAACCAAGTCTACTTTTTTCTAAAATTTAGTTAAGAGTATACTTAGGTCCGTTTGAATAATTATAATTTTATGTGCTGACTTATTCAATACTTAGTTCATCAGGTTACCAATAATGTACGCTAGTTCACTTTAATACTGAATGATTTGCACCATTTTTCATTGAAAAAATAACCACAATTGTCCGTTTTCTCGAAACAAACTTAAATGGACTTGGTTCACTTTACTTCTGAGCCACTCATATGTAATATCATATACATAAATAATACGTATAAGTTAGATGTAAGCAATACAATAAATTATTTTACATTACTTATGTGGGTATTTTTATTATAAAACGTAATACCATTTTAAATGGTAAAGAAGAAATTGGAAAGAATGATTCTAATAAAAGTACTGTAAGCTTTCTAAACATAGAAGTAGAGAAATTAAAAAGTAGGATAATGAAAGAGTGTCCTCATTTGATTGTATTTTGTAATATCAAAATACATATTATAAAAATAAAGTGAAATGTTGCATTAAAAATAAAAATGGAAATAAAAAAAAAGTATTATTCAGGATTCGAACCTTCGTATGTGGAAGCCTATACATGTTCACTTCGACTATGGGCGGTGCTTAAAGGGCGTGGCTTATCACTGACATACGCTATTCGCAAACTTTAACACCAATTTTCTTGCGAACCGCTGAACAGTGCGCCCTAATATTTTATACATTTGTACTATGTACCAATATCTACAGGCAAGTCGTGAGTTCTCCTTGTTAGATATACTCATGAAATAAGTCTGTTATTTGCCTATTTCATATTTATTTACTTTCCTTAACTTGAAAGCGTCAACCACAAACGATTAATTAGAAGTTCGGATGAAAAAGAAAGGTAAGTATTTTAAGTGAACAGCCTTGATAGAATGCGAAAAAGCAGAAATTAAATATTGTTATAAAAAATTTAATAGTAAGTACAGTTGCTTGTTCTCTCCTATCATTTTTTAATTTGATGCGCCATAATTGCTTCCATCTACACACATGAGTAATTTCTTCATAATTGTGATCTTGTCTTAAATTGATTAAATACCAAACAGCATAATATTTTGTCGTATTTATCTAGAAGAAAAGCGGTGGTTTTTACCAGAGCAAAGATTTTAATTCTAAAGGCTTAGTTACAATTTTGTCTTATTGTTAAACATGTCGCTGGTTTGCGAGAATAATGACGCAACGCAAAATTCATTTAAATTGAACTAAACATAAAAAACGAATGTAAATCCATAATATTTAATTCATGTTTAATTAACAATGTTTCTGTTCATGTTAAAAGAAACAATAAACAAGCATGTTAACAGAAACAATGTTTCTGTTCATGTTAAAATATCACGGATTTACCATCGTTTTTATGTTTAGTTCAATTTAAGTGAATTTTGCGTTACGTCTTTATTCTCGCAAACCAGCGATGTGATTCGAGATAGTCCCCGAAATGTATCAGCGTAAACTAATTTCAGTCGTAATATGTGTCATATTATAATAGATGAAAGTTACGCGACTAAATTTACGCAGATTAATTTTCGTTAAACCAGTACAACGTTTAACCAGTACAGCATGTAAAGTCAATCTTGTAAAAAAGAAATTTGACAACTGATACTTGTTAAAAAAATTGGGCACTTTAAAATATTCCGCTTCACTGGCCAACCTTGTATATCATGAAATAGCCCATGGATTATTGAATAAAACCAATTCACAGTATCATCATAATATCCCATTTTCAACTAGCTAACAAAGAAACTTTGGCGAGTCGCTGCGCTGGCCAGGTTTCAGTTTTTTGACTGCATGATATTCTAAAATACGTAAAACTTAAACAAAATACGCATAGGATTACGTGCAAATTTTTTAGACCACTTTTAAAAATAATAAAAGTGTTATGAAGGTAAAACTAGTTTTTTTTTAATTAGAAATCTAAATTTCATTTTTGATCGTCTGTGATATTTTATTCTTCATACAACATACGAAATATATATATTTTTTTTCATCCGAAACAGCCAATTTAATTTTTATTTCATACCTATTTTTGGTATCTAAGGGTGATACGTATTTACCAACATCCTCACGACATTTCTTTTCCTCAGTTTCCTCTTCTCGTTTAGCTTCTAATTCACTATCTTTATTATTACAATTATCAATAGCAACAACTGTTTCTTTATCATCACTTGTACTAATATCGCAAGAATCAGAAAACAACGGCCCAACGTTCAAGTCTTTCTTAATAGGTGTTGATGTATTATTCACCATCTTTAATACATTTCCATTTCCAAAATGTTTAATTTCCTTCGTGGTGGCAATCGATGTTGTTCTAAAAAATATAAATAAAGTATAAATTGTATACAAATACATAAGCTACTAAACTAATGGCGAATTCGATTGGTTGCACTGGTGCGCACCAGTGCATAACAGCGTGTTCTATTGGTTGTTTCGTTGTGTTCTATTACATTTTATTATTGGAGTTTATAAAACATTTTAAACATCATCAAGCCTTGAACACACTTACAAGTGATGTTATGCTTACGTTTGATTTCATCGCGTTCTGTTGAATTTGCCCCTTTTTGCACTAAGCTAGTGTGACATATGTCACATTTTGCACTCAACTAGTGCGCACCAGTGCACACTAGTTCTGCCAATCGAATACGCCATAATACTAAATATGTAGCTTAAATACATGCAATTCCTTGTAAAAGTGAACTAACCCTCGATCAATAGCAGCCTTGGCCTTCTTGAGTTTCGCAATTAAATTCGTGTAATTTTGATGGGTGGCGTGAAGTTTGTCACGAGCTTTCTGTAACTCTTGGAGCAAACTCTTGATGACAGCCTCGCAACGGTGACGTTCCTGGCTCGTTTGGTTCAGTTTTTGTAGAAGCGGTCCGAGTGCCTTGTACTTACCTTCCATTTGCAATTTCATCTGGAATCTGTTAGCGGCTCAAAAGAAGTATTTCCGTCGATTTCTATTTTGCGTGTTTTTCAAATTTACTTATCGATTTTATTGATTAAAAAATATGACTTTTTATGTATACATTATTAACCTTAGATAGTACTGCTTCTAAGTTTTTAATAAATTAATGCACTTGAAAATCGCGTTAGAAAAGCATAAAGTAAAAACTAATGGCGAATTCGATTGGTTGCACTGGTGCGCACCAGTGCATAACAGCGTGTTCTATTGGTTGTTTCGTTGTGTTCTATTACATTTTATTATTGAAGTTTATAAAACATTTTAAACATCCTCAAGCCTTGAACACACTTACAAGTGATGTTATGCTTACGTTTGATTTCATCGCGTTCTGTTGAATTTGCCCGTTTTTGCACTAAGCTAGTGTGACATATGTCACATTTTGCACACAACTAGTGTGGACCAGTGCACACTAGTTCTGCCAATCGAATACGCCATAAATGTTTATTGTTTCTTTGAAGTTCTTCGAAAAACTAATAGCAGTATAAGTTTAAAATAAATGCAATATTAGCTTTGGTTATTTTTTGTCTGATATTTTGTTTTAATTGGCATATTTCTTTCAGAGCTTGTAGCTGCGTTAACGATTACTGGTAATCTAGACTTTGCCAAATGTAAAAATTTTATACCCCGCATCTGCTGAAATTAGTCTTACATTCAATTAACCCCTTTTAAAGAAAGTCAAAACATGGAAATAAAACTTCAAATATACTTTTGCGAAATTGCCAGAAAATTGGATCGAAATGGCTCTACAATAATTCAAACATGAAGTGTCCAGTCATAAATAGAGCTAGTAATAAATGGCAAGAGATAACTTCACCAAATGCCTTAGTTAACCTGTTTGAGACAACTCGGTCAGTGGAGATTTCTTGGAGAACTGTTTAGGGAAGTCAGGAATCGATGCAAACAATTTATCGAAGAATCTATATCTATAGTTTAGCATCACACCAACTAATTTGACAGATTTCTTTAACCCCAGAGTATCGAGTTTTCAGACTCAAGTGGAATAGGTTGAGAGGGCACCAGCTCGAAGAATGACACCAAATCGTCTTTAGTAATGAATATTGGTTTTATCTATCACAATTTGATGGATAATTGTGTCTCAAAAGATCTAGAGCAGAAAGATTAAATTTGAAGTTCGCTTATGAACGTTATTTTGGCTTAACATCTGGTGTTATGATGGGGTGAAATACAGTTTGGAAGCTGGGAATTTTAAGACTTTCTTTAAGAAAAGTCTGACTGCGATCTAGTACATCAACGAAACTTTAGAGCCAATTTGACTCTGTGTCGAAAGTATCTCTGTGTCCTAAGTACGTTGCCATACTTTCAAAGACGTCGCAACACTAATTTTCAACAAGACAACACTGAACCAAACAATAAGATTCACACCAACATTTTTGAAGAGAACAATGTCTATACAAAAGTTATCACACCATTCCTTCTAGACTGCTAATATGAATAAGTTAAAAGAGATCTTTAGTATTAGTGGTTACCTTGATCGTCTACTAAAATCAATTTTCAATAACAACAGCTCAGTTGGGTCTAATAATCGAGTAGCGACGACGGAAGTGGCTGTCAAACCACGGTTCGTATCTCTTCCTTTTTTCCCAAATTTAACAAATAAATTAATATCGGTTTTTGATTCTTCATCATTTAAATTTGCGAAATTCAACTATTTGTCACTTAGTAAATTATTTTTTAAAACTAAAGATAGTATTCCTCTCCGACAACAGAAGAATGTCGTATACAGGACCCCATGTGAGACATGGGAGGGTGTATATGTGGGTACTACCACACAATACCTCCAAAACAGAATTAAACAACATAAGAAAGACGTTCAAATAGGTGATAGTAGAAAAAGCTCGTTGGTAGCTCACTGCGTTAATAACAATCATGTTTTTGCGTTTAAAGAAGTTAAAATTGTGGACAGGGAGAGTGTGTATAACAAAAGAATGTTTTCCGAAATGGTGCATATTGTTCAGGAGCAACAATTACACTAATGTTGGTCAATCTTAATTAAATTCTGTTGTAAGTAGATTATCCTGTTTAGTGATTGAATTGTAAACTTAAATTTCTCGTTCTTTGACTTGTAGTCTACCCTGATGAAAGAATAAGTTATTCTGAAAGCTTGGATTGAAAAAAGGAAATGCTGTTTTAATTTTCCTCGTCGCTTGTCGCTTGTGATTCCCAAGAGCTTAATTTTTTCGTTGCTAACGTGTAGCAACCGTTACTCCGTTCCATTAAATGTCAGTATAGTACCACAGCATGGCAAGTCTCCAGATTTATCTTCATTTGAACAGCTATCACCAGTGAAAAATTCTGGTCCTTTTAACAGGAGTTAATTGAATGGAAAGATTATTTGGATGGATTTGACATATAATATATTGCTGGTGATCATTAGTACAGATATGCAGGGTGTTTAAAAAGATGCAGCAATATTAACCCATTTGCATCATAAGCGCATATGTGCGCGCATTTTTCCTGGCCACTATCACCAGAGCGCGCATATATGCGCTCATCGCATATAAAATTGCATATAAAAAAAATGTTCGGTGATAAGAACAAATTTTTCATTTTTCTGGGTGATGCAAATGGGTTAAAGGGGGTGATTGTCCAGGTCATTTTATACAAAAAAGTTTATAATAAACATAGTCTGGAAACGCTTCGTTACTGATCTACAGCGTATTGAAGTTTAAACATTTTCATTATAAACAAAAAAGTTTATAATAAAAGATTTTTTTTAAAGAGTAAGGGTTTTATTCAAGGATAAAAAGAAATATTTTACCAAACCAAAAATTTTACCAAGCAAAAATTACAAAAACTGTGCAAAGTGACCACCTCAAGCTCGGATGCAAGAATCCAATCTTCTCCTCAGTGACTAGTAAACTCTCTCAAAAATGCTAGGATCTGTTTTAATTGAATTGCACCCAACAATGATTCGATTTCTTAAATCTTCTACGTTTTTTAATGGAGTAGCGTACACCAAGGACTTCAAATGGCCCCACAGGAAAAAATCCAGGGGATTTAAGTCCGGAGATCATGCAGGCCATAAGTGAGGTCCACCTTGGCCAATCCAGCAATTTCCATATGTTTGTGTTAAGAAATCACGAGCTACTTGACTAAAGTGGGCTGGTGCGCTCTCGTGCATATACCACATTGCATCTCTAATTGCTAATGGTACGTCCTCCAGAAAACCATGGAGCGTGTTTTCCAAAAAGTTGCGATGCACCTCTCTGGTAAGTCTTCCTGGTAAAAATACCAGTCCAATTAGGCAGTCACCCACAATTCCAAGACGTTCAAAGAAAACTGATGTTGAAAACGATCTTCAACAATTTCATGTGGATTTTCGTCACACCATACATGGTTATTATGGAAATTGCGTATTGCATTTCATGAAAAATTCGCTTCATCGGTGAGCAGAATCAACATCAGGAATTGAGGAATTTCAACCATTTTCTGCAAAAGCCATTGACAGAATGCAATGCGAGGAGGAAAATCAGCAGGAAGTAATGCTTGAACACGTTGAACTGTTTCAAAATATGTAAATTTTTACTGCTTTTTTTAATTAAACTTCAACACGCTGTAGATCGGTAACAAAGCGTTTCCAGACCATGTTTATTATAAACTTTTTTGTATAAAATGACCTGGACAATCTCCCTTTAATATTGCCACATCTTTTTTAAACACTCTGTATAATATAAAAGAAGTGTACCTAAAAAATACTAAAAAACAGACAAAAATAACAAAAGAGTACACTTACGGTCAAAATTTAATCACTTACAATTTCACATGAGCTGCATGTACCACTAAATTTCAGCCTAGTATGACCATCTCTTTTGGGAGTTGCGTCTTTTTTGATAGTTTACATTCACCATACAAATTATTAAAAAAACTTCTCTATTTTGTTGCCATTCAAATAAGGTATTAAGCGAGGCAAAATTTCTTTACATTTAGACAAAAGTTTCTAATCGTAAGACTGTTTTTGAATGAATAGACTGATACAAGTAGTTTGGGACATATCAAAAACCCACGTTATGAAATGCATGATCAAGCTTGCGCTTAAAAGATACATTCATATATTATTATTAATTATATACTATTATAGAAGGTCTACATTCTTATTTAACTGCCTAGTACATACAAATATTCCATTACAAGAACAAATTTATTTTAACTTAGAAATAGTACTATAAAAAATTAAAGTGTCGTTTTATGTTTTTATTTGTTTAATATACCTTCCATTTTTCTTCTCCCTCTGCATCTCCCCCAAACTTCTTTGCATCTTCTGCCCATTTACATTTCTAGTACCTATAGTACTTTTAGTGCCCACAGTACTTTTTGTCACTTGAATTCCACCGTCATTGTTATTAACCACTGATTTTGTTGACATCCTTCTTAACCTTCTCCGTTTCGCGTTCAACAGTTTCTGTTTTAGTAGCTGATACTCCCTTTGTTGTGATTTTGGCAACAATTTCACCACAGATTTATCTAATTTACTATCATCACTTTTTGAATTCTCTTGAGACTCTTTGGCCTTTTTAGATTCAACCTCAGCCCTTTGCATTTTTAAAAATTCTTCTATTTTATCGTTTGGATTATTTGTTTCTTTAACCGTGTCTGTTTGGTTATTTTGAGTTTTAACTTCTTTAAAATCACTTTTAATTTCTTCAAGATCAGAATCATCAGAGTCGTTTAGATTGATTATTAATTTTTTAACTGGTTTTTGAGGTGGTTTTTTAACGGTAATTGGGGCTGGATTAGTTTTTATCACTTTATTCGACATAGAAACTAATAGCATAGCTCGCATTATATCTACATCTTCTTCAATTGAATTATTTACAAATTTTTCATCTATTTCTTTATTATTTTCCTCATCTTTCTTGGTTTCTTTTCTATCTGTTTGATCCAAAACCTTATTATTTTCTTTATCCACATCATTCTCCCTGTTAATCTCTCTTTTCTTTTTCCTTTCAGCTGCCTTTTTTAACATAGCCGATTTTAAAGCATCTAACCTCAGTTGAAACAACTCTTCATCATCATCTTTCTTAATCACGTCACTCTTATTATTGCCATTTTTACCTTCTTCACAATTCCCATTAGGTTTTTCTTTTGATAATAAAGCTAATTCTCGTAACATTTTCAATTCATCATCTTCTTCATCTTTTTTCTTTTCTTCATTATTGGTAATCATATTCGTACCATTATTACACATGCCCATCATAGATTTTAAGCGATTTTCTAAAGAATTTGGCTGTAAATCATTATCACTATCAATCTTGATAGCCTTTTCAAACTGTTTTTGTAAATTAACGCCAAAATCGTCAGTCTTTTTGAGTTTTTTACGTTTCTTAGAGGGAGATTTATTTCGTTTTCGTTTATGATGATGTTTATTGGAGGAAACGGAAGAGTAAACGTCCGAATCGGAGTCGCTAATGCTGCTCAAAGAAACGGCACGTAATAAGTCTCTACGGGGTACGGACTTACCAGATATGGGGGAGGAGGTTAACGAATTTTCCGATATCACTTCGAATACGTCTTCGTCGATAATTTCACCCTCTTCGGGTTCCTCTATTTCTGTTTTTTCCATAATTTTTAAACACAACACTTCGCGAGGTAACATTCGTACGATTAACCTTGTCATCAACTGACAGAAAGGACTAAATTGAAGTGAGCTGCTACCAACCGTAAAAAAATAATAGAACCATCAAAAAAATTTTTGAAAAAATTAATACAGTTTATGTTTATTTACTTATATTGTTTCAAGATATGTACGAGGATTTCGTCACATAATCCTATTTATTAAGTAAACTATCATTGAATTATTACTATACATTCACTATAATAATGAACGTTCAGAAATATTTTTAAGGCGTTTGATTTTGGCCCGCTACAGGTTAATTTTTGAGGTTAACATTATAGCCAATAGCCGATAGGCTATCATGGAACCAAGGTCATTAGAGTAATGCTTATAAGGTTGTCCAACTTCCTATCCTTCCTATGTTGCAAGCAAAATTTCCCCTCACATACCCATGTTCTCGATTATGTGACGTCATCCTTGTCCTAGCCGTCCGCGATATTCGCGTTGTTCGTAAATTTCACGTCATTGTTTCACGTATTGCCTTTAAAGTACTGATTGGGAATTTGGAAGAGGAACTTAAAAAAATATTTAGAGGAAAATGTTAACCACAGAAAAAAACAGTAAAAAAAATGTATAAAAAAATTATTCCACATTTTATTGAGAATTTTCATCACATAATTAAAGTTTATATTAAACAAAGGCTATTTATTAGAACAAATTGTTTAAATACAAAAATTAGACTTTAAAAAAAGTCAATTAAAAAAAAAAAATTCAGTATAAAGGAAAAACAAAAAATTCACCCACTAAAAATCATTTATTATCAGTAAATTATCATTATTTTCAAACTATGTAAAATTTCCTTTTTATTAAATTTGTTGTAAGAATTATTGATAAAAATTTCATCTCGCCGGACAAGCGTGACGTCACGCCCGCCTCTCTCCCTTTAAACACGGCGCCACTCGAGTTGGACAACCTTTGCATGGAAAAGAGATTTATAGCTTACAAATTAATACAATGTGGAATAATTAATAAAATTAACTAATAATAACAAAGAGTCCTTATTAAAACGATGCTAAACACCCAAAATCGTCTTATACAAATGTTAATGGTTTTCGAGGTAAACCGAGGTATAAAAGTAGTGGAAACTTTGAGATACACTGGAATTTCTGTGAAATTTCTTTTGGAAAGGATGATTATTAGGATGTTGTACGAAAAAGCTTCTCAAACCTACAATTTTTGTAGGAAACATTTTTTAAAGTTACTCATTGTTTTCTAACAGAATCACCTAGAAAAGTCAAATTTTGGGCTAATGATACAGTCAGTCATAAAAGTCTACATACACCACCTAAAATAGTAATACCACTATAAAAAGCATCAAGTTCATCTCTGCAATACATATAAATTTACTTCTATTTATTCATGAACATACCACATTAAACAAATCTAAAATTAAGTACTCCATAGACGGAGTAAACGATTAAAAACGGACAAATGAACCTCACAAAAGTCCACATACAGTTACGCGTTTGATACACAAGAGCTGCTACAGTGGACTTTATCCAATTTTTACTTTATTTTAAGTTGAGAAAGTTGATATTATAGTTACTTTTTAACAACTGCATAAACAAATATAGTATTTAAAACTTCCGTCACACGATAATATGGCAAGAAAGGAAATATCAGTTGAAATACCCCATTTAATAATAAAATTACGAAATGAGGGACAATGATATGGTGAAATTGCCAAAATTGTTGGAAAAAGTTGAGCCACAGTTCAAACAATTATTCGAAATTATGCTTCAAATGGAAATGTAATAAATAAACCGCGCGTTGATCGTCCAAAACTCCAACAAACAAAAAGTCCAACGAGATGTTCGGACAATTTTAAAAAAAGTAAAAGAAAATCCATGAAAAAGTGCTCCGCACCTTCAAAACATATTCAACACGCTACTGATAAAGTAGTAAATCCAGAAACGGTACGTAGGGTATTACGATTTAATGGCTTTAATGGACGAGTTCCGCGAAGAAAACCTTTGATTTCCGAACAAAATAAAAAAAAAAGGATTGACTTTGTCAGCAAATACACTAAACAAAATTTAGAGTTTTGGAAAACAGTTTTGTTCACGGATGAGAGCCAAAACAACATTTTCGGATCGGATGGCAGAGGAAAAATTTGGCGGAAAGCAAATGAGGAAATGAAAGCAAAAAATTTGTTCCCAACCATTAAACATGGTGGTGGTCGGTAATGGTTTGGGGCTCGATGGCGGCTTCTGGGCTAGGGAATTTAGTTTTTATAGAAGGTATTATGGATCATAAACAACATTTGAAAATATTGCAATGCAATTTGAAAAAATCAGCAGAACGTTTATGGCTTAGAGGTCATTGGATTTTTCAACAAGACATTTATCCTACGCATACCGCGCGCATCGTTCGAGTATGGATCCTTTACAGTGTACCTAAACAACTGCATTCACCTCCTCAGTCGCCTAACCTCAACCCTATTGAGCACATTTGGGATGAGGTAGAACGGAGGGTGCGGAAATACTTCATTGCTAATAAGCAAACACTGAAAGATGTGTTAAAAAGAGCTTGGACAGAAATACCAGCTACTGTGACCGAGAATCTTCTCTTTTCTATGCCAAGACGACTCCAGGCAGTTCTCGATTTACAAAGTGGTCCCACAAAATATTAAAAGTTTTCTATTCGTCCATAATTAAGTTAATATCTTTAAATTTAATTTCATAGGGTTCTGTGTATGTAGACTTTTGTGAGCTGTTAATTTTAGTTTATATTTTTTTCCTAAGAAAGCGTTATGGCAATACAGATAAGGCGTTTCAAAATGACCCCCAATTGGGTAATAATATATATTTTTAAAATACATTGTTTAATAATATGTTGTTTTATTTAACTGGAGTGAAATTACTTGGTGTATGTAGACTTTTGTGACTGACTGTATGTATTTGTCTCCACGAGATATCACTTTCAAAACCAATAATACGCTTTTATGACAGGTTTTGCTTATTTTATTTATTTAGGGCCTGTTTATTCACCGTTGAGTAAATTAAACCATCTGATATTTTTCATAGTTACTATAACTTCACTTGTCATAAATGGCTATTTAGCCAGTAACTATGGTAAATATCAGATACCTTAAAAAGCCCGGTTTACAATATTCCAGTAGTATTCCAGTACAGTGATCGAAACCAGTGCTGGAATGCTACTGGAATAATGTGAACCCTCACTGGAATGCACTCATTCCAGTGAGCAATCCAGTCCAGTGACTGGATTGACGGTCTATTTTTTCAATCCAGCTCGCCCATTCCAGCACCACTGGAATAGTGTAGACAGCTAATCCAGTGCTGGAATCCATGCGTGAACATGTATACGATCCAGTCTAGCACTGGACTGGATTGACTAACTGGATTACTAGACTGGAATAATGTGAACGATATGATCCAGTCTAGCACTGGACTGGATTGACTAGCTGGATTACTGGACTGGAATAATGTAAACCGGGCTTAAAGCCGCTAAATAACTACTACTATTAGAAGAGGTAACTGATATAGTGGAAGAAAAACGGATTTGGGTGAGAAACTGGATAAGCCAGGGAAATACAAAGGAGAGGTTCGATGCTGTAGCGTCAGCTGAAGTCAGAAGATCCCTGTGAATATAGGTTGGCAATGACTCACGGGTGTTCAGTCACGTATACATGTTCACGCATGTATCCAGCAGTGGATTAGCTGTCTACACTATTCCAGTGGCCCTGGAGAGCGAGCTGGTTGAAAAAGTAGACCGTCAGTCCAATCATTGAACTGGATTGCTCACTGGAATGAGTGCGTTCTAGTTTATTCCAGTGAGGGTTCACATTATTCCAGTAGCATTCCAGCACTATACTACTGGAATAATGTGAACCAGGCTTAGCACTCATCTGACCAATCGGAGAGATCTCTCTGTTTCAATGTAAGTCGATGCCTGACTGATTAGGGAGATCTCCCTGTTTCAATGTAATAATTTACCCAAAGGTTAATAAACCGGCCCTTAGTAAGGACACTACAGGTCATATTTTCTAAACAGGTGTGCCTAACCATACACATGGTATTTCAAATCAACCACTATTTCTAATGATCATCAAAATTAAAGAAAATACATTAAAGGCATCTAGCAATGATATCAGGTAACCATATTCAATGACCCTTTAAAGGTTTTTTTTTTTTTGGAAAACTGAATAAAATTACAAAATGTTTCCCACAAAAGTTGTTTGCTTTGAGAAGTTCTTTCCAACAACACCCTAGTTAACTACACACTTCCCAAATGGAACTTTCAGGCCACGTCTAATTCAATTATGGAACAATCCTTTTTTCATTACAGAGTATTCCCAGGCCAAAACCAGTGACTCATTTCTACAGTATGTCAAAAAATTGATATCGGAGAAAACCAAATATTCCTTCACCATCTAATCATAGGGGGGTGAACACAAGGGACATGCAAATGTCTGGTGTAATTTAATTTTATTCCTCTTGGATATTTTAACATATTCTTTTAATTAAATTAACTCATTTATGGGATTCTTTTTCTAGCTTTCTGGGAGTTGTAAGAGCTAGTTCTCAAATCCTATTACCTTACCTTTATGTTAAAAATTCTTTTATGGGAACGGCGCTTCTTATAAATGCATTGCTGTAATCTTTCGACATGGGTATTTATATATTTTAACTTATTTGAATTAGAATTGACATGACAATGATTAAGTTATTTCAGAATTTGGAAGGGGGTAGCAAGACGAGATTGTGTAACATTCAATTACACCTTGTATTATCAAACTAAGCGAATTAATTTTTGTTTATTCATTGTTGTGATAACTGATAAGATTATTAGTTATGGTCAATAGCTATCGAGAGCCTCCTTCTCAACATGCCGTGATCGTTAAGCAATAAAAAATAATTACAGTATTTTGACGGAACGGACCGTACCAAAACAGTCAAGTCAGCGACAACCTTAATTGATCATAATAGTTTCAGTAAGTTGCTTATTTTGGGTGAATACATTATTTATTTTCTCTTTTAGGGCCTATTAGAGACGTTATAGGTAATCCGTTTGTGATTGGAAATTAGCGAGTGTCAATAAATTAACCCGTACTTTTCAAAGTTATCGTAACCAATTAATAGTTTATTCAGCTGATGTGATTGACTGAAATAGTAATCATGACAATTAATCAACTTTTAACTGATAATGTGTAATTCTCACTTATTTTGAATCACGGGTATAGTAATAAAGCATTTAACACTTGGTGAGGAACGTTTGTATATTTTATATAAGCGCGTATAAAAACATGTACAAAAATTAAATTTACAAGTTGGTTTTCAACTGTTCAATTCCGAATTATTCAATTTGGAGTTTGTACCAATGTATTGGATTTGAAGATCTTTTAAAATATCCCAAAATACTAAACAAAGCGCACCGTGAGGCGCCAGTCTCATATAATTAGCCGTTACGCCTTTGTAGAATCCTTGAAAACCTTCCGCTTTAAATATTTTAACGAAGCAGTCCAATATACCATCATATAATAAACCTTTTCCAGATGAATCGATTCCTACAAATAAAAAAGTTTAACAAGTGTTAGATAAATGAAATATAGAAAAATGATACTTTTTCACAATTCCAGTAAATGTGTGTAAGTATGTCAGGATGAGTAAGAATTAATAACGCCATCGATTTTTTTTAATCGAACAATCATGCAAGTCGTTTCACCAAAGTGGGTAAGTCCAAATATCTCGAAAACAAATACAATAAATTTCAAATTTTATACACAGATTTAGAAGATAGTAAGACGTTTTCACAATATTTTCCGGTAGGTATAAACGGAAATGGAAGATTCCTGAAAATTTTGAAGACAAGTCATCAGATATAATTGGGATTTGTATAACTAAATTTGTTGTACAACTGATTTTACAAGTTGAACTTTGAGATATGCCAAAAATAGTGGAATCCAATACCAGCAACTATTACAGAAGTGCACACATTCAGAACTATTTGTGTCGAAAGTATGTATTGCGCCCATATGCTGATACAGTGTGTTGGTCTGCTTAAAAAATTCCATGTTATGACTATAATTTTAACAAGGGAGCGACATACAGAGCGTTGGGAAATAATTTTTAAAGACTTTAATGACGTGTTGTAGGGTCGAAAATACTTAAAGGTCCATCTACATATATCATTTGATGTTTTGGATATTTTTAACAAGTTATCCAAAGTGACAACGGATGTAAACGAACTTATTTCGGATGAAAGACAATTTACAATTATCATTTTGGATGATTCATCAAAGAACATCAAAAGTGACAAAATCTAAATGATCCTTAATGTAGGAGTTGATCTTTTGTATTATACAGGGTGTCCGGAAATAACGTTCGTATACTGAAGGGGGTAATTATACAGCTAAAAATATGAAGAGAAGTTCATATGAACATGTGTACGGAAATGCTTCCCAAACAAGTTACAGCTCTTTGAAGTTGATACTCATGGTGTGGTGCGGAAATGAGTG
The DNA here is from genome assembly GCA_036711955.1 of Digitonthophagus gazella. Classification (NCBI taxonomy): domain Eukaryota; kingdom Metazoa; phylum Arthropoda; class Insecta; order Coleoptera; family Scarabaeidae; genus Digitonthophagus; species Digitonthophagus gazella. Next base: position 20,126,789 of record JASCIT010000001.1, on the reverse strand, counting down.
CATAGTAGGACATCGTATGTTAGTAACTTTTTTTTTGTATTTTTGTCTAAACATTCCAATTTTGAGACCAGATTTTCAAAAAATTAACAACCAAAAAAATACGGGACTTTAAATGCGCTCCTCAGCCTCGGTACCAAAACCTATTCATCGTAGATCATTTTGGTTACCATTATCATATTTCTTATGTAAATAATAGGGGATGTTCCAAAATTCAACACCCTACTCTGTAGGATAAGTGAAATAATTTTAAAAAAAAACACACCATGAGTATCAATTTCAAAGAGCTGTAGCTCCTTTGGGAAGCATTTCCGGACACATGTTCATATGAACTTTCTTCATATTTTTAGCTGTAGAATTACCCCCTTCAGTATACGAACGTTATTTCCGGACATCCTGTATATTATGTTTCCTATGATATATTCTAAATATCGAATAGTATACAGAGATGACGTAGTGTTAGCCTTCTCTATACAGATGTCCCAAAATTAAACGAAGATATGTTGTGCATATTCCCTGCTCAAAGATAAGGGTAAAACTTCAAATGAATATTTACTGAAAAATTCGCACTAACAATAAGTTGCAGTTCCTGAAATTATTTCAAAGGAAAACCGTGTAAAAACGGTAGGCAAAGACAAAATGTACCAATCACATCTTAAGATTTTGTCGTTTCTATTATTACGCGGTAAAATAGTAAAATCAAAGGTCCCATTACTACACACTAAACGCAGTTGTAAGTCTTGGCATTCTTAGTGCGAAACTTTAAAGCCGATTTATTAGAGATCGGTTGCAGATGCGAACTCGTAACAAGATGAACATTTTTACGTAGAAAGATAGAACCTAAAATTTAAATTGTAAAATAAAACTACTAATAGTACCAATGGTGCGTTTTATGCAAAGTGAACACCTTCATTTGATTTTGAACTGGAATATCAAATTTTGTTGGCTCGTCTAGTGCTAATTGGAAGATATTCTTCAAAAACTATTTTGTGTTACGCCTTTCAGGAGGCTATAACTCGGGTAAAGTTCAGTCTCTGTCAATCCCTCCGATTTTCACGAAGTTTTCAAGATATGTAAAAAAACAGGCCAAAAATGCCATATAGATATAAAATTTGCTCCAAGCATCGAAAATAACCGATCAACAAAGGCTGTAATCTAGCCTATAACTCCCCTAGCAAACATTTTTTGACCAAAGTTTACTCCAATTTTTACCCTTATTTTTGGATGAAGATTATGCTAGTAACTCATGCCCTCTAATTTTGGGACACTGTATAGTAACCTCAGATCCCTAGATGTCACAATCCGATTAAAGAACAAAAGTATAGCTTCATTGCTCTGATACAGAAATTTTAATATCTATCTACACACCATACAGAAAGAAAAATTAAAGTTGATATGTTTTACCTTGATTGTATAATCGAACAGATACTAAATCAAAAGGTTGCATCAATAAACATTGAAAAATTCCTCCTATAACGCTGGAAATTAAGGAATTCAATATGGAATATTCCTTAAATAAACTGTATTCGGACAGGTACTCTTTAGCTTTAGCGAACGAAGCTAATTGAGCAGAAGAACCAGCTAAAGCTCTAATCATCGTTCCAGTACATCCTCTCCATAAACCAGTGATCTAAATTGACAAGCAAAAAGAAATATTACGTTCTAATTTTAAATGTAATTTTTATATGTATTTTAATCTCACCCCATGAGTTACATAAATTTCTCTAAGCGCTCCAATAGCATTTGAATGTCCATGTTGAAACCCAACCGCAATATTCTGAGCAGCCTGAGACTGAAGTTGCGTTTTAATTAAAAATAAAGGACTTCCGAAAAAAGCCCCAGCTGCACCGCACAAAGCACTCGCGATAAAACTATTAACGAAAATTGTTTTTCCTTCACTATTCGTTAAATAGCCGTTGTTGTTGAACCACTGATAACCACCTAGCCGAACCGTATTTCGTACACAGTGCATCACCAGAGCGGCCCCCAAACCCTTTTGTAGTCCCAGAACACCGTCGTGTTTAACCACGACTACGGCCGCATGAAAAACGTTCCTATAATGCACTACATGTTGTCCTTTAGCTTTTAGTTCACCTTGGAGCTGCATACGAGTTTTTAGAACGTCTAAAGGGTTAGAGAAAATACTTGCTCCAGCCGCTGCTACTCCACCAATTATAAAATCCATGTTTCCTTTTTTGTTGAACTAAGAAGGAAAAAGGTTTTTTTATGGGATGCGTACCCTTTTTAAATTAGGAATTTCACAACACTGAAATCAACAAACAATACCGAAATAAAGAAAAAAAAATATTAATATACTATACGTACATACATTCAAAAAATAACACATAAGGATATAATTTGGTTAACAAAAAAACTTACTTGTGATGATAATATTGAATGTTTAACCTCTTTAAAGGGCTTATGACATGCTTCTGAAATATATACAGGTTTTCAGACTGCGCATGAAGTTCGCTGAAAACGTAGTATTGCATCAGAGAGGCATTGGGTTGGAAGGGTAAAAATAGTTTGTGACGTTGAGAAAGGGAAATGTTTGTGATGTGTTTTTCAATGTAATCTATGCTCAACTTGTTAATCAGATTTATTTTAACATAGCGAAATTAATTGGGAAAAACTGTCTACATATCTATTTACTTACGAAATCAAATAGGTTTTATATAAAGTCTTGTCGCTGCGATGTAAAAGTGATTAATAAACCAAATAAATATTTCGTGCACGTGTCGTGATAATTATACTATTCATGGGTTTTTATTTCACTATCAGATATATTTATTGCACTTTGAAACATTAAATAAAACGGAAAAAATGATTAACAATGCGTACTTAAACCGTAATGATGAGACTAAATGCAAAGGGACAAATTATCGTAAATTCTGAGAGGAGATCGTCTGCACTTATTGATTTTTTGCTGGGCATTCATTTTCACTTTTCAGATGTTTAATATAATAATTTAATATTTGAAGTAAGGCAATTTATGTAGTTGATAAAGATTTCAGTTTAAAAATTTACCGCGAGTTCAGGATAACCAAACTAAATTTCCTCTAAAATGGTAACACTGATTCTAAAAAAATAGATAAGTGGCATCCAATATCCTACTTACATTTAATGCATAATATATATTTATTTACATTTTTTACTTAATGATTTTATAAAATGTGAGAAATAAAAAACGATTTGTTGATATACTGTTTTGATCATGATTTCACACACAATTTCTGAATCACGGAGAGTTATATTTGTGTTGTTGAAAAGAGCTTCTCAAAGCAAACTTTTTTTGTAGGATATAAGTAAATACAGTGAAATCTCCCTTGGGCGGACACCAACGGGACCCACCAAAGTGTTCTTTCAAGAGGGGTGTCCGCTTAAGAGAAATGTGAAGGAATTGTATGAGAGTCGGACGGTTCCACGAAAACTGTCCGTCCAAGGGGGGTGTCCGGTCAAGAGGGGTGTCCGCGAAGGGGAATTTCACTGTATATTGTATAAATATGTTATATCATAAATATAATTTTGTGATATTATTCATTATTATTGAAAAAATATATACAGTGAAATCTCCCTTGGGCGGACACCAACGGAACCCATCAAAAGTGTCCATGCAAGAGGGGTGTCCGCTTAAGAGAAATGCGAAGTAATTATATGAGAGGCGGACGGTTCCATAAGAAACTGTCCGTCCAAGGGGGGTGTCCGCGAAGGGGAATTTCACTGTATATATTTTAAAATTTTAGGTTTTGGATTAATGATATCTGATGCCATCATTAGATATCGCTCTACATTACTTTATATCATTATTTAGATAAATAAATATCCCTAGGAATGACAGAAACAAGGCATGGTTTTAGCAAATTATAAATGTAATCATCTACATATAGTTTATAGACCAATAAAGTTAAACTCTTTATCTTATTCTCGGTTGTCTTTCTTTAACCACTTCGGTACGGATGTCGACTATAGTCGACGGCTGTGTGAGCGTACGGCCGATGAAAGCCGGTTGTTAGCGACGTTTCGCGGCCGATAGGCGCCGTACCGAAGTGGTTAACCATGAGTTTTATTGATAAGTTCATTACTTACTTACAAACTATACGATGTCAATGAAAGTCGTAAACAAATCAGCACACAAAGAAACCACAACAAACCAGTCAGCAGTGACGTCAAATTAATGGTTGCGCACTAAAACTTCCGCGTATCACATCTTATAGGATTGAGCAATCCTGTTAGCCCAGTATCCTTGATTTCAATCTACGTTTTACAGGGGTCATAATTCCAAACCTTGATGTGGACAACTATACATACATATATACTTACATACATACATAGTATTATGACGTTTCAAACGTCAAAACTCCAAATTTAGGTTAAGTTAAAGGTCCCAGGTCTATGTAATTGTCAAACCTAGTTCAGCGTCTATTTTTACCATTTTTGAGAATATTTCCATAGTATTTCTTTAAAAATCATGGGATATACCAAGTAAGTTTTATGACTTTGAATATTAATTAGAAATCACAGTTGTCTGCATACATAAGTTAGTTAAAAGTTTTATTTGCCATAAGATTAGATAAAGACAAAGCATTCCCATATTACAAATAATCCATTTATATTTTAATAGATTTAACCTTTAGTGTTTAATGTTACCAAAAAAACTCTTAATAATTTCACCTTTTAAAACTTGTAGAAAATTGTAAAAATGGAATTTTTAGTTGGTGGTTTGGCAGCAACCTCAGCGTGTTTATTTACTCATCCTTTAGAAGTATTAAAGACTCGTCTACAACTCCAAGGTGAATTAAAAACAAAAGGAAACCATCGCGTTATTTACAAAAACAGTTTTCACGCAACTTATTTAATAGTAAAACATGAAGGTGTCTTGGCACTACAAAAAGGATTGGTATCAGGCTTATGGGTCCAACTCATCATGAACGGATGTAGATTAGGTTGGGGAATAATTTAATTAAAAAAATCTTCAACTTAAAATTTTACAATAAAAGTAAATTAGGATTTTACGATTATTGGGCATCAAGAGGACACGATACGAATTTAAAAGGTGAAAAGGTATTGAAACGCAGCATACTAATCGCGGGAACTGGAGGAGTAATTGGTCATTATCTTTCAAACCCCTTTTACTTGATTAAAACACATCTTCAAAGTCAATCGGCTAAAGCAATTGCTGTGGGACATCAATATCACTACAAAGGAACCTGGTATGCGTTAAAAGACACATTTAAAACACACGGGGTAAGTTCATTTTTCTTATAAAATTTAAAAGTATGATTTTAATTTATAGATATAATAGTTATTGTATTAAATTGTGTTATAGTTAAATGGTTTGTTCCGGGGAGGAGTCGCAGTTATTCCAAGAGCTTTTGTAGCATCTTCATCACAATTAGTTTCGTTTTTATATGCTAAAGAATTATTGATGAAAACTAATTATTTTTCGAAAAGGCCAATTTTAACAGTTTTTATGGGAAGTATGATAGGCGGCGTTGCAATTAGCGTTATGACGGCTCCATTTGATCTAATATTAATTAGACTATACAATCAAGGTAAATTTAAACGTTAATTAATTTATTATGGGCTAACATACTAACTAAATCACGTTTTGTCCATTAAGAATATAAATTAATATTCGCAACTAATAAAATTATCAAAGTCAATCACTAAATTGAAAAATCAAGCTATCAATATTACAAATTTGGTGTTTCCACCTAGTAAAAATAAGTTAGTTAAAAAATAAGTAAACTCCGTCTCACGAAAGATGTCTCATGCATCATCATTTCTTACCAGTTTCTCAACATATGTCAAATAATTTTCTTTATTTAACCTGTTAAGCGGAGAATATATTCTCCGTGGTTCAGTTGAAAAAAGTTTTTCCCTGATCAAGTTTTTCCATAACAAAAAATGTATTCATACCCATTGAAATATTTCGTGATACCCAGGTTAAACAACAACAGTTTAATTATACATGACAGAAAGAGACGAAAACTGAAAATACCAGTCCAGAGTAAGTTAATTAATTGGTGACGCGTAAGACATCATTTATCGGATGGAGTATAACTCTCTTACTAGTTTGTATTAATATTTTTTAAAGTTGGTTTCTAAATCAACGAAGATGATTATTCAACTTAAAAGTGAACAGTATACACTAGGGCAACATGGTTGAATGGCAGACATCACTACATAATTTCCTTTTTTTTGCAATAGAACAACTCCAAAATTGAGTGTAAATAAATTTATAAATAGGCGTGTAAAAAAGGGAGTATATACAGATGTCTCCGAAATGCGTGCACAACGCAAGACCACAGATTTCTTGGCTCAAAATAGGTAGATTTACGTTAACTTATCTATATTTAAAGTTGCTTCGTTTCGCCGCTAGAAGGCTTTAAAAATACTATTTTCCATGAGTTTTTCTTAAATTACTCCAAATTTGTATTAGATTTTATTCATGTTTTGACCATGTCTTTATATTAGCTAACTACAGTTTTCTGTGAAACAAATTCGAATACAAGAAATCTTTTTAACCACCCTGTATAATTTTCTATCAATTCTTTTTCTGAATAGCTACATTCATTTAGAAACTATTTTCTCTGTTACAAAATAATTTCAGTTGGGCAAACGGTTTAGCCATAAAAAATATATTCTAACTCCTTGCAAGTTCAAATCTGTAAGTTAAGGTAACATTAACCCAGTTTAAAGTAGTAATTTCTTCACATGATATGCAGCTGTTTCAAGAAAATCACATTTTAGAAGATTGTAGCCAGGATTTGTGACCATCATCAGGGCAAAAATAATACAATTTTTACTGTTTGCTCTTTTCGTTGCATTTTTCCTTTTATGATATCCAATAAACAAAATCAGAAGGTGCTAGGTTTACTGATCTTGCAGACCAGTTTATAGGAGCATGATTTCCTCTTTATTTCCTTCGATTCTACAGTAGAATCTGCATAATACGGACCAAAAGGGCTAAACCCTGATAACGTTCACAAAAGCTGGCGAAAATTTGAAAATTTTAAGCACTAAACTACTTCCAAACCTATAACATGTGGCTTTCTTGAAATATCCCCATATCCCGTGAAGAAATTGGTACTTTGAATTTTGTTAATGTTACCTTAATTTACCGTTTTGGGCTTGTAGGCATTTAGAAAATCTTCTTTTGTGCTTAAACCGTTTGCTCAACTGAAATTTTGTAACAGAGAAAATAGTTTCTAAATGAATGTAGCTATTCAGAAAAAGAATTGATAGAAAATTACACAGGATGGTTAAAAAGATTTGGATGAATGACCTGCGGTAAGAGTGTTTGGAAATTCGAATTTGTTCCACAGAAAGCTAATAAAATTTAATGAAGATTTTTCGGGTAATTTAAGAAAAACTCAGAGAAAATATTATTTTTACAGCTCTCTAGCGGCAAAACGAAGCAACTTTGGATATAGATAAGTTAACTTAAATCAACCTGTTTCAAGCCAAGGAATCTGAGGTCTGACTTGTACACCCATTTCTGAGACACTCTGTATAGTTAAAGAAATTAACGGTATAGTTGTTTTTACTAGTTTATAAAGAAAAAATCCATTTTATAATATAAATCAGGGGTCGGCAACCTTTTTCGGACGGCGGGCCATTTTCAAAATAAAATTTTATGTGCGGACCGCACATTCAAATGTAACTTAAATAGTGATTCTATATCATATACGAGTATAAATATTATTAAAAATAAGTATAGAAAAAATTTATTTTTTATTGACATGCTATAATAAAAAGGAAAATAATATAAAATATTAAGGAAAATAGTTTATTTTGCATTTTATTCATTCATTAAAATTCAATGTGCTTTTTGTTCTGGAATATTGTTTGATAATTCATTTAACCGTTTGAGTCCCAAGCAGCGCGATCGCGCTGTTCAGATTTTATGTCGAGAAAACTTACTTTTACATTTCGAACATTATGGACAACTAATGGTGCGTTATCGGTTATCGAATTCGCACCTTCGGATTTACTGAAGCAACCACATCAAGTAGCTCTTCTTAATGTAAATTGTACATTTTACAATAGATAGAATAATATTATAACGACTCCATTTCGCTGCTTGGCTCTTTTCATATTTATTTATAGAAAGCGCAATTGCGCTGTTTGGGATTCTTCGACAGTGTTTTTTCAATACTTCCTGGAACTCAAACGGTTAAGTCTAGTTATGTTCGGGATACTGAGATCCTCAACAAGTTTTGTAAATTTTCATCCATCAACTTCGTTCTATATTTTGATTTTATTAAATTCATTCTTGAAAATGTTTGTTGGCATAAATAAGTGTTTGAAAAAATATAAATCATTGATTTTGCAAAATTTCTTAAATTGGGAAGTTTATTTTCTGATAGATTTGAATAAAATGCAATTAAATTATTTTCATCAAAATTATTCTTGTATACATTGTGAGATTGCAAATCAATTAACTCTAACTGTAAGTTGTCTGGTGCTTTTACAATATCAAATTTTAAAGGATTTTTAAATGTTAATATGGTCGTTTTGCATAAAAACCGATAACGAAAATTTTCATCCAGTACTTTTAGTGACTCAATAATAATATTTGAAGGACACAGTTTGTCATTTTTGTTTAAAAACGATTGCAAAGTAGGAAAATAACAGTAATTATTCTTTTCAAGTTGAAAAATAAACAATTTTATTTTAAGCTGGAAACTTTTGATTTCTGTAAATAGCTCGTTGATTAACTTTCCTTTGCCTTGTAGTGTAATATTTAGTTTATTGAAGTAAGTTGTAAAGTCCAAAAGAAAAGTCAACTCGCTTATCTAGTTAAAATTCTACAATTCTGGTATATTATTTCCTTTTTCTGTCAAAAACATTTTAATTTAGTCTATCAACTCGAAAAATAATAATAACATACAATAGCAAACTGGCAAAATGAAAGAATGTTACACTTGCTAAGGGAACAGTCCTATTCGCTGAGGAGTAAGGATTAAACATGTGCAGTAAAAAATAGGGTTCCCACTATGCTTTTGGTTGTGCGCTTTTTTGCCACCAGTTACATTTCGATACGCTCCAAGTATGTTGATTTTTCCTAAAATTATATTGGTGCTTTGGCGGGCCGCAAGTTGCCGACCCCTGATATAAATTATAACAGATTTATAACGTTAAGTAGCAGACAAACGAGAGGAATTCAATGGTAATAACATATTTTTGAAACATCAATTAGTTAACATAAGTAGATTAAATCCTCCTCAATTTGGAAAATAGTAAAACTAAGCAACTTTGCACATAGATAAGGGATTTTTGATGCATTCCTGAAGTTCCAACTATTCCACCTTTCCCGGTACAGTAAGGGAGTTATAGTGACGGATTGCCATAGTATATACTAACAGTGTTATCATTTATAATATAAAATTAAGAATTGACAATGACATATTGTGGATCTATTTTCCATATTATCAACAATAATTCAATTCGTTTTAGGTGTTGATAAGTCCGGAAGAGGAACTTTATACAATGGTTATTTCGATTGTATAAGGAAAATATACAAAATGGAAGGTTTAAGAGCATTTTATAAAGGAGTAGGTCCAATGTATTTTAGATTAGGACCACATACAGTCCTTTGTTTGATGTTCTGGGATTTTTACAAGAATGTTTATAACAAATACAGTTCTTAACTAAAACTGAAACTTATAGTCAAATTATTTAGGCAAAAATTTATTTTTTGTAAATATTATTAAATAGATTTATTAAAATACAAATAGTATTAAAAAAGAAAATAAAGAAAAATAAATCAACTTTCACCATCAGTCCTTTTAATCAAATCAGATAAAACCTTCTCTAATTCCTTTATCCTCAAATTGGTCAAGCTTAAACGAGCTTCTAAATCCTCACAAAGCGGTCGACTTACTTTAGTGATCAAATGAGTCATCGCCAAAGTTTTAAAAGCCTCATTATGAATCTCAACTAATGTATCCACATTATCGCTATGCTTAGTGTTATGGGTTTCAACCTCTTCCTGAACTAATATTTTAGGTAACTCAGCTATATCTAGAACCAAAATATTAAAACATGACCCCCTCCATAAATAATTCAAACCTACTTTTTAAGTTATAATCTCTAAGTGGAGAGTTTTCTACAAATATATCAACATCTCGGCGTTCATACGTATCTGTAGCTTGGAAACAAGTCAATTGAACTTGATTTCCAACATTATTTTCACTTTGGTAAACAGAAAATATTAATCCAACAAACAAAGGATCCATTAATTGGTATGTTAATTGAGTTCTTAAATCTTAACATAAATTGAAATAATTTAAAATTATCCCAATGAATATATATATGAAATACATATCTGATCTAAACTATAGAAAGGGGTCTCAAGAGGTTGATAATGAAATTTTGGATGATTCCACTATACACTGTTTGGTGAAAGATATCTCATATGCCATTAATTGTGGTATCCTAGACGAATATTTTCAGTTTTTATCTCTTCCTGTCCTGTAGAATTAGATCTAAAAAAAGTATTTGATGTACGTCGAGAAAATGGTGGCACGTAATAACACATGAGACATCTTTTGTAGAACTATGTATATTTTGGTAGCTTTATTGCAAGTTATTTGTATGCAATACATAAAAATGATTTACAATTTAATATTATCCTTTTTGAAAATTTTGTTGCACAGAAACCCCATTCCAGTAGCTTAGGGCACATATGTAATACAAAAAAAAAACTTGCCAACATGACTAGGCCAAACAGTAATGTGGGGATGTGAATGATACCATCCTAAAACCCTCATAGGTCGTTTCAGCTTTTCAGCAAGCTCTTCAGCATAAGTAGAAGCTATACAAAGTTGTTCTGCTGATATTTCAACCCGATCTGGTTTCTTTTCACTTCTATGTAATATTAAACCAGCCGATATATTTGAAACATTCGAATCATCAACCTAATAGACCAAAATTAATCTTTAAAATGAATTGTGAAACATTAAAAGGAACGGGAACTTAACCTCTCCGATTAATAAACCCATTATTTCTTCTTTTTCTGTCGACAAGGCATGTTGGAGGCACACAGCGTATACGTCCGCCGCTAAAATTACTTTATTTAATTGAGTGTCACGGTTTACCATTGTTAAAAATCTGATTAAACAGTGTTTAATTAAAATTTATGTAGATACGTATTTGTTGCCGATATATGCTATAAATTGGGTACTCAGGATCTCAGGATACTAAACTAACATTGACAAAACAATGGTAGTTTAGCTAGGTTATCTCAGGGTTGCCAATCTACACTTCACAAATTATCGAACTGAATAAAGAAAAATACCCCACTTTTATGAAAAAATTTACTTCTTCTTCTTTGGCCCCTCAGGTAAGGGAAAGGTAATGGGATTTGAGCGTTAAGCTCTTCTGACTCCCAGACACTTGAGTAAAAGAATATATAACACGTGTTTTATAGAAAACCAGAATTAAATCACAAAAATACTGTCACACAAATGTGCACGATGAAATAGATAAACGAAATAAACTTGAATAAATCACTGATTACATGAATTATAGTAGATAATTAAAGAAATTGCAAAAATTTAAGGACGAACACAAACAATTCATCCGTTCCCGACCAAAGCCGGAAACGGAATCCAAAAAATTTACCGTATGTTAAAAGCGTGGAGTAAAGTCATCAAATTTCGGCCATTCGCCTAAACACAGCCTTTGAGTTTTTCTATTTGGATTTCTATACAGAAGTACCCATATTAGGAAGAGTTTTATGTGAAGGGGGTTGAGATTTTGCCAGTTTACCTTGATTTACCTGTAAATGTAAATACCCAATGATCTCATGCTGATCTACTACGTCCACTATAAAATGGAAACCCCGTAGTCAATTGCTAATAAATCTCTTCAGTAGAAAATCCATGTTTTATTTATTTAACTTACATCTTAACTGAAAAATGGAATTATTTATTTCAACATATCCAATACCAATACAGTGTGATGATCAAATTCGGAGCAAAATTCATAAATGTGTTATTTAGTGTTTTCAAGAAAAACACATCAATTTTAATTTTTAAGTTACTATCACATAACATAAAAATTTATTTGTTTTACTTATTGTTGAGTATAATTGATTGTTTATAACTTTATAGGATACTAAGTAGATATATTAACACTCAACGTCTATAAAACACGGACGTTATCTATCCTCCCTAGGACTGTATACAGCAAGGTCGGCAGATCGCAGTATATTCTATATGTTACCGGCAAACTCCATTACGCCGGCACCCCTAAGGCCAGTTTTAGTGCTCAACCGACGGTCGGTACCGACGTCGGTTGCGCGTAGCTTCGCAACGTATTTATATGTAGCTGTTCAGTGCTGCACTGATGAACCCTACGCGCGTACGGTACGCGACGCGTATGACAACCGTCGGTCGAACGCGTCCGTATGTACGTCAGCCAACTGACAGACTGCTGTCAGTACGTGTACAGTCATCGTGAAATAATGAGCATAGACACAGAACGATTAATAACCAAAGTCCGGTTGCATCCGGAATTATGGGATTTTGTCTCATAATTTATATAAAGACCGTGATGCACGGTTAAAGAATTACAGAACAACGAAATACCCAAGTATCGTACAATTTGTTAATGCGTCCATTTTTCGTGAGACTGTACAAACTGACGGTCAGCACGTTTTGACAGATCTGTCAATCAGCTAAGCACTGAACAACACAAACCGACGGTCGGTACTGACCGTCAGTACTGACGGTCAGTACCGACCGTCGGTTGAGCACTAAAACCAGCCTAAGATTGACTAGGCAATTCGCACATTGCCCGAGCATTTTTGACCAAGTCCGAAATAAGTTTTTGTTTCGGGGTTTGCCTAGTATGCAACTAGGTAAATTTAGGTGCGCCAAACGAGGCTTAGGCAAAGTCCAGAAGAAGAAAAAGCTTTTGAAGGATTGAAAGAGCAGGCAGAGAAAATGAAGTTGACATCTAATAAAAAATTTCCCCCGATTGAGGTTGGAACATCAGTTATTGTACCTGTTCCAAGCCTTGACAGGAGTAAAGCAGATGAGCGAAACTTAATTGGCGTAGTTTTGGAGACAACAAATGATGGACTTTATAAAATTGGAACCAACAAAGGAATTGTTAGCTCGTTGTATTCAAGAAATCAAATTCAAGCGTGTAAAGACACACTTTGAAGATTCAGGACGTCCCAGAGACTGAATTCTCGCTGCGTCAGATTAGTAGCCAAAATTCTGTCTTTGGGGGCCAAGGGGTTTTGAAGTGTAACTGCAATAAGAAATGTCAAACAAATTTATGCAAATGTAAGAGCGCTAAAGTGCTTTGTAACTTGAAATGTCATCATTCAAGTTCGTGTTGAAACAAGTAATGGTTTACAGTTTCCCATATAATCTTACAAGTTGTTATTTTTTGTTTGTTTGTTTGTTTTTTTTTATTTACAAACATAAAGTTGTATTGGGAAAATTCCAATTCCGTTATTTTTATTGTTAATTAAGAAACCAAAGGATACGCACACATAGACAGTTTGTTGATGACACTGATAGCAGTAAATAGTTAATAATAGTAAATAAATTGTCTAAACCCATTTAGGCAACGTCCGAACGAAGTTAATCACTTTTCGCACTTTGCCTGATTGTGAGTTTCATTTGGCGCACCTATGTTTACCTACTCTCTTTTCGCGGAAAGATGTCTCATGCGTCATTAGTTGTCGGCGTTTTCTCGACATATGTCAAATATTTTTTTCTTTATTTAATCATATATGTCAGATAGAGACGAAAACCGAAAATAGTAGTCTAGGATAATATAATTAATTAATGACGCATGAGACATCTTTCCGCGAAAAGAGTATAGTTGCATACTAGGTAAACCCCGAAACAAAGTTATTTCGGACTTGGTCAAAAATGCTCGGGCAATGTGCGAATTGCCTAGTCAATCTTAGGTGGGCCGGTGTAAGTTTCCCGGTAACATAAATATATACCAGGTTGGTCCACTCGCTATCTTTTAATACTTTCCTGTCTACGTCACAGAAGCAAATTACGTCATGTTGTTTTGATTTGACTTGAAAGAGCGAATTTATCTTATATAGGGGTTGCATATAGATTCTATCGCGGGGAATCGATACTACAATTTCCAGACATTTTTTACGCGGAATTTAGGGGTAAATTTTTCAGTCGATTTGATCTTATCAAGGTCAAGCGGAGTCGGTAGCGGAATATGTGACGCGATTAAAGTTAATTGCAGCAGACATAATTGAAGATCACGGTCGAGAATCTGCGGATGGTGAAGCAGGTATAAAAGACGGTTAACGCGATGGTTTTAAATCAATTTAAAACAGGAATTAGGCGGCAATTATAGGAGTTACGCTACTGCGAGAGCAAAATTTAACGTTTGAAAAAGCTACCGAAATTGTATCACTAGAGGAGTTCCACCAGTTGTCGTTGAAACAACGAACAAGATCAGCTAACATAATTGAATCATCAGTCTGTTGTTCTAATTGCGGGAAAGGGGGTCATATTAGGAAGGGACGTAGGAAAAATTTTAATCAAAATAAATTTTGAATTGGTAATTCGTCGCGAGGATAAATACTGCGTATGAATCATACTTCAAATTATTTTAATTGTGGAAAATCGGGCCATTTAAGACGAAACTGCCTTGTTAGTCGCAGAAGTAATGTAAATAATAAACAGTTTCGAAAAAATAATCAGTTTTCTAAAGTGCCCCGAAGGACGATAACAGACATAAAGCCCCGATTAGTCAAAATACTACTTATATTTCTCAAACACGGGTTTGTGTTTTTAAAATATTCTTATTTATTTGTTTTCACGAACTTGAAGACTTTACAGAATTGTACGTGAGAATACAACTACTCTTAAATTCTAGTCGACGGACTTTCTTGCTGTTTTAAGAGTAGGCTGCACTCTGCCTTCAGTTTTCGGCGGAGTCCCTTAAATAATAATATCGCACCCCGGCAAGAACAATGACATAACTCAAAAATGCAATATTTGAGTAATAACAAATAAAATGACACTGTTCTTGCCATAATAAGTAATAAACTAACATAAGTCAAAATTGAAATAACTCCTCTTCGACGGATAAATTGTAAATTAGAGATGTGACATTTTTCTGCAAGTCAGAGGCACACCATACGTATTATTACTGATGGTTATTTCAAAATGTCGTTTTTGAGTTGTGACACTATTCTCGCCGGGGTGCGATATGTCTTAATCTAGTGCTATGATTAGATATTGACATCTGTTCAGGATGAGACATTAACATCTGTCCTGATTTTCCTTTGTTTCATGTTATTTCTATTGTTCAATATCTGACCATATCATATGAATAATATAATGACAACTATAATGTAAATATAAGGGTAAGATGACTTACTTATTCAGCATGCCATCCGACTTGGCGTGAATTATATATGCCGTATTAAATTCGCATAACAATGAAGATGCAAGTACTGCATAATGGCAAATGCGATTCGGAGAAGGACCGCGAGAAATGTGCAGCAGTGGAAAATTTAAGTGTGAAACAAAATATATACAGTGAAATTCTCCCTCGCGGACACCCCCCTTGAGCGGACACCCCCCCTTGGATGGACAGTTTCTCATGGAACGGACCGACTCTCATTTAATTTGCATTGCGTTAACTCTCTTTTGGACGGACATTCTCTTGAACGGACGCGGACACTGCCAAGTAATCTCTTAAACGGACAATCGCGCCGCGCGCAGACTTGGCTATCTCCCTTTAATAAAGGATTTTCTCTTTAACCGGTGTTTTACCGACTTCAATATTTGCAAGGTACAAGCGCAGCCTATGTCGTACCTTTCTGCTTAGCTTGAATGAGGGACTTCCACAACTAACCGATATTTAAACGTTCTTATTTCTTCGGTACATACGAGGTTCAATACTAGTTTGACCTCTATGCCGAAAAAGATATGCGGATGTATTGTACAGGGTGGTCAAATAAGAATGCAGAGTGCTGTATCTCGGAAACTATTCATCGCAGAGACTTGCGGTAAAAAATTTAATAGCTAAAGTGGCCATGTGAAAATGCTGGAAATTATTTTCAAGTTCCTAAGATGGCCGCCAGGGGGCGTAATCGCCATCTTGAATTACAAAATGTGGGGTTTCTCGGAATTCCTCTATATTAAGATAACACAAAAATATGCGCATTTTAAAGCGGAGATAAGTATCAATTTTTTTTATTAAAAACTTTTCCGTAACTTCAAAAATAAAGGGGTGGGGGGCGTTCGAAAGTGCTTGTAAACAAATGCCAATAATTTCGAAATGGCTGAACGGAATTTAATAAACTTGGTGTCGTTCGAAAGAGCTTTTCTTGGACTATGAATCCTACCGTTTTGATGGTGATTGTAAATTCACATGTCGCCGCTAGATGACGTTTTTGAAATTTTTTTATAAATTGCGAATTTTCTTCGAAAAGTTAAATGGAACGGTATCACTTTCTCCTCACTGAAAAATAGCATAATAAAGCCCAAAGAAGCTAGTGAAAACCGCACCTCGATATCGTATTCCTAACCTAAGATATTGGTGAAAAACCATTCATCATAAAACTGAACTGATTTCACCGGGTTTTCTATTCTTTTTTTTCCAAAAAATAACAAAAGAATGCTGTATTCTAAAATTTGTGGATTTTGAGAACTCCAAAAAAAAAAACACTTCATTTTGTCAAGGCGTTATGTGAATTAGTCGATTTTCTAAATATGATAAGGAAATCCGAAAAGGGTTGTTTTACATGAGTAACCCGCGTTCCTTTTAGACAATTAGAAATCATAAAAAAATATTCAATCAATTTACTACTTTTAGAGTATATTTTTATAATTTGAACACTTAAGGGGTCATTAAATATAGCTTTAAAGGTTTCTTGTGGGTGGGTTTCTTCTCTTTGAATACACAGTTGTTACGTATCCGTAATGGTGTTTACGTTTTCGATATGCTACATATTTGCTTCTAATTGGACAAAGACAATAGAAGGTAGCAAGAAGAGAATATTAATAACTTTACATTATAAAATCAAATTTAAATTTAAACCACGGAATGCTTCGAACTACAAACGAAAGTTTGGCATATTGAAGACATAACCACAAATTTAAACAAGTAACAACTGTTTTTATTTGTAAAGAATTGTTCGATTACGATGTTAGATTGTTCTTGTGTCGTTAGCCACTTGTTTTTTCTCTTTTTATTTTTACCCACGACCTACTATGTTTTACCCTTTTCTATAAAAACGTCAACATCTTAAAGTGATAAAGGGATACCCTAAAAGTGATAAACTGATGACGATCGATCTGTTTATATTTTTTATGATTCCTAATTGTCTAAAAGAAAATCAGGTTACCCATGTAAAACAACTGTTTTCAGATTTCGTTATTATATTTGGAAAATCGACTAATTCGCGAGATGCCTTGACAAAAATGAGGTGTTTTTTCTTAAGCTTCTCAAAATCCACGGTACAAATTTTTGAATATAGTATTCTTTTGTTATTTTTGGAAAAACAGAATAAAAACCGGGCGAAATCCGTTCAGTTTCCTGATGAATGGTTTTTCACCAATATCTTAGGTTAGGAATACGATATCGAGGTGCGGTTTTCACTAGCTTGTTTGGGTTTTATTATACTACTTTTTTGTGAAGAGAAAGTGATACCGTTCCATTTAACTTTTCGGAGAAAATTCACAATTTCTAAAAAAACTTCGAAAATGCCATCTAACGGCGACATGTGAATTTACAATCACCACCAAAATGATAGGGTTTATTGTCCAAGAAAAGCTCTTTCTAACGATACCAAGCTTATTAAATTCCGTTCAGCCATTTTGAAATTATAGGCATTTGTTAACAAGCACATTCGAACACCCCCCACCACTTTATCTTTGAAGTTACGGAAAAAGGTTTTTAATAAGAAAAATTGATACTTATCGCTACTTTAAAATGCGCATATTTTTGTGTTATTTTAATATAGCGGAATTCCGAGAAAACCCACATTTTGTAATTCAAAATGGCGATTACGTCCCCTGGCGGTCATCTTAGGAACTTGAAAATAATTTCCAGCATTTTCTCTTGGCCACTTTAGTTATTAAATTTCTTACCGAAAGTCTCTACGACGAATAGTTTCCGAGATACAGCACTCTACATTCTTATTTGACCACCCTGTACATTGCAAAAATCGCTTAGGCCCAAGTAACCAAGGAAACAGTTAAAAATTCCTTCAGTAGAGCGGGATTTAAGCACAACAATATGCAAAATGAAGACCAGCTAAATGAGGTTTTTACATCTGATCCAGAAGATGACTTACTTAATGTACTCTGCAGATATTCTCAAATATAAGAATTTGTTGAAAATGACTGATAATAAAAACCTTA
This sequence comes from Digitonthophagus gazella, assembly GCA_036711955.1. NCBI lineage: Eukaryota > Metazoa > Arthropoda > Insecta > Coleoptera > Scarabaeidae > Digitonthophagus > Digitonthophagus gazella. The sequence continues at coordinate 20,108,412 of JASCIT010000001.1, read as the reverse complement.
ATGATTTTTTAAAACTGGATGAAAATTTGTATGTTGAGGACCTAGATTCAGGACAAGAAATTGAAAATCCAGAAGTGCAAGAACTATCTGAAGATTCTGACGTCGATGAGGTTCCAGTACTAGCAGAGAATATCCAAAATTATGGTGATAGAGTCTTCGAAGCTTCTTTCTAAATTAAAAATACGATTTCTGGACGCCAGTTTAAAGAAAAAGAGGAGACAAATAACAATAGATGATTTTTTTACGTCATTAGACTAACATTTAGTTTCATATTTTGTATTGTTACATATGTTCTATTATATGTATACAGTGCGAGTCTCTAACTTGGAATAAATTCACTAAACCGAATACATTGTTCTTTTCGGAAATATGCTCGAACACGTCGATTAGTATTTTAATCTGCCCTATTTTTCATGTAAGAAAATCTTATACAGCGTGTCCCAAATCTGAGATATGACGTCATCAGCAATTTTTTTAAATGGCAAGCCTAATTTTTTTAAAGTGTTTTTAAAGGGCATATCAAGTTAAATATGCGTACTAAATTTCAAATTTTTATTCCTTCTCATTAAAAAGATATTACAACAAATAATAATTGATGGATTGGTAGAAGAGGACCTATTGAATGGGCACCCAGGTCTCCGGATCTAACACCAATGGATTATTTCTTATGGGGGTACTTAAAAGCCAAAGTTTTTAAAACCAAACCGGAAAATATTGAGGTGTTGAAAGAAAGGATAAGACAGGAGTGTAGGCTAATTTCCGCAGAAGTAATTAGAAATGTTCAAAATGAGTTTCAGTTCCGTGTAGGGCATTGTCAGGTAGTACATGGACAACATTTTGAACATTTATTATGATTTAGTTGATTCAGATTTCTTGATTTTTCGAATTATTATTTGTTGTAATATCTTTTTAATGAGAAGGAATAAAAATTTGAAATTTAGTACGCTTATTTAACTTGATATATCCTTTAAAAACACTTTTAAAAAATTAGGCTTGCCATTTAAAAAAATTGTTGATGACGTCATATCTCAGATTTGGGACACGCTGGGATTCGGTTTAGTGAATTTATTCCAAGTTAGAGACTCACACTGTATATGTATTTTGTATATACTTTGTAAGCTAACAAATCCTTTTTTTCGCAAGTTTTAAAAAAATGCCGGAATTATTTAATCTTTGAAAGAGAGTTTCATTCCCTTTAAGTTAATACTTACATCAGTTTGTTAATACAGATAGCAAGAATACTCTTAATTTTACTTAATAAGTGAATTTAAGCTTAAAATTTTTTATTTATTTTAAAAACATTCACATATACGCTTTAAATATCCGATTTTTTAAATAATATTTTTCATTCAAAGAAATACGATATTTACTTCGGATTTCTCTTAAGCGGACACCCCTCTTGAACGGAAGCTTTCAGTCGGTCCCGTTGGTGTCCGCCCAAGGGAGATTTCACTGTATTATTATTCATTATTCAGTTGTACTGCAATCCGTCGAAACCTTCACTCGTAGGCTTTTGTAAAAGTTATAAATAAATAAAAAGTTAATTTTCGTTTTAAATATAAGTGAGCATTTTATTTAAGAACCTACAACAAAAGAAAACTCGTGAGAACGGTGCTGATAATGCGTTTCTTAGGTCTAAACAAATACAGCTTTCAAATAAGTCAAATTTCAATAATCGAAATCATAAACAGACCGATGGAAATAATATCAAGTCTACGCGAGGTAATTATCAATCAACTATTGATTGAGTTCCCCGTTTGAGTTCGGGGAAGCGCTATCGCGCTTCATTTGTATGGGTATAAAATTCTCCCGGACCCAAACGGTTAAATTGAATCACTTTGATTTGCCTCTGTGACGTCACACACTCCCGCTTTACCCGACCTCTCTTCACTAAAAACTTGCAAGTGGACCAACCTGGTCTATAGAATATACTGCCATTTACCGACCTTGGTATACAGGACGTTACAAAATAACACCGACAAACTTCAGCAGATAATTTCTTATTAAACGATACGGGATTTCGGATTTTCCGAGGAGCTACATTCCCCTCTCCCCCCAAAGTTATCAAAAAATTTGGTTTTTACTTTTTTTAAAGACTATTTGTGCTAGGGTGTTGAAAATTTTGGAAATAGGGTTAGCTGATGCAGAGCTAAATCTGCATCTCTTTTTTAGTTTTAATCCTTTTAAATAACTACTGTGAAAACCACTTCCAAGTTTTAACGCGATTTTTTTATGAACTTTAAAATCACATTAAAAAATGTTCTCCCATACAGCTCAAATTATTTTATATATTTCATATCTCAAGTGACCTATGAATTTTACTATTATCCTTGTCGTATATCCACCGTTCGGCTAAAGATGTCTCATGCGTCATTACTTGTCACCATTTTCTCGACATACGTCAAATATTGTTTTTATCTAATTGTGCATGAGAGAAAGAGACGAAAACTGAAAATATTCGTCTAGGATACCACAATTAATAGATGACGTATTAGACATTTTTCGTCGAAAGGTGCGTACGTTTCACTCTTACCACTGCAGGTAATTTACCAAAGAATTACTATGGAAGTTAGGATGAATTATTTAACAAAAAAATGTATGGTGGGCGTTGGAATAAAACATTTTTATCATGTTTTTCATTTTTGGTGTTAATTTTAAATAAAATAGAAGCATTGTTTGGACATGGAGATGACTGGTATACACTTTGCATGCGGTCTTGCAAATCTTCAATGTTGCGTACCTAAGCAATTATACGCAGAAAGGAAACCATATTATTGTTAAATTTTTTTAAGCATAATGCAACGATAACTTTAAATAAATCGCTTGTGCACAAATTCTCCTTTTAAGAATTTTCATTTAACAATAAGTTTGAAATTGAAATACATTAAATATGATAACGTAATAATACTTGAGTAAAACCTGCAAGCTAACAGAGAGTCTAAGAAAACGGTACGATGTTCATTATGAATTGTACAGTTAAACAGTAGGTGGTTAAGGTCGCCTACTTCAGTTCCACATCTACAACCTGGAAATGACACCACCTTTAATCTGTTGAGGTGGGATGGAAAATAGCCGTGTCCAAACTTCAATCTGGCCACGGTAGATGAAAATCTGCGAGAAACACACACTCCCGCATACCACTGTCTGCGTGGCACAACCGGATAAATAATTATATACTATAATAATAATTATATACTATAAAAGTCTTTCTAGCGACAGTTCCACACTTCGAAAACTTCTTTTTCTTTGACAATCGATAGTATTTCCTATGTCGATAAATCACCATCAGTAAATTTGCGATCCTGTAATAACATAGACAAAAGATCCACCTGTTCGTTATGTAGGATACCGATATGACCCTTCACCCACACAAATCGGCAAGAACCACCCCGGTTAATCAGAGAGGCGTAAGACTCAAGGATATCCACTACTCACGGATGGCGTTTGGCGAAGTATTTCCTGTGTTTTAAAGCTCACAGTCACTCACAGTACACTTCTAGAATCTGAGACAATCGTCATGTCATTGCACATAATAGAAATTCCATATCTCAACGCCTCCAGAATCGCATAAGCCTCCGCTGCGAAAATACTACAAAGAGAATCTAGCTTAAACTTGGCACGGTATCCGTTTTCAGGGACCAAGATACCGCAACCGCAACCCTGAGAGGAATTGGAGGCATCGATTAAATTAAGTGAACTACTATTAGTAGATGATACAAAGTTACAATAAACTTCTTCATTATGACAGCGATCGTCACTATAAGACGGGAACGAGATATTTAGAACACTAAAATAATCAAAGTAACCAATAGATGGTAAAATGCTTGGGCATGACCGCTCCATTAGTCTTAGAAAGAGAATTCTGTATGCTCCAACAAGACAAGGAAGTGATCTATGTCTCCAAAAACGGGAAGAAACTACGTAAACAGAAAGCCTGTGAATATTGTTAATAATGGACTTATCCGAAAAGGCTTTAAGCTTAAGAAGGTGTTTAAACGCCAAAATTTTTCTTCTAAAAAAGAGGGGTGGCTCGCAGGCTTCGATGTTGAGGGTTTCAATAGGCGTAGAATTCATGGCACCGAGACATGTACGGAGTGCTTTGCTTTGGATAACTCTAATTCGTTTCAACTGGTTTTGCCTTGTATTACTGACAAATCAAACTCCAAATGCGATCTGATGCAGTTATTATAAAATCTACGAGCTACATGAATGTCAACTCCCCATCTCACCTTCACAAATACCCGAAAAAGGTTAAAAAAATTTTCACATTTTCTGACGATATGATCGATATGATTTCTCCATGTTAACTTATTATCTATTGTCGTATGAAGGTACCGAACATAGTTTTAGATTGGAAAACTATATATATCCCGATCTTTAAAGATACTAACAATATTTCGTCCAACTGATCTAAAAAAAGAATAACAATTACGCAATTGTTCAAATTGTTCAAAAATGCCAAGAAAGAAAAATAAAAGGAATTGAAGTTAATTTTTAAATAACAGAAAGTATAGTAAAATCTGACTATAAACAACTACTTATATTATAAATAACTATTACGTGTTTTAGTTCACTAAAATCGATAGTCCCCCAAGAATATTGTAATAAGTATTAAAAATTTCGACATCCCCTATGTAAATTTATGTAAAGCAATGATTTATATTAATAGTCCTTTTATGCTAAAGAATTAGTGCATCCATTAAAATGCAAATGGTAATCCCACATAACATCCACTAGTACAAAAATAATTGCATATAAAAAAAGTGCACACCACATAAAACTGCCTTCTACATAATACATCAACATTATTTGGTTATCATTAAAAACATATATTTTTTTACTAAAAATCGTGAAAATCAAATTTAGCCACATTCCTCGCTCATCTTCGTCCACTACGACTTGCACAAACATTGCAGAGTGACGCCACTGCAATGCGCCGTGACGCCGGGCGTCGTCTTTCCCGCCCCATTTTGCACCCCTCTTCCCCTCAAGCGGGCCACGATGGCGCCACAATACCAGATCGACGTCGAGAGTTTCGACGACGGAAGTGATGTTATTTTAGACAGTTTTGGGCGGTAAAGTGTCAAGGGAAATTGGAGGAGAGGCAAACGTACATTGGGTGAGTGTTATCGATTTTTTAGTGTGCGTGTGTACATATCTGCTAAACACATAGATGATTTGTAGGTATTTTTTTGGTTAAAAATGTAGATGAATCGATTTTTTTGGGGAAGCAAAAATTGAATTGGTTGTGGAATCATTTAGATAGTAAATAGTCCTTTAAGAATGTTGAGCGAATTTCTATAAGTGGGAGAAATTGCTTCAGTCCAGTCTATAGCCACCTATTTTCATAGTGTTCTTTATGTATTTTTTAATAAAACATGTTTTAATTCTTAAGTTAATTTCTGACAATATCCACGATTAAATGCGTGTTAAGTAATGTAGTCCTAATTTATGAAATTAACTCTTTATATTAACCAACATGATTGTAATTCTTTACTGTAAAAAAAAAACGTTTGGCAAGTAGATACAATAAACTATGATGAAATAGGGTACTAAGGGCGAAATTAGACTATCAAACATTTTATGAAAGATCTTTTATAAAAGGTTTCAAGAAATATGTTTTTAAAATATAAATTCTTTAAGGGTAAGAATTTTTGATAAAAGACAGTATATGAAATAAATCTTTTATAAAACACAACTTATTATACTACAAAATTCCTTTGATGAAGATATTTTATAAAATCTGTGATACTGTAATACCAGCTTAACGCAGGTTTAATGTCAGTGTATATTTAAGAGTTTACAAGTAGTAAACATTTCTCGAAATTCAATTCAATTTTCTTCTAACGTCAAAAAATGATAATTTCTTACCCTTTGTATTACTGCGACAGATGATAATAGCAACGGAGAATAAAGATAAAGGTATTCTTTCTAATCCGACAAATAGCTGAATAAGAAGAATGTAGATGAGGGCCTATAATCAATAATGATATTTATTTTTTTACAGTTTTTAACGCCCACAATATATTTTGCAATCATTTCCACTCTCAAAATGAAATCTACCTTCCAGCAAATGTATCATAAATAACGATTTTATTACTAAACGATGCACCTAATTAAAATTGTTTAAGAGAGAATATAAGAGTAAGAGAGAAGTTATTTCTCGGGCCGGCTGATTAAAGCTGACGTAAATTAAAATAATTAAAACTAATGTTAAAAATCATTATTTTAGTGTTTTATCAGTTATGTGCTTTAGTCTGACAATCCGAGATTTCCAGAAACAGAAAAAACGCGGGGTGGAAATATATACCCTGAATATTGTGTAAATATATACAGGTGTTAAAAAATTAGATAGATAATTTATCGTGACAGTTTTTGAACATCTTGTAATTTTCAAAATTAAGCTTTATTCCACAAATAGCTCTGGTCACAACATGAATATATTATAGTAAAGATTTTTTTGATTTACGTATTTAAGTAAAATTAAAGAAATATACACATAATGTACCGTTATGATTGTCCGACTCTTTACTGACGTATTTTCTGTCTGAAAACAAACATGTAAATGTGGTTGGTTTTCGAGACATCCAAGTTTTTAATTTCATAAGTTGATCTAAAATTTCATCTGGTCAATGTACCAGATCGCTTTCGGACTTTTCTTGAATGATGACGTAGGATTACCGGCTTCCAAACTGACTTTCACCCAATCACAAGACCAGACGTTAAACCACAATAACGTCCACAAGCCACTTCCAAATTTAGTCTTTCTCCTGTAGATCTTTTAAAAGGCAATTTTCCATCAAATTGTTATAGATACATCACTAAAAACGATTTGGTGTCATTCTTCGTCTTGATGCCCCCTCAACCTACGCCACTTGAGTCTGAAAACTGAAAGCTCTGAAATTAAAGAAATCTGAAAAATTTGTAGGTGGACGTAAAACGATAACAATGGATTTTTCGATAAATTGTTTGCATCAATGCCCGACTTCTCTAAACAGCCCTCCAAGTGACCTCCATTGACCGAGTTGTGACAAACGGGTTAATTAAGGCATTCGGCGAAGATGTCTCTTTTACTGTTTATTCATGGTTTGTAATCGACCACTGCCTCTATTAGGTATTTTCCAGATTTTATTGGACTAGATATTCCATGATTGAATCATAATAAAGCAATTTCGGCTCAATTTTCTCGCAATTTCACGGAAGATTATTCGAAGCTTTATGCATTTCCAAACATTAACTTTTCTTAATAGGGGTTAATTAAATGTAAGATTGATTTCTGTAGACGCAAAACATAACACATACAAAAGTGCAGGATTTGACTAGATCGCAAGTAATCATTAACGTAACTACACGCTTCAAAAGAAATATGCCTGTTAAAACATACAATACCAGACAAAAAACAACTAAAGATTTTACTGATTATGACTAAATTTTAATAATTTATTGTCTCGCATGAGCTGTACATACAGCTGTTTCGACAAGCTTTTGTATCTAACCAGCGTGATCTAATAATGTCAATTTATCAAAACAATCGTAACACATTAATAATTTAATTTAAAGAATTCAGTTCGATGTGTTGTCTTATTTGCTATGATTATGTTGTAATATGTTAATAACAGGTAAATATATAGACCCAAACTTCCAATATATTGAAAACGAATCATTTTCGAGTCCGTGGTCAGAAGGTTTTTTAAACAAATTTTTAATAAAGGAATACGCCAGTAAAAAAGTAGACAGTGAAAATGGGACATTTGTATATTTAACAATCAATGATATGTACTTTTAATATAACTTGAAAATTGAGATATTTATTGCCGATCTACTAAATGCTTGTTATTTACGATGCGTTGCAAGATGCTCGGAGTGTAAAGACTGGCTTATACGGATAAAAGTGGTGATCAAAAGTGTATCAAAAATTGACAATAACTCTCACGGCCCATTTAAACCATGACAGTAACTGACATGCAGCATCTGTCATTCTCGACTCGCCCTCCATCTCGTTTCATGTAAACCAGCCTTTAGAGTAGAGAGGGAGAGGATTTGGCCAGCTTCCAACTGGGTTAACCCTCCTCTTCCTTTGCCCTTAGAAAACGGTCTTGTGTATAACGACGGTGAAAAGATAGTATCGATTTTAAAAATTAAAATGATATGGGCTATGTACGATGATCTGTTGACTAATTTATTTGATAATGTTAAAGTAAATTTTATACTTGTTTATAATTGTAACGCAAAAAAAAGGTCGAATTAACAAGTTACAGAATTATACGTCTTTAGAGTAATGTAAGCAATAACTGAACTCAAAAATGACTATCATCTATTGATACACCCTCGTCTTGCGTTAAATGTATGGTTAAATTAGCAGGATTGATGGATTAGCCGAGGTTGAACTAGAGGAATATTAAAAGGTTAAAACCTTATTAGAAAATGAATGCAGTCTGAAACATTGTTGAAAACATCGAGAACTTTCGATTGGTGTACTACACACATATAAAGGTGTCTCAAACCACTCGTACCACCTCATCTGTTCAAAAACTATGATTCCTAGGAACTTGAAACAACAAATTTGTTAGATAAATTGGGTAGAAATCTTTCTTATGAGTGGGAAGTAACATCTAATAGCAGCCAGAAGTAGGAACAATTGAAGGTAACTGTTAGTTATAGTTTCATATGACAAGTGGAATTAATTTGGGTATTGTTGGACAAAGCTTTTCAAAAGAAATAACCTTAGTAACGATATTAAAAGCATTTTTCCGGAATGTTTGTTAAAGAAATAATGTGAAGAACAATCATTTTTATCAACAAACACGTTTACGAACAGAGTATCTTAGATTGTTCAAGTTTATGTGCATCCTCAGGGCCGGCGGGAGGGTATGTGCAAGTGTGCAGTTGCACATGGCTCGCGGTTGAGAGTGGCCTCGTGCCCTCCCTCGGTTAAACAGGGGCCGAATATTGCTTTTACAGTTTGCACTTGGACTCGCGGAACCTTGCGCCGTCCCTGTGCATCCTATATACTTTTTGACGTTGAATCTTATAGATATGAATGAAATCTATAGAGATATTATAGCGTGAAGGGTTTAGCCGTTTGTTCCCAAAGTTGATGGTTGCAGCTTACATCAACAAGCGACATATGCTCTTCGCAAGTCAATACACGTTGACTGTTGCAGGTCCCCTACCAAACGAGTGGCGTCGTCGTCGCCGCCACTCTGATGCCGCTGCAAGAGTTCTGACTCTTCCATACACACGATGCTGTAAGCGGCTTGATTCGTCGCTTATGGGCCGCTTAACTTTACCTATTATGTTACGATGATTTCGATAAGTTGTCATTATGAGGTTGCAGAGACATGATTTTATTCTATGTAAGGCACGTCTCATATTGAAGCAATGAGCAACAAGTACTCAGCAATCAGCAATATGCGATATCGTAACTTTTTGACACTTTATATAGAATTAAACCAGGTCTCTCACATTGGAGATATTCGATATTGCAGATACAAAGGCGATCTCGAATGCTTCAATGTGAGACGTTTACCTTAATCCTATTTAACCACTTAAGGACCGATTTTTTTTTTTCAAAAATGCACAAAAAAATTATTTTTTTAATAATTAAAACTAACATTTTGACATATTAGGAACCGGTTACAAGAGTACTCTTACAAGTTACTTCGGGCAAATACTGTAACGTACAAACGTGCCTGGCCGAGTTATCTCGGGTATGGTCTTTTTAGACCGTACACTCTATCCCGAGATATCTCGGGCCTGGTCCTTAAGGGGTTAAAATACCACTAAGTAGCAACATCGTTTGTTGCTCATTGCTAGTAGCTTATTGCTGGTTGTCTCAGTGTCAGACGTGCCAAAAATGTCACCAAGTAGCAATATCGTGTGTTAGGCTAGGTTTACATTTGCTAGTTAACTCGTACGATTTAAGAGTATGTTGATTACAAGACTATCACTTTTTTTTGTTCACACATATTTATGATAGAATTCTGTTGAATAGCATTCTGAAAGCAGGCCTTTTTTGATAAACGCCTGGAATCAAATCGGGATACCCTGTATATTTAACAATTAATAATACTTTCAATGTATATTTGGTATTTGATAATTCAGTTGTTCATTGCCGATTTACTAAACGCCTGTTATTTGCAAGATACGTTTGGGTGTAAATACTGTTCGCTGTTATTATTATCAAATTTTTCTTACAAACAACAATGCAAGTGTATTCTTTCATATAAAGACTACTATGAAAAATATGTTCGCTTTCCTATTTAAATCAAAACAGTAAACGCTTAACATCGTACGCTGTGATATCACAATAAGATGATGACGTTCTCTTTCCAACTGATGACGTTGGGTTAAAAATCACTTAATCAGTGCATAATTAAATAAAACTTTACATTCCTTTAAAAAATGTTATCGATTGCTAAACGTCAAATCTAAGAGTGATTTGCGATGTGTGACCTAGAATTCGATTAACAACATTTTCATCAACTACATTCTTGACACAATTACTACAAAAGTATTCTCATTCCCTAACATTTCCAATAGGTTTCAGGAAATCGTCAGAAAAACAACTCGGCCAACAAAAAGGTCGTCTCCCTAGCAACGTTTGACGGACGTTAGGATCTCGCTCTTCTTTTACTTCCTTTCCCCTATCTCACCCTTTCGGACAAGAACAACGTTAGGAAGTTCACGCCAAACGTCTGCGGTTGTACGCGAGACGTCGATTTTTACGCAGAGATAACTACGCACAAAATAAAAGCGTCATATTCCTAGTAATTGTTTATATTTTATTTATGAAGAAATAAGTTGGAGATTAACATTGAAACGTTAAAGGAAGTAATCAGAATTGTACGTGAATGGCCAGGATTTGCCAATTACAGAGCTGTACTCTGGTGTTGCCAACGTTTCGTCTGCTGCTGTACTCATGACGACGGTGAGTGAAGTTTGGTCACATTAGTGCTAATTTCGGCGGTGTAATTTAGAAAAATGTCTTTAAAAAAATGCCTTTATAATAATTATTTCGTTGTATCTTCACATAACATTCCAAACTGTAGGCGCTTACGATAAAGAATAATCTATTGTTGCGATTATTTCCCTGATATTCAACCAACCAAATAAAATTAACACGTCAACTAATGAAAATTACGTTTTTCCGACACTAGAGCACTTTAAAAATAAGCAATACCCATTGCACCATTCTGTATATTAAAAATTGATCAAATGTTGTTCAAATTCAAATGTTAACCAAAGAGAGTCGACTTTTCTTGATAAGACGCCTTGAAGCTTATTTACATATTTGATAAGTGATTAAACGAACCCTACTTGTATAACTGTTCATTATGCAGGATGTCAGGAAATAACGTTTAGGGATTTTAAAAATATATAGTATGGTTGAAAATAATAAAGTAATTAAATCTATCCAATAATGTACTATAACTCGAAATGAAGCTGCACCATGAAGAGAAAGAAGAAAGAGAACTTAGTAATGTTACGAAGAAAGAGTTTACTTTTTTATCTTTCTCTTCATGATGCACCTCCATTTCGGGTTATAGTACGCATTTTTCTGAATAAGTGAAATGTTTTTTTCTTATATTATTCCTTTTTATATGCCCCGCACACATGCTACATATGCAAAAAAGTTATTTATTTTTTAATGAAAAATTTCTTTGTATTCTAATTTTTAAGTCTTTTTAATCATACCCTACAAAACAATGAATTGAATTAATTGGTGATTACGTGTTAATTTAACCCTTACACATTTTACCTTTTGTCAAATGGTTTTATACTTTTCTTATAGCAAATACTAGTGAAAAGCTGCAATGGGGGCCATATATGCCACCCTCCTAAGGAATGCTGCAAGCAAGGATGTTGTTATCCTCCCGATTATGTTTATAGACCCCCTCATATACCAACAGGAAATATGTTCAATCCTTTATTTTTGGGCCACTGGTAAATCTGTCTTTTATTTTCATGCTTTTATCATATAGATGATGCTCCGCGCAACTGGTTCATTAGAAATTCTTGAGATCCACTATTCTTACGATTTCGAAATTGGAGGCTGTGGGTTTGTTCCACGGTCCGTAGACAATACTATTGTTTCACTTGCCGGGCTATGGGTTGGCGAGCAGTCGCTGTGACGTCACTCAAAAATGGCTAGGCAGTCTCACTCACATTAGACTTTTTAGTCTAAAGTTTCATTAAAGTTTCATGGGTTGGAAATATTGACATTGTTTACAGAGAAATCTAACTAATCGAACATTTTACAACAGTAAAATAGTTATGATGGTTTTTCAAAAAGGTACTTTTTCGAAAAACATCCTATATTTTTGAAACGTAAGAGATTTCAATATACGGTTTTGAATATTCAACTTCTTATAAAAATGGACCTGATATCATTTTTTCTGTATCTCATAGAAACAGGAGTTTCTCTTTAAAAGAGACCAATTTGTCACACCTATACATATATCGCCTGCCCCAATGATAGGCTAATGCGTAGAACCAAGAAAATACATTCGGAATTTGTTAAATATATCGAAATAAAATGTAGGAGGTAGATATTACAGTATATTCACTTGGATAATTATCTTATGTAAATGTACTTAGTTCCACACATTTGTCCATCAGTATATAATTCTATACAGGGTGTTTAAAAAAGATGCGGCTATATTAAAGGGGGTGATTGCCCAGGTCATTTTATACAAAAAAGTTTGTAATAAACATGGTCTGGAAACGCTTCGTTAGCGATCCTACAGCGTGTTGAATTTTAATTTTAAAAAAAAACAGTAAAAATTTACATATTTTGAAACAGTTCAACGCGTTCAAGCATTACTTCGTGCTGATTTTCCTCCTCCCATTGCATTCTGTCAATGGCTTTTGCAGAAAATGGTTGAAATCCCTCAATTCCTGATGTTGATTCTGTTTACCGATGAAGTGAATTTTTCAAGAAATGCAATACGCAATTTCCATAATAACCATGTATGGTGTGACGAAAATTCACATGAAATTGTTGAAAATCGTTTTTAACATCAGTTTTCTTTGAACGTTTGGCTTGGAATTGTGGGTGACTGCCTAATTGGACCGGTATTTTTACCAGGAAGACTTACCGGAGAGGTGTATCGTAACTTTTTGAAAAACACGCTCCCTGGTTTTCTAGAGGACGTACCATTAGCAATTAGAGATGCACCAGCCCACTTTAGTTAAGTAGATCGCGATTTCTTAACACAAGTATATGGAAATCGCTGGATTGGCCGAGGTGGAACTCACTTATGGCCGGCACGATCCATGGACTTAAATCCCCTGGATTTTTTCGTGTGGGGCCATTTGAAGTCCTTGGTGTACGCTACACAACTGGAAAACGTAGAGGACTTAAGAAATCGAATCATTGTTGGGTGCAACTCAATTAAAACAGATCCTAGTGTTTTTGAGAGAGTTCGCCAGTCAATGAGGAGAACATTGGATTCTTGCATCCGAGCTCGAGGTGGCTACTTTACACAGTTTTTATAATTTTTGTTTGGTAAAATATTTGTATTTGTCCTTGAATAAAACCCGTGTTCTTAAAAGAAATTCTTTTATTATAATTTTTTTTATTTATAATAAAAATGTTTAAACTTCAACACGCTGTAAATCGGTAACGAAGCGTTTTCAAATCATGTTTATTATAATATAAACTTTTTTGTATAAAATGACCTAGATAATCACCCCTTTAATATTGCCGGATCTTTTTTAAACACTCCGTATATTAGGAATATTTTTTAGACCGTCTTGAATGTAAAAACTAAAGAATCTAATTTTTGCCGTTTGGCACTTTATGTCTTCCACTCCTCATTACAGATAGATATCAACAGCCTTTATCAAAATGAGTGAATGAAGTACTCCAAATGAACCGTAATTTTTATTTTATTGAGAATGTATACTGTTTGCAAATGCGTTTAAGGTACTCTGTGTAATTGCATACATTCATTCTGAACATTATGTTAGCATTTATGAGTGTGTACGCAAACTTTTCAAAGTGAGAGAGGGAATGTATCCGCTTCAACGATCCTATAGTATGTTTAACCCATTTGCATCATAAGCGCATACATACGTGCATTTTGCCTGGCCACTATCATCGAAGCGCGCATACCGGGTGTGTAAGACCACCCGTCCACCCCTTTCAAAATCAAGAGAAATGGTTTTTTTGGAAAATCCAAAAAATTTTTATTACCAAATGGGGCATGCTCTATCCGTTGATGATACTTTCAACTTCCGGTTCTGACCGGAAATAGATTATTCAGACCGGAACTTTTTTTAAATGGAACGTGGTACTTTTTATTACATATTTTAATTCTACTTGAGGTAGCATTGAATAGAGTGTGCAAAGAGAGAAACATCTTTTGTTCAAAACACAAAACACATCAGTTGTTATTTATTAACAAGATAACGAAACGAAGAAGGAGAAACAAAACGAAAAACGATATGAGGTAATAAAATTAAAAAAAAAAATGAATAATATTAATAATAATAATCAATAATGTTCAAGATGTCTGCCACCTTCGTGAACACATCTTTCCATCCTTTGTCTGACACTGTCAACGGTCTTTCGAATTTCAGTAGGATTTAAAGAATGACAAGCTTCTGTAATTCGCTGTTGCATGTCTTTTTTTGTTGTTGGACGTTGGTTGTAAACCATATCTTTTCATCAACGAATAAAATATCATCAACGGATAGAGCATACCCCATTTGGTAATCAAATTTTTTTGGATTTTTCAAGAAAACCATTTCTCTTGATTTTGAAAGGGGTGGACGGGTAGTCTTACACACCCGGTATATGCGCTCATTGCATATAAAATTGAATATAAAAAAAAAGTTCGGTGATAAGGACAAAATTTTCATTTTTCTGTATGATGCAAATGGGTTAACATACGGATTGTGTTTTTTTTGTACCTGCTTCATAGTAACTTACTTTCGTCTGTAGATTTAAACTGAGCAATAAGAATTATTGGATTCCGTTTAAAATACTTGTGATCTGTTTCCAGTAAATTCAAAATCGCGGTCATCTTAAAAATATTTTAAATCAAAATTTGGAATGAACAAATCCAATCTGCAATATTTAATATATCTACGAATGGTGGAACTTAACATTAATGAACCAGTTGCGCAAAATATCCTTTATACAGGTGTCAGACAAAAAGCGCCCTAAGCCATATCTCGGTTATTTCTGTTCTGATTTTCATGAGACAGGTAACAAATATGATGTTTTAAGGAATACTACATTTTGAAATTCATATCAATTTTCTCCAGCGCCACCTTTGATTTAAACCTACTACCTACGACCTTTGTATTTCAAATTGTCGTGCATATTTTTTCCTCGCCATTTACTAGACCTTTTTTCTCTGAATCCGACGATATACAGTACATCAACTTTTATTAACTATTTACTACAGAAAAAAATTAAAATTATTTCCTTTTCTGTGAACCATTTTTATGGAAAGTAATGGAAAATGTATGGAAATTTTAAGGAAATTCATCATGATTGTAAACCATCTCTTACTGATTCGTGCCGATTTTAAGAATGTTTGGGGAAAAATATTAAAAGTAAAATCGGTGCTATTTGTAAATCTCCAACGTAAAGTGCTGAATGATTTGACTTTGCAAATGTTTGACTAAAAATACGATAATTAAAGCTTTTTAAAGCATTGGGGTGTTTGTTCGATGGAGCATTGTAAACATGGTTCCAGTTTAGTACCAGAAATATAATGTCGAGGTCTGAATTGTCCTCGATTGTTAAAAAATTGTTGGGTTACTCGATAACAACGAGGTGCACTGCTTAAGAGAAGCATTTTAATTTTTTTCTGCAGTAAATAGTTTCGGTTAAACTTTCAGTTAGAATAGTTAATTTGGATTTAGAAAGAAAAAATTGAAATAGCGGGGAGAAAGGTATGCATCACAATTTGAAAAAGAAAAGTCGTAGTGGATTGAAATCGAAGGTGCCGCTAGAAAAAATTTAAATGATCTCCGAAACATAGTATTCGTTGAAAGATATGGATCTAAGCGTTTTCTATCGGACACTCTGTATATGACAAATTTTCTTATTGTTAGCCTCTTTCTTTTATTCATCAATAACTCTTTTTTAATTTGTTTTTTGTGGGCCTTTAATGTAGGTATTTTTGGGCAGCCATCACTGCGACTTTAGCAGGCATAGTTTGCGCTTGTTCCCTTTGGAAGAGACATAATTCTTCAGGGTTTTTGTGCTGCAGGGATTCTGGAAGGGACGAAAGAACGTCCCAACCGGATTCAACCGGATCTTGTTATGCTCCACCTCAGTATAGTAGGTGTAGTAGTTTCCATCAAGCTCCACCCCCTTACTCAGAGGTAAAATAGTGCTAGACATTATTTATTTAATTAAAACATATCGAAGAACCTTATGCCTTAAGAATGTGTAAGAAAATATAAGAATTTTATTTCAGGTTGCATCAAAACCCGATCTCTATCCTTTGGTTATAAGTTATAACGGCGATCCAGTTGTCAAAAGTAACGGACAATCAACTGGTTACTTAATGGTGCAATATTTTAGGAATTTTATCGTCAGACCAGGTGGTAATTTAACATTATTTTGGTATAGAACCTCGTAAAAATGGATTATCAAACTGAATTATTGTAGAAAAATTAATTTTAGAGTAAATCTCTTATATGCTGACTAGTAAAGAAACCAAAAAAGTTTCAAACTAATTTACTCCGTTGTTTTTAATTACGATGAAGTCGAGTTTGATATTAAATTAAAGACTCTTGTAGGGCTTCAGTGTGGCAATCTGTTTTTAATCACTTGCATCTAATTACAGTGAACCATATTTTTTTTTTTTCTTTTAGGATCTCTGTCAGCAACGAGTACAATTGACTCTTTAAGTTCTAGCTTTATATGTAACGCAACAAACGAGGTAATTTATGCAAACTTTAAACTTAACATATTAGAACCAAAAGGATTCGTTATTTTAAGGCCAATAGTGTTATTCCTCCTCCATATTCATGTACGGGAAGCTTAGAAGAAGTAAACTCTATAAATAATCAATCGGTTGTGACTCAAATCCCCGCATCAACTACGATGAATGAACTTCATCACGCGAAACTAAGTCCAAACGTGCATTTGTACCCCTCAACAACAAATTTTGTTACTTCTCTTTCCTCGGCAACTTCAAGCAGTAAAAACGAACTACTCACAGATAAACAACAAACGACTACAACAGCGAATAAGTCTGATTTCCAAAATAGCACAATGCAGGTAGTAGTCAATAAAAAATTAAATTTAAATGGCATAGTAAAGAATTTAAGTGTGGACTCAGAAAGTCAAGAAGACGACCATAATTTTTCGGATTTATTAAATTTATCAGTTTGTTTACCAAGTAATGTGGTTCATTTACCGAGTGGAATGCAATCTAATGCAGTTCACGAGCCAAATTACAGCGTAACAAACAGTATGACAAGTTCAGATATAAGTAGTTTGGCCAATCTTGGAACGCCAGATTCTCCACCAAGAGCAACATCTCCGACGGTAGAAATGAGAGAGTTACTAGATAAAATACAACAGTTACCACAGCACAAAAGTCCGATACCGGAAACGCCACTTCATCAACCGAGAATGAAATTGTATTTTAATAGAACGAAAGCAAAAACTTTATATATGCCTTTGCAAAATGGCACTAATGTTATACAGGCGAAGATGTCGCCGAAAACTGCTTCCAGTACTTGTGGTATATTTTCTAAAAGTTCTTGGTTGTCTAGATCGGCTCCAAACACCCCCTGTGGAAATTTTGTACCGAGTTTTTCCGCACCGAAAAAATGCGGAAGTCATAAAGGAAGTAAAGTGAAGGTTAATAAAGATGGGAGTCCTTTATTGAGAAATAAAGATGATTCGGACGACGAAAATCAATCGCTTAAAGATGAACGGTTATGATTTAAATCAAAAAAACTTATGAAATATATTAATCATTAATGAAATTCATTTTATTTATTTAACTAACATTTTATTTTAACTACTATGTAAATGAAAATCATATATTTTAAGAAAATCACCAGCTAAAAGTGTACTTACGAATATAAATCTGGTAGATTATAATAATAAATCGAATTTTAAAGCCCCCATATTTGAATGTTGGTCTCAAAAAAGTTTTAACATGCGGAAAATCTCAGTACAAATACGACAGGTTGAATGTTAAATTGGATAATTTAAAACAAACCCCTCGCTAATTTTTTGTGAAACGACGAAGCTATAAACAATATTAAGAAAAAAAAGTAAATAAAAATAAACAGGTTATGATGTGAAGAAGATTGTTACGTGTTTTAGCGCTAATGTAATTTTTTTATTATGATGTCAAAGCGTTTAATAATGTATTAATAAAAATTATACAAATGTCTTTTTGGTTGTTTTCCTTAATTTAAAAATGCAACAGATTTGATAGTTTGAGTAAAGGTGACAACTAACTACTTTCTAAAAAGAGTATGCTGAAGTTTTGTCTAACAAGGAGAGTGCAATGTCTTGGGGTCGTGGATTTAGTTCAAATTTCGTAGAATGGTAGATTTAATTTCCCTGTTGATGAAAATATATGGTTATAGGGGCCACTACTCAATATTTTTTTTAATATTTGCAATTAAAGATGCAAGTAATTCGTTAGGACAAGTCCGGATAATGTCAAAACTAACCGAATTTATACCGATTAAGTCAGGCTTTTTGAAGAAAGGTTATAATGTCAAGTCATATTCCTGTTATTCCTGTGCTTTTGAAGTCTTGACAGATCAAATGACAATTAACTGACAAATCCAAAGTGCAGTGCACACTCAAAAAATGTTTCGATGTCGCAACATTTTATATCCATCCATGGTATCTTTATATATAAAACTAGACACTCTCAGAACTCCAATCCCGCGCCTAATAACGAGAAACACCGATCTATTGCTGCTACGCTAAACCCATTATGTTTAATCGTTTGCTACAGGCCTGAATTTAACTAGTGAATTGCATCTTCAATTGTAAATATCTAAAGAGCTATTGAGTAGTGGCCCCTACAACCATATATTTTCATCAACAGGGAAACTAAATCTACCATCCTACAAAATTTGAACTAAATCTATGACCCCAAGACCTTGCGCTCTCCTTGTTAGTAGTATTGGCACCTTTTCGATATCATTCACCGAAATTTGTGTTATCTCCTGACAAAGCAATATTTATGGAACTTTCTTTTCTGAAACTACATGTGATGTAAAAACATTTCAACAAATATTGTCTTTAAATTAACTAAACTAATGAAAAATATTTTGTACTTGTTTAAAGATAAAAATAATATAATAAATCAATAAATAGATCTTAACACTTTGACGGCCGCACGTTTCGGAAAAGAATTGCACCTGCCGCCGGAGCATTTTGTCAGTTTTGTGTCAAATTGCTGTCAAATTTTGTCAAATTGTGCCAAATTGTGTCAAACTGGCGATTGCGCGAAGTCACGTGTATGTGACTTCGGCCGATAACCGCTGGCTCGTGAACTCACGTATACGTGACTTTGGCCGTCAAAGTGTTAAATAACTAAACTAATTATCTTCCGTCAAAGGAGTGAACTACGCAATTGCCCCAAAGAAACTCCCAAAAAAAGAGATAATCTACAAAGTGGAAACAGCTATTCGGAGAATGCCTGCAATATAAGCAGAAGAAATCCGTCCGGAGGTAACGAGAGTGTTTAAATGTGCGAAACCACCAAAGTCTAATCTAACGATTGGTGAAAGAGAAGCACTTCGGACGATCAGGAAAAAACGAATATCATAGTTTTACCCGCAGATAAGAGGAATGGACAGTAGTCATGGGCAGACAAGAATATCACGACAAGATGACGAGCCTATTGGATCCAACTACGTTCAGAAAACTGAAGAAGGACTCTATCGACAAGATTGTGAGAAAAATGAAGGAGCTAATAAAATCATCAGAAATTCCGACGTAGTAGAAGAAGAGTTTGTTCGTGTAGGCACCGGTACCGCCAAGGATTTATGGACTACCAAAAATCCATAAACCAAATGTCCCTCTACGCCCCATTGTTAGTGCTATAAACTGCCCCACATACCAGATGGCAAAACATCTCCTCAAAGTCATATCCCAGTTTACAGGTCACACTGATTGTGAGTCATGTATGTCAGGGATTATACGGATTTTGTAGTCAATCAAACGTATTAAACTGGATCCTCGGAGCATTTTGATAAGTTTCGACATTGAATCTCTTTTCATCAGAGTACCAGTGGAGCATGCCGTTGATGGACTTTGCAAAAAACTCATTCCAGAGAATTTGCCGTCATATGTACCAGAACTAGTGGAATACTGTTTGTCGTCGACTTATTTCAGCTGGAAGGGAGAGTTCTACGGGCAATACGAGGGAGCGGCAATGGGATCGTCATGATTTCCGGTCATTGCCAATTTCTAGATGGAATTGTTTGAAGATGTCTTGAAAAGAACTACGAAGAAGACAAAACTATGGCTTTGATACATAGACGACACGTTCGTGGTTTGGTAACATGGTAGGGAACGTCTTTAAGAATTCCTACACCATTTAAACTCCCAACACTCCATAATCAAGTTTACCATGGAAACGGAAACCGAGAAACAGCTATCATTCCTGGATGTCATATTCACACAAACGAAGACTGGGGAGATGAAACTTGTCGTATACCGGAAGAAGACGCATACAAACAGATACCTACAGGAATCCTCAGATCACCATCCACAGCAAAAGATGTCAGCGATCCACACTCTTTTCCAGCGAGCAGGGAGAATATGCGACAGTAAGAATCTAGAAAATGTAGAGTGCTTCTTGAAAAATTTCCTTCAGAGGAACGGCTTTATTCCAAAAGACATCCAACGATCCACCAAATAACGAAGAAGCAAAGAGAGCTCCGAAAGCAAGCACCCTGATGAATTTGCATGTCTTCCTTATGTTTCAGGTGTGACGGAGCAGATTGCGAGGCGCCTCAAGAAAAACAACATCGTTGTGTGATACGGTACGGTCAACAAAATCCGGAGTGCACTTCTGATAGCCAAAGACAAACTAACTTCATTCAAAGGAGTGGGGTCTATCGACTATCGTGCTTTTGAGGGATGTATTACCCTGGCCAGACGGGACAGAATATCGAGTGCCGGATCAAAGAACATGAGAGGGACGTCAGACTAAAGAAAATCCAGTCTTCGGAAGTTGCGGAACATTGCTACACGGAAGAACACAGGATGGATTTCGACAAAAGCAGGGTATTAGCTAGATGTGGTAAGTACCACCAACGTTTGACATGGAAGGCCATAGACATCGTTCGGCATAGGAATAAAATTAACAGAGAGGACGACCTGGAACTAAGCCATCTATAATGTAATTAGTTTAACACGCGTAAATTGTTAACCACTAACGAATTGTCGCTTGGAACTTGTTTCTGAAGAAGGTTTCAGCATGGCATCCGAAACGTCAAACACTTTTCTAATGTTAGTTCTAATCTTAATCTAATTATAGGCGTTTGTTTACAAGCACTTTCAAGCGCCATCCTACACTTTATTTTTAGAGATACGGAAAAAAATGTTAAACAAAAAAGATTGGAATTTAACTCAATTTTAAAAAAGCATATATTTTTGTATTATTTTAATATAGCGGAATTCCGAGAAAAACCACATTGACTAATTAATGATCATGGTTACGCTCTCTAGCGGCCATCATAGGAACCTGAAAATAATTTCTAGAATTTTCTTTTGCCTACTTTTCTTATTAATTTTTTTACCGCAATCTCTACAATGAGTAGTTTCTAAGATACAGCACTTTATAGGATTATTTGGCCACCTGTATAAAAAAATCTAAACGGTAACCAGCATGCTCTCAATTTGAGATAAACGAAATGCAAAGTACAAAATCTGGCAAACTGTAATGACAGTTAACATAAACGGGCAAGAGACGAGCAAGCACAGAGCAAAGCCAATAAGAGAACAAGGAAAACAAGAAAGGGGAGGAGAAAAAGAGGAAGAGTAAAGAAGAGGTGAGGCATTATTCGGATGAGTAGAGAAAAAGAAAAGATAGAGAAAAAATTTTAGGGAATAGACACAGGTGAAATTATGGAGCAGATATTTGTTGAGCAGGTAAATGAAATTTCTAATTGCTTTTGAAAGCAGCAAAGTTGGAACATTTCGAATTTCAGCTCGAAAGTCATTCCAAAGGGTAGTTCCCTGCACCGTAAATGATTTGTGATCAATTTTAGCGTTATGAGTCTAATAAGTAATGTTTGATTACAAATCCCGTGATGACAACAATTGAAATAAATACATTTAATAAGTACGTTCGAGTTTCGCTGTCAAGAATCTTGTATAACATAGTAAGTACACGAAAAGATGTGCGTTTTCAACAGGTTAACGCATTTGTAAAAGATTACGATGTTGGGTTGTATGCTCCATTGTTCCGGAGAGCTCCCGAAACATCAGGATATGCCGAGACGGCATAAGCAATGTGAGGAAAAATAATAAGCAATTTTTAGATTATTATTTATTTATTTATTTATTTATTTTAAAGAAGAATTTAATTCAGACTTGGTTTACTATTTCAATCTTTCATTATCTTGAGAATTAAAGAAAATAATAATAAAAAAAATTTTTAATCCTTAACTCAACTTCTTCAAATGATCAAATTCTTAAAAAAATATCTTAATCATTATTTAATAATTTGTAGCATTCGTAATATTTTAACATGTGTTCACTGAAATCTTTAAACATGTTTGCTGGAGTTTTATTTGGACAGTTCTTCATATTTCCAACGTAACAATCCCAAAATTTTTGTGTCAATCTGTAAGTAATATTTTCAATGAAATTTAATTTTATCTTGTTTAATTACAAAAACTTACTTGCATTGAATAACTTGGTCGATTTCCAACAAATCTAATAAAGAAGTTCTATTAAACAATGCATTCATATCTGCAGGCGGAAACCTTCCGCATTGCTCATTTATATTACTATAATTTACTATATTACATTCTGAACCCTTGTTGGTATAAAACTCTATTTATAAAAAAAGATAAATGTTTAAAGAAATCAGGTATTTATTAGTTTCTTACTTACTTATAGGTCTTTCTGTGTTATTATAACAAATATAATCCAAAATATGTTTTAAATACCCTTCAACTTGAATCAATTTCTTCCTTTTTTTATCATCGAGACACTTTTCAAAGACCTTGTTGTAATTTTTCTGGCATTTTAATATTTCTAAAGTTCTGTTACAAAGTCCTTTAGCTTCATCGATTTGTTCGTATAAATCAGTATAATAATTAATTCCTCTTTTCCAAATTCCGTCTCGAATATAATCCCAAATGGCTTCTTGGTTGGTACGTTTACAATTTTTAAATTCCTCAGTAGCCTGTTCCAATTCTTTATAACTGTTATTTCCAGAAAATTTCAAACAAATTTCCTTTAATTTTTTTTCAATTTCTTCTGTTTCTTCGGGAAGTTCAAGTACCATCCGCTGTGATTGGGTTTCTGATAAAAAGTGAGAAAGTGACTCCGTAAATTTGAAGTTATTCTCAATTAAAAAGAAAATAATGATTATTTTCCAAATCATTTTGTCAGATGAGATGTTTACTAATTGAAACTAGTACTGAAATTAAACGGGATTCTGGAGTTCAAGAGAATTTATCTTTCGTTACTAACGGTGTAGTAACTGTACATTTCTTTATGGTAAGTAACCTGAAATGAAGAAATTTATAGTGAAAGGTTTTATCAGTTGTTTATACATTTATTATTCTAGACGAGTTTATGGCAATTCACACGTTTTTGTTAACGATTTTTATCAATTCTCTTATCAGTATCAATTTTCATATCATTTTCAGCAATTTTCCGGACAACATAATGCAATACTGCGAGTAACTTACGAGTGACCAATTTTATTCATGTTCTTTCTCTTGACGAATATGGCCCTGGTTCCTCGTGTATCAAGAGTTCGATCATACGTAGATTGATATTGACATCCTAAAAATTAAGTGAAATAATACAATTAGAAAAATTTCGTATATACCGTCGATATATACAATTATATAAAAGAAATATTTGACCTACGTCGAGAGAACGATAACAAGTAATTAAGCATGAAACATTTTACTTTAGGTAAGTATACTTGTAAATATATTAAAGAAAATTTCCTAAGTATACTTGTGTTCATTAAGATCACGTACAAGTCATATGCCTATTTTTTATATATATTTCTATTTTAATATAATTGTTCAATTGGCCGTGCTGTTGATATTACAGCAGGAAGGATAGGTAATAGTAAATTCCATATCAATTAAATGAATTTTCATAAGGCCGGTATTACACTATAAAAGATCTTATGAAAGATCTTTTATAAAATATCTGTCAAAGGAATTTTACAGAACAATAGGCTGTATTTTATAAATGATTTATATCATCATTTTTTATCAAAATTGGCTGCATTCAACCACATTTGATAAAAAATTTATCTTTAATAAACATATTGTAAAATACTGTCCTAAATCCCATTTATACAACGTATTTTATTGTGTACGTAATTTTAATGAACAAAAGTAATACTGGAAATATTTATTTACCTGTTTGATCTGTATTTATTACGAAGTCTGACGAATAATTTGCTGTTAAAGGACGATTATATAGCCTATATCTCCTACTTTACGGACACACTGTATAACCACAATAAAAATTATTAGAATTTAAAAAATCACTCTGACTTTATTTATAGGAATTAAGAAACGATTTATACATCAAATCAAAGATAAAATAGATTATTTTGTGAGTTTGTATGAAAATTAATGATATTTAAAAAAAAATTCCAAAATATTAAAAAATCGAAGTTCATGTTTTTTTATATAACCACAATAAAAATTATCAGAATTTAAAAAAACACTCTTACTTTATTTATAAGAATTAAGAATCGATTTATACATCAAATCAAAGATAAAGTGGTTTATTTTGTGAGTTTGTATGAAAGTCGATGATATCTTAAAGAACTTTTGAAAAATATTAAAAAATCGAACAACTTGTTTAAACATTACTTTCAAACTCATATAACTCAATAAGTGAAATGAATCGGATACATGTCGATATGAACTTTTTTATTACAAATCACCTAAGCAACATGCTCCATTAGTGCTGGGAGAACTTCATGAAACACCCTGTATAAATTCTCCTTTCAACATACCTTGTTCGTTTTTCCTTAATTCCCAGTCCTCCGATAGTTCCAATACACCATATGCCATTACAACAATTTCTTCTTTTGTTATTAAATCGTCTAATTCATACGCATTCCTTTCAATATCTTCTTCTTGTTGTTCCCCCATTTTACACGTTTCAACAATATCTACATCAAATGACAAAATTTATTGGTGTATTTAACTGGGGATTATTGTTTTCTGTAAGTATAAATTCTTCTTTCAACATACATCTAATTCTGTTTTTACGTGAACTTTTTTTACGCGATTTAATTTGATTTTAACGCGATGCAAGAAATTTTAATTTAGAATAATTTTGGCATTAATCAAACATACTGGATAGCACCATCTGAACTGAGTTCATCAACTTTAAACGCATGTTGAAGATCTTTTTGGCTAGAGTGTGTAAAAAATAAAGATCGTGTATCTTCTAATATAGATCAATACCCTAGCATCATTGCTTCAGCTCATGAAATAGGCGGAGAAGGATTTGATGATATATCATCTGCAGATATCAATTAACTTCTAGAACTGTGATGGAATCATTAGTTTAGCACTTGAGACTCCTGATGTTAAAAAATGTAGTGATAATGACAAAGAGATTCCTTTCCTTACTGCATATTTAATCAAAGAAGGACTACAACTGGCTGCTAAATTAGGCAGTCATTTTCAGAAGCATGATCATATTGAGGAAAGATCTAGCAAATTTCAACTTGAAATTAAATTATCAATGGGCAATTATCGTGAATTGTATAATAGCCTCATCAAACCAGGAACACAACGAACAATAACAGAATTTGTGACTAGAAGTACTGAAGTAACAGTACAGCTTGAGAAGGAACGTGCACTGAAAAGTGCTAGTTGTTAGAAATTCATTTTGGTTTCACTAAATAATGAATTTTTGTTTACTTTTATTTTTCCATTTTTTAAAGTTGTGAATTAGTTTTTATTTTCTTTTTAATTATATTTAAATAAGTTTAATTTCAATAATAGCACGTAAAAAAAGATAAATTCGTTTGCTTTAATCTTAACATTTTAACCAATTTTTGAAATGTTGGAACCTATCCCCTATTTTTATATAAGTACCATATCTTTTTTTACGCGATTTTCTTTTACGCGAATTTATTGGGAACAAATCTGTCGCGTAAAAACGGAATTGAGTGTACCTTATTCGTTTTTTCTTAATTCCATGTTCTCCGGTAAACCATCTGCCATAACAGTTTCTTCTTTAGTTATTAACTCGTCGAATTCATACGCATTCCTCTCAAAGTCTTTTTCATCTTGTTGTTCCTCAATTTCACATGATTTAATAGTATCTAAATCAAACGACATATTTAACTCGAAATTATTATTTTTAGTAAGATCTAAATTCGCACTATCAATATTTAAATCACAGTTTTCCTTTCCATTTTCTTCTTTTATTTCAATCTCCTTTTCTAAAGGTGGTAGAAAATGAAAAACATCATCAATGTCTATATCGTTCATTTTCTTTTCAGCTACGTTATCTTCCCGGCAGAAAGCATACTGTTGAAATTTGAAGTAAAGAAAAAAAATAATAATTAAAAAAATTAAGAATAATTAATGTTTACCTTTTGTTGTAAATCATTGTTAATGGAATCTTTTCTAAATTTCATGATTTTTCTTATCCTTTCTAAGCAGGGATGACAAACACATTTTGATATAACGTCATTGGATAAAATCTAAAACAGAAAAAAAAATTTAACAGTTAACCCAACTTTTTTTGAAAATTTTGACCGAACTTAAAAAATCGTAGAGACTTAATTTTTTTTTAACACCTTGTTGACCGGTGACGAGATAACTCGTCATTTCATATCCAAACGTTGCTGACCGGTGACGAGTTAACTCGTCGTTATAGCACTTGTTATGTCAAATTGCGGTGACATGAGATAGTTTCTACGTAAAATTCCCGGTCAACAAGGTGTTAATAAAGAAATGAAATTTGTATTAATTGAAAGTTAAAATATTTTATTTTGTACTAAAAAAGTCAATTTTGTTCTAATTATTACTCAAAAAATTAAAAAAATTTATAAAGTTGACTAATATTCTTTTCAACCTAACTTTTAAAAAATTTTGACCAAATTTAAAAAATCGTGGAGACTATTTTTTTTAATTAAGAAATGGAATGACCAAAAAAGGTATACAGAATATACATACTGCCATCTATCAACCTTGGGTTAACCTTTAACCCAAGGTCATTAGAGTAACGCTTATAAGGTTGTCCAACTCCCTATCCTTCCTATGTTGCAAGCAAAATTTCCCCTCACATACCCAAGTTCTCGATTATGTGACGTCATCCTTGTCCTAGCCGTCCGCGCGATATACGCGTTGTTTGTAAATTTCACGTTATTATTTCACGTATTGCCTTTAAAGTACTGATTGGGAATTTGGAAAAGGAATTTAAAAAATATTTAGGGGAAAATGTTAACCGCAGGAAAAAAAAAACAGTAAAAAAAATTGTATACAAAATTATTCCACATTTTCCTGAGAATTTTCATCACATAATTAATGTTTATATTAAAAAGGCTATTTATTAAAATAAATTGTTTAAATACAAAAATTAGACTTTAAAAAAAGTTAATATTTTAAAAGAAAAATTTTCAGTATAAAGGAAAATCAAAAAATTCACCCACTAAAAATCATTTTTTATCAGTAAATTATCGTTATTTTCAAAATATGTAAAATTTCCTTTTTATTATATTTTGTTGTAAGAATTATTGATAAAAATTTCATCGCGCCGGACAAGCATGACGTCACGCCCGCCTCGCTCCCCTCAAACACGGCGCCAGTCGAGTTGGACAACCTTATACCATTACTCGACAGACCTTGAGATAACCTAGATGGTTCAATTACGAAAAAATTTGGAAGCATGCATTACCGCCATCTATACGCGAGTGGGCAAAATATTTAACAACAAATTTCGTAATTAAACTACAAATATTATTAAAACGTATATATTAAATATTTTGATATACAATACATACCTACAATATATTATTTCTTTCAAAGACATACGATTAGAAGATTTTAGATTTTATGGTAAAAGTAGATTCCTTTAATGTTGGCTTATGACATGACATAACGGTTTGATACGTTTTTTTTTATTAGTATATATTTAATCTATGTTTTTGACACAACGTTTTCAAATTAAAAGAATAAATAAAATGGATGAAACTACGAATAAAAATGTTTTGGATGTACCTCTACGGGTAAAATACAGTTGTAAGGTTCCGAATTGTCGCAGTAAGTATTATAATCAAACAGGGGACCCCAATAGTCAAGTTTTAAATAAGCGTTTTTTCAATTTTCCACGCAATACAATTCAGCGAGATTTGTGGTTGTCGGCAATAGAGCAGTTCTCAGGTATACTAATTTCTGACGTGGGTCGAATTTGTGAGGACCATTTCAATATCCAGTCATTTACCAACTCCTCGAGGCGATATCTAAATAAAAATGCGATTCCTACTTTATTTACTAATTATAAGACGCCACTTTTCAGTGTATCGTCTTCTGTAGTCGATCCGTTTGAAGCAGGTCCTTCAACAACTTGTTCAATTTCTGATGATTTATATGTTCAAACCTCAAATGTAAACGTATCGTCTTCTTTAGTTGATTGTTCGGTTGAGGCTGCTCCTTCTACATCCTATTCTAGTTCCGTTAAAGTAAAAAAGGTGTCGGATCTCCCTCCAGTGGCTAAGAAACTTTATCATTCTAAAAGAATTCAACAGTCCCATATTATCCGTTTAAAGAAAACTATAAAGGATTTGAGGGCAAATGCAAATTTTCACTGTTCTTCCATTTTTGATCTTTTAAAATCAGTCACACATTCCAAAAGTCTCCCATTTATCGAATCACAAATAAGAAACTTTAAGAAAGAAAAAAAAAATCAGTACAGTTCACATGATAAATCATTAGCACTGGCCATATATAAGAGAAGTCCTCGTTGTTATAGGTTTTTAAGTGATCGCTTTATTATTCCTAGCCGAGCTACTTTGAATAGGTATTTGGCGAACATTTCCTTTGATGTAGGTATTAATAATGATTTATTTAAAAAATTGCAGATTCAAGTTGAAAAGTTGTCCACGATCGAACAAGTATGTGTGGTCATCTTCGATGAAATTTCCTTAGCTCGAGGTTTTACTTACAATAAAAAATTTGATAAAATGGTAGGTTATGTCGATTTAGGGTCTTGTGGTAGATTTAATAAATTAGCTGATCATGCCCTTGTTTTTATGGTAAGAGGAATCCATAGTGGATGGAAACAGCCTGTGGCGTATTATTTCACGCCAAATACTCTGAAGGGAAATATATTAAAGAATTTAATTCAGGAAGTAATTTCTAATCTTCAAATGATTGGTTTAAAGGTAGTTGCTACTGTTTGCGATCAATCTACTGTAAATTCTGCTGCAGTTTCTGCATTAACCACTGAGTGTGGTATAAACGAGTTTGTTTTTGCGGTAAATGGTCAAGAAGTAGTATCATTGTTTGACGTTCCACATCTCTTAAAAAATACACGAACAACCTTGGTTAATTATAACATCTTTGATAGTCGCCATCCAGAAAATAAAGCGAAATTCGCGTATATAAAACAATGTTTTGAAATTGACAAAACAAGAAGGTTTCAAACTCTTCGTAGGCTTAACGACAGTTTCTTTAACATAAATTCCAATTCAATTAAAATGAAGGTACATATTGCCGCTAAAATTCTTAGTGCTAGTGTGGCAGCAGCCATTGAGAGCATGATACCATCTTCATCGTTACCATCTGAAGCTATTTTTACGGCTCAATTTGCTCATGATATTAATAATCTTTTTGATAGTTTGAATGCCAGTGGCGTCCGAGGTGATGATTTGCTACGGCGTTGTGTTCGTCTTAATTCTCCACACATTAATTTTTGGAAAAATACTCTACACAAGATTGAAAATTGGAATTTCGAAAGTGTTAAGGACCAAAAGGTATTGACCAGTCTTCCTGTAAAAGAGGGTTGGATCCACACTATTAAGGGTATTATTTATCTGTGGTCCACTATTTTACAAAATCATCGTTTTCACCGGCTTAAAACTAGGGTACTGAATCAGGATCCACTTGAGAACTTATTTGGAAGTATTCGTCAATGTGGTGGACAAAATATTAACCCAAGTGCTCAGCAATTCATCGACAATTTAAAAACATGCATAGTAAACAATCTTGTTTCGAATCGCTCCATTGGTTCCAATTGCATTGAAGATGATGGTGATATTTTGGATAATTTACATTCATTTCTAAGTAAGTCTTCAAATCCAGATATTTTCGATATCAGTTTCATCGAAAATGAACTCTGTAGTACTGTTATTTCTCTCAGTGGCACATCAAATATTGTAAGTAATGAGGATTCTTTGTCTGATCATCAAGGCACTAGCTACGTTTGTGGTTTTTTGTTAAAGCAGCTATATAAAGGACCCCTTTTAAATTGTGACAACTGTCGAAGGAATTTAGTTTCAGATTCATTAGAGGCCCATCACATATTTACCATGTTTAAGGAATACGATGATGCATCTCCTCGTCTAAACTATCCAACCCTTAATCTGGTTTTATATTTGTCTAATATATATGATAAAATGATTCCATTATTAAATAAATTTGGTCATGTAAATTTCATTACAAGAAAGTTTTTGGAGGTTTTGAAGGATTTAGATTTTTCGTGGTTTTCATGTTCAGTACATTCTCAGTCTATTCAGACAGAAATTTTGAAATTGTCATCGTTACTAATAATAAGAAAATTTCATGAGGATATTTATAGATCGTTTGAATGTAAAAAATCATCTTCAAAGAAAATTCGTCAGTTAATACATAAGAGGAGGTAAGTTTCGCAAAAATTGGTTGTAAAATCTTCAGTCCATCACGCCCAACCTGTAAACCAGTTCGGTCTTGCAGGTGGGCGACAAAATAAAAACAAATTTGAAATGTAGGGGAATGGTACCCCTCCATCACCCCCGCCACTTATTTTAGTTCGCCCACTCGCGTATAGATGGCGCTAATCGCGCTTCTAAATTTATAAGAGGGGAATGAGCCGTCAAGGTTGTCTATGGTCGCGACGCCTCCCCTCTCACGTTCCCTACATCGTACTTCGAGTCTTTCATCAACAGAGGGAATTAATTACTTAAGCGATACGATTTATTTATTTCCTTAAACCAGGGCTGCTCAATGTGCATTGCACTTACAGCACATTGTGCGCATGACGTGCACATTACTACCTTGGAGACACACCCCCTCCATATCCCATTACTTCACGATAAATTGTAGCCAAGCAACGGGTTGATATTTTATGTTTGCCTCATTTTCATTATGGCCTGTACAGGGTGGGCAAATTTGGGTGTTATTATAGGCTATCTCAGAAACTATAAGAGATACAAAAAAAGTAGGTACCATGTCTCGGTCTCTTTTTTCGAGAAAAACTCAATGGCGCAAACACCAACCCTCTATCTTCTTTTGTTTTTGAGTTATAGCCAAAAAGTCAAATTTTGAGGTTTTCGAAAAATGCTCGTATTTCGGTTATTTTTGAAATTAGAGAAAAGCGGTTGATACGTTCTTGAGGCACTTTTTTGAGTAGAATATACTGACGTTGAAAAATTTTAAATATACTTGATAATTTTTGAGATATAACACAAAGTTGTATTTTTTTAAATACAAACCATACTTTATTATGGTGTTATTGAAAAGAGAATATTTTTAGCTTTCCAATGATGTATCGCACGTATGGTGTAATTGTGAAAAATCTGCGTTATTTTTCAATTCATAAAGTTTTTTCAAAAAAAATTGATCATAGTAGGCGGATAACAACTTCCTACATAGTTACCATAGCAACGTGTGTTTACTTCTCCTGTAACAAAAATAGTTAATGCGAAAATCGTGATAGAGTGCTCGTGTTTTTATTGTTTAACTGTAATAAAGTAAAAAACTAAAGCACTAAAATGGAATTCAGCAATTTTGAGAAATATGACGTTGGTATGTTTTATTCTCAATAATAATAATGTTGATGCCGTGTGCACATATTTCAACTGCTACCTAAAATGAAGGCAACCGCTTAAGGCTGCTTTTAATTGATTGAAGAAAAATCTCATAAATTATGGATGTTTTAAGAAAACAAGATCAAAAAATATAACATTCAAAATGCTGAAAACACCGCTATTGATCTAATTGGAGCCATTATTGCAAATGTATCGTGTATCCAGTCGCCAAATTGAAGTGGACTTGGGAATTTCTAGACGATCATATTAAAAAATAATAAATTTAAACCTTATTTAATAAGAAAACGCCAACAGCTTTCAGGAAGTAATTGTCAACGTCGTCTACAATTTTGAATGTGGTTTCGATATCAACATCGTTCAGACGCAAATTGGTCAGACTGAACAATTGAAACGACTCAGTGTAAACAAAGCCATGGTGAACAATTAATAGTTCTGCTCCGAACATAACTGTATTATCCAAGTTAAAATGAAAGACATCACTCCCAATGAAAAACCTTATCATAACCTAATTTATTGCAATTTATGGTAATATTTAAATTTTTGTTTAATGTTTATTTTTATTGTTCGTTATTATTAAAAATACATCTTGAATCAATGTTGTTACTTTGAATAAAAGATATATTCTACATTTTATTTCTATACATTTTTAAGATAATTAGTGAAATAACACATGTTGCTATGGTAACCAAGTAGGCCGTTGTTATCCGCCTACTATGATCAATTTTTTTTTGAAAAAATTCTTTGAATTGAAAAATAACGCTGATTTTTCACAATTACACCATACGTGCGATACATCATTGGAAAGCTAAAAATACTCTCTTTTCAATAACACCGTAATAAAGTATGGTTTGTATTTAAAAAAATAAAACTTTGTGTTATATCTCAAAAATTATCAAGAATATTTAAAATTTTTCAACGTCAGTATATTCTACTCAAGAAAGTGCCTGAAGAACGTATCAACCCCTTTTCTCTAATTTCAAAAATAAAAGAAATACGAGCATTTTTCGAAAACCTC
The DNA here is from genome assembly GCA_036711955.1 of Digitonthophagus gazella. Taxonomy (NCBI): domain Eukaryota; kingdom Metazoa; phylum Arthropoda; class Insecta; order Coleoptera; family Scarabaeidae; genus Digitonthophagus; species Digitonthophagus gazella. Next base: position 20,075,172 of record JASCIT010000001.1, on the reverse strand, counting down.
AAAATTCCACTTTTCGGCTATAACTCAAAAACAAAAGAAGATAGAGGGTTGGTGTCTGCGCCATTGAGTTTTTCTCGAAAAAAGAGACCGAGACATGGTACCTACTTTTTTTGTATCTCTTATAGTTTCTGAGATAGCCTATAATAACACCCAAATTTGCCCACCCTGTACATAATGTGTTCATTTAAATTCATGCTCAAGTGACCAATGACCTCAAAATATTATGAATTATAATATACAGTTTTTATATAGTTTTTGAGGTTTGGAATCTCTTACATTTTTATGTAAAGATTAAAATAAAATTATAAAAGCCAAGTTGTAAATTATAAAGCATTTATTTATAATACTGTTCACGTATGACAACGTAAAATTACAGATACTAACTAATCCTAAACTCTTCAGATTTTACGAATTTTAGTTTATTTTATTATTACAACGTATTATTTTAACTTTTTTGTTAACGGTGATAAAGATTAGTAAAAATGCCCATTAACACCTTTTATTTCTATAACTGTGATTTATTGATACTGTTCTTTCTTCTCGAAATAATGCCAGTAATGACATAATTGTTCGTTGTGCCGCAAAACTTAACTTTTAAAAATAAAAATATGAACACAAAATTATCTTAAATTATTTAAAGCTCAAATTATTTGACATTATTTAACTGTCACATTACCGTAACTAGGCGACCTACCATTTGCGCCTTAAAATAAAAAATTGCATAACGCGTGCATTGTGCACTGCACATTCGCACCTCAAACGGCACATGTGCATTGTGCACTATTTGAGCAGCCCTGCCTTAAACTTTCCAGTTTTTTTAGTTCACTCATGATTTACACATCATAACACGTTTTGTTCGAATAAAAAATAAATCAGTTTATTTAACCACTTGCGGTGGTTGGACCAGGGGCCGGACACGATATAGGGAATAATTTAAGCAGGTATATAGTTCAGAGTTAACGCCGCTGGAAGCGCTCCCGTCGAATATACAGAAATCCTCTACATTGTTCGTTTTTCCGCGGATTAATAATTATTGTAAATACTACATATTAATTAATTTTGTATACATTAGAGTGATATTATAAAGCTCGTCCCAGCAGTTTTGATAGTTACGTCACTGTTTACGTCACCACTATTTGAATTTGAAATTGCCACCAACCGTTCGGAGGTAAATCGCATTAAAAATTATTTTCATAATTAAGCTATTTTAAAATACACTTTTCACAGAATATAATTTATACGACGATAAAGTGACAAAATACGTTCATTAAAACTAAATTTCAAAATAAAATTCGTATTAAACTGAAATAAAAGTTAACATGATTTAGCGTTTTAATGTTACCCAACCTTCGCCAAACAGCTGTTTACACCGTTGCCGCATATTGTCACAATCCATTTGAACTGTGTTTTAACCACAAAATTTGACAAATATTTGTGATTGAAAAGTGAATAGAATAAAACGATTAAATATATAAATAAAATAAACAGGCAAGTGCGATTTGTAATTATTACATTATTCTAACCCTTTTCGTCGTTCAAACCTAACTTAACATTATTGTTTTTGTTTGAGCAACGATGACTTACAGCGAAGAAGTGAAAGAGATGGTGAAGAAGCTGATTATTTATTTTAAAAAGGAGCGTGATAATGGTGGGCCATTAATACCTTTAACAGCTGCGAATGAGGTAATACTTTAATCGTTGAAAGTGGGTAGAGGTTTATACATCTTCGTTATATGGCTCTCGGCTCTAAGCGTTAAACTGTGTTGCGAACCGCAAAGGTAATAATAAGGTAATAATAAAAAGATGATAAAATAATTAAATTCATTGAAACAATGTATGAGCTCCCACTCTTAAGGAAGGAAGGTTTCGCGCCTTGTAGGGGGATAAGTTTGTTTATAATAATGCGCAGTGGACCGGAAAAGCATATATAAGTCCTTGTAGAGACTTTCAAAAAAGACTTTCGTCTGACTTCGTCTTAGAGTTCCGAGTTCCGGAGTTTGTCGTAGAGTTCGTTCCTCGAAGAAATCGTTCATCGGGAGTCTCGTCGTCTTAAGAGTTCATTCGTTCGTCACGGAGTTGAATTTCGTCTAGAGTTATTTGTCTCGTCTTAAGAGTGTCATTTTCGCGGTGATTTGTGTGTAAACTTATTTAGCGCGATCGGTACCGGTCCACGGTAAATTGAACTACCTTAATTTAGTTCCTTTGGATTATACCATGTCGACCCATAGATTCTGGGGTAAGTCTGTTTAAACGTTTATATAATTAACTGTTCGTAATCAACGCATCAACTAGAGTTAAGTTCTGTTTAAATGTGAAATGTAGGGGTCGCGACAAATTGGTGTCAGGTGTGGGGTTTTGCAAAAGTAAGGGAAAGTTGAGGGTGAAACTAAATTTTTTTTTTCGAAATTAAAGATCGTTATTGATAGTACTAGTTGATGCGATGGCAAATACTAACCCTGTAGATTTTTCTCCCGAAGGAAGCAGAAATATCGTAGTTGCCCCGATTTCGTTGGGCACGATCGCGAATTCTGTAGAGTCGTTTTCCGGGCGCGAAAACGTAAATGTCTACTTTGACCGGATCGAGCAACGCGCGGTGCTCGATGGGTGGAGCGAGAAGGAAACCGTGCGAATTGTAAAATACCGCTTGTCAGGAGAAGCGTATAGATTTTACCGCGGGGAACCGGCATTACAATCGACGGATATCACGTACGCGGCATTTAGGGAAGAATTTGTTAATCGGTTTGATGTTAAAAAAGTACCGGGAGAAGTATACAGTAGGCTACTTAGAGCGTACCAAGGGCAAACAGAATCAGTAGCAGAGTACGTAACGCGCTTAAAATTAATTGCGGCGGATATAATCGTAGAGCACGGTCGAGAATTTGGAAACGGTGAAGCAGGTGTAAAAGATGTAGTGAATGCTATGGTCTTAAATCAATTTAAAAACGGAATCAGGCGCGAATTGGCACAAAATGTAGGGGTCACGCTAATGCGGGAACAAAATCTAACCTTAGAAAAAGCCGCCGAAATTGTATCACTAGAGGTATTACATCAGTTAACATTGAAACAACGAACAAGATCGGTTAACGTAATTGAATCGTCAATCTGTTGTTCTAATTGTGGGAGAAGAGGTCATATTAGCAAAAAATGTAGGAAAAATGTTGGTCAAAATAAATTGCAAATTGGTAAATCGTCGCGAGAACAAATACTACATTTGAGTCGCACTTCAAATTGTTTTAATTGCGGAAAACCGGGCCATTTCAGACGAAATTGCGTAGTTAATCGTAGAAGTAATGTAAATAATAAACAGTTTCGAAGAAATAATCAGTTTTCTAAAGTGCCCCCGAAGCGTGATAACATTCATGAAGCCCGGACTAGTCAAAATACTTATTCAGCATGCCAACGGACTTGGCGTGAGAACGGTGCTGATCATGCGTTTCTTAGGCCTGAACAAAGGCAGCTTTCAAGTGACTCAAATTTCAAGCAGCGAAATTATAAACGAAATAATAAAAATAATATCAAAATTAGGCGCGGTAATTATCAATCAGTAGGTGAAACTAAGGTCACGGATCCTCTTTGTATTTCGTTAATGGTTAATAATGTTAAACGAACGTTTATTATAGATACTGGATCTTCTATAACCTTGCTTAAAGATTATTGTGTAAAAAATGCTACGTTACGACCCGCGAACGACGAATTTACGATTTTTGGAATTACTGGTGATTCAGTGAATATAAAAGGAACTACTGAAGTACAATTTCGTTATTTAAGTAATAGACCACTAGGGATGTTTTCGTGTCATATTGTTAATTCAAAATTACTTCTTTCCTCGGATGGATTATTAGGACGTGATTTCTTAAAAAATTTTGGCGTGATAATAGATTACAAATTGGGAGTTGTTAGTTTAGGCGAAATTAAAGTTGGAATTAGTAGGAAAATTAATGGTGATCATTCGTATTGCGTAAATACGGTAATTAAACGAGTTAACGGACATAAAGGTTTAGAAAGAAAAGATAGTTCAAAGAATAATGGGAAATTTAAAAGTAAAAATAAGACCAATCAACAACTCCTAGCGGACGAAGTTAAGGTTAAAGACGAAGATAATGACGTGTGTCGTTTTGTTTAAAATATTTAAGTTAAATTTTGTGTTTCATTTCGTTTCTTTCTCTTGCCGATCCAGTTTTTCGTTTCTTTTTGATTTTTATATAGGTTGAGTTTTATCTTTCATGTCATGAGTTGAGTTTTAGCATTGTGCGAGAGTAATTTAGTAAAATACCGTCGTTCTCTATCGCGGATAAAATCGTTAAGTAAATAATCAGTGTAAGACAGTGTAAAAGTTGGAATTTACGTAAGACTATTATTATTATTATTTTGTACTTTTTTTATTTAAACGTTTTTAATAGACAATTTAAATTTCCGGACCTTTTCTTTTGTTTAACGCAACATTTTTTGGTCCTTCGAGCCGGATTAGCGGTTTTCGGAAATTTAATTTGATTCTCTATTCTCTAGTGCGTGATCTCAGAACACGTGTTTCTTTGTTCGAGTTGTTCGAATTTTCGGGCCGGTTTAAATCTAAAAATAGACTTTTCTTTAGAACAAAATTTCGTCTGATTTTCTTCCTTTTAAATCTTTATAATGGCAACAATCGTATCTACAATTAAAAGACAATACGAACTCTTTGGACTTATTTCGCGCGCGGTCGATAATTTAAATAAACTTGGCGCTGCTAAAATTACGAACGGAAAAGTTCAAAGCAGAATAGATACTCTCAATCATAATTGGAATAAATTTCAAATACATCACGAAAGTTTGTTGAAACTCATAACTGAGGAAGAAGAGTATGATTATTTTAAAGATGATATTTATTCTAATTGCGAAGAAAAGTACATCGATGCTAAGGGCGAAATGTTAGATATTCTTGATGCCCTTTCTAAAAAAACTGAACCCGCTAACGATGACGTTAATTCGCAAAAGGTCAATCGTTCATTTCATTTACCTAAAATTGAATTACCAACATTTTCGGGTAATTACACTCAATGGAGTAATTTTCACGATTTATTTTCATCAATGGTAGTTACCAACTCAGACTTGACACCGGTTGAAAAGTTACATTATTTAAAAATGAGCCTAGTCGATGAACCTGCCCAGTTGTTAAAAAATATAGAGATTTGCAGTGATAACTTCGTCCGTGCGTGGAATATTTTGATTGAAAGATACGAAAACAAAAGAATATTAATCGATTCACATTTATCTTCACTTTTTAACATTTACAATATCAAACAAGAATCTTCTAACGAAATCAAACGTTTAATTGGTAAAGTAAAGGAATCTCTAGGTGCACTGAAATCTCTGGGATGTCCAGTCGAAAGTTGGGATCAAATATTAGTTTTCATGATTGTACACAAACTGGACTCAGAATCGCTAAAAGATTGGGAAAAATCAATTGGTTCAAAAAAGGATCCTGCAACATTTGCAGAATTAGAGACTTTTCTAATAGGCAGAATTCATTCTCTAGAAGCAATTGAGCAAATATCAAAAAATTCTAAATTACCTGGCTTACAGTCATCTAACGTTCACTCTCGTGTTAAAACTCACAACGTCTCAACATTGCCTCAAAGTTGCGCTTTATGTAAAGCAGAGCATTACATTTCATCTTGTCAGCAGTATCTCAGTAAAACACCCTCTCAACGAAAAGATTTCATTACGTCAAAAGGCCTGTGTTTTAATTGTTTAGGACCTCACTTATTAAGAAATTGCAGAACAGCAAAAAGATGCCGAGTATGTCAAAAGCAACATCACAGTTCTCTTCATAACTCACTAACTTCAAGCACAAAAGTAAACACGGTGTCACCAGTTTCTGCAATTGAATCGACATCTCAACAAAGTCCAACCTCACAAATTTGTAACAGTCCGATGAACACCCAAGTTATCTGCAATAAAAACGTTCTGTTGGCGACAGCAATTATTACTATAGACTCAGAAGTTGGTAAATGTGAAGTACGTGCACTCATCGATCAGGGTTCAGAAGTTTCATTTGTATCGGAATCCTTGGTACAGCTATTACATCTCCAGCGAACCTCTACAAATATTTCTATTTCTGGTATTGCAGCTCAAACTGCTGGTTATTCTCGAGGAGTTGTATCATTGCGATTTTTCTCAAAACTGAATCCTAGCACTGAATATAATGTCAAAGCTCTAATTCTTCCAAAATTGACATCGTACTTACCACCTAAAAAATTGTACACCTCAAATTGGAAACATTTACAAGGTATTCCTTTAGCTGACAAGGATTATTTTTCTCAACGGCCCATAGATGTCATCCTCGGAGCTGACGTGTACGCTGAAATCATACAAGAAGGTATCCGACGAGGTAATGTCGATGCTCCGATTGCTCAAAAAACCACTCTAGGCTGGATTCTATCTGGTACTGTCGGAACTGTATCGAAAGATCGATCGATTCATAGTTATCAGTGCTCTGTCGATTTCGAATTAAGAGAATTGATGCAGCGTTTTTGGCTGCAAGAAGACGTCTCATCGATTCCGAAACTTACGCAAGAAGATAAAGAATGTGAAGAACATTTCAAGCAAACGCATCACCAAAATTCAAAAGGAAGATATGTTGTGCGCCTTCCTTTGAAACGTTCCCCAGAAGAAGTTGGCGATTCATATACGGGCTCACTACGTTGTTTAATTTCAATGGAAAAGAAATTCGCTAAAGACCCTGTTCTAAAACAGCGCTATTCTGCATTTATGTCTGAATATTTAGCTTTGAACCACATGGAAAAGGTTGCTGATTATACAACATCAGGTAAACAATTTTTCTTGCCGCATCATGGAGTCATACGTGAAACCAGCACGACAACCAAACTTCGAGTAGTCTTTAACGGATCTCATAAAACATCGAAAGGATTTTCGCTCAATGATTGCCTTCATGTAGGCCCTAAGTTGCAGTCTGAACTAACAGATGTTCTACTACGTTGGCGACTTCATCGTTTCGTATTTGCATCAGACATAGAAAAGATGTATAGACAGATCATTGTTCATCCAGATGATAGATCACTACAACGAATTTTATGGAGAAATGATCCAAACGATCCCGTCTCAGTCTATCAATTATCTACAGTCACTTATGGGTTAGCTTGTGCACCATATCTTGCACTCCGTTGTCTCCGACAAACTGCTCACAATACTCGTAACACTTATCCTTTGGCAGAGAATATAATTCTTCATGACACTTATGTCGACGACATTTTATCAGGAGCAGATGATATTCTTACCGCAAAGTCTCGAATTGATCATGTCAGAAATGCTCTTAAATCTAGTGGTTTTATCACGAAAAAATGGATTGCTAATAATCCTGCTATTCTCGACGATATTTCTCCAGATGAACTTGCTTCTACTTCTATTCGTCCCTTCAATGATGAGTGTCCTATCAGGACATTAGGAATAATTTGGAGTAATACACATGACTCATTTAAGTTTAATTGGCAATCGCTCGTACAACCTAAAGACTCAGTACTCACAAAACGAACTGTTTTGTCACAAATTGCTCAATTATTTGATCCTCTAGGGTGGCTATCACCTATTACTGTAAGCGCTAAAATTTTTATGCAACAGCTTTGGTTGCAACAACTTGATTGGGACACTGAACTCCCACCACAACTATCTCCTCAATGGTGCCAGTTTCTCAACGAACTCGAAAACATTTCCACAATTACTATTCCAAGATGGCTTGGTACCATGACCGATTCAAAACTCGAATTACATGGATTTTCAGACGCCTCTAAAAAAGCTTTGGGCACGGTTGTATATTGTCGGGTGTATTGTGATAATTCCGAACCGCGAATAACTCTTATTACGGCTAAAACAAAAGTTGCACCGCTAAAACTCGTTACAATGCCGCGTTTAGAATTGTGTGCCGCAGTGTTACTTACTCGTCTCGTAAAACGCGTTCAACAAACTCTCAATGTACCTAGTTCGAGTATTCATCTCTGGACGGACTCCTCCATCGTACTTTCGTGGATAAACAGCAACCCATCCCGATGGAAAGATTTCGTTCAACATCGTCTCATCGAAATTCAGGAACTTTCCACTGCTAAATGGCATCACATCTCTGGTAAAGACAATCCTGCAGACCTAGCATCTCGAGGACTCAGCGCAGCAAAACTCTTGAACGAACAGTTATGGTGGAATGGTCCAGCTTGGCTTACCCAACCCGCCTCGTTATGGCCAAGAACTCAAGTCATCGTTCCTTCTGATACCTCAATAGAAGAACGACGAGTTCATGCTAACGTCACCAACCCTGTCGTCAACCCGATATGGTCACTGATAGATCGCTACTCTAACCTGACGAAGCTCCTCCGGGTGACTGCTTGGTGTATTCGATTCATTAAAAAATTAAAAGAAAAATCTTTGCTTTCTTTTACAGTAGTCCTATCTCCACAAGAACTCAACGACGCTCTAATGTTATGGGTACGCCAAACACAACAGCAGTACTTTCACGAAGACTTTAAATTACTCAATCGTCAGAAATACTTACCGAAATCAAATGCGTTACATCGCTTATGTCCGTTTGTTGATGATGATGGATTCCTAAGGCTAAGTGGTCGCCTCCAATTCGCCAATTCAGATTGGAATGAAAAACACCCTTTAATTATTCCGAAGGAATCAGCTCTTACTACGCTTTTGATCGATCATCATCACCGAAAAAATCTGCATGCTGGAACACAAGTAACATTAGCCTCTCTTCGTCAACAATTTTGGGTAATTGGAGGACGAATTCCTGTACGCAGCTTCATCCATCGTTGCGTGGTTTGTGCTCGTCTCAAAGCTACATGCAGTCAAGAGATCATGGGTCAATTGCCTTCTGCTCGAGTTAATCCTGGGAGACCTTTTCTCAATTCTGGCATAGACTACGCAGGTCCATTTTTGCTTCGCACTTTCCGAGGACGCGGTGCTAAAACGTACAAAGGCTATTTAATTGTCTTCGTTTGCCTAGCCACATCCGCAGTGCATTTAGAAGCTGTCACAGATTATACAACTGCTGGATTTATTGCTGCATATAAACGTTTCACAGGCCGCAGAGGGATATGTGCATCTCTGACAAGCGACTGTGGCACGAACTTAATTGGCGCTGATAAAGAATTGAGAGCATTACTCAAATCATCTTCCTCAAGTTGGAAAACGATCGCTTCCAACCTCGCCAATGACGGTACCATTTGGAAATTTAATCCTCCATCTGCACCCCATTTTGGTGGAAAGTGGGAAGCTGCAGTAAAAGCCACGAAATTCCATTTAAAACGAGTTGTCGGTACCACCTTGCTAACCTACGAAGAATTTTCTACACTACTAGTGGAGATAGAAGGAGTATTAAATTCAAGACCTCTTTGCCCTCTGACTGACGATCCTAATGATATAAATTCATTAACACCTTCTCATTTTTTGATAGGCGGAGCAATAGCATCTATTCCTGAGCCTTCCCTTGTCTCTGTTAATTCTGGCCGGCTCTCTAGATGGCAGCTACTTCGAAAATTTATGGAGCAATTCTGGGTTTATTGGAGCAAGTATTATTTACAACACATCCAAAATCGCTCAAAATGGTTCAACCCTAAGCAAGTACTCCACGTCGGCGCTTTAGTGCTAATCAAGGATGAAAGAATGCCTCCATCTAAGTGGCCTCTAGCTCGCGTTACACATCTTTATGATGGACCAGATGGCCGCCAGCGAGTAGCTGTAGTTAAGACTGCAACTTCTTCACTAACACGTCCGGTTGCGAAATTATGTATGCTTCCAATTAATTAATGTTACTCCATTTTGCTCTGTTTGTACTATAATTCATTTTGTAAATCACTTAGTTATTTTGTTGCTCGCTATCACTCTCAAGGGGGGCGGTATGTTTAAAATATTTAAGTTAAATTTTGTGTTTCATTTCGTTTCTTTCTCTTGCCGATCCAGTTTTTCGTTTCTTTTTGATTTTTATATAGGTTGAGTTTTATCTTTCATGTCATGAGTTGAGTTTTAGCATTGTGCGAGAGTAATTTAGTAAAATACCGTCGTTCTCTATCGCGGATAAAATCGTTAAGTAAATAATCAGTGTAAGACAGTGTAAAAGTTGGAATTTACGTAAGACTATTATTATTATTATTTTGTACTTTTTTTATTTAAACGTTTTTAATAGACAATTTAAATTTCCGGACCTTTTCTTTTGTTTAACGCAACACGTTTGAGTACTACTCATTTAGAGATTAAAGACCCTCAAATGAAGATTAAACGTGATACACAAACAAAGCCTAAAACTGAAAAATCTCCGAAGTCAGGTAATAATGTGGCCTTGATAGTAAATAGTGTTCGAAAATTTTTCAATATTACGGTAGTAAAATTATTTGTATATCTTACCATGCTTTTTGTCTTTGGTTTAGTGTTAGGGAAAAGTGTTTGGGCACGATTACGAATTAGGTATAAAGAAATTCGTGAGTCAGTTAGAGTTAAAAATGAAATTAAGAGTAAAGCCCGAAAATTTGAAAAAAATATAGATAACATAGATTTGAAAATAAAATCCAAGAAGAACAGTAACGCTCCTAAAGCTAATTACGTGCCATTTTATGTAGTAGGTCGATAAATCAAAATTTAAGTTCTCCTCGACCGCGGGAGATTAAAGAAACGGCGGTCATGCCAGGAAGCTGGCGTAGAGGTTTCCTCCTAGGGCCTCGGGAGATTAAAAGAAAGAGTGCCATGCCCGGGTGTACCCGGCGACGCTGAGTAGTGACTTGGGGGCGGGATGAGAGTGCAGTATCTAGATCATGCTGCGTAGCTCTCCCTCTCTCGGGAGGTCCCTTAGAGCCGGCTGATATCCCCAAAAAGGGCGGAGGTAAGGTGGATCTGAAGAACTTTGGAAGAAATCGTACCTTTCAAATCAAATGAATAAAGGTAGCGGCCTCGCAAGATAGGTAGATATGAATAGAATAATAATATTTACAGTAGAATGACGGATATACAAAGAAATAATAATAAATAAAGGAAAGGCGGTAATCATTTTGCTAGTATTGGTTTAGCTGTTGTCAAAACGGTACCAGTCATTGGTACAGGTGTGGTTCGAATTCTTCCCTTTTTAAATTTTGTCTTGTTAGCACCAATTTTGTTTTTTTTCTTTATGTCATAGAGCTAACGTAACATAACTAGAAATATACAGAAAAGTAATTTGAGCTGTAGACTTGATCGTGTTATCGTTGTTACGTATAAACTGGTAGAGTCGAGTAACAAAGGCAAGTCGTAGTAAATGACTTATGATTCATTGATTATAGCTGTTACATTGTAGTGGTTTAGCTAGTTACGATCATGTTTGCGTTGTTGAAACATAGGTACTAATCGCCAGGGTGTAGACCGTAGGTGATCGAACATAAACTATAATATTATTGTCGGAAGAATCGTCAATGATGTATATTGGTTTAAAAGATACAAAGTTTAGTGAAAAGTCCGCATTAGAGATGCAATGGATTTTGGTCTGCAGTTCCTAACATTGTTAAATTTGATAGATAAAGTAAAAATACGTTTGTGTTAATGATTTGATATTGTAGCTCTATGGTTTAATTCGCATTCACAATAATTAAGTTAATTATTGGTGCTTGATTCGTAATTCTAGAATATCCCTTTTATATTTTCTTTGCGAACAAAATTGTAGTAAGGCATAAATATTATCTCAGAGAAGAAAATGAAGGTTGTAGCGAACAAGTTTTTCAAAATTTTAATGATGATAATTCTATTAAAACCGCGGATGAAGACTCAGACCAAGTGACTGAGGAAAATGACCTTCATTTACCGATAGCAAAATTTGCACCCTCCTAGGGATCCGGGAGACTAAAAAAAGGATGCTGAGCCGGTGACGGCGGAGTCACTCCCTGGGTTCCGGGAGTTTAAATATTGGAACCCACCTGAAAAAACTTTTTTGAAAGCCCGTTCTGTGCCACTCGGACAGTTGGCAGGGGGGGCGCCGTCGCTCTTTCTGCCGCTGCTAAATTTCTTCCGTCTTGTGGTCCCCCGGGTGGCACGCATTGTCAGCATCTAGTCAGGCCGTCGGAGCGCCGAGAAGTAAGGTAGCTCGGGCCACCCGCTGACATTTCAGAGCTCGAGAGGCTCCCTCCAAGGGTACTGGGAGGATAATAAAAAGGCCGTGCCCTTCTGGCGTAGTCCAAAATGTATCAACAAGTTTATAATGATTTTTTTTACGTGTTGTGATTTAACTATTCATTCAAGTTAGGTACTGATTAAGTGCGGAACGTAAGAGGCCAATTAGAGGCGTTAATGCTAGAGTTGAAAGCATTGAAAAATAACGTGTATTGTAAGTATTAATTCTGGTCGACAGCTCGTAGATTTGGTAAAATTTAATAGATGAGAAAGTTAGATTTGTGTAAAGGTTGAGATTGACAATGTATTTTCAATTTACTGTTCATTCCTATTGTATTAAAAAAAAAACGTTTCACATTGTATCATTGTATTGAACCGTGTTAAACCTTGGCGGAGCACAAGAAGAAATTAGTCAAACAACAAGATTAAAGTTTTGAATGGATTGGTACAGCGTACGCGTGAGTAATCAACAGAAGTAAGAAGATAGGCGCAACGAAGCACAAGAAATTCGATAAAAAAGCATTCTATGGTACGTTTGGGAATATTCACCGATTTGGGATGACATTTAGTGGATGTATTGACATCATTTTTCTTCGTTTAATTAAAAGCATGGATAGTTCATATATGGTTATGCCCTTTACAAAATCATGGGCTCTGGGCTAGCACTCCTTAAGATCCTTGTGATTATAAAATACATATAGACCTGCAGAATCCACATATTCCTTGATCAAGAAAATTATTTGATATTTCCTTAAATTAAATCGTTATTGAGTTCAAAACCATTGATCCCATTAATCCCAGCGAGACCAACAAATTACTGTGTTCAGTTCCTAACGCCCCCTCTAAGACTTCTATACATCAGAAATTACGATTGCCCTCCAGCAGATAATTCGAGATGAATGTCATCATCCCATAATTAACACCACGTCAATCCACCACATCGAAGTAGCAGAGAAAGAAATTTACGCGGATTATAAAATATGTGGTTAACCATGGTACCTGAACTATAAGTGCGCGGGCAGTGTACCCCGAGTTCGCGAAAAAGAAATAAATTTCGAAATTGTGTTGTGCCGAACCAGACAGAAGAGGAGATTAAGCCGCTATTCGTACCGCCAAAAGTAATAATTTCGGTGTCGAACACTTGTTCGTGATGTTTTATTTGAATGTTTACTACTCGTAAGTGTTTATGTATCCGACGTATCTTATCGCTACACGTTTTGTCTATATGTTAAGTCGTTAAAAGGAACGCTACTATAAAAATAGTAGCCTTCTTTTCTTAAGGGGGGAGTGATGTTGCGAACCGCAAAGGTAATAATAAGGTAAAAGATGATAAAAAGATGATAAAATAATTAAATTCATTAAAACAATGTATGAGCTCCCACTCTTAAGGAAGGAAGGTTTCGCGCCTTGTAGGGGGATAAGTTTGTTTATAATAATGCGCAGTGGACCGGCAAAGCGTATATAAGTCCTTGTAGAGACTTTCAAAAAAGACTTTCGTCTGACTTCGTCTTAGAGTTCCGAGTTCCGGAGTTTGTCGTAGAGTTCGTTCCTCGAAGAAATCGTTCATCGGGAGTCTCGTCGTCTTAAGAGTTCATTCGTTCGTCACGGAGTTGAATCTCGTCTAGAGTTATTTGTCTCGTCTTAAGAGTGCCATTTTCGCGGTGATTTGTGTGTAAACTTATTTAGCGCGATCGGTACCGGTCCACGGTAAATTGAACTACCTTAATTTAGTTCCTTTGGATTATACCATGTCGACCCATAGATTCTGGGGTAAGTCTGTTTAAACGTTTATACAGGGTGTTTAAAAAATACATTCGAATATTTGGCCCACTTATAGATCTCATCAGTACACACAAAAAAGTCAAAATAAACATAAGTCCAAAAATCAGCCGTTTCCTAATTACAGCCTGTTTTTCAAATTAAAATAATTTACACTCAAATATCAGTATAAATACATTTTAATTATTACAAATTAATGATTCTTAAAGAAGATGTTCAAAATGTCCTCCTTCCATTTGTATACACATTTCACATCTCCGTAAAAGTGAACGCCGCACTCTCTCAAAGAGTCCCGGATTTATACGAACAGTCTGGCAGGCATGTTCAATTCGTTCTCGCAACTCATCTAAATTATTCACAGGACTTGAATAAACTAATATCTTTAAATACCCCCAAATGCAAAAATCGAGTGGAGTGAGGTCGGGAGATCTAGGGGGCCATGCAATTGGACCTCCTCGCCCTATCCACCTGCCATTGTAATTTTCGTTTAGATAATTTCTGACCAAGACTCCGTAATGCGCAGGAGCTCCATCGTGCATCAACCACATATTAATTCTGTGGTTGAGGGGCACATCTTCTAACAGCAGTGGTAATGTATTCCGCAAAAAGTCAAGGTACAATTGACTAGTCAAACGGTTAGGCAGGAAACAAGGTCCTATCAGATGGTCTCCTAACACACCAAGCCAAACGTTGATTGCAAATCGGTGTTGATGATTCGATTCAACAACGGCATGCGGATTTTCGTCGGCCCAAACATGGCTATTATGAAAATTAAAAATGCCATTTCTCGTGAAACCAGCTTCGTCTGTAAATAAAATTTTCGTAACAAAATTTGGGTTCTCCGCGACTTTTGTCAACATGCTTCGACAAAACACCAGTCGTGCGGCATAATCAGGCACAGCTAGAGCCTGTACCCTTTGAATATGGTATGGGTGCAATTGCTGCTCCCGTAAAATTCTCCAAATTAGGGAAAAATTAATATTTGTTTCAGTAGAGAGTCTTCTAGTACTAGTACCAGGATTTTCTTCAATTCGTCTTAAAATGTTAAGTTCTGCGTCGGGAGTACAAACTGATCTAGGCCGACCACCATCACCGTTCCTTGATTTAAACGATCCAACTTCGGATAAACGTTGATGTAAATTTGTAAAAAGTTTATCACACGGAAGTACCCGGTTTGGGAATGCTTCGGCATAAAGGCGACGTGCCTCACAAGCATTTCCATCGGCTTTGCCATACATAAAATGCATGTCTGCCATTTCTGCGTTGGTATAAGGTATATTCGAAAATTTCAACAATGGGTTACAGCAACAACTACTTCAATAAACACTGACAATAACGGACACACAATAATTACAACAAATGTGGCAACTACACTAACAGAAACGAACAAAATTTGTTTTGTTATTTCCATGGAAGACTTCATAAATACGCGAATCACTCCTACTGAGTGTAAATTATTTTAATTTGAAAACAGGCTGTAATTAGGAAACGGCTGATTTTTGGACTTATGTTTATTTTGACTTTTTTGTTTGTATTGATGAGATCTATAAGTGGGCCAAATATTCGAACGTATTTTTTAAACACCCTGTATAATTAACTGTTCGTAATCAACGCATCAACTAGAGTTAAGTTCTGTTTAATTGTCTGTTTATTCTTCTTTGTTTATTTTTGTAATTGAATTTTAGTTTGTTTCATTAAATATTATATTAAAGAATTTCTGCCTTATTCATAAAGGAACCTAATATTCATTGAGATATTTATAAATAGATAAGGCAGGTAAGTGAAGTTGAAGTTTTTTAATCTTTCATTACTCAACTCTCCCTTGGCGTTGTTGGGGTTCAGCTCGACGCTAACGCCTTTTGCAGACCCTACTAATTTTTAATTGTCGTTGTTGGCGGTAGCCGCTCGCCGTCAACAGCCCTCACCATTAGGGGTCGCGACAACTGTAACAAATCCTATAAACGGATTTTTTAATATATTATATGTTAAAGCGAGTTTCTGAAGCATTGGGGATCAGCTTATCTACCGTGAATAGGATAACAGGAAATAAGAAGGCCAAAATTGTTAAGGAAAAACCAAAACCGAAGACAGATATCGATGAATTGACCCAATTTAATATCAGGACAACGATTTATGACATGCATAAGAAGAAACAGCACGTAACATTGGAAAGTTTGTTAAATGTTTTAAAGGAGAAAGATATAATCAACTGTTCGAAATCATCATTACATAGAATACTTGAAGGAATAGGATTTAGGTGGATTAAGGATAATCCAAAGGTAGGTCTCATGGAATTATCACATGTTGTTTTGTGGCGTTTTTCTTTTTTGCAGGAATATATTCGAAACAAAAGGAGGCAAGAACGACAGATTGTATATTTAGATGAGACATGGATTTTTGAAAATGGATCAGCAGCGAAATCATGGCATTTCTTATTTTACAAAATGTTGATTTATGTTAGAAATGTTAGGATTTTATTTGTTTTAATTTTATATTGTTACAAAATTAAAATTTATGTTGATTACATGATTTTATTTTAAAATAGTGTTTTTATTTATTAATTGATATTTTCCATTACATTTTTGTGATTTATTAAAATATATTAAATTACAATAAAAATCTTAAATTGTGTTTTATTATTTTTATTTAAGTTAATCACGATGCCAATAACCACATCCCGGTGATTAGAACAATAATAGTTAAAACACGATTACTGCCATAAGTGTAAAACAATTCTAAATTAACCGACTGAATGGGTAAATTTCTCAAACCAACGTTTGAATTTCTAATTAACCACTATTTTCTATTAAACTTCAAGCTTTTTAATTCGTTTAAAAACTGGCCATATCGATTTGGAGGTTATGTTCTATAACCTCCAAATAGCACCTACAACCAAAATATTAAACGCTTGACAACAGCGCGATCACGTGACTAGATGTAAGTAGTGACGTAACTGTCAAAACTGCTGGGACGAGCTTTACAAACATTTATCGCTATACAACCAAATTTCGTGTGATGCGCTGATTGGTGCATTTTTCGGACTTCAGTCTTGTGTTGTCCGTTGTTACGACATGTTGTAATTTTTATCAATTTTTAACGTGTATCCATTTTTAACGTGTATCGACTTAAAGTATTAACGTAAATTTATTAAATTTTATTAATTCAATTTTTAATTTTAACGTGTTTCAAGGTAATTTTCTTAAAAAATTTGATGTATTTAAGCTTAATTAACGTATTTTATAGTGATTTACGCCACGTTGTGTCAGTTAACTTAATGCGCAGTACTATTTTTACGGTCAACCTCTCTTAATATTCCATCGTAAGTTTAATATTTTATTGCTTATTACTGATTTAGTATTAATTTTGATTCTTTGTCGTCATTTAATTGTAGTCTACCCTGATGAAGGAATAAAGTATTCCGAAAGCTTGGAGTGAAAAAAGGAAATGCTGTTTTAATTTTCCTCGTCGTCTCTGTCGGTTGTCTTGCCCAAGATTTTATTTCTCGTTTTTATCGCTATAGTTTAAATGTACGAAAATCCACAGTTAAATAATATGATAATATTTACGCCGTTTTCTGTTTGGTACTTTACTTATGTGTGTTCTTGACCGTGATGTCAAACACGCTTTAATGCGATTGTTCATTTCTCGACTTCTTGGTGTTTATAGACGTTATTTTTAAGATTATAATACCTGTGCATTGTGTATTTCTGTTTTAAACTTATCTAACTATGTCACCAAATCAGGTAAGTATAACATTATTGTTTAATTAAACACTCTTTACGTTGTATATTGCCAGCAACATCATTTTCTCCATAAAAAATTGTCCATAAAACAACGTAAGCTTTTCGTAAGAAAATGTATGATTTTGGCAATGTAATTATCATTTCTAAGAGTAAGGGCCGGTTTATTCACCTCTGGATAAATTAATCTACCCGATATTTTCCATAGTAACTATAATTTCACTTGCCATGATTGGTTAGTTAGCCTGTAACCATGGTAGATATCGGGTAGATTAATTTATCCAAAGGTGAATAAACCGGCCCTAAATATTGTAAAATAATAAGACATGTTTGAAGAAAACTCAAGCTTACAACATTTACAACAGTAAAAATAAAAAAATCAATTAAAAATAATTTTAATTGATTTTAATAGTACTTTAAAATTAAAAAAATATTGGATGTATGACTGCGATACTTGTATACTGGTGCCCCATCAAAATGAGCTAGTCGAAATATCTCAAGTACTACAAGTCCGATAAGGAAACGATCTCCTGGAGTCTAGTCACCTTCAATTACTGGGAAAAGTTTATCGGGTTTGTGGACGACACTTCAGGGATAACCAATTTCAAACTAAAACCAAGATGAAGCTGTGTGGGAAACAACTTCCACAACTAATTGTGTGTTCAGAAGACATTTTTCCTAATAAACCTTCTGATACTTATCCCAATACTCCTCCCAGTACTTCTTCTAGTACTTATTATACTTATAATTATTTAATATGTTATTACTTATTAGTATTGTTGTTTATATTAATTTTTGGTACCTTATACAGGGTGTCCCACATTTTAATACGCAAACTTCACCAGCACATAGTTCTCATAAAAATAATACAAAAGTTCTATATAAACATGGGGTCGCAACTCTTTTGTTTTCGAGATATGGCCGTTCAAAGTTGGAAAAAAAATTTACATTTTCATTTTTATTTCAGCTATTTATAAACGCAGGAATGTGAATTTTTACAATAATGTACTACAGCCTAGTATGTTATTTCCAAGCCTTAATTAACCCACCCCGGCGTACCTGAAAGGGTTGAAATTCACGATCACCACTACATTTTCCAATAGAACTTTTTAACTCGGTAAAATTTTAACATAAAAAAATATCTCTTAGAAAGCTCATTTCTTAGCGAGACTTTTTTGTCTCTTACATTTTTTGCATAAAACTGATAGTTTTCGAGAAAAAAAAATAAAATCTTAGCGTGTGTCAGACCAATTTTCCAAACGAACTTTTTAATTCGGTAGAATTTTAACCTAAAAAAATATGCGTTAGAAAGCTCATTCTTTAGCGAGTTTTTTTTGTCTTTTACATTTTTTGCATAAAACTGATAGATTTCGAGAAAAAAAATAAAATCTTAGCGCGTGTCGTATTGTACCGCTTCACCCCTAACCAAATGTTCTTTAAAAGTTGGCTATGGTTTTAGAGTAATAAGTGATAATAATAATAATAAGCTAAAAATATTAACAATTACACTTTAAATTAAATGCATTCTATTTTAGTCAACGTACAGTTCATCAGTACAAAGAAATCAGACCAAAACCATGGCCAACTTTTAAAGAACTTTTGGTTAGTACAGTACGACACGCGCGAAGATTTTATTTTTTTTTCTCGAAATCTATCAGTTTTATGCGAAAATTGTAAGAGACAAAAAGATCTCGCTAAAGAATGAGCTTTCTAATGCATATTTTTTTAGGTTAAAATTCTACCGAATTAAAATGTTCTTTTGGAAAATGTAGTGATGATCGTGAATTTCAACCCTTTAAGGCATGCCGGGGTGGCTAAATTAAGGCTTGAAATGAACATGCTTGGCTGTAGTAGATAACTGTAAAAATTCACATTCCTGCGTTTATAAATAGCTGAAATAAAAATGAAAATGTAAATTTTTCTTTCAACTTTGAACGGCCATATCTCGAAAACAAAAGAGTTGCGACCCCATGTTCATATAAAACTTTTGTATTATTTTTTTGAGAACTATGTCCTGGTGAAGTTTGTGTATTAAAATGTGGGACACCCTGTATATATATATATATTCGTCCATTTATATTAACAGCATATTAAGTATGTAATTTATTTTGTAATAATAAATCTTTTTTATATTTTACAAATTTGTTTTATTTTATTATTTCTTTGAATACGAACCTACAAGAACGTGTAGGTTTAAAATTATTTAAACCTGCCAGCTTCCCGCGTTACTTAATAGTTCTGAGTTAACGCCGCTGGAAGCGCTGTAAGCAGCACAAAATTTTTACCATTGCGTGTCCAGTCCAATAGGTATTGGTCTGTGGTCCAGTCACAAAACAATATGAGACTGGACACCGGGAGGGAAAGTAGGATTTAAAAATGGGTATAAATTAAATACCCAGTATTACACTTGAATGTGAAGTAGACATACACGGTATATTATTTAATTGCTTAGTAAAGAAACTAGCCGCTCAGTATTAATATAAATATTCAGTACGAAAACTAAATGACCATTAAAAATGTTAAATGCAGAGTCAATATACTAAACCCTCAGTAAAAATCCTAAATGTCCAGTACAAATCTTAACTGTTCAGTAATTCTACCAAATAATCAGTAAAAAATCCAAACTACTTTAAAAAAAATAATATGTTCATTCTCAACATAACTTGAACAAATTTAAAAAATCGTACTGAGGCTATTTCTGGAAATTTAGAAGAAAAATTTTAAATAGAAATACATTAATCCATCTATTTTATGCTAAACAAATCAAATTTATGGTAGCTGTTTCCAAAAAAATTTAAAAAATTCCCAAAGTCATCGACGATTCTTGCCCGAACCTAAAAAAATTTGAACAAATTTGAAAAATCGTACTGAGCTTATTTAAGAAAATTTTGGAAAACTTTTTTAAATAGAAATGCATTAACATATCTATTTTAAGTTAAACAGATCAAATTTACTGTAATTGTTTCCGAAAAAATTAAAAAAAAATCCGAAGTCATCAACGATTTTCGGCCAAATTCAATACAACCTGAAAATTTTTCAAAAATCGCACTGAGCTTGTTTATGAAAATTTTGAAAAGATTTTTGGAATAGAAATACATTAAAGTATCTATTTTATGCAATACAAACCAAATTTACAGTAGCTGTTCCCAAAAAATTTTTAAAAATTCGCAGACATCGACGATTTTTTCCCAAATTCAACAAAATTTGAACAAATTTGAAAAATCTCATTGAGTTTATTTATGAAAATTTTGAAAAGATTTTTTGAATAGAAATAGGTTAAAGTATCTATTTTATGTTAAACAAATCAAATTTACTGTAGCTGTTTCCAAAACAATAAAAAGAAACCCAGGGTCATCGATAATTTTCGCCCGAATTTAGTATAACTTGAAAAATCGGTCAGAGTTTATTTATGAAAATTTGTAAAAGATTTTTGAAATAAGAATAGATCGAAGCATCTATTTTGTATAAAGCAGATCAAATTAATTGTAGCTGTTCCTAAAAAAAACAAAGTCATCGACGATTTTTGCACAAACTAAACATAACTTGAACAAATTTAAATAATCGTGCTGAGTTTATTTATGAAAATTTTGAAAAGATTTTTTAAATAGAAATACATTAAAGCATCTATTTTATGCTAAATAAATCATATTCATAGTAACTATTCTCAGAAAACATAAAAAAATTCCCAGTCATCGATGATTTTCGCCCGAATTCAATATAACTTGAACAAATTTGAAAAATCGTACTGAGCTGATTTATGAAAATTTTGAAAAGACTTTTTATATAGAAATACATTAAAGTATCTATTTTATGCAATACAAACCAAATTTACAGTAGCTGTCCCCAAAAAATTTTTAAAAATTCGCAGACATCGACGATTTTTTCCCAAATTCAACAAAATTTGAACAAATTTGAAAAATCTCATTGAGTTTATTTATGAAAATTTTGAAAAGATTTTTTGAATAGAAATAGGTTAAAGTATCTATTTTATGTTAAACAAATCAAATTAATTGTAGTTGTTCCCAAAAAAATTTAACAAATTCCCAAAGTCATCGATAATTTTTGCCTGAACAAAAAAACACATTCTTCGTGTTCACTTTCTCTTTCATCACTCTCGTAATGAGGTATTTCATTCATTTTTAATCTAAAATTTTGATGAACAATTATGTGGTTAGATGAACACACGGTGACCACTGCAAACGGTGATCGCCGATGTCATTGTTGCCAACCAGTTAAAGCAGCGCCTCACATTTACTGATCTACTTGATACCCATTAAGCAATCGTAATTCTTTACTGGGAGTTATTGAATTTAATACTATGCTTTATATGTTTAACATTTCAAATATTTTACTGAGCATTTTTTGTTTTTATACTTAACATGTTTAAAATTAATTACTGAATGTTTAGTATTTTTTACTGAGCAATAAGGTATAAAAATACTGAGCATTTAAATGCGATCCTTTAAAAATCGGCAACAGCCTACGTCACAGGCCGGCAGAAGGCACGTTTACACAGAAAATTTTACTGTCGGAATATTAAGGCCGTTAGTAAAGTTTAAAGTAAGAAAAATGTTTAAAAGTAAATGTTTACGCGTAGTAAATGCGTAACAAACTTATTTGTTTAATTGTTTGAAGCAATAAGTGAAGTAGTTTCAATTAGTAAGTTTCCCTAGTGTAAGCGGGTCTACGCATCGCGTGAAGATGGCGCGAAATGGCTTCCCCCACCGCTGCATGGCAATGACACAACAGAATGAAGTTAGTTGTTAGTGAGGTATTTTGTGTTTGTTGACACGTAAGGTAATTATTTTATTTTTTTAAATTGAAGATTTTTTTGATTATTGCCTTGTAATATTTCTGTATTACCATGTCTAGCGTCGCCGAATTATCCTTATCCAGAAAGAAACGGTCTTGTAAATTCCCATCTTGCCATAATTCCTACTACATTAATAATCCAAACAATAAAAAGTTCCATAGATTTCCTAAAGATCCCACAATTTCAGCATCCTGGAAATCTTTATGCAACCTAGATCCTACAGTTAAAACAATAAGGTTTTACATATGTGAGGACCATTTTTCTGATTCCGACTACAACAATTCCGAAAAAATTCGCCTTAATTATAATGCTCTTTCTAAACCTTTTCCCAGAGCTCCTGTTTCTCACAATCCTAATGTTTCCGAAGAACATGTGGCCCCCACCTCTCCAATTGCTCCCAATAATATCATAAACCAATTAAATCCTAGTATTCCAGACATTCCTGTCCTATGTGGGGATATTGGCGTTGAAGCTGGAGAGGTTTGCCAATTTGATAATTTAGATTTTGTTTATCTTTTAGAGGATGTGGAGGTAACAAATGATTCAAAGGCGCACTTATTAGACCCGCAAGAAAAGAACGTTAGAGTTCATCGCAATACAATATTAAAATTGTCAAAATTAAAAGGACAGCTTAGGAATGCGATAGCTGATTTGAACTGTATAAGAAAACTATATGACGAGGGCTGATTTGAGTCCATCGAAACTACTTTGAATTCCGTAACAAAGGAGTCTTATTCAGATGATTGATGCTATCCGTGATCGGGTGTATCAGTTTCTGGATAAGAATGGTCACTTGCATCCTATCGAAAAAATGTTTAAATCATCTAACGTTGAATTTCATAGTTCATTTAATTTCTGCTCAGTTCATGAACAAGTTAAACTTTCTATTGTTGAGAAATGTATTAAATTAAATATTTATAAGTATTTACGAGATAGAAATGCTAAGGAATTCAATGTTAGAAAAGTTAAACGTACAAAGTTTTGAAGTAACATATTATTTATATATCTTTTTCTTTTTTTTTTCATATTTCGGTGACGCTTTTTGGAGGCTGAAGTATGCTTTATTTATTTGTTATTGTATTAAGACTGTATTATTTTTTTGTTATAGAATTATATTTTATTTATTTTTTAGTTTAAGTTTATTTATTGTTAGTTATTTATTACGTTTTTTAATAAAAAATTTTTCCCTTTTAAATGTGTGTTTTATTTCTAATTAATTAAGAAAATTGTAATTTAAGAAGTGCAAGGTACTAGTGTCAGTTCGAATTTCGCGCCTAACTTTGCCGTGCAAAAGTGGGGGTAAAATGTGTTGCTCGAATTTAACGTGCAGTGGGCGCTTCTTCTCATATTGTTATGATATTGTTTTGTGCCGTACGTCGAGATGCTTGTGTTACCAGAACGCCAGCGACGTGCTGCGCATGCCGTTAGGCGATTGTTACCCGAACGTGCCCGAACGCTACCGATGTACTTCGTACGTCGGCGGGCGATTGTTGCCCGAAAGAGCATGCGCGGCACGTCGACCTTCTTTACCGACGCAGCGTTTATCACGTCACTTCAAACACGTAAAATGCAAAACGACAGTAAAATGAATATTATTTTCACAAATAAAAGGAAAAGAAAAGACGATGCAGAATTTGATAGTGATCAGGAATGGATATGGAAAGATACAGAAAACATAACTCAAGAATGGGAATATTCAAAAATATCTAAAATAAATATTCTAGTTGATTATTATTACGGCTTTTGAAATGACAAGCAGAATATTAGCGGAAGATTTTTGGAAAATTATCGTAACTGAAACTATACTATTTTCGGCGAAAGATGTCTCATGCGTCATTGATTAATTATTGGCGTATTCAATTGGTTGCACTGGTGCGCACCAGTGCATAACAGTGTGTTCTATTGGTTGTTTCGTTGTGTTCTATTACATTTTAATATTGTAGTTTATAAAACATTTTAAACATAATCAAGCCTTGAACACACTTACAAGTGATGTTATGATTATGTTTGATTTCATCGCGTTCTGTTGAATTTGCCCTTTTTACCACTAACAAGGAGAGTGCAAGGTCTTGGGGTCGTGGATTTAGTTCAAATTTCGTAGACTGCCAGATTTAATTTCCCTGTTGATGAAAATATATGGTTATAGGGGCCACTATTCAATAATTTTTAAAATATTTGCAATTAAAGATGCAATTAATTCGTTAGAACAAGTCCGGATAATGTCAAAATTAACCGAATTTATACCGATTAAGTCAAGCTTTTTGAAGAAAGGTTATAATGCCAAGTCATATTCCTGTATTAATTTTGAAGTCTTGATAGATCAAATGACAATTAACTGACAAATCCAAAGTGCGGTGAACACCATGGACTGCTCACTCCTATCATAATGTCAAAACTTACGTTTAGTACCGGATGATGTCACACATGGCGCTGCATTCTACTATAAAATTTATTTTGGCAGCTTTTTTACAGGAACCTATATGATTAATATGCACTGCGCATCATTTGTCCAGGGCATAGTTGATGTCGCACAGGTTTCAAATATTTTCATATTTAAAAAGTTGACATTCCTTGTCATGTTTTATTCTTTTTATGAAAAGCGAGAATTGTGCAAGTTATTTGAAGTGATTCTAATTTGTTCAGTGGGTTTTAAGTGATTTGGTTTTGGTGTTTCGACTGATTTAATGAACCAGAATTTACAAGAAGAATAAATACCAAACAGAAAGATTCGAAAATTAGATACATAAGTATTAGTTGTGACTCCAAACCCATATTATTATTTTTATTGGTCAATAAATCCATGAGTTTCATTAATAAAATTAGGTGGTTTTAATGTTGTCACTTTTAGTATTTTATGAAACAAAAATTGAGAAGAGGTATAAAATTGACAATTTTTTAAATTTCCCGCCTGTACTTAAAACTGCAAAACGAATGTAGCGACATTGGTGACATCATACGCAACTAAACGGAGTTCCAGCCAAACATAGGAGAGTCGCCTATCTATATAAGTATATGTCATCTATGGTGAACACTCAAAAAATGCTTCGATGTCGCAAAATTTTATATCGACCCATGGTATCTTTATATGTAAAAATAGACACTCTCAGTACTTGAACCCGGCGCCTAATGACGAGAAACACCGATCTATTGCTGCTACGCTAAACCCATTATGTTTAATCGTTTGCTTCAGACCTGAATTTAACTAGTGAATTGCATCTTCAATTGCAAATATCTCAAGAGCTATTGAGTAGTGGCCCCTACAACCACATATTTTCTTCAACAGGGAAACTAAATCTACCATCCTACAAAATTTGAACTAAATCTATGACCCCAAGACCTTGCACTCTCCTTGTAAGCTAGTGTGACATATGTCACATTTTGCACTCAACTGGTGCGCACCAGCGCATACTAGTTCTACCAATCGAATTCGCCATATGTTATCCTAGACTACTATTTTCGGTTTTCATCTCTCTCTGACATGTACGCTTAAATAAAAAAGAATATTTCACATATGTCGAGAAAACGGCGACAACTAATGACGCATGAGACATCTTTCGCCGAAAATAGTATAATCGTTTTGCTAATAAAACACTCCAAAATAAAAATCGCAAATTACAAAAATATGAAGATATGTGGTCGGACGTCAATATAGATGAAATACAGGCGTATTTTGCTTTGTGAATTTTGATGTCAAAAGTTAAAAAACAAAGTGTACAATCGTATTGGTCAAAAAGAAGCGTAACCGAAACAGCAATATTTCAAAGAACAATGCCGTATTGGAGATTTGCGCAAGTTTCACGCTTTTTGCACTTTACTAATAATGAAGTTGCAAAAGATAATGATCCTTTATATAAAGTGCGAAGTATAATCGATTACTTCAATGAGAAATTTCAAAATATTTACACTCCCGCGAAATACATTTCGTTAGATGAATCGTTAATGAAATACACGGGTCGGATGTCGTATAAACAGTATAATCCATTCAAAAGAGCATGCTTTGGGGTGAAATTTTATAAGTTATGTGAATCCAAATCAGGCTATTGCATTAAATTCAAAATCTACACTGGTCGAGATTTAGAAAGAAATGCGAATATAAGTGCATCTGAAAATGTTACAATGTTTATGTCTTCAGTAATATTCTTCGCCAAACCTACTTAAAAAACTACAGTCTCTGAAAATCAACGCCATTGGAACAGTGAGATCCAATAGGAAGAGTATGCCTAAACAACTAGTAGGTAAAAAACTAAAGCGATAATGGAATTTTGGTTGCAAAATGGAGAGATAAGAGAGACATATACGTAATGTCCACGAAACATAAAAAAATTGAGATGGTCGAAATGAAAAGAAAAAGATGGAAGAATAATAATAACACTATAACAAAGCCTAACATCGTTTTGGAATACAATGACGGTATGGGTGAAGTGGATTTGCAAGACAGTTATTTATCGTCTTTCAAATTAATGAGAAAATATCGACGCTGCCAAGCATCGATATTAATAATATTTTATTATGTCGATAATTTTAATGGAAAAAATGTTTTCTATCACATCTAGTTTCGGAGAAAGGGAAATGACTTATGACTTCCGGTTAAACCGGAAGTTGTAGTTAAAACATTATAAAATTCTTTTTTTGGGTTTTCTCGCTAGATTGGATAATTTAAAGATAATTTTACTGGAAAAAAATTTTTCTATAACGTCTAGTTTCGGAGAAAAGGAAATGACTTATGACTTCCGGTTAAACCGGAAGTTGTAGTTAAAACATTATAAATTGTCTTTTTTGGATTTTTTCGCTAGATTGGATAATTTAAAGATAATTTACTGGAAAAATTTTTTTCTATCACGTCTAGTTTCGGAGAAAAGGAAATGACTTATGACTTCCGGTTAAACCGGAAGTTGTAGTTAAAACATTATAAAAATTTTTTTTTTTGGGTTTTTTCGCTAGATTGGATAATTTAAAGATAATTTTACTGGAAAAAATTTTTTCTATAACGTCTAGTTTCGGAGAAAAGGAAATGACTTATGACTTCCGGTTAAACCGGAAGTTGTAGTTAAAACATTATAAATTTTCTTTTTTTTGGATTTTTTCGCTAGATTGGATAATTTAAAGATAATTTTACTGGAAAGAATTTTTTCTATCACGTCTAGTTTCGGAGAAAAATAAATGACTTATGACTTCCGGTTAAACCGGAAGTTGTAGTTAAAACATTATAAAATTTTTTTTTTGGATCTTTTCGCTAGATTGGATAATTTAAAATAATTCTACGGGAAAAATTTTTTTCTATCACGTCTAGTTTCGGAGAAAAGTAAATGACTTATGACTTCCGGTTAAACCGGAAGTTGTAGTTAAAACATAAAATTTTTTTTGGATTTTTTCGCTAGATTGGATAATTTAGAGATAATTTTACTGGAAAAAATTTTTTCTATAACGTCTAGTTTCGGAGAAAAGGAAATGACTTATGACTCCCGGTTAAACCGGAAATTGTAGTTGAAACATTATAATTTTTTTTTTTTTTGATTTTTTCGCTAGATTGGATAATTTAAAGATAATCTTACTGGAAAGAATTTTTTCTATCACGTCTAGTTTCGGAGAAAAGTAAATGACCTATGACTTCCGGTTAAACCGGAAGTTGTAGTTAAAACATAAATTTTTTTTTTGGATTTTTTCGCTAGATTGGATAACTTAGAAATAATTCTACGGGAAAAAATTTTTCTATCACCTCTAGTTTCGGAGAAAAGGAAATGACTTATGACTTCCGGTTAAACCGGAAGTTGTAGTTAAAACATTATAAAATTTTTTCTTTTTTGATTTTTCCGCTAGATTGGATAATTTAGAGATAATTTTACTGGAAAAAAATTTATCTATCACGTCTAGTTTCGGAGAAAAGGAAATGCCTTATGACTTCCGGTTAAACCGGAAGTTGTAGTTAAAACATTATAAATTTTTTTTTTTTTGGGTTTTTTCGCTAGATTGGATAATTTAAAGATAATTTTACTGGAAAAAATTTTTTCTATCACCTCTAGTTTCGGAGAAAAGGAAATGACTTATGACTTCCGGTCAAACCGGAAGTTGTAGTGAAAACATTATAAATTTTTTTTTGGATTTTTTCGCTAGATTGGATAATTTAAAGATAATTTTACTGGAAAAAATTTTTTCTATCACGTCTAGTTTCGGAGAAAAGTAAATGACTTATGACTTCCGGTTAAACCGGAAGTTGTAGTTAAAACATTATAATTTTTTTTTTTTTTTTGATTTTTTCGCTAGATTGGATAATTTAAAGATAATTTTACTGGAAAGAATTTTTTCTATCACGTCTAGTTTCGGAGAAAAGTAAATGACTTATGACTTCCGGTTAAACCGGAAGTTGTAGTTAAAACATTATAAAAAATCTTTTTTGGGTTTTTTCGCTAGATTGGATAATTTAAAGATAATTTTACTGGAAAAAATTTTTTCTATCACCTCTAGTTTCGGAGAAAAGGAAATGACTTATGACTTCCGGTCAAACCGGAAGTTGTAGTTAAAACATAAAATTTTTTTTTTGGATTTTTTCGCTAGATTGGATAATTTAGAGATAATTTTACTGGAAAAAATTTTTTCTATAACGTCTAGTTTCGGAGAAAGGGAAATGACTTATGACTCCCGGTTAAACCGGAAATTGTAGTTGAAACATTATAATTTTTTTTTTTTTTTGGATTTTTTCGCTAGATTGGATAATTTAAAGATAATCTTACTGGAGAGAATTTTTTCTATCACGTCTAGTTTCGGAGAAAAGTAAATGACCTATGACTTCCGGTTAAACCGGAAGTTGTAGTTAAAACATAAAATTTTTTTTTGGATTTTTTCGCTAGATTGGATAACTTAGAAATAATTCTACGGGAAAAAATTTTTCTATCACCTCTAGTTTCGGAGAAAAGGAAATGACTTATGACTTCCGGTTAAACCGGAAGTTGTAGTTAAAACATTATAAAATTTTTTCTTTTTTGATTTTTCCGCTAGATTGGATAATTTAGAGATAATTTTACTGGAAAAAAATTTATCTATCACGTCTAGTTTCGGAGAAAAGGAAATGCCTTATGACTTCCGGTTAAACCGGAAGTTGTAGTTAAAACATTATAAATTTTTTTTTTTTGGGTTTTTTCGCTAGATTGGATAATTTAAAGATAATTTTACTGGAAAAAATTTTTTCTATCACCTCTAGTTTCGGAGAAAAGGAAATGAGTAATGACTTCCGGTTAAACCGGAGGTTGTAGTTAAAACATTATAAATTTCTTTTTTGATTTTTTCGCTAGATTGGATAATTTAAAGATAATTTTACTGGAAAAGATTTTTTCTATCACGTCTAGTTTCGGAGAAAAGGAAATGAGTTATGACTTCCGGTCAAACCGGAAGTTGTAGTGAAAACATTATAAATTTTTTTTTTGGATTTTTTCGCTAAATTGGATAATTTAAAGATAATTTTACTGGAAAAAATTTTTTCTATCACGTCTAGTTTCGGAGAAAAGTAAATGACTTATGACTTCCGGTTAAACCGGAAGTTGTAGTTAAAACATTATAAATTTTTTTTTTTTTTTGGATTTTTTCGCTAGATTGGATAATTTAAAGATAATTTTACTGGAAAGAATTTTCTCTATCACGTCTAGTTTCGGAGAAAAGTAAATGACTTATGACTTCCGGTTAAACCGGAAGTTGTAGTTAAAACATTATAAAATTTCTTTTTTTGGATTTTTTCGCTAGATTAGATAACTTGAAGACAATTTTACTGGAAAAAAATTTTTCTATCACGTCTAGTTTCGGAGAAAAGGAAATGACTTATGACTTCCGGTTAAACCGGAAGTTGTAGTTAAAACATTATAAAAAATCTTTTTTGGGTTTTTTCGCTAGATTGGATAATTTAAAGATAATTTTACTGGAAAAAAATTTATCTATCACGTCTAGTTTCGGAGAAAAGGAAATGCCTTATGACTTCCGGTTAAACAGGAAGTTGTAGTGAAAACATTATAAATTTTTTTTTTGGATTTTTTCGCTAGATTGGATAATTTAAAGATAATTTTACTGGAAAAAATTTTTTCTATCACGTCTAGTTTCGGAGAAAAGTAAATGACTTATGACTTCCGGTTAAACCCGAAGTTGTATTAAAACATTATAATTTTTTTTTTTTTTTTTGGATTTTTTCGCTAGATTGGATAATTTAAAGATAATTTTACTGGAAAAAATTTTTTCTATCACCTCTAGTTTCGGAGAAAAGGAAATGAGTAATGACTTCCGGTTAAACCGGAAGTTGTAGTTAAAACATTATAAATTTTTTTTTTGATTTTTTCGCTAGATTGGATAATTTAAAGATAATTTTACTGGAAAAGATTTTTTCTATCACGTCTAGTTTCGGAGAAAAGGAAATGAGTTATGACTTCCGGTCAAACCGGAAGTTGTAGTGAAAACATTATAAATTTTTTTTTTTGGATTTTTTCGCTAGATTGGATAATTTAAAGATAATTTTACTGGAAAAAATTTTTTCTATCACGTCTAGTTTCGGAGAAAAGTAAATGACTTATGACTTCCGGTTAAACCGGAAGTTGTAGTTAAAACATTATAAATTTTTTTTTTTTTTTGGATTTTTTCGCTAGATTGGATAATTTAAAGATAATTTTACTGGAAAGAATTTTTTCTATCACGTCTAGTTTCGGAGAAAAGTAAATGACTTATGACTTCCGGTTAAACCGGAAGTTGTAGTTAAAACATTATAAAAAATCTTTTTTGGGTTTTTTCGCTAGATTGGATAATTTAAAGATAATTTTACTGGAAAAAAATTTATCTATCACGTCTAGTTTCGGAGAAAAGGAAATGCCTTATGACTTCCGGTTAAACAGGAAGTTGTAGTGAAAACATTATAAATTTTTTTTTTTGGATTTTTTCGCTAGATTGGATAATTTAAAGATAATTTTACTGGAAAAAATTTTTTCTATCACGTCTAGTTTCGGAGAAAAGTAAATGACTTATGACTTCCGGTTAAACCGGAAGTTGTAGTTAAAACATTATAAAATTTCTTTTTTTGGATTTTTTCGCTAGATTAGATAACTTGAAGACAATTTTACTGGAAAAAAATTTTTCTATCACGTCTAGTTTCGGAGAAAAGGAAATGACTTATGACTTCCGGTTAAAGCGGAAGTTGTAGTTAAAACATTATAAAAAATTCCTTTTTTTGGATTTTTTCGCTAGATTGGATAATTTAGAAATAATTTTACGGGAAGAAATTTTTTCTATCACGTCTAGTTTCGGAGATAAGGAAATGACTTATGACTTCCGGTTAAACCGGAAGTTGTAGATAAAACATTATAAAAATTTTTTTTTTTTGGGTTTTTTCGCTAGATTGGATAATTTAAAGATAATTTTACGGGAAAAAATTTTTTCTATCACGTCTAGTTTCGGAGAAAAGTAAATGATTTATGACTTCCGGTTAAACCGGAAGTTGTAGTTAAAACATCATAATTTTTTTTTTTTTTGGATTTTTTCGCTAGATTGGATAATTTAAAGATAATTTTACTGGAAAGAATTTTTTCTATCACGTCTAGTTTCGGAGAAAAGTAAATTACTTATGACTTCCGGTTAAACCGGAAGTTGTAGTTAAAACATTATAAAATTTTTTCTTTTTTGATTTTTCCGCTAGATTGGATAATTTAAAGATAATTTTACTGGAAAAAAATTTATCTATCACGTCTAGTTTCGGAGAAAAGGAAATGCCTTATGACTTCCAGTTAAACCGAAAGTTGTAGTTAAAACATTATAAAAAATCTTTTTTGGGTTTTTTCGCTAGATTGGATAATTTAAAGATAATTTTACTGGAAAAAATTTTTTCTATCACCTCTAGTTTCGGAGAAAAGGAAATGACTTATGACTTCCGGTCAAACCGGAAGTTGTAGTGAAAACATTATAAATTTTTTTTTTTGGATTTTTTCGCTAGATTGGATAATTTAAAGATAATTTTACTGGAAAAAATTTTTTCTATCACGTCTAGTTTCGGAGAAAAGTAAATGACTTATGACTTCCGGTTAAACCGGAAGTTGTATTAAAAAATTATAATTTTTTTTTTTTTTTGGATTTTTTCGCTAGATTGGATAATTTAAAGATAATTTTACTGGAAAAAATTTTTCTATCACGTCTAGTTTCGGAGAAAAGGAAATGATATATGATTTCCGGTTAAACCGGAGGTTGTAATTAAAAAATTATAAATTTTTTTTTGTATTTTTTCGTTAGATTGGATAATTTAGAGATGATTTTAAAACTCTAACACCCTGGATTTTAGTAACGGAACATTTTGGGACCGTAGTTTATATAAGAAACTATCATTAATTTTCGATGTAGAATCATGCCCTTCAATATTCGCATATCATTACGGAACACCTGTAAGTACCACATACTTGTATATTTCTATTATGCCTTTTAAGTATATAGTTAATTAATTGTAATAATTAAATGATTTTTTTATATTGTACACTTGTTTTATTTTCTTATTTATTTGAACACAAAACAGTAACGTGTGGGTTTAAAATTATTTAAATCCGCCATTTTCCCGCCTTGTTCGGGATTAGTTCAAGGAGAGCATTCATAGAGGTGCTGTAAGCAGTCCAAATTTTTAGCATTGCTTGTCCAGTCTTAATAGGTATTGGTCTGTGGTGTCCATACTATATCATATCCAGGTCAGTAGAGTAATGCTTATAAGGTTGTCCAACTCCCTATCCTTCCTATATTGCAAGAAAAATTTCCCCTCACGTATCCAACTTCTCGATTATGTGACGTCATCCTTGTCCTAGCCGTCCGCGATATACGCGTTGTTTGTAAATTTCACGTTATTATTTCACGTATTGCCTTTAAAGTACTGATTGGGAATTTGGAAGAGGAGTTTAAAAAATATTTAGGGGAAAATGTTAACCACAGAAAAAAAAAATAGTAAAGAAATTGTATAAAAAAATTATTCCACATTTTCCGGAGAATTTTCATCACATAATTAAAATGTATATTAAACAAAGACTATTTATTAGAATAAATTTTTTAAATACAAAATATGAGACTAAAAAAACTCAATATTTTAAAAGAAAAATTTTCAGTATAAAGGAAAAACAAAAAATTCACCCAATAAAAATCTTTTTTTTATCAGCAAATTATCATTATTTTCAAAATGTGTAAAATTTCCTTTTTATTATATTTTTTTGTAAGAATTATTGATAAAAATTTCATCTCGCCGGACAAGCGTGACATCACGCCCGCCTCTCTCCCCTCAAACACGGCGCCACTCGAGTTGGACAACCTTATACCATTACTCTACTGACCTTATATCATATATGTACGCTGGAATCACAAAAACTAGGAATTAAGGAGGAGCTAAGGAGAAGTAGGGGATCGCTGCCTGTGCGAGATACCATATTAAACAAAAATTAAAAGGTCTTTTTGGTCATAAAACACAATAACCATGTAAACCTCCTTCCTTTAACGTACTGTGGTGGGTAAACCATAGATATGTCTATAAAAGAACCAAATAAAACCCAATTTTAAAGAACAACCTAACCCCCAATTGTTAATTTAATAATTTTTAATATAAGACCATAAAATGGGGTACTTACAATAAGAAGTCTTCGCAAATTAAAAAAAAATATAATTAACTAAGTTTCATTCGAAAAACAACATCTTTCTTAATAAAAAACACAACTTCGAACATATAAACTAAATTTGATACGCCAATGATTGCCATTTGAAATCTAGGGTCCCATTTCAGGACGCCAACCGACAAACGTGAAATTTACTAAAGACTTCGATGCGTCACTCCATTTGATCTTGGAACACTCTGTATATGCAATACAATTTTAAATGACACTGAGTTTATTCAGCTCTGTGATTTTCTTGCGTCTTATGAAAAATGCCAATATAAGCAATTTTATTTCCATGATTAATTTAAACATTTCTTAAAGTTCAATGAAAGGAAGATTACAATGGTACTCCATTTATAAGTTTTTATCATTTCGGTGTTGGCGAGTGCTGGAATATTTATCGTGAAGATAATACAATTTATGCAGTTTATAAATATAATCTTAATTAAATAAATATTTTTTTATATTACACATTCCGGACCGGTCACGAGATATCTCGTTTTCATGTTTTTAATTCAGTCTTCAACTAAACAACGAGCCGCAGATACTTTAATTACGTTACGACGGTAACGAAGCCTCTCGCATAGTAACGTTCAGTTTGCTAAAAACCAGATATCTCGTGACCCGTCCGCAATGTGTTAACACCGTTATGTGATAAAGATTGAAACTAGAGAGAGATTAATCTTTATTTAGCTATCGACCCGAAGGTCTTTCCGCCAGTATGTATATATACAGGTTTATTTACATAGTTTGAAAATGATTATAATATACATAAGTGTTACATAAGTACAGGTGTCCTGGAAAATGTGGGAAATCTCTTGGATTCTAATAGAACATTAAAAAATATGATTAAAAGTTCCCATAATTTTTTCTCCTAGCGGTCCTCTCCTCGGAGATACGGCCTTCTAAACGAAGCCACTGGATAACAATTCTTCTTGAATAAATTTTAAAGTACTTAGTTTAATTTAATGAAAATTTAATATGATAAACAGTAGTAAGGACCTCTTAAAAAAATGACCTTAAAACACAATTAGTCTCTTTAGTTTACCAGGGGCGTACTAGGTTGTGCATTTTAATGCTTACATTTTTAACACCCTGTATGGTAAGGTGTTAAAAAAATAAATTTTATACAAGATTTTGATAAATTCTCTTTTATCTTGAAAACCTTAACCGATAGGTATAGGGAGGTGTATTGCAAATTAGTAGAGAATTAAATTCAACAATTTTTTTTTGTTTTTTTTATGGGGTTGGGTATTCTTTGTCTGACACCCTGTATAAAATATTTTATTTTACAATTATCTTGTGGTAAGGAAAATAGTTTAACATTAATTAATTGATTTAAATCCAAACAGTAGGTAGGGACCAATAGCTTATTTTTGTACCAAGTGCAAAGGTTAATGTGAGACATAAAAATGTGGTTAAATCGTAACAAGATGGACACAGTGAGTTTTACGGAAAAAACTACAAATAGATATTTTATATTTTGCATATCAACATAGGGTACGTCAACCGGTGAAAAAATTTTTATGTATTAAGATATTTCTTTAAGCGCATCGGTTATCTACTCCCGGTATAATTTCAGGTAATACGACCGATACACTTTTACGAAAAAGTAGTCCCTATATCGATATCCCCTTCCGTGAAACACACTATGATGGGTTGGTCAATAATCATTCCATTTCTCAAGTATCTTACGTTCTAATTGCAGGATACAAATAATTAAACCTCTAAAGTGAAGCCGTTATCAAGTAAACCTCCAAGAAAATTGTAATAAACGCTTTAAATGAATTTGGATTTTACTTGAAAATATCCTCGCTTTCGGGATTGTAGTTGTTACTTTAGAAGAAGGAAGCGGAAAGATGTTATATTCTTAGGAAGAAGTGTTTCCCATATCCGACAGAACAATTATATCAGAGTTGTATTAACAAAATCTATCGACGCATTTTTTGTCCAACTTTTAAATTCTATAAACTACGGATTTGAGTTGTGCCGGCTATCATTCATTATGTAGAGAAATACACTGTTCAAAAATTAAAGGAATGCTTTTTTCTGTGTTTCCATTAGGTTGATTCCGATTTATATCTGATCGAATACGTTAGAGACTTGTTGGACTTATGTTGGGCACACATATTTGGAAATGTTAAAATACATTCAAAAATTTTCCTTCAGCTAAAAGAAACTTTATTCAACGAATAGGAAAATGTGCTCTACATGATGTTCAAAGAATCATAATGAAAAAGCATGCCAAGGAGGGATTATAGTCTTGCTTGTGGAGATTACACAAGATATTGATTCTCACACAATCTTTTCTAAATAGCTGATCATATCCTATAAACAAATAGTTTTTTGATTATGAAATTCATTAATTTACTAACAAGGAGACCTCATGACTTGCCCGTCACCGATTTTAATGAAAGTGGTACCAATCGATAGGTATTGGTACATAGTACAAATGTATAAAATATTAGGGCGCACTATTCAGCGGTCCGCAAGAAAATTGCTGTTAAAGTTTGTGAATAGCGTATGTCAGTGATAAGCCACGCCCTTTAAGCACCGCCCATAGTCGAAGTGAACATGTATAGGCTTCCACATACGAAGGTTCGAATCCTGAATAATACTTTTTTTTATTTCCATTTTTATTTTTAATGCAACATTTCACTTTATTTTTATAATATGTACTTTGATATTACAAAATATAATCAATTAAGGACACTCTTTCATTATCCTACTTTTTAATTTCTCTACTTCTATGTTTAGAAAGCTTACAGTACTTTTATTAGAATCATTCTTTCCAATTTCTTCTTTACCATTTAAAATGGTATTACGTTTTATAATAAAAATACCCACATAAGTAATGTAAAATAATTTATTGTATTGCTTACATCTAACTTATACGTATTATTTATGTATATGATATTACATATACACTAGGGATCGATATTATGATTATACT
The DNA here is from genome assembly GCA_036711955.1 of Digitonthophagus gazella. Lineage (NCBI taxonomy): Eukaryota > Metazoa > Arthropoda > Insecta > Coleoptera > Scarabaeidae > Digitonthophagus > Digitonthophagus gazella. The sequence goes on along the minus strand of JASCIT010000001.1, from coordinate 20,038,137 downwards.
GATAATGATTCAAAGTAGGAAATCAACGTTACTCTTGAGTGATACATAGTTGTATTTTGAAAAACTGCTAATGAAAAGTGATCTTGTGACTGTGAAACCAACCGTGGAAATTTCAAAAGGCGCTATGTAAATTGGCGAAGAAATACTTAATGTCGCTTTCGACATCTTGACAAAGACAACATTTGTAAGTATGGATGACTTAATACTCATGGACTAAACTGACGAAGAATGTGCTTCCGAATTCGTGTTTCCGTTTGACGTAAATTTATCTCCGGAACTACCGATAAAACAAGTACAAGACGATTATAATATTCCCTTTCATTCCAAAGAACATCCCTATTGGCCTTTGCAAACTCTTCAGAAGAACTATGGCAAAGAAAATCGTTGCGTTCATTCTTGCTAGCTCCCTTCCTTTTACTGAGTCTTCACTTGTTATTGTATTTCACATATAATGCATTTCTCAACTCAAACACTACACTTTGCTATTGAAGAGGGAGGCCCATCAATTTCATCACCCCCACCACCTGCGTTATAATGTTTTATAACATGGCAAGTGATATTTCAATTCTTCCTGCTTATCTATGGGGATCTTTTTCCAAATTTTCTCTAGTTGTAAACATGAAATAATTTCATGATTAAATTCCAAATTATTAATAATTCTTTCCTCGTTAAACATGATGAAGTTTTAAAGCTCCTACAGCAGTTGTTATTTGATTAGGAAATTTAATTCCTATTTCGAGCGCGCATTCCTGATATTCCAAGTCGTGAAATGGCACTACTGTTGTTTTTAAACTTGACATTCTCTTTATGTACTCTTCAATAGTCTCGTTTTCAGAACGATTAATTATTATAGAATTCAATAAATCAATATAAAATTGAGGAAAATTCATTAAGCAGAGACGTTCTAACCTTTTATTAATTATTTCGCGTAATTCCTTCAACATTCTATAACTTGATGTGGAAAGTTTTATCTCTTTATTATTAGAATGTATTATTATATATTTTTTAAGTTTTGAAGGAACATCACCCGCGCTAATATTAGGTTCATAGCACAGACCAATACTATGGTTCATAGTTTACTTTTGTGTAAACACTCAATTGCTGTTCTAAATCTGGATACGTCTCCTCATTGCTATTCTCGTTATCTGTATTACTTCGTTTTCTTTTTATAAAATATTCATTCGCTTTCAGTTCATGTATCTCCCAAAATTTATTCCTTTCAAAATTTGTTAATTGAATAGATTTTCGTTTACCTGGTAGAGATAGCTTAACTACTGGACATCCTCCTCTAGCCAAACTTATTCCCGTACTCACATTCAAACAATTAGGTAGGTCATATCTTTTCTCGTTTACTAAATAATACTCCTTCATTACTTCTCTCTCAAAATTTACATAAGCATTTTCAATGAAATTTAACGAATCGTACTGCACCCCAACACCATAAGCGGTACAACCTGCCATGTTGAAATCAATTAAAACACTAACCGTCTTCACATTTCTTTACAGAGTTTTTCCTTTCTATTCGATTCACGCTTGCCTTATTTTATTTTCCTCTCTCCTGTTTAAACATGTCTGAACAGGTTTTAACGTGTCTATCTTTCTCTCTATCTCTCTCTCTCTTCCTCTTCTCTTTTTTGAAGTTACTAACCACTACAGTGATACAAAACATCGCGCTATATCGCTTGATCCTTCCAAAGTCAACGATGATAACGCTACTCAGTTATTAAATAAGTCGTTCATTCGATTTAAAAAATAGCGGGAAAAGGAAAATACGCTGTAGGTCAGATTGTGAGAATTAGTAAACACAAATCGTTGTTTGAAAAAGGCTGTACACCAAACTGGAGTAGGTAATTATTTAAAATAAGAAAAGTACAAATGACAAATCCGGTTACATATTTATTTGATGACATGGAAAACGAGCCTATCTTAGGTGCATTTTATGAAAATGAAATTCTATTCTACCAACTTCAAGGATATTTATCTTATTGAAAAAATGATTACACGATCTAAAAACAAAATGTATGTAAAATGATTAGGATTCTCCTCTTCTCATAATAGTTGGGTAAAAAAAAAATCTGATGCAGTGTAATATTTTTTATTTATAAAAATAAAATCAATTTTAGTTTTTTTTCGTTACTAATTATTTTTTATTTACTAAATTTATATACAACTTAAAATTAATGATACTAAATATGAACAACTATCACATAGAGCGTTAGGTTTTGTAGAAGTAAAACAGCCTAATCCCACTTAACTAACATAAGACTAGTTTATTCACCCATGTATTAAGTTACAGTACGTGTGTTTCGACATTGCTGTTGCTTGTTGCTTTTTTTATGTATTTTTAATAACTGCTGACACAAGAGTTCATTCACTTCAACGAGTGTAATACGATGCCATTACACTATGTGGTGAAATACACGATAACAAGTAAAGACTCTGCAAAAAAGAGAAAGAAAATCTAATTTTAACTGCTGACACAAGAGTTCATTCACTTCAACGAGTGTAATACCGCCCCCCCATGTCCGCCCGCCCCCGCCCCGCCGCCAATCCGTCACCGCGCCGTTGCTCCGGCAGCGGCAGCTGCCGCACCACACCGCCCCGGACCGCCATCTTTTTTTTGATCCTAAGGACCGCCGCCGCCGCCCCGCCCCCATGCCCGCCAATCCGCCACCGCGCGTGCGCCGCAGCTGCTCCGGCAGGGGCAGCTGCCGCACCACACCCCCGGACCGCCACCGCGCGCATCCTCATCTTAAGGTGCGTTGTCAATCACGCGACTGAAGCGGCGATCGTCGCGCGGATAAAGACGCGCGGCTCTGGCGACTTTGCGTCAGCCACTCGTTTGCAATGAATTATATGGATACGTTGTCAATAACGCGACTGCGGCCTTGGCGACGCGGCTGTCACAATTAGCAGTTTAACCGCTAGAATTGATACGTTAACTAACGAAAAGCAAGTCGCGCGTCTGTATCCGCGCGATGATCGCCGCTTAGTCGCGTGATTGACAACGCACCTTTAGATCCCAAGGACCGCCTATCCGCCACCGCGCTGCCGCTCCCCACCACCACCCGCCGCACCACACCTGCTGCTGCGGAGGCGGAAACGACGACGACGCCATCTTCCACACGCGCGCGCGAGGCCACACCCCCCCACACACCATGCGGGTTCTTCTGGCGTCAGAAGAACCCGCATTTATACCCTATTAACATCTGGAAGCAACCATAGATAACTCCTAGAGGAAGCAACCTTTCAACAGCGGTGGATTGGAAGAGGAAGCCTGTTTCCTTGGCCGGCCAGGTCCCCCGACTTAAGTTGTTTAGACTTTTATTTATGGGGGCGATTGAAAGATATTGTATTTCAATCAAAACCCACAACAAGGGAGGATATGAAAAATAGAATTCGAGTGGCAATTAACGGCTTATCAAGAACCGAAATTGAAGCAGCAGTTTTGTCCACACAAGACAGGCTTTACAAGTGTATTGCGCGTGATGGTCGCCAATTTGAACATTTAACGGGACATTAAATTTTTAAGGATTAAATTTTAAAGGGGACATTTTAAAGTTGTAAACAATTTCTTAAGACCTATGCGAAGTTAGCCTCCAGCCCCCCGTTAGATAGGGATTTACATGTATAGTAAATAATTTTTTTTAAGAAAACCCTTTAATCTATTTTAACGCTCTATGCATGATTCGAAAGCTTCATCCTTGGCGAATGTAATAGATGAAATGGCCGATTCGAGCTCCTTTAAGAAATACCCAAAAAAAATTCAATAGTACACACGTGCACGAAAACAATGTGAAAATAGCCTTTTTTATGTCGCGATAGATCGTAAACGGCTCGATCGATTTCGAAGATCTATACACCAATCGATTCGTCAGATCATCCTCTATAAATTTTGGGAAATGGCCGATCTCAAATATCGCGGATTAACCTTGTAGAAGCGCTTAAACGGGGCCACGTTTGTCGAATTCTATAGACATCGCCTTAGCGCCTTAAAGCCTAGCCTCCCGTGAGATAGGGATTTACATGTGTGGTAAATAATTTTTTTAAAGAAAACTGTTTAACGTACTTTAACGATGTATGTATCATTAGAAAGCTTGATCCTTGGCGAATTCAATAGACGAAATGGCCGATTCCAAGTTCCTTCGGAAAACGTCGAAAATAGCTTAAATAGCCTACAGGTACACGCGAAAATAATGCGAAATTTTACATGTTTAGGTTATTATTGGCGGTAAACCGCTCGACCGATTTTGAAGATCTATACACCAATCAATTCGTTAGATCATCCTCTATAAATTTTGGGAAATGGCCGATCTCAAATTTCGCGGATTAACCTTGTAGAAGCGCTTAAAGGACGCCGCGTTTGTCGAATTCTACAGACACCGCCTTGGCGCCTTAAAGCCTAGCCTCCCGTGAGATAGGGATTTACATGTGTGGTAAATAATTTTTTTAAAGAAAACTGTTTAACGTATTTTAACGATGTATGTATCATTAGAAAGCTTGATCCTTGGCGAATTCAATAGACGAAATGGCCGATTCCAAGTTCCTTCGGAAAACGTCGAAAATAGCTTAAATAGCCTACAGGTACACGCGAAAATAATGCGAAATTTTACATGTTTAGGTTATTATTGGCGGTAAACCGCTCGACCGATTTTGAAGATCTATACACCAATCGATTCGTTAGATCATCCTTTATAAATTTTGGGAAATGGCCGATCTCAAATTTCGCGGATTAACCTTGTAGAAGCGCTTAAAGGACGCCGCGTTTGTCGAATTCTATAGACATCGCCTTGGCGCCTTAAAGCCTAGCCTCCCGTGAGATAGGGATTTACATGTGTGGTAAATAATTTTTTTAAAGAAAACTGTTTAACGCATTTTAACGATGTATGCATCATTAGAAAGCTTGATCCTTGGCGAATTCAATAGACGAAATGGCCGATTCCAAGTTCCTTCGGAAAACGTCGAAAATGGCTTAAATAGCCTACAGGTACACGCGAAAATAATGCGAAATGTTACATATTTAGGTTATTATTGGCGGTAAACCGCTCGACCGATTTCGAAGATCTATATACCCATCGATTCGTTAGATTATCCTCTATTAACTCACTGAAACAGCCGATTTCAAAATTCGTGAATTAACCTTGTAGAAGCATTTAAACAGTGCTATATTCGGCGAATTCCATAGACATCGTTAACGCCAGACTCAAATTAGTTACGGACTTATAGGTATAATACCAAACGGTTTGCGAATAATAATAATAATAATAGGTAACAACGACCATTTTCGTATTGTATTCTTGTACCTATACACTATTAATTTTTTATGTCAGTTGATTCTTAAAAGAATTAGAATCGGCCATTTCGCCCACTGTATTTGCCAATGATCAAGCTTATACGAATGACATTTAGAATGATAAAATTGGTTAAACTGTCTTCTTTACATAAAACATGTTTAATATATACAGGGTAGTCTATAACTAATGGGACACAGAGGGACAGTGAATTACTCACCTCAAAACATTTGTGTTAGCCAAATCTATCTTTATAGAATTACTAATAATAACAAAGATAGAACCAATTAAAGTTAACATTCTATTTACGTTTTTCTTCAATAATTTCTCTTACATTCAGAATATCTTGACGAAAATTGGTAGAAAGCCGTATTTCAAGATAGGAAATACTAATTTAATATCAATTTTTATGAAGATTCCAGGGTGCGCTTCCTACTTCAAATAACCATCTTAAAACTCTTATTCTTTTTTTCAGTAGTTAGATATTTATAAATTTTACAATTAAGGCTGTGGTCTCGGGCCCGAGAAAGTTGTTCCAATATTTCGCGTTAACCGTTTGATAAATCAAAAAAACTTTCAAACGAAAGTTGGATAAAAATGAAAAATCTAGGCAAGCGAATAGAGATATTTAATAAATTATTGTTAATAACTGAGATTATTAAGCAGCATTTTTAAACGGGCTATTCGCATGTCTAGATAAATATTCAAGATATATTTTTTCCATTTACCGTTTTTTGATATTTTAAAAGATAAATGAGAAATTTTGGAAATTCCCACGGTACAAACTTGGGAATATTTTTCAATTTCGCTAGATAGCTCCGCCCTGATTGACCACGTGGTATGGCCGACGGAGTTGAGTAGGTGCCGTAAGTAAACAAGTAAGTTTTTTGTGTAAGTCGATTCTGCTTCGTTGTGCATTTCTGGAGATAAATACTTTGGAGAATTATTCGAGTTTGGAATTCACAGATTTTATTGCTTGTAAAAAATTTTAGAATTTTAGTAAACTAAAATGAATGAATAGTTCATTTCACAATTTTACTAATCTTTTTGTTATATAAGTACTTCGACCTCATGAAAATAAATTTCGATATTGTAATTTTAAACACTAACTTTTTCTTTACATACACTACATGTACCAGAGAAAGTATGTACAACTGGGCCAAATTGGTCACTTTTCAAGGGACACTCCGGTTTCTATAAGAAATAGAGGAAAAACAATATCGGTAACTGCTCGATTTTTATAAGAAATCGAATGGTGAAAACCTCATATTGATTTCTTTTACGGTTTCAGAGATATTGGGGATGCTTTTCGAGAAAGTGCATTTTTGAAGTTTTCATAATTTTTTTCCTATTGGAAAATGTTTAATTTTGTGAAAACATTCTCGTGGCAACTTTTTATGTAGATTTTGACGGTGTAGGTTAGTTTTCTCTGTAAGCAATATTTTAATAGTTACGTACATAAAAGTGTTTTTTTTTTAATGGAACACTATATTATTACATATTACACGAGAGCCTAGAATTCCCTTTCCAAAAATATGCCTATAAAGTTTGAAAAATGGGATAGATGCGATAATTTGTTTCAGAGAATCTGGAGAAAATGCAGAGGTTGTATTTACATAAACGATATACAGAGAGAAGATAACGTTTAAACTCATTTTTCTCGATGTTAAAAAAATTTAGATTGTTTGAATCCATAATCTGAACCAAAAAGGCTAAGTGATATCGCAAGCAAGGTATCATGTGTGGCACACTTTTGGAAAGGCAATTTAAACTCCCGTCGAATATGCAAAAATGTATAGGTGTTCCATTTGAAAAAGAAATATTTGTCTGTATCTATTAGAATATTGCTTACAAAAAATTTAACTTACACCAACAAATTCTACACAAAAAGTTGTTTCGGGAATCTTTTCACAGAATCAAACATTATCCAATAGAAAAAAAGTTATGGAGATTTTTAAAAAATGCACTTTTTCGAAAAACACCTGTATTTCCGAAACCGTAAGAGGTATCAATTTGCGGTTTTCACCATTCGATTTCTTATAAACATCGAGCAAGACACCAATATTATTTTACCCTATCTCTTATAGAAACAGGGGTGTCCCTTTATAAGTGTCCAATTTGGCCCACCAGTACAGTACAGTCGATTATCCTATCTGTACTACGAACTGCTGTACCATTTTAAAACATTTAATTTTTTTGCACAGTATTTATTACATATACTAAAATAAGTCAGGATCTTATTAGAATTTAGTAAGAAAAACACATCTAATGTTTCCGTCTTTCTACTTTACTAAAACGAACTGAACCTCGATTCATGTATTCACTTCTCGACAAAAGATAAATAAACACATGAGTTTCGAATATAAATCCTTTGTCCCTTATCTACAGAGGGCGGAGCGTAGCCCAGAATTAAGGTCCACCTTTCTGCCTCCGCGCGTCTGTCTCCTGGGCCCCGGAGAAACTCGATGACCGTAAGACCACAGCCTTAAGAAAGATTCACTAACCATTTCTACGCAAATATTAATTGGATTAAATAATTCCAAATCACTATTAATAATTCCATAAGGATAAATGTGTCTAATACAAATTATTTGACGTGAGGAATTCACTGTTACTCGGTGTTCCATTAGTTACGGACCACCCTGTATATGAATACCTATCTAATTGGGGGCTGGACATCCAGGCGCCAAGGCGATGTCTATAAAATTCGACAAACGCGGCGCCGTTTAAGCGCTTCTACAAGGTTAATCCGCGAAATTTGAGATCGGCCATTTCCGCAACTTTATAGAGGATGATCTAACGAATCGATTGGTGTATAGATCTTCAAAATCGGTTGAGCGATTTAAGATCTAACGCTACATATGTAAAAAAGGCTATCTTCGTATTGTATTCGTTTACGTGTATACTAATGAATTTTTTTTTTTGGTATTTCTTAAAGGAGCTCGAATCGGCCATTTCGTCTATTATATTCGCCAAGGATGAAGCTTTCGAATCATGCATAGAGCCTTAAACTAGATTAAAGGGTTTTCTTAAAAAAAATTATTTACTGTACATGTAAGTCCCTATCTTACGAGAGGCTAGGTATTAAGGCGCCAAGGCGATGTCTATAGAATTCGACAAACGCGGCGTCGTTTAAGCGCTTCTACAAGGTTAATCCGCGAAATTTGAGATCGGCCATTTCCCAAAATTTATAGAGGATGATCTAACGAATTGATTGGTGTATAGATCTTCAAAATCGGTCGAGCGGTTTACCGCCAATAATAACCTAAACATGTAAAATTTCGCATTCTTTTCGCGTGTACCTGTAGGCTATTTAAGCTATTTTCGACGTTTTCCGAAGGAACTTGGAATCGGCCATTTCGTCTATTGAATTCGCCAAGGATCAAGCTTTCTAATGATACATACATCGTTAAAATACGTTAAACAGTTTTCTTTAAAAAAATTATTTACCACACATGTAAATCCCTATCTCACGGGAGGCTAGGCTTTAAGGCGCCAAGGCGATGTCTATAGAATTCGACAAACGTGGCCCCGTTTAAGCGCTTCTACAAGGTTAATCCGCGATATTTGAGATCGGCCATTTCCCAAAATTTATAGAGGATGATCTGACGAATCGATTGGTGTATAGATCTTCGAAATCGGTCGAGCCGTTTACGATCTATCGCGATATAAAAAAGGCTATTTTCACATTGTTTTCGTGCACGTGTGTACTATTGAATTTTTTTTGGGTATTTCTTAAAGGAGCTCGAATCGGCCATTTCGTCTATTACATTCGCCAAGGATGAAGCTTTCGAATCATGCATAGAGCGTTAAAATAGATTAAAGGGTTTTCTTAAAAAAAATTATTTACTATACATGTAAATCCCTATCTAACGGGGGGCTGGAGGCTAACTTCGCATAGGTTTTCTTAAGAGCGAGTTTCTTGTGTTTAGATACACAGCTGTTACGTATTCGTAATGATGTTTATTTTTTCAATATGCTACCTTTTTGTTTCTTATTGGACTGAAAACAATAGAAGGTACCGAAAGGTGACTATAGATAACTTTAACTTATAAAATCAAATTCAAACTACAACCACAAAATGCTTCCAATTACAAGCGAAAGTTTGGTACATTAAAAGAATAACCATAATTTTAAGCACGTAACAACTGTTTATTTGTAAACAACTGTTCGATTTCGATATTGGATTGTTCTTGTGTTGTTAACTATTTGTTTTTTCTCTCTTTTCATTTACCCCATGACCTATTACGTTTTGCCATTTTCTATGAAAAGGGCAAACCCTAAAGTGGTAAAGAGATACTCTAAAAGTGGTAAATTCATGACGACCAAAGTCTATTTATATTTTTTATGATTCCTAATAGTCTAAAAGAAAATCGGGTTACTAACAACCATTTTCGGATTTCGTCATATTTGTCATATTTAGAAAATCGACTAATTGACGAGATGCCTTGACAAAAATGAAGTGTTTTTTCTTGAGCTTCTCAAAATCCACGGCACAAATTTGAGAATATAGCATTCTTTTGTTATTCAAAAAAAAAGAATAAAAAACCGGGTGAAATCCGTTCAGTTTTCTGATGAATAATATTTCACCGATATCTTAGGTTAGGAATACGATATCGAGGTGCGGTTTTCACTAGCTGGTTTGGGCTTCATTATACTATGTTTTCGTGAAGACAAAGTGATACCGTTCCATTTAACTTTTCGGAGAAAATTCGCAATTTCTAAAGAAATTTCGGAAACGGCATCTAGCGGCTACATATGAAATAACAAACACCGCCAAAATGGTAGGATTTATTGTTCAAGAAAAGCTCTTTTCAACGACACCAAATTTATTAAATTCCGATCAACCATTTTGAAATTATAGGCATTTGCTTGGAAGCACTTTCGAACGCCTCCCACCACTTTATTTTTGGAGATACGGAAAAAAATTTAATAAAAAAAATTGATACTTATCTACACTTTAAAATGCGTATATTTTTGTGTTATCTTAATATAGCGAAATTCCGAGAAAACCCACATTTTGTAATTCAAGATGGCGATTACGCCCCCTGGCGGCCATCTTAGGAACTTCAAAATAATTTCCAGCGTTTTCCCATGGCCACTTTAGCCATTAAATTTTTTACCGCAAGCCTCTACGATGAATACTTTCCGAGATACAGCACTCCGCATTCTTATTTGACTACCTGTACATAATTACATAGGTGGATTTATTAATGTTAGATTATTAATTAATTCATAAAAAGTTAAGGCGAAAAAATAAAATATGCCAATTTTTGTAAGAAAAACTTCTCGAGTTTTTTTATTGGCTAAATATTGCCTGAAATGCTTTGTATAAACTGTAGCACTACTTACAAGGAGACCTCACGACTTGCCCGTCACCGATTTTAATGAAAGTAGTACCAATCGATAGATATTGGTACATAGTACAAATGTATAAAATATTAGGGCGCACTATTCAGCAGTTCGCAAGAAAATTGGTGTTAAAGTATGCAATCGGCTTATATGTCAATGATTTGTCATTTCCCCTACAACCCCCCAACAGCTAAACTGAAAATATACCGGCTTCCAAATCCGTAGTACGGTGGTTCGAATCCCGAATAATACATTTTAATTTTCTTTTTTAATACAATGTTCTAAGTTATTTTTATAACATGTTGATGTAATATTAAAATATTTTTAAAATAACATGAAATATTGTATTCAAAATAAAAATAAAAAAGTTATTGTTCGAGATGCGAACCACCGTACTATGGATCTGGAAACCGATATATTTCCACTATGGCTATTGGGGGGTTATAGGGGAAATGACAAATCATTGACATATAAGCCGATTGCATACTTTAACACCAACTTTCTTGCGGACCGCTGAATAGTGCGCCCTAATATTTTACACATTTGTACTATGTACCAATATCTATCGATTGGTACCACTTTCGTTAAAATCGGTGACGGGCAAGTCGTGAGGTCTCCTTGTTAGTTTCAATCAACTTCATATTCAAGCGTTTATTTATTTTTTCATCTCCTTAAGTTTGTCGGAATTACTGGACATTATTTACGACAAAAATCGATTTCATTTATAAACAGAATATTTTTCAAGAAAAGAAGCTTTCTCTATGTCCACGAAAGTTAGATGGGTTGCCGCAAGCTAGTTCTAGGTTGAATTTTAGGTATTTTAACACATCAAGAAAATTGTTTCAGAGTCCAACAATTATAATATGAAATTTGTCAGGTGTTCAGTTGTAATTGTATCAGATGTTCAGACTAGTCAGTTAATTAGCTTTGAAATGTTTCAAAGGTTTCGAAAATCAATATACTTAAAAAATTAGGAATTAAAGTGAACCAAATACAGCAGGTTCATTCGTCTAGAAAGGTAAATTTCAAATATGTAGTCATTAATAAAAATATGTCATTTAATGGCTATAAATGTACTTTAATTGATTCACTATTAGCAAAAAATATAACATCTTGCTGTACCATATAATTTTACAAATAAACACATTAGTATAGAATGAGGAAAAGATATGGGTTTGTATTTGAAATTGCCTAATTTTCGATCTATCTCAACATCGGCTTATAGAGCATATATGATGGTAACTGATGTGAGTAATTTTTAAATCTCGTACATCTTCACTTACCTACTTGGTCTGCCAGGTAAAACTATCGATTTTGGTTATGAAAAGTGTTCAATTTAAGATAATAAAGGTTTTGATGTCTTGTTCTAAAATATCCAATGCTAATCCATTATTTCTTCCAATTTACTTTAAATTTCCATATTCTAAATTACTTCGTAAGAGAGCTCAAATGTAGTTTCATTTTTTTTTTCTTTTTTGAAATTTGATAACGCCTTTAGGTACTCAATGATATTTAAACCATATTTTTGAAGTGATAATTTTCTTTTCTTGAATTCTTAGTAATAAACCAAGTCAAGTGGACAAATGCCAAGATATTTGTAACAAATCTTGGCATTTGATATTGCCTAGGCGAAAATATTACATCATCTTTAATTAGGAAGTAATGTAGAATTAGGAATTAGTAATTAGGAATTAAGGTATAGAATGTGATGGCTACTTATTAGCAATGCGTGTTTTGAGATATTTGAATTATATCATGGTTGTGAATATACGATGTAAAACCAGTACAAGGAATTGCTTGTGTAACTGATTGTATTTATTTAGAAATGTTAATGGATTTGCAATTGTTGAACATCTCCTTCATTTTATTTGTAAATTATAGGAATGAATAAAAGCTTACAAAAGGGAATTGTATTGTTATAAATTTTGTGCTATTGTTTACCAGTTTGTAAACGTTATCAGAATAGTAAAATTGTAAATAAAACAAGTTAATTAAAAGAATAAAATATTAGATTATACGGTATAAATAAATGTAATATTGTGAATATTATTAACCCGTTAAGCGGCTCGATGGATTGAAATTACATGTAATCATAACGAATATATACGTCATAGCCGCTTAAGGGGTTAATGTAAGTTTGGACATATCGAAATAATATCTTTCTGATTGCAGTAAGCTTTTTATTTATTTTTTATAATAACCTATCAATGTTAAATGAATGTTAAATAAAATAAAATGAACATCATCTCACCTTCACAATTATTTAATTCTCGTTTTATTGTTTTATACAATGTAGGACATGATATTAAAGCGATTTTCTCACCACAATTTATACTCTGCTTTGCTACTTTACATAAACTATTGACAGTAGTGTCATTGTACCAAAACTAGCTTAACTCGGCATTCGACATCTGGGGTCTAACAAGCCCCAAACCGTTTTAAATATGTTCCAGAAACCACAAACCGTCCCAGATTAAAATATGTATACTATATTGTTATATCAGTATTATTAGTAAAGATATAATACTTTTTATTTGCTCTGATCGTTCTCACATCCCACGTGTTGAACATCGGGTTAATTGCTAAAAAAATTTATATGTATAACTACATTATTTACTTATTACTTAATTGTTAATCTCATATTTATTACCCAATTTTCCTCAAGGGTGCAATCAGTAGAAATTACTTATAAATATTCTGTCTGGTCTTGTTCTCTATAAAACTCTTGTAACGCAGCAAATGTTTCCGCTGAAAGCTGAGGAAGATCACTTTCGTTTTCCATTCTTAATTATTATTTGTAATTATTAGCAATCTTTTCAGTTAGTCGCTCTTAATATTGTCACTGGTAATCTGTCGTTACGGTTATAGGGGATATCCATGTGAAATATGTCAACATTAGACATTAAGCATAACCTACTTTCTCGATACGTTGATACAGAGTGCAGACCATCTAATTAGGACTGGATACCATATAATAAAGGATAAAAATTGGTCTACCCACAAACTTCACAAATACAACACTTATAGTTGTTCTAATAAAGATCCATGCAATTCATCATTTGACACTGTATGTGTAAGTATAGCGTTAAAGGTTTTATTTTAAATAAATTGCTAAAAGCATAAAATATCGATTTTTAGCCTTTGTTGATTGTTTCGAATGTCGGTAATATTTTTACCTATATTGAATTTGCCGCAATATTTCAATACATTAGAATATGGCGCTTGGTGCAGCGATGCATACCACACCAACGATCTGGCAACGTCGCTCACTACGCTCTCTTTGGATGAGTAACGCCCTATCTTTTTACACTGGTTTGTTTGTAGCATAGAAAAAGAAAGATATAGAAGGTGAACTCCCACTAGATTTTTGAAATGCGTCAAATTTAGTACGTAAACCGAGAACTCACAGCGCTGATGCAACTATTCAAAAAAACCGCGAAATTTGAAATAAAATATTTTTTTATTTAATTTTATTTCTTTATTCGTACTACAATAAGTGAACCATAAGTGACTCACTTATTGTGTACGAAAAATAAGTAGCAATGATAAAAGAAAAAACATTTTTTAAAATAGATTAATCTTTTTTATTTTCATTTATGAAGCTAATACAAGAATGCGTAATTTATTAAACAAAACAAATATACCTAATATCCACTTAGCCCAAATCCACTTATTAAATCTCTCCGGATCCTTACTGCAATTCGGGAATCGATAGCGGGAAGACTCCTTATCAACAAATAGAAACCGTACACGCTATATACATTTGAAAAGGAAACATAATGTAACGAAAGATTGTAAAAATGTTAAAGTTAATCAACACTTACCGGTAATAGAAGTAAAAAAAATAGTACGGAACACAATTGTAGTCACTGTAAACGTTATGTTTCACGTTTAAGCTCGAAATGATCAAAAATCAATCATAATAACTCCGAATGCTCTTACATGAAGTTAAAATATGTTTTGAACGTGTTGTCATGGAAACGTTGTTGTATTTTCGTATTTGTTTAAAATGAATATCCCTAGATTTATAAATCTAGGGACTTCACTAAAAAATTATACATCAGCGCTAAAGGTGTTTCGGTTTACGTACTAAAAATCAATTTCAAATATTTTACATAGAGTTCGCCCACCCTGGTTTGTAGCCAACATTATCCCCTCCATAACCCTCAATGCTGTGTTATTGTTGACATTTTGTGTTTACAATAAGAACGCCGCCATATTTTAATTTTAAATTTTATGTGCAGTGAATAACATGAATTTTTTTTTATAACACTGGTACTAAAAATTACATTCTAAATTTAAGCTACCATGGTTAAAAGTTAACGCTTATAACGTAGCGCGTAAAAATTACTTTTAATACTGGTGTTAAAAATAGAATTTTGTGATGGTAATTTAAATTCATTAATATTTTCATTATTAATGATACGTTTCAATGTGGATTGGGCAATTACTATGACAAATTATTTTAGTACGTTAATTTACTCAAAGTTTTTAGTGAAAACGAGAATCCTGCAATATATTTCCTTAATAATTCAGTTACACACGTTAACAGTTATTTAATTATATGGAAATGACATATTACGCCCATCCTCTATCACAAAGTTAAATTTTACTTATATTTTTATTGTAATAAGTTAAATAATAGTTTAATAAAATGTAACCTGCAATACCATATACTACATTTACGACACAGGCCGACAGATGTCGTTAACCCATTTGCATCATCCAGAAAAATGAAAAATTTGTTCTTATCACCGAACATTTTTTTTATATGTAATTTTATATGGGATGAGCGCATATATGCGCGCTCCGGTGATAGTGGCCAGGAAAAGTGCGCGCACATATGCGCTTATGATGCAAATGGGTTAAGAAAATGTAAACAATAACAGAGAATTGTTTGTAAACAAACCGATTCTATGTTGCCTTCACGATTTGGCTCGAATTATTCATCCAGACAAATTTGACGTAGCGTTAATATTGTTAACAGATTCTGTGGTTGACGGTATATGTAGAATAGGTACATCTTCTAAAGGCACACAGTTGCCAGTTATGTTGTCTGCAATTTCTGTATGAATGATTAATTTTTTAAAGGCTGATTTGAACTGTTTAACTGTAGGATTGTTTTTATACCCCTTACAAGATCTGATGTTGCCAAAAATAAATTCTAAATGGTCTTGACTAATTTTATACATTGGTATGAATTTTAATAAATCATGATCAACAAAAAGAAACTGATAAATATGTAGCATACTTTGTATATTTATTAAAAATCCCAGAAAACCTGTTTTAATGGCAGAGTGGAGTATGGTTTGGTGTGGTTTAGCAAGAGATAATGTTTTTATATATTCCGTACATTCTTCGAATTTTTGAGTTATTTCTTGAAAGTTATTTTTACTTATTGGTTTTTTAAAACCATATTGTCTGCAATTTTTTGAATTAAAAATGTCAAACAAGTCATTAAAAATGGAAACAAATTTAATAGTAGCAGAGCACTCCTGGAACTGTGGTAAATTTAAAACATCTTAACAAAAATTTAGTGCATCAACAACAGATTTGCTTAATAATTGTGATGCTAATTTTACCTTCATTTTGTTGTGATGGTATTGAATATGTTGATTCCGAATTTTATTCGCCAGATGTAACCCTTCTGATTGTTGTAATTTGTGAAGTTCTTCAAAAAATTTCCAATTTATTATATTGCCATTGTTATCCAGTAATTGTTTCTTATTTCCTAAAGTATTTCGAACTAATTTCACCATATGGCTAGGATCCAAAAACACGTAGACTTTTGTTGGTGATACGGGATGATTAAATGAAGTCTGAAATGGTTTTTTCGCATAATTAAAAAAATTACAACCCAGTTTCTCTAACATATTTATATTCGAACGTAAGCCATCGCAAGTTAATGATATAATAAGCGTTCCAGTTTGGTGAATAGCAGTTAAGCATTGTAATGTTAAATTAAGCTTCTGTTCAGTACTTATACCATTTATTAAATAATAGGCCACCGGTAATTTCCAAGATTGATTGATGCACACTACACAAAAAACTAATGCCTCTTTAGCGACTTTTGTACTATCACATTGGATATCATTTCCTAAATCCACATATCCTACAAATTTATTTGAACAGTAATCTATGTGTTGACGTATGGCCATTTCATCAAACGTTAAAGCGCCTATTAATTTATAAGGAACTGAACGAACACGCAACTTAATGGCTTCTAAAGCTTCTGCATTTATCCCAGGCTCTCCATTAAAAGAGCGATACCACTTACCAAGAGTTCTTGGATGTGGCAAGGAATTATAAAATTTATACCGAACATAATTGTATGCCTTAGGTGAGTGATAATGCAGCGTCAAAGCAAATTGTCTTGAACTAGGTTTATACTTTCTGGGAACCGGTAAATTTTGTTTTTTCCCATTTCGCGTTTAATTAATTCTTTCCTACCCTGCTCTAAATATTGCAAAATGTCGCCATCTTCTGAGCTTATCAGTTTTCGTTTTTTCAGATCATTTACAACATTCTTCAATGATTGAAGTTTTGTTTTAATTGTTTTATTATTATATTTTTGTTGATGCAGTTTTTGTTTTAAAGATTTAACTTCATTGGCATGAACCTGACGTAATCGCACCTTCATTGGTGAGTTTATTATCCTCTCAGGAGATATACTTGTAGAACGATCAACCATTAAAGGTGTTGTAATATCTTCGTTATCTTCCGCACTTTGTTTCTTATCTACAAACATACAGAATATTAATTATATAAAGACCATCCGTTCCAACAATGAATTCTACTTAGCTGGATCAAAATTTATGACTTCATCTACTAATTCATTGATATACATAAAACTTTAAACAGAAAAAAACTAACCTGCATCACATAATTCCATATTTTTATTTTCTGTAAGAAAATTTGTTTTATGTTCTTTTGTGTCGGCATTCCTCTCTTCACATAGCTGCAAATATAGAAAAATTTATTATTGTAACTTTATTTCTACATTTTTAATTGAAATTAGTGTTAAGTCAGTGTTATTTTCATAGAGCTTATATAAAAAACAAAGGACATACGTGTGGAACAGCATCTTTTTTCAATTTACGTATTGAACTATTTGGTTCATAACTTTCTTCCGTAAAATGTGCAGAGCAAACAGAAGCTGTTTTTGGTAGATTATAATTTTCTAAATTTAAAGCTTTTATCCATTTCCTTCTTTTTTCCGCATCTTGTGGAAACCTAATAAAAAAAAATTATGTACACATATGAGGTTTCCAAATTTTACCTTTCATTTTAATTTAATGCATTCACTCACTGCACAGTAAAAAAAAAAATTAAAAAATTATAACATCTAAAATATTTTAGTATTTATTACTAAATTAATCGGAAGATTTTCATTTACAACTTACGATTAAATAATTTACTTACAAATGAAATGAAAACTTTCTGTTTGCAGCTTTTTCTTGCTCTATTTGTTCATGATTTTTTCTCATTTTACGATTATTACATCCAAATATAACACAAAAACTCATTGCTGCGTTTGGAATCTAAAATTATCAACCGTTTACTTATTTGATTAACATGCGGTTCTTGTGATCGCCATCTTCGTACTCGAACATACCCGAATGCCCCGAATTTAACCGAAATGCAACTAGTTCCCCCTTACGTCGAATATCAGCCGTCCCTCGTCTTGCGCTACACTATAGGCCCCGTCTATATATTTATTAGTCCATATCACAGACCAATACATTCAAGACTGGACACGCAATGGTAAAAATTTTGTGCTGCTTACAGCGCCTCCAGCGGCGTTAACTCTGAACTATTAAGTAACGCGGGAAGCTGGCAGGTTCAAATAATTTTAAACCTACACTTTCCTGTAGGTTCGTATTCAAAGAAATAATGAAATAAAACAAATTTGTAAAATATAAAAAAAAGATATATTATTACTAAATAAATTACATGCTTAATATGCTGTTAATATAAATGGACAAGTATATATAACATACAAAAAATTAATATAAATAACAATACTAATAAGTAATAACATTAAATAATTATAAGTAAGTATAATAAGTACTAGAAGAAGTACTGGGAGGAGTATTGGGATAAGTATCAGAAGGTTTATCAGGAAAAATGTCTTCTGAATACACAATCAGTTGTGGAAGTTGTTTCCCACGCAGCTTCATCTTGGCATTAATTTGAAGTTGGTTATCCCTCAAGTGTCGTCCACAAACCCGATAACCTTTTCCCAGTAATTGAAGGTGACTAGACTCCAGGAGATCTTTTTCTTATCGGACTTGTAGTACTTGAGATATTTCGACTAGCTCATTTCGATGGGGCACCTGTATACAAGTATCGCAGTCATACATCCAATATTCTTTGAATTTAAACTACTATTAGAATCAATTAAAAATGTTTTTTAATTGATTTTTATATTTTTACTGTTGTAAATGTTGTAAACTTGAGTTTTCTTCAAATGTCTTATTATTTTACAATATTTACTCTTAGAAATGATAATTACATTGCCAAAATCATACATTTTCTTACGAAAGGCTTACATTATTTTATGGACAATTTTTTTATAGAGAAAATGATGTTGCTGGCAATATACAACGTAAAGAGTGTATAATTAAACAATAATGTTATACTTACTTGATTTAGTGGCATAGTTAGATAAGTTTAAAACAGAAATACACAATGCACAGGTATTATAATCTTAAAAAATAACGTCTATAAACATCAAGAAGTCGAGAAATGAACAATCGCAATAAAGCGTGTTTGACATCACGGTCAAGAACAGACAGAGGTAAAGTACCGAACAGAAAACGGCGTAAATATTATCATATTATTTAACTGTGAATTTTCGTACATTTAAATTATAACGATAAATGTTTGTATAATATCACTCTAATATATACAAAATTAATTAATATGTAGTATTTACAATAATTATTAATCCGCGGAAAAACGAACAATGTAGAAGATTTCTGTATATTCGACGGCAGCGCTTCCAGCGGCGTTAACTCTGGACTATATACCTGCTTAAATTATTCCCTATATCGTGACCGGCCCCTGGTCCATATATTTATGATCCAGACAGCAGTAGGCTGGCTGTGTTGCCACATCGTTGATACCACATGATTCAGTTGACATCACAAAAATCCCTACTTTCAATATGGCGTCTACCATGCGTGAACCAACGATCTGGCAACGTCGCTCGCTACGCTCTCTCTGGATGAGTAATGCCCTATCTTTTTACACTGGTTTGTTTTTCCCCAGCATTATCCCCTCCATAAACCTCAATGCTGTGTTATTGTTGACATTTTGTGTTTACAATCAGAACGGCGCCATATTTTCATTTAAAATTTTATGTGCAGCGATTATCAAAAATTATTTTGATAAAAAATGACATTCTAAATTTAAGCTATCATGATTTAAAGTAAAATTTAAAATTTGTAACTAGTGTGTTAAAAATTACTTTTAATAGTAAATAGTGTGAAAAGTCCAATCTTATAATAGTAACTTAAAAAGATTTTTGTAAAAAAAACTGTAACCTAATCTTTTAACATAAAATTGAATTTTAACTTTTATCATAAAATTAAATAACTATTATTAATTTTTATGTTATTAAAGGTTTTCATAATAAAACTAATATGATGTGTGGGCTTACAAATCCGGTAATACAAGACGTATGTGTATATTAATTTCTTTACATAATAAAGTTCAAATAACAAAAATAAAACAATATAAAAGTACAAAAACCTAAATCTACCCATTATAATCTATAGATTTTTAAATAAAATTTGTTTAGTCAACTGACTTCTTATTCTGGAATCAATACATTTATCACTTCTAGTTTTAGCTTCATAATGTAATCTAACTTTTAGGTATATTTTTATTATTTCTTTACATAATTGCGTAATGTGGTTATTTAGAGCATCTTCCATTAAATGATTATTAATCTACCTATAATTACCTTACGTATAATAAATACTAAAACTACACTTATATTAACCCGTTAAGCGGCTCGATGGATTGAAATTACATGTAATCATGACGAATATATACGTCATAGCCGCTTAAGGGGTTAAACCAAAAACGAAGAATATTATAATATAAAAAGCAAAAATAAACGCGAAAACGACCAAGAGTAACAACACAAGAACAAAGAATAAAACAAAGAACTTAAGAAACACAAAAGTTTAATGTATATAGCGATAGATGTCGCCAGTAAAACGTAAACTCAGTGTGTAAACAATAACAGAGACTTGTTTGCAAACAAACCGATTCTATGTTCGGGACAGGATTTGGCTCGAGTTATTCATCCAGACAGCAGTAGGCTGGCTGCGTTGCCACATCGTTGGCGTGAACGCTCTGACCAAGGTTATTAGAGTAATGCTTATAAGGTTGTCCAACTCCCTATCCTTCCTATGTTGCAAGCAAAATTTCCCCTCACATACCCAAGTTCTCGATTATGTGACGTCATCCTTGTCCTAGCCGTCCGCGCGATATACGCGTTGTTTGTAAATTTCACGTTATTATTTCACGTATTGCCTTTAAAGTACTGATTGGGAATTTGAAAGAGGAATTTAAAAAATATTTAGGGGAAAATGTTAACTACAGAAAAGAAAACAGTAAAAAAATTGTATAGAAAAATTATTCCACATTTTCCTGTGAATTTTCATCATGTAATTAAAGTTTATATTAAACAAAGGCTATTTATTAGAATAAATTGTTTAAATACAAAAATCAGACTTAAAAAAAGTCAATATTTTAAAAGAAAAATTTTCAGTATAAAGGAAAAACAAAAAATTCACCCACTAAAAATCATTTTTTATCAGTAAATTATCATTATTTTCAAAATATGTAAAATTTCCTTTTTATTATATTTTGTTGTAAGAATTATTGATAAAAATTTCATCTCGCCGGACAAGCGTGACGTCACGCCCGCCTCTCTCCCTTTAAACACGGCGCCACTCGAGTTGGACAACCTTATACCATTGCTCTATTGACCTTGGCTCTGACACCTGCGAGGATTGTACTGATCACAGACCAATACTAATAAGACTGGACACGCAATGCTAAAAATTTGGACTGCTTACAGCACCTCTATGAACGCCCCCCCGGAACTAATCTTGAACAAGGCGGGAAAATGGCGGGTTTAAATAATTTTAAACCTACACGTTACTGTATTATATTGAAATAAATAGGAAAATAAAACAAGTGTATAATATAAAAAATCATTTAATTATAACAAAATAAATAAATTATATACCTTAAACGCATAATATAAATATACAATTTATGGTTAAATAACACAAACATTTTTATCAATTTGAAAAATTCATACAGACCTGATTTATGAAAATCAAGATAAAATCTTATGTCTAAGGATAATTTAAAACGTCTATTTTACAACAAGCAAATTAATCCTAAATTTAAATATAACTAAATAATAATGAAACAACATATTTCAAAAAATAATAATAACAATAATGGTTCTTTTTGGTTATATGTAAATTTCGCAGGAGGGCAAGGACAAAAATGCGAAGAGTTTTAGGTAAGCAATAAATATTTTGGGTGTTGGTTAGGGTGGATGGGGAGAGGACATCAACATTGCAGTGTCTACAGGATTGGCACAAAGAATGGATTCGTTTTCTACCATACTGCAAACACTTTGCCGCACTGTTCAACCTCACGTGGAGCAGTGTTGGGCAAACGTCAATCGTGGTAGCGATTTAATCGTAAATCGTCTTCACTCGTAATTACGATTAATTAATCAAAATTGCCAGTGAAGGCAATTGACGATTATTATTAATTCTAATGACAGAAGGCGATTGACGATTAATTTAATCGTAATTTCGATTGAAGGATTAAAACTGAGATTGACGATTAAAACTGAGCATCGGAGTTAATAAAATGACATTTCGTTTTTCACGCTTCGCCGTTTGGCCCGATTCCGAAATGAAACTCGTTCCAAAAACATTAAAAGATAGTATAAAAGCCCTTTAAAAACGTTTATTTTCCGTTCTGAGACGCTGAAGCAGTTAGTTTCACTAAACGCTTGATTCAAAAATCAATCGTGATTAATTAATCACGATTACAGATTAATCATGATTACAAATTAATCACGATTAAAATTAATCGTAAGATATGCGATTGTTCTAATCGCTATTAAATTGTTAATCGTAACATAGAATTAAAATTTATTTCGATTAAATTAATCTCGATTGATTTAATCACGATTAAATTTTCAATTTATTAACCAAACGATTAAAAAATTAATCGATTGATGCCCAACACTGACGTGGTGCTCTTTCCCTTACAGATCATATTTTGCAACCTGAAAATAATAAAACACTTATTTATTTACCCTTTAAATAATTCAAAAGTATGCTATAGATATTATACCTAATTACAGTAGAATAAATATTTACCTTTATATCTTCTCGATGTGACATCCTTAAAGTCTGGCCCACACACTTGGTAACATCTTCGGAATAACTGTGAGAGGTTGTTCTCAGGCAGATCCGTCCAGCCAATTATTTTTAACCATTTTAAGAAAACAGACCATCCCAACAGTCTTCTAAGAGCTTTGTATTGTTCGGATCATTTCTACAAATTAGAGTTTTTTAAGTTACTTCACGTATTTGCGTGTATAACGCAAAGAAAATATTAAATAATAATGTTATACTTACTTCACTAGAAGACATAATTATACACATAGTTATATGCATAATCTTATACATGTATTATAGTTTTACAAAACTAAACAAAACAACGCAAATCATCAACAAACTGCGCTTGACAGCACGATGAACAACTGTCAAACAACGCACGTGTAGAAAGCACCGAACGAAAATATGTTTTTTGACTGTGAATATTTTTACATTTAAATTATAACGATAAATATTCATATAACATTACTTTCGTCTATATGAGATTAATTAATATGTTATAATTATAACAATTATTTAACCGCGGTAAAACGAACAATTCCGAATGTTTCCGAGTATTGGACGGGAGCGTCATCTATGAACGCCCCCCTTGAACTACATATGTGGTCTACGTATTTCGTATCTCGTGTCAGCCCCCTGGTACTGATTCTGTTTCCGGCCTTGGTAAGTAATGGACGGAGTGTTTGTGCTCTTCCAAAAATTTGAAATATCTTCAACTATTAAGTCTCTTTCAAATAATCAGTGAATTATTCAAGTCTGTTTTGTGCATCGAGTTTATTGTGTACCTATACATGTGTATTGTATGTGACAGTTCGTGATTTCATCGAAGATTTCTTATAAGTCACGTATAATATTTTTACGCAAGTATCTGAGAGTTATGGTGAGTTTAGGATGTCAAATTTAAGGGCTGTAACCATAATCGTAGCAGTAGCTATAGTACCTATTTCAAAAAAATACTATTTTGTTTAAATAGTAGCGTTTAGGCAACAGCTAGCAGATACGGCAAGCTTAATCGTTATTACAGCTAAGGTTACGATAAAGTTTGACATCCTAAACTCACCCTTATAAGGGCTTAAGTTCCCAAATTTCAATCACCCGCTCTTTTAAAAAACGACAAGAAGAAATAAAAGCACAGAATATCGATTTCTAGCCTTTACTAATTGTTTGGAAAGTCAGTAATAATTTTATATCCATTCAATTTGCCTCAGTATTTCAATACATTTGAATTTGGCGCGCCGCCAAGCGATGCACACCACGTGTTTCAATTGACATTAAAAATCCCTATTTTCAAGATGGCGTATACCATGCGCGAACACTGACACATTGAAGCTTGTGTTGATTCCGTTGCCGGCCTTAGTCAGAAATGGAGGGAGTGTTTGTGATCGTCCAAAATTTTTAAATTTCTTCAACCATCAAGTCTATTTCAAGTAATCAGTGAATTATTCAAGTCTGTTTTGTGCATCGAATTTATTGTGTATCTATATGTAACAGTTCATAATTTCATCGAAGATTAATTATAAATCCGGTGTTATATTTTTACACAAGCATCTGAGAGTTATAAGGGTTCAAGTTCTCAAATTCCAATTTCCCCATCTTTTAAAAATGAACAAGAAGAATGTGTTTATTTATTGTACCTCCAGTAAGTTTTTATTGTTCAACCGGCGCACATAGGGGTATTTAACCCAAAAAGGTGGTCAAAATTATTTATTTACTCTAATAGATTTATTTTCGTTTTTTTTTGACCACATAACTGTATAAATGAAAATTAGATTAAACATACCATGAAATAATGATAATAATTTCTTAAAAATTAAATAAATGTTATACAGGGTTTCTCACGCAACTGCTTCGTTAGAACTTTATTGGGTTCCACTATCAGTAGATTTTTGAGATTTTGCCAGTAGGGGTTATTCATCCTAATCTTTCGATCTAAAATATTTTCAAGATGGCTGCCACTTCAGGTCTACCGGAAGTAGGATACAACTTCGTTATTTTAAATGGAATGGTATGGTTTTTCTTGCGTATTTTAATTCTACATGTAGAAATAAGTAGACTTTGATAAGGGTTGTTGGTACTTATCGTTTTTTGTTTTTGAGTTATTTTGATTTTAAGATTTTTTTGACAATTTTCAACCTGTTGTTTTAAACCACATTTCTCAGTCACTGTTCAAGCAAGAAAGTTAATAACTGGCAAGATTACTCTCCAGACATTGCCAAATAGAACGCCACTACCCCCAGCGCTCTTGCATATACAAGCTGGTTACAAAGAAAATTACCGTTCTTCCATATTCAATTCCAAAAAAATCGAAAATTTTAACTGGAACGGCCCATATTTTATTAGCCTATTATGAATATAGATCACATTTTTTTCTTGGGTATGAAATAAAAAACTTGGGTTCATACTATATTATAGGTGAAAAATCTGATTATATCGATTATTTGTGATTTTCAGATTAAATTAATCTGAAGAACCATCGAATTCCTCTTTATCTGTGGTTTCGTTCGGATTTTCTTCCCTTTCATTGTCTTCATAAACACTTTCTTCATGTTGAACGTCCACATTTCACGAAACTAACATTTCTATTGTTTCTGGCCTAAATGGTTTTGATTTTTTTGGAATTCTTCGTCTAATACTACTTAAAAATGGGTTTGACGTCAATAAAAGCCTATTTGTAATATCTGTATTGCATTGAACATGGGAAAATTTTCTTGAGTACTTTTCTCTATATTGTCGGAAATTTTTATTGCATGTCTCTGCTGCTTCTTCAGAGAATGTCCCTATAGGTAGTAGAGCATGTTGAATTACTATACGACCATGTATTAGTACTTTATGTACAGTAAGTGACATCGGATGCCATGGGTACAACTGGTCATACAGTTTTGCGCAGTGGCGGATCTAGGTTTTTAGGGGCCTGAAGCTTCTGGTCTTAGAAGGGCCCCAATCCCAGAAATTAAATTAACTTCATTTTTTTAACGAGGTGGAAAAAGTCTTCAAAAGGCACCACACTAAGACTAGTTAGCTTGCTTTAACGTACGTTATAAGTTACATATTACCCAGCTAGTATTTCTATAAACTAATTTTAGCAATATATAAATAAAAATGATACTCAATATTTGCATTTTTTACTTTATTTGCTTATTCACTACATTTACAATAAACTGAGTAAAATAAACAAATACAAATTGACTTAAAACTAAAACATAATATGAAATTTACAAAATGGATATTTTACGTATTTTTCTTTTTGTGAATTCTTTAATAGTTTTACTATAGGTTAAAGATTTTGTAACGTCATTTTCAATTGATAATATTGCAAGATAATTTAACCTATCTTCTAACATTGTTGATCTATACTTATTTTTTATTATGATTAATTTGGAAAAATTGCGTTTAGCCTCGCAACTAGTTATTGGTATCGTTAAATAAATTTTTAAAATGGTTGTCAAATTCGGGAAAATTTCTATTAATTCTCTCTCGTAAATAAGTTTTAATATTTTTTGACACGTAAGCTGTTTTTCTTGGTCATGCATTCCGTCATTACGTGTTGTCATTTTAAGATATTATTTTTAAGTGACGACATTCATTTATTAAATTATCATGAATTTCGTTATTATACAAAGCAACTACTGATTTTATTTTTAATTCATCCACTGTTGTACCCAAGTCTCCTATTAAATCCATTAGAAATTCAAATCTTTCTCCGATGTTTTTATAAAGTTCATTTCTCCGTTTTAATTCACTAATCAGGCAATCAAATACTCTGTTTACAACATCTATTCAAAATTTATCTCTTCCTCTGTATAAATCTCTCTCAATTTGATTGTCTGAAAATGTATTCGTTTTAATTCGTTTATTCACATCACTATAATCTTTAGACTCATTTCTGTTGCTGCGATTTCATATTCTTCGACTTTTGTATCAGAATGTTCTCTAAGTTCTGTAGTAAATGAAATCAAAGATGATATTAAACGATATTCTTCGCACACGTTTAACCCTGGTGTTTGCAATTTTGTTGAGTTTTTATTAAATCGCTCTAGAATTTCGTCCCACATTATTGTTAAAACGACGTATTTTAATTTGATTATTTGATTAACTTATTAAACAAATTCTTGGCTTCGCGTTTACAATCAGGTTTTTCTTCGGAGTCTTCACTTATATATTTCAGAGTTTTTTAAATATCTTGATAATCTTGTTTTAATGCATGTACAGCTTGATAGTGCGCACACCATCTTGTCGTATTTAATTTTTTTTAAGATAGCTTTATGTTGTCATAATTTGATAAAATATTCCATCGATGTGATGAGGCTGAAAAATATACATATAGCTGCTGCACAATTCCAAAATAATCTACAATTTCTGAAACTACCGAAACAGCTTCAACTCCTACTAAATTAAGAAAATGTGCTGCACACGGCACAAATTCTTCTTTAGGATTTAAACCCTTAAATATACTTTCTAATCCTTTATATTGTCATGAGTTGAAATTGAATGTGTGATCCATTCTACCAATTGTGTGATTTAAATGAAATAACTGTGTTTGGTGATGTACTTTTACTGGTTTTAGTTACATTTTACTTACTAGTTTCGGCTATTCGCCATCATCAGAGTAGTAATTTCACGATTTTAAAATAAACTAATGTTCAACGGTAGAGCTCTCATAGTAAAATAAATTAAAATTTACGAAGTTAACAAATTAAAATATAAAACGAACTGCTTTGCAAATGTCGGACTAACACAACGTCTTAACACAAAAAAATGTCTTTATATTTTCCACTCATATTAGCGGCATTGTCGTATGATTAACCACGGATGTTCAACGGCAGATTAAGGTTCTCCAGTATTTGTTTTATTGTGTAGAATAAGTGCTCGGCTATATGGTTTTCAATGGGAGAAAAAGTAAGAAAACGTTCGTACGGTTTTCCGTTACGGCAATAACGTACAACTACTGCTAATTGCTCCCTATTTGATATCAGTGTTGCCAACACTAAGTAATTCCAATCCACTAAATGGGAGATCAAAATCCACCAGAATTCCACTACTTTCAAGTAAAGGAAAAAAACTACATGTTTTAAAATGCTTTATTACATACAATGAAAAACTTAAACAATGATAGAACTCAAATTAAATTAAGAAATATTAATACAAAAACAGTGAACGAAAATACAAAAGAAAATATGTATTTAAATAAAAACATCAAAACCTATATCTAAGCCCAACGTCAAATCAGAATTGTAGGATTGTTTGCTATTAATTTGTTTTATAACATTTGCAGGAATATCATAATTAAAACAACAAAGTTCATCTCTTTGCAATCCTGACTTGATTTGAAGTATGGATTTTAACATTGGCAATTGCATTTTGTTTCTAATTTTAGGTTTAATGATGTTCATCTGACTAAAAAGTCTTCCCACTTCTGCATTAGAATGTGATAGCACAAGAAAAGATAATGCAAAGTCTACCAAGTTCTTAAAAGGATTTTCCCCGTTGTTATCTTTATATGAAATTACTTCAGTCCAAAATTCTATTGTACTACCTATGTGTTGCCGTTCAATTAAAGTAATTTTTTTTCCAATGAGTTTCAATATTATCAATCATTGTGGGTGGATATTTCAAATGTTGTAATAAATTAATCAGGCTTGGTTTTATGATTTTTAATGTATTATCTACTGCAAATGTTGACATTTGTTTTAGTAAGTCAACATTATCTGGCAGTCTTTGTGTTATTTCTTTTATTAATTTTATTTAAAAAAATCGGTACACCTATTTCTTAAAACTTGATGATTCCTAAAACCAGCTGCTTCCATTTCTTTTATTTTATATTCAAATAGATATCCTAAATAACTAGACCTGAAAACAAAGGAATCAATTTCATCCTGAAATAATTTAAATTTAGTATTTGGCGTTGTTATTTTTTGCACCAGGCCTTCCAGTAATTTTGTTAAACCATCAAGTAGCTTTGAGCTATCCGCATTATTTGACACAAAGGATTTATTAACTTTTTGCACATCAGCAAGAACTAGTTTCAAAAAACATAAATATGCGTAATTAGTGTCATCATTGTATATATCATAAAGAATTTGGGCAGTGTAGCATTTTTCTTTGTCTTTGACAATACTAAAATGCATTGATTAAACTCAATCCATTGTTTAAAAATTCTGTTTACAGCAGTTTCAATTGAGAGCCAACGTGTCGCACAACTTTGAGGTATTTTCAATGGATTTTTATCCTCATTTATTAAATTAAATAGTTGTTTATAAGCCTGCTGCCTTAGTGAAGAATTGGAGAACCAGTTGTATGTTTTTCTAATTAGAAATTCGAGATTTCGCGGTAAATATTCTTTGGCAGCAGCTGGTACAGCTAATTGAAGAGAATGGCATACGCATCGTATTAAAATTAAATGGGAAGAAAATTCTTTTAATTTTGCATAAACGCCATTACCAATGCCTTTTGAGTTTTTAATTTTTAAGTTATATTTTTTCAAATTTTCTAAAATGGCATTAACAATGGCATCAGCATTAAGTGCTTCAAGTTCCGTCAGTTCTAAGAAAGAATTAATAATTCTTTTCTTGTCATAACTATAGTATATAATTGTGCAACCTAGATATCTATCTGTTGTAATATCGATCGACTCATCTAATAAAAGACTGAAAAGAGAGTTTCCTATGTCATCGCATAATTTGTCCTGTACATTTGTAAAGAAATCGCTTCAGAGCATTTAAAAACGCTCTTACAAGAATCAACTAAATGATCACATAAATTCATAGATGTGTGTTTTGCTACAAAAAGCGCTTACCCAACTTCCTTACCCAGCACCATCAAGCTGCTCCCATTTTGTAAATGGAATCTTAGGCTGAGACTTCCTCTGTTCCATACTTTTTGTATTGGTTTTATGTTTTCTTGATTGACCGTGAGACTTCAGCTCTGAATATCGGCTGGTTAAAATTTGTGAACAAAATTTACATTTTGCGATGGTCCCTGATGTACTCTCAATTGCTTGCAACCACTCTTTCAGTAAAGGGTCTTTGAGCCAAGCATGCCGGAATTTTTGGACGTATTGCGGTTTCAGCATTTTACCATCTATAAAAATGAATTGTTATGTCACTTACAATTGGTTGTGCAATTGACCGGTCAAATATAATTTCGTCAATTGACTAACAAAAATAACAAATCTTTAGTTTCTTTTCTACTTTCCTCGTTTCTTGTTTACGAAACTTTAAAATTCGCAAATTGATTTTGGAAGGGGGGTGTGGGGTTGATTTTTCATAAACGAATTAATAAGTGATTTTATAAAATACTATTAGTATGACCATCAAATTAAATAAAATGCTGATAGGAGTGTTAAGATTTTATTTAAAACATCATCTCACATTACTTGATTAACGTTAAAAAACTTTCATTACGAAGTTGAGTTAAATAAAAATGAAAAGTAAAATTAAAGTAATAAAATTTAATTTCACCCTCACTCGCTTTCAGAGGAAATGTGATCCTGATCCATATCTGTTGAAAATATATTTCATAGAGTTAGAGTATTTAAATCATCGTCAATTTCGTCATTTGCGCCTATTTTTGTTGTCAAATTTTGTTTAAGAAAAACAAGTTTTTTGACTCGATCGTAGGTCAAACGATTTCTTGACTTATTATGAATGTTTCCCCATGTCGACTAATTCTTTCACAGGAAGCTGCAGTTGTTGCTGGCATCAGAGGCGTAGCTAGAGCAGACGGAGCCGAGTACCAAGATCCGCTTTGGCGCCTATGTCCTGAAGTTAGTAATAATTTACAACTGTATGTCGTTTAATATAAATGAAAAAAATAGAAACAATTCTGCATCAATTAAACTTTAATAAAAAGTGTGTATCATCGACTTATTTTAATAAACATTTGTTTTTATAGTTTTTCGGCAAAAGATTACATTTATATTTTAACATGCAAAAATAAACACATCATATTAATTCAAAAATAAACTTTATTCTAATAGTAACAATAGTAATAGAAAAATAAACTATTATTAAGAAAAAACAAAACAAAAAAGAGACAAATAAATAAGGTAACAAAATGAATGTAATCTAGAGTAACAATATTTATGTTATTCTAATTAGGTAAACTGTTTTTTTCTTGACTTTATATTTGCAAAACTATCTATTATTTTGTCAAAATTGATTTGCTGAGATAGTTTGTTTTCTATACTTAGCATGGAGAGGTTGCTTAATCAATTCTGTCCAATGGAGTTCCTTAAATAATTTTTAATTAATTTCAGTTCGGAGAATGACCTTTCTGCTGTAGCCGTCGTCACTGGTAATGTCAAGAAAATGGTTAAGGCTGTGCCTATATCGGGAAAGTTGTAGGCAACAACTCATTACTCACACCAAATCATTTATTGTTGCTATATGTTTTAGATTCTCACGAAATGCTGCTCGGAAACTTTGAAGTTGTGTAGAAATCTTGTGACAAGTCAGTCATACTGATTTTGTAAAACGTTGGCTTGCTGATGTAACTCTATATCACTCACAACTCTAAGATATTTTGGTTCAAATATTTTAAATTTACAAACAACATTTTCGAATGAAGCAAGTCTTGCTTTTAATTGATTTGTTGTTATATCAATGACTCTGTAGAAGATTATTTTTATAAATTTTTGTTCAGAGTTACCAAAATTTGTGTCTGAGCATAATTCATCAAAAAACTTTTTCACAACTCGCTGACGTTTTTCAGCGAATGTCGCTTCTACTCCCCATGAATGAGCTAATTGGCAAGCTTCATTTCTCACTGTACTATAACTTTTTCTTAATACACTGATTTCTTCAAATGCATTTCGTAATAAGTTTGACGCTTCAAAGATATTAGTTTATACTTTGTAATGAACTAGAAACAATTTTTAAGGAATTTAGTATCTTGGAGAACATCACAATTAATAAAATTGTTTCAAATTCTTCCATTTCCTTTTTTTAGTCCAACAGCCTCCGTCTTTTCTGAGGTATTTTTCGATATTAAAATTATTTCTGTTAACACCCGTAGTATATCTTTATAATTAAAGCGCAAGGCATTCAATTAATCATTTCTAGAACTCCACCTAGTAGGATTTAATCTTTTTAAAGTTACTGAGCTTAAAGACGGTTCATAGAGTGATTCCCACTTATTGATGCTATCACTAAAAAAATTGTATATGTGGCCGATAAAATCAAAAAATAAAGCTGCTTCTGGTACTCCATTTACAGCATCATTAATGACCAGGTTGAGATTATGAGCAGCACAGTGAATGTATTGAGCATTTTTTCCTAGTTTTGTTATCTTAGCTTGCAAACCATTATATGCGCCACTCGTAACCGACGCACCATCATAACCTTGTCCTCTGCATTTGGCAAACGACAATTGTTTTCTTCTAAAAAAATTAGTGATCAATTCTTCTAAAGCCTTAGCACTCTTTTTAGCAGTCTTTTGTAATCGCATAAAAACCAACGAATGATTCTTTACTTTCCACTTTAACAATTTCGTTATTGTCATCCTTAACAAAACTTACATAACGAAATATTATACTGAGTTGTTCAATTTTACCTATATCTTGAGCCGTGTCCAAAATTAATGAAAAAAAATTTGCCGTTCGAACAGTATTCAATATTGAAATTTCAACTTCATTCCCCAATAACTGTATGAACTCGTTTTGTATAGTTGGGCTCAAATAAGTTATTGACCCACTTGGCCTATCAAGTAATTGTTGCAAGACATTGTCATAACGTCTTAGCAGATTTATTATAGAAAGAAAATTGCCTTTTCCGTAATCTATTTTCCTTTTTTCTACATGTCCTCTAAAGGGTAAATCACATACTGCTAATGTTAAGGTTACGTCCAATATACGTTTTAATACTTGTCGCCAAAACTTACAGTTGTCTCTAATTTGTTTTTCTAAATGTTTGTCAATTGTATGCTTATTTTGCTTCCAGTCATCATATGCAACACACGATGCTATGTGCGAGGCGCTACTTTCATCTTTCTTTATTTTTTGAAGTAAAACTACCCATTTAGATACCCCTTTGACCCAATTTAATCGAAAATTTTTATTGCTTCGATCTGCGAATAACCAGCATGGTTCACAATAACATGTATCCCACTTAATAGAGTAACACAACCATTTACGATTTACATTTAATCCACATTTTGCCTTTACAGTATAATAACTACTAGAAAACGGACGTCCAGCTGTAATGGGGAAATTTATAATAGGCCTACATGAGCCACAAGTTAAAATAAACTTTCTAATAAAATCATTTGGAATGTTAGAACCATAATGTCCTATGTCTGTTGGGAATTTTTCATTCATTAGGGTTTGCAAAATAAGATAATCCTCTTTAGGAACGTCCGTTTCTTTGATAAGATTTAAACAAATTTCCTCGGCCTTAATGTTAACTTGTGATACCTGCTCTAACGGTTTTTCTGTTTGTTCACTAATTTGCTTACATGTGTGCTTAAGAGCGGCTGTTTTATCTGGTTCAATTGAAGCTGATGAACATGGTGGTTCTGCCGTAAAATATGAACTGATTTTCGGTCATTTTGATTTCCTCTTTTCCTGTTCTTTTTTTCTTTTCAAGTTCTCCCACCCACTAAGTTTTTTCGGTTTATCCATATCAAATAATAAAGTAAGTACTAAGTCAGCAGATCGCTACAAACAATACGTTATATGGTATTTAAGAGAATATATTTATAATATTTTAATATGCTTACCTATACTTGCAAAATACACAACTGCAAGCGCGATAATCACAGCTCCGTTAAAATAATGGGAAATATATTTGTTGTATTTGTCTCTTGTGCCAAGATGTTGAATGTCTTGTTGGTGTTACGTGGATTCGAAGGAAAACGTTTCGTTCGATGTGTAACACTTTATTAACTACTAAAACATTATATCTTACAAAACAACGTGTTTGCTTACTTGTTGTTTGGCCCTAAGGTAAGGGATGGCAATCGGATTCGGGCGTTAGCTGTTTGCTTGCTTAGTTTCTAGACACGTCTCTCTTGTCATTCTTTATTCTACCTCCCAGCTAGCAAACGGTAGACTGTTATTTTCTAGATTTGACAAACACTCGCATTGACATAAAGTAGACTATCATACTACAATATTTACATAACTTTACGTTTAAAAAAGTATTCTAGTCTTTTAATTATATTTTCATGTTTCTATTAGCGATTGACCTGAAGACGTCTTTATAGAACCACTTTATTTTACTTCATAAATGGCAAACTCACTGCACATTCGTACCTCGCTATTCATAAGCACAGAAAAGCAGAATAACTGATTACAACTTTCTCACAATATTCAAGCCGAAGTTTATACAATTTTTTAGAGTCGACGCCTTAGCGTCACGGCAACGCGGCGCCTCATCGCACGTGTGTAAAGCGGCCCATACACGATGACTCTTGCGACGACGCCGCAGAGCCGACACATGCTGATTCTGTTGCATGAGTCCTGACTCTTCCCTACACACGACCCAAGAATCATCGTGTATGGGCCGCTTAACTTACCGTACAAATATAATGTTATAAAATTTTATCGGCGCCACCTACTGCGCCTACAGCGCCTTGGAGCCGGGTAGCATTGCAACCCCCACAACCACTATCCCTACCATAATTTGGAAGATATGAACCAAGACCGCCACCATAAAGCAGGTGTTGTTACTTCTGGACATGTGGTTTCATCTTCAATAGATTTAACAGTTTCCCAAATTATCGTGCTATTAAAAACGCTGCTTTTGGCCTTATAATTTGTTATTTCTGCCATAACTTCAGATTTTTCAGCTTTTGATAAACTAACGATTACCGTAATAACCTCATCCAATTCTTTATTTTTAAGCTGTGTACCAATAAATCTAGGATCTAATAAATATGCTGCATTATGCGCAACAGAGGTTGTCATATTTAATCTTTTTTTAACAGAATCCATAATTTGTGTTTTTTCTTGAATCGTGAACAAGCTGTCTTGATTGTCTTGATACTCTTGATTCTCTTGAACTTGAAACTCTTGAAAGTGATTGTCAAAGTGTTCGTTTAATTTTAAGAAATATATTTTGCAGTTGTTAGTTTTGTTTGTGATCCCTCTAACTTCGTTATTGCAGTACTGTGGTGCGGGTCTCTAATTAAATAGTGTGACCCGATTATTTATTTATTGGTATACTCGCTGCCACCAGAAGCAGTTATTTTTGAAATGAAACTCAAGTGTAAAACAACACTTAAACTATATTTACAAAACAATATAATAAATGATCAGGTAGTTATAATAAAAAGTAACCCTAACATTAACTAAACCGACGTTACTTTAGAGAGAAAGAGCATAGACTAGGAATCCCGATCTTTATCTAATACCCTAGTACACGGATGGTCCCTAACAGGTGATCACGAGAATTTGGCAAACAGACTTACTCTGGACTTGCGGATGATTGTTGCAATTAATCCTGATCGTTAATCTGGATTCCCCTGGTGCCTTCTCGAACTGGGTCGCTCGTGAATATCCAACACCTTGCAAAGATCACACCACACCGAAATAACACGCGTCGCGGTTTATTTCCAAAGTCCTGAAGTTTGAATGCACCCAAGAAACGAATGCCGAGATTCGACAATGAATCCTAAGATTCAAAGCTCGTGTCAAAGTTGTAGCTAAGAGTTCAATTGAGATTCTCGGGTTGAGAGTACGATTGAGATTCTCGGGTTGAGAGTCCGATTGAGATTAACCAAAATAACAAAGTTCTTTCGCAAGTAACCTCGATTCAAGGGAGGTAGAAATTCTGAGTTACTTGGGCGTACCTAACGTCTGGACAACCCCTCGCAGGAGGCCAATCCAGAAGATTTGGACGGGCGTTTTTACAATATTAATTAACCAATCCCTAACGCACCTTACGTCGACACTTAGGCCACGGGACCTATCAAAAACCCCCCGCCAACTAGCTAATTGCGAAAACCCTCACGTAACTCCCAGACCGTGAGACCATCAACGATTACGTGAGCCAAAACCACTAATTTTGTTTTCAACGGTTATTTTCTTCCGCGTAAACCCATAAAGTTGAGAATACATAACTTCCCTAAAAATTCTTCAAGTTTAGGTGTTTCTACCGGACGTCATAAACGAAAGACGTGGTTTTCGACTTTTCTACCAAACACGTTACATAACTCTAATCCCTAATGTGAATGGTATTTTTCCTAAACCCACAGTAATTCCCGAATTACTACACTACAAACTGGTTTAAACAGTGCTAATATTTGATCTATAGCATCTCATTGCTCGCTACTCAGAATATTTTTCCGAATGTGATAGTCTATAATTTTAGCAATGTCATCCATAATAACAACTGCTTGTATTTTTTTTATTCTGTTTAATACTTTCCATACATTGGATTGTGCTGCCCCATCGCGTTTCTATTGGAAGTTGTAATGTCTTTGTGGTGATGATTGTGTTAGATTGTTTCTCTAGATATTTCTTAAAATTTCACTGGGTATATGTTTTAATTTAAAAATTTTACAATTTTTTTACACTTCTGCAAAGTTCCTTGAAATGTGTTTAATTTTTCCAGATCTGTCATTAAAAGGTTTAAAACATGGGCATCACAACCGTATGTTTGGATGTGTAAAAATTCTTGAATTTTATACCAAGCGGACACCATATTAGCCGCATTGTCGGTGATGACTGCAACTGCTTTTTGTGGTCCAAATTCTTGTATTCGCTTTCTTAATTCTTGATACATATAATCTTCTGTATGTCTAGCAGCACCAGGAAAATTGCAGTCATAAAAATAATCATTAGTTGTGGTGTGAATAATGTAATTTATTACGCCCTGATGGCGAATATTTGTCCATTCATCAGTAATAATACGTACATATTCTTCTGTTTTTATTTCTTCGTCTACTTTGCTTTTACATTTCGAGTAAGATATATCCAATAACGTTGTGCTTAATTCTTTTCTAGTAGGTATTTTAAATGTAGGTCTCAACTTATTACCAAATGTTTTCCACTTGGGATTTTCAAATGTTAATAACGCACAATTTGATGTATACACAGCTTCTGCAAATAACTCACTTAGTTCTTTTTGTGTATTACTGTCTATCGAATCAAAAAAACTTGTTAGCCTTTGTTTTGAACAGTGTGCTATATTTGCTCTAGATATTTCATTTGTTAATTCAGAATTAGTTAACTCTTCATCGTCACAAGTATTTTTACTTTTTTTATACGACGTCGAAACCTAAAGGTTTATAAATATAATTTAAAATAAAATTAAGCTTTTTCTACAAATAGAATTAAATGCCTCCTTACATTTAGTTTTGATTAGTTCAGGTACTTTTGGACAATCATTAATTATATGTTTTGCCATACGGTCCGCATGTGTCACATACATTTTTCCACAATATTTATATTCAGCTTTTTTTTATGTCCTTCTATTTCTTTAAAACATTTCCAAATAACTTTTTTTGGTTTCACCAATTTTACTTCGATATTTGTTACTAAATGTATGAAATTGAAGTGTATAAAAAACAAACTCAACTCATTGCCATCATACATAATACAACACAGCCAGTTATTTCATGTCAAACATGTTCCTTGGAATATATAATATCACCGGAATCCAACTGCTTAAGTGTCGCCAAATCAGTTCACTGCAGCTTATAACTCAAAAGTCAAATTTACGTACAAAATATCTTACAATCGCTACTTGTGTATAGATGGCGCCACTATTATATGACTGAGTAATTGACGTCAGTCAAATACTTGCGATCAATTGACCGTCACTTCACTGGTCAATTGACCAGTCATTGGCACAACCCAACTTACAATCAAAGGAAAATTAAAATATTAAAAGAATCATTAAGATAATAATAGAGTCTAGTCCAAATGAAAATTAAAAGTGAAGAGTAGTGTATAATGTGGATTCTAGCTCACTTCCGGTGTGATGAAGCGGTTTCTGGATCAAGTGTGGGTGATGGTTGGTGCGGGGTGCGTCGAGTGGTGCGACCTAGACCCAGGGTGGGGCAGTTTTGTTGGTGGATGATAGATGTCGTGTGATGTAATTT